>OX638360.1:22738508-23938508 GCA_951812935.1 Hermaeophaga mercurialis
GGACAATTTAAATAAAAGGAAAATGGTTTACTCTATTAAAATAATTTCATATTGTGCAAAATTAGAAAGTGATTTTTTCTTTAGTTGGACTCGTAACTACAACCTCTAGATTCTAATTCTAGTGTTCTAATACTGAGCTACTTATATTATTTCTTTTATTATTATCACTATTATTGTTATGTTCTTGCTGTGATTCCCGACTTGATCATTTACTGTTGAGTTCTAATTAACAGCGCTCTTCCTCATGTGATGATGAGAAAGAGTAACAAATCCTTCACAGAACACAAATCTAATAACCATAGTAGTCCATGTGGATGACATGAAGTAAAAAAAATAATATATAATGTTTTCTCACTTAAAACGTGCACCATGGTTTGAATCAATTACTAAAACTAGGAGTTCCACAAAGAGGCAACCTTTTAAAAAATCAAGATGACTAAACATTAAGAGTCGATATTTTTTCTTCAAAAGTTACAAGAGAAGGAGAAGAAGCACAGTATCTTAACGCATTGGTCGTAATTTAATTTAATCTACGTTATCCTCATTATAAAATTTAGTCTTGCTTACATTTTAAATAATTTTTTTTTATTTATAAATTTTTTGAATCTGTACCATTTGTTAAAATTGTATGTAAAATCTCGATTTTATTTATTTCCTAAGAAATTATCTTTTTTTTATATGAAAAAATAGTTGTATTTCGATAAAGAATTCAATTTGTCATGTAATTTATTGCATTAGGAAAAATTATCTCAAAATGAACAAAGTTCTCGGAAATGTTTTTGATAGAATTTAACATTACCGAGAGGAAGGGAAGTTTTTTTTTATTTAAACAAAATTAATCATATATTTATCTGTTTGTTTTAGAAAGTACTCTACTAGTGATACAAGATTATCATTTATTTACCGAATGAAAATCCCTCTAGATTTCAAAGTAGCTTATCTACAACAATGAATAGCAAAAAACAAAATTCAAAAAAGAGAGGATCTAATACATGTACAAAATATAATAAGTTTTTTCTAAAATAAAATTGCAGCTAAGCAACTTAAGTGAAACTACCTTTTATGTTCGATAAAAACACAGATAAGAAATGCTTGCAGCGTTTAGGTGCAACTTTCTGGATTTTGAATATTTAATTACGCGTTTATTACACGTTCGGAATTTTAATGAAACCATTAAAGAATGAGTTATGTTGTTGTTTTAGTTAAACATGTCGATGCTTTCTGGAAATGTTGAATTTTCTGAAAAAATAAATACTGAACGTGTATACGTCACTTACTAGTTAAAGTATTAGTCATGTTTTTAGTTTCTAATTTTATTTACTGACTTTACTATACTTTGTATAAGGAATCAAGTAATGGTAAAATGAGGTATTTCGAACAACGGACGAAAATTAGGAAAACTAGAACAATAAGTAAAATGGATTAAGAAACATATGAGGCAGAGAGGAATGTTTTCGAATATTTAAAAAAATGCAGAGTACCTACGAATATTTACCTATTTTAGCACACTATATCGACTCTATTCAGTTCATAGGTAATATTTCAGGCTACCATCGCTGTGGTTAGTTATGTCCAAAGTTATAAAAATTGGTAGGAAATTAGTTGTCAAAATATTTATTTAACCTCATTGATGATAATAGATAAGTGTTCTAAGGAATGAAAACACCATGTTTTCATATTTGTATACATCCGTTAATATAATATGAAGAAATGTGAATGGGTAGTGCAGTAGACCTTTCCTTGGGCTTAATTTCTATTCCAATTATTATTTGTAAATAAACAATGTATCTATCCTCATCCCTTATTTTTCTACTTCATCCATTTATAAAATTGATTTGGTTAATCATCATTAATGCGTTCAATCAGTGTCATTCCAGGAAAGCGAAACTAATTCATATTTAACAGAATGACTAATTTAATAAAAAATATTTACCAAGACAAGAAACATCTGGTCATTGCAAAGAAAAACTATTTATTACATCTTCCTAAACCCACAGTTAGTCGAAGACCCAAAGTAAAAAATGTTGGGATTAGATTGGCCCAGGAGCGGATCCTTGTAAAGGGCTTCATATCTAATAGATACAGTTTTAATCATAATCTTACTGATTAGAGTAGGAGTCTAAATTAAAAATTATAAATTTCAAGTATCACATCATTACGATATTGACAATGGGGTAGAGGAAACAAAATTTAGGTAAAATTAATATCAAGATTATTTGATAAAATCGTCTTTAACCCAAAAATCTCTCTTTAATAAGAAATTATGAAACATTTTTCGAAGCTTACATAGGTGTGATGTAAAATCACAATGTTGATGTAATTTACGATTCAACATCCCTCTGTGTCACTCTTGAAACCTTCTGAACTCTCCTGAAGCCAGCCCTTATGCCTAAGAGATTGGAAACAAGATTGTCTGCTTTAATTAGCCTTAACTAATAAATGTCTTTATAGATGGAAGAGATAACAAGCATAATTTTTTACCTCTGTCAAACAATAGTCAGATAGTATAACATTTCAACCTACCAGGATGCTTTCTACCATTGGCGTGAGGTAAAACAGGTAACTTGGCGGTGATTATTAGAAAAGATAAAAAGTTTTATTTTAGCTGAAAACTACTAAAAGGAAGCTTGTATTCCTTTATATAATAAATTATGAAAATTTAAGAAGCAAACAAAAGAGGTAAACCAAATAGAAAATATATTCTTTTTTGAAAATATTTCTCTGACTCATTCCTGACCCCCTAAATATTGTAGAAAATAGGACATAAACAATTATTTAGGTTTATTAGAACTAGAAACACATATTCCTTTTAAAATAATGTTTATTTATTTGCAGGTTTATTTTCTTCCTTGCACCTACCTCAGAGTAAGTTTATCAGCTACAAATAACAAAAACTTAAAACGTTAGTGCTGAAGTAATTATATACACAAAAGAAATGATTTACTAAGACACTTCGTTCCAAATTCATTCAATCGGATATATATACGTACTATTATCGCATATAATTAGCTATAATACAAGTGGTAAAACTAATTATATATAAAGAAGAAGAAAGGGTATTATTGGAACAGTTAAGATAACAACAATAATGTAGCTGATGAATACATTGTTGTAGCAGTTCATTTAATTGTTCCCCCCTCTATTAAATTTATAATTGTCTTAAGAATATGGAAAAATTAATTTTACAGAGAACTAGATCAGTACTTTTGATTATTATAAATTATTAATAATTAACAGAATTTTAACATAAGGTACCGTGAACATTTACCAGCTTATATATTAATACAATCACATAAGTCACATTACGGAAAACACCTCATTGACACTGAACACAAAATTACACTTAATAACACAATGGAAACAAAAGTGGATGTACTTCATAAAACTGTAAAGAAAGAAGAACTTGATTTTTTGGATTAATATAAAACAAAGAAACACCTAAAATATTCTCAATATACAGTATTGAATGAACAATTAAACCTTAATGGTGGTTTGTTGAAATGTTTGTGGTATGAGGTTGTTTAGGTTTGTCAAAATCTGTCAATCTTGTCTTTGAAAATGACACATGAGTGTTGAAACCAAGGTCAGACTGATAATATTAAAAAAAGCCTTGTAATACGGTGAAAATTACAAATAAGTAGAATTTATCTTTTCATATTTAATAACAGAACATATATTCAAAACCTGAATCAGTTTTTATGTAAATAACAATAATTACTTCTGTTATTGGTATTTCATTTTCAAATTTCTTGAACAATGCTTAATCATGAAATCATGAAACTTGATTATAACGTATGTAACCAATTTTGGACCAGTTATCTTTACACCAATCAAGTCTGGTCTATACATATTTGTAATTATTTCTACTTTGCCTACTTCTCCGCCTCTGTTTCTGAATTTTGCTGCCTCCAAGTCTATCTTCTACTTCTCCCATCTCACAGTAGAGACCCAGAGGGGCCACACGTGATCATTTTATTTCTAGGCACACCTGTGCCCAAGCTCAAGGCAATCAGGAGAACAGGACCGCAGCAGTGGCGCAGGTGGAAGAAGGGCAATCGTGACGTGCATTCTCAAATGTTAAGATCAAATCAAACCAGTTAGTTGGTTCATCAATATAAAAATACCGATAAACATAAATATATTTTTAGTTTTGTATTATTTTCTGAATTTATTGCTAGTAACAAAACAACCAAAAAACTGGGTTGGTACTAGCAGATTTGTATTTTTCGGAGTGGTAATATCAGGTTGCTAAAAATTTTGCCTCCTTTATGTGTTGTTTATGCAAACGTGAAAAATAACTATTGTTGTAAATAATATAAGAATTAAATTTAATTAAAAGCTCTGTGCAGAATATATGAATGGGAAGAAAAGAGTATTGACTATATCTTGTTCGCTATTTTCAATAACCAATCAATCCATGCTCAGGAATACATTTGTCTGGACTGTAACAATTAGAAGAATGAATTCAAAAATCTCCGAATTTTCACACTTGTCACTGATATGCCGAAATACGTCAGTTGATTTTGATTGTAGCCGATATTTGCACCCTATTGTATATATATATATATATATATATATATATATATATGTAATAGAAAAGTATCAATGGTTTCATTAAAAGACAAAAAAATAAGAAAGGGAATGCCTAGATCTTAAATAGCCTTAATTGACGGTAAAAAGGTAAATATAAAATAGTGTAATTTTTAAGACATATGTCAAAACTTATTAGTAGTTTGAAGAATATTATTAGCAAATCTTAAAAATTATAAATAGTACCATAAAATGACAAATACCATTTATATATAGGTAATATGGTAGCGATATTGAGAAATCTCCTCTGTTTTTTTAATAAAACCTAATTAGAATAAATATACTTACAAATTGCAGGTTATTAACGGTTCTAATTGAAGTATGAGTTCGATCTAAGTACTAATTGGTAATTACCATATTTAACACCTTACATAGGTACAATAATTAGTTTATATGTTATTAATTATAGGTTAGCTTTGTTTCATAAAGTTTTTTTACATTTATAAAAAATATAGAGTTGTTTTATTTATATATTGTATTTGCTGCGGTTTATACATAAATTAGCGAACTTATAAGTTTATTATTGTTGTAAGTCATTTTAATAAATCTTTGAAAATGAATTTTTTAAGCATATTATACAGGATTGAGAAGAAATGCATACTTATTAAAATATAATCATCTCTGTTGTTTACCATTTTCGAGTAATAAATTTAACTATTAATTAGGTATAACGTTAAACCATACCTACTTTTCTGATAATTTTTGTAAAACCATTATATACCTTCAAAATAAAATAGTATATTATATATACTAATATATAGCTAGAACGACAACAATAATTAGATAAAAATAAGTATAAGACGGTACATGAACTTTGTAATAGAAAGAAAATTGTAACATGAGAAATAAAAATCACTTTAAAAGATTTAAAAATAGAAAAGGCATAGTAGTACAAATACGTTTTGTTTAATAAAATTTCTTCGTTCCTCGATTATTAACTTTCTATTTAATTTTTTTTACTCCTGGGACTGTCTAGTGATTTTTTTCTAATTTATAAAAATTAAAAAAATGTCTCAATATTTATTCAATCCAAAACTTATCCCTTTTATTTTTCTTTAAAAAACTGATGAATGGAACGTATAGTACTTTTATAATGCGTATAGTCTTACAAAATACTGGATAAGACTTGATAAATTCATATAACGTAATGGATAAATATTTTTTACTGATAAAACAAATGTATTTCCACTATTCTGTAATTCATATAATACTTTTCAATACCATAGTATAACAAATGGAATTTGGAAAATATTTATGAAGTAAAAGTATATCATACTTAAATAAAGCTAAAAAATAGATGAGGATACTATTCCTGAAAGAAATGATTTTCCGCACAAATGATTAAGGAACACTATTCTTATTACATATCAAAAATAAGTAGCACGAGTAGCACGTCCATTTAAATACACTTGTAAAAGAACGTAAAATATGCAAACCTGCCTATAAAAAATTAAATTCAGTAAAACCTGCGTAAAGTGTTTGCGTAAGCAACTCTTCAAATAAACTTAAACATCATCAAGTACGGATATTATGGGGAAATTATGTCATTATGTTGAATGTGGATGACCTCTACCACACAAATTTCTCTTCTGTAGACAGCATGACGCTTTGTGGAAGTCGTTTGTATTTAATAAAATGTACAAATATGTTGGATGTTTTTAACCGGAAGGTGAAGATTAGGAGATTTGTAAAAACCGGTGGGATTTTTCGAAAAACGTTATATCGGTGTTGCTGTTCTTGTAGGCTGTAATTTCGTTAGGCCTCTCTAATGACGGGAAAGTTCAAGGTATAATAAATACAAGGGTGTTTGAGAAAGTTCATAATATTTCATTGAAGATGAGAAGAAAATCTATTGTTCTTCATATAATATTTTTGTTTTAAGTAAAAAGATGAAAACTTTTTTAATTATAATTTTAAAACTGTAGTTTCATTTAAAACGGAATTGTTGTGGTTAAAATAGAAAAGAAAGTAAAATATTTGATATGAATTTAAGCAACATATTCAGTACTTATTACGTTACCCTATTTATTTGAGCCATTCTAAAACATTTTGTGATATCACTGCTACTTATTATGTACAAACTAAAAATCCTGTTATCAAAGTAACTACGAAACAATTTTCTGAGTAGAGAAACCTAATTTGCTACATTCCACGTACATTCTTTATAACGTCGAAAGTCGAAGATACGTTATAGGAACGTCTAAGGGTAATTTCTCTGGAGTAACGTCGATTTTCGATATTTTGTATATTTGATATACATGTCTCCATTAAATTTATGAATATTATACATACATATTTTTTTCCTAACCTGTCACGTTTTTATTGACTATAAACACGTAATAGCGTGTCAATATTTAGTTTAAGTAGCAGATAATGTTAATGTTTCGCCTTATTAGCTCCGTAAAAAATTCTTAATTAAGTTAAAAATTAGGTAAAATATTCATATCATCTACTACTGTGAAGTACCGGAAAAAAAGTTTTTTCTTCTGACTCTGAAAATAAAGACAATATTTTTATAGGATAAATTGTGAGATGAGTCTAATCAAATATCCATAGAATTTTAATCTTTAATGTGTCATTACATGTATCATGTTGTATTGTCTGCATTAATTATTTAATTTTTACAACTGAAGGATAATCATTTTCAGTCCAATAGTCATCTTTTCTAGTTTTTTGACAGCAGTATCCAGAGCAAAAAGAAAAAATAAATGTTTTACACTTGGATTCAGCTAATATTTCGTGACTACGTTTATGGTTCTAATTTGGGTCCCACAATGTCTCAGTATTTTTAGAGAAAGACAGAACGCAAAAAAAGAAACAAGAACGAAGAAATGTGAGGCAACAGGAGCCTGTTCAAAATGGTATCTTCCATCGCTAATCTATAAACATAAATCAAGCAGTATTGTTTTGAAATTAATTGAAATATCAAGTTACTTCAGCTCGAAGATCTTTTGTTATTTGACTCACGATCAATTTGAGACCAATACCTCTTAGTATCTTAGCTAGAAATCTTACTTTTGGATCTACCGAAGATCAAAATTCAACAGTATCGTTAATATCTGGTTGCACAAAACAACTAGAAGAATCGGTTCATTTAAAACAACATCTAGTTTTTATTCGCTTGTTCCTTCATTGTTTTCTCGTCTTTTTTCCATATTTTATTTGATTTGAAAATAGAAATAAAAACATACACACAAAATCAAATTATAAATGAAAAAAAAATTTGGTCCCTTTCTGATTTCTTATCAAATAATTGTTGATACTAAATTAAAAGTTATTTATGATACTAAAAGTGATATTTTAATTTGTGAGTTGGAAAAATTGAGATCGTTATTTTTTTTTACAAACAGTCTCTATATTTCCTTAAAAAATATAATAAATTTGATTAAGAGGAAAACTCTCGTATAATTATTAATTCTTGTGGCGTTAATCTTACGAGACTAAGTAGAAAGGAAAATGTCTTTCATAATAGCCAAAATTTTTTCATAAGAAACGAATAGTTTTTTCCGCAAATTGTATCAATATTAGAAAAAGTTTATCTTTTAAAAAGTATTTTTAACTTTAGTGTCTTAATACAATAATTTTTAAAACAATAAAAAAAATACTATTCCATTACTTAGAAAGTTTATTTTCAGTACACTCATGAGGTTGTCATTAACCTCTTTTATACAAATACTCGGAGTAATTTTCTCATTTCTGCAATAATTAGTTGATCTTGAGTTACAATTAATTTCATTTTGATACGTCACTGATGAAACTACCGTTATATTTTTCTCGGCTGTGCAATCGTAAACATTAATATTTCACTTGAAAAAAAAATATTCATTTCACCTGCAGAGATCTTATAGACCTTTTATCGAGAAACTATTCAATTATGTGCAAATGAAAACATACCATAAGAGATCTCTGCACAGGATGTACTTATGATGGAACTACTTATTAAAATTTAATTGACTGGTATCTATCTCATAAAATTCTCGTACAAGAAAAACCAACCTGGACTCAAGTATGTTCAGTTCACTGAAGAATTATAATGCTTTTTTCCTCCTTCCTGAATAAAACAAATAACCATCCAAAGGTTTTTTATTCATAGCCGGGAATCTCAGCGCAATTGAAAATTATAATTAAAACAACTGTTTGGTTTTTTAAAGATGCCCGCACTGCTAAACATTTGGTTCATGAGAATTATGATTAATACTTGTTACTACCTGTTATGGGATGTTTGATTTAAAGTGCACGAAACATTTTAATATAATGATTTTACCAGAATCTTATCTTACAGGAACAATGATTGGAGCTCTACAGAATACTTCACAAATAAAGAAATTAGAGCAAGAGTACCACATAAGTGTGTACTGATGGGACTGCCCACGCCAAATAACGTAACTAATGTAACATTTTCTGACATTATTGCTATACCATAGAAGAAAAACATTAACGAATTACAAGGAGCTAACGACAAGATCTAAGACTAGATCAAAAAGTAGAGAACTAAACTAAATGAGCACATGGATCTGATAATGACCATGGATATGTAGTTTAAGTAAAAGGATCATTTTTAAAAAGTGAAAAGAACTAGCTTTAAAATCATGTAATTTAACTGACTCTTGTGGCGCAAATATACAAAAATTACTTTCGAAATAGATCAAAAACTATTTTTTGTATAAATCATCTAGTTCTGTGAATACATCTATGATTACTCAGTCATTATATTTCAAAAACTTCAAAATAAAATCCTAAGGAGTATAGTTTGAAATATATCCTAACGTGAAAAGTCTTATTGCCAGGTCAGCATTGGTAGCCACTCAGATCCACTTCATCTTCATTCAAACATCGATGTCATACTGATCTTTAAGTAGAGAAAATTGCGCCATTGGTGACTAAAGCGATCATTGAAGTTTTCCGAGTATAGTTAGTGAAAAAAATAGAGAAAGTAGTGCGCTAAATATAGTACGATAAAAAAAAGAAAACCTTATATTCATGACTGGACATTACTGGTTATTGTCTGGAGTTTAAACTGTTGGCTCAGTTTTTCTCTTTCATGTTTTTTTATCCATCACACTGGACGTGATAACAATTAAAACTGGTCTAATACAACCAATCATTTTAAAACTAGGCACTTATTACTGAACCAGTCCAATTATATCCATTAGTTTGTTCCACTGCTGTTAAACTAACGGCAGTCTCAAACGCAAAATGTTTTGCTTTGATATACAGTACTACACAAGTTGAAATGGTTTTGTCCTCTTGAATCTTCTGAACAGATTGTGGTTGTCCAGCTACGTTATCGTGAAAGTGAAGTCAATCTTCGTACTTCTTATCAAACTTTTTAATTTATTCTTTAATCATTGGAATACCAAGGTATCTGTATGTCGTTGTTTCTCACATACCATGGAGAAATAACCATTGAACGTAAGCATTTATTGGGAACGGTTGTATTATCTTGATGTGATTATCTTTACCATACCCCGAGGTAGGTTTTAGGATCTGCTTATAAACCTGAGTTTTATTTTACAAGGACAGGTTGGAGTGTCTTCCTGTTATCCCTTTGTACTCTCTAAATTCTAGGTTGAGTTCTTCTATTTTCTTTTTAACATAGTCTTTCCATCTTAATTCTAGTATCTAGGCCCTAGATTCTAGGGACATACCAAGGTAATTGGCTTTGTTTTCATATTGTTATGTATCTATTATGAAAGGTGGAGAATTGTTCAATTTTTTTATAGTAAAGTTAATATTCCGCGGTTTGATTTCATTCAATTTGATCTTCCAGTTTTTGGTCTACTTGTATATAGTATCACTTGCTGCTTGTAGTTTTCTACTGGTCTTTCTCATCCTTCTCTCTTGCAAGTAGCGCCGTGCTATCTTGAAAGGTGGCTAATTTTACCAACTTTTGGGATGTCACTTGTATAAATTCATAGAAGACTGGCCTAAGGACAATTTTTTGTGGTACTCCTGCTTGGATATCTTTTAGATATGAATAAACTTCTTCTTGTTTAATTCTGACGAGTATGTTTTACATAAGATTTTAAGATCTCTACATACTTTCTTGGCAATATTTTATTTAGCTTTTAGATTAGTCCCTCATGCTAAACGTTCCCCAAAGCTTGTGTTGCATCAATATAAATAGAGTTGAGCAGATCTTTTTTCCCTTCTAAGACCTTCTCTATCACATCTGTTAGTCGGTGAATTTGATCTCTTTCATGTAACGGTAACAAAAATCATAAAGTAAATATAAGCAACTTGATTCAAAACGATTTAGCAAAAATTGCAGTATTTTTAAGTTCATTCAGTTTCATGCCTATAAATTTAAAATAATAAAGAACAAAGGTGCTTCTTTTGTTGAAATTTTCTTTGAATAGGGTCGCAACTTTTGGAAATACACTACATAGAGCTATTTAACGAGCGGCTCTGTAAATGTATACCTCCCAGGTTTAAACGACATCAAAGTTTTTTATCAACGCCGCTTTAAATCTTAAATCTTTTAGATTTCGGTTCCAACCGCCTCTGCATTCTATTTGCAATTTCTTACCAATTACCGATTCCCAGCACTTTTGTTTGTTTCTCTTAATTAATGACTTGTAGTCGTTTTTTCATTTTTTGTTTTTCGTCTTGTTTTTTCTTGAATCAAGTCAATGCGACATTCCTGAATCTTCATTGATGAATATACATGTGAATCTTCACGGTAAGTCCTTTATAATGTCCTCAAAAAGTCAAAAAGTATAAGAAATTTAGAAAATTATCCCTAATCTTTCAACTACATACAATATTTTTTATCTGTTAGTAAATCAAAAAGTTATTTTTTCATTTTGATACATTGAATCCGTGAATCACTATGAATGTGACACTTACTGAAATATCGTAGTATTATCTGCGATGTTATGAGATTTTTAACATCATATTCAAGTTTCGTAAAGATGTTTAAGATCACAAATAAAAGTTGCACAAATAGCTTTTTGAAAAGCAGAGTTCCCACTTGTTAACAGGGCAACTACCTACTAAGGATTAATCTCGCGATCTTCATGCTTTTAGAGTCTCACAAAATTATCAATTTAAGTCAGATTATAAAATAATTAAACCTATTTTAACACACCACTAAAACCATTTTGTTAAGTTAAGTAACGTGGCAGAAAAGAGAATAGGGGAAAGTTGAGTGAGTCACGATGACCTTTACATATTTTAACCATATAATTTATTCCGGAATTTTTGAATTTTGCGCTTGTGTATGGTAAAAATCCCTAGGGAATATGTGTATAAAAAACTAAACTAAAATACTCATACATTTTTATTCGGCATTTATCTAAAATTTGTTAATATTTCCAAATTTCCCCTAACCTCTTTTTAAACTTCCCAATTTATAGTTTTAATGACATTTATCTTAGGATAACAAGATCAAATGCAATAAATTGCAATACGCGGTCGGTAAAATAAACAAGGCTTAACCCCACGGCATTAAAAGCACCGATATTTACTACCATCTTTACAAAAAAAATAAAAAAAAATGTATACAATGGTGTGGAACGATATTTAGAAAACACACCTGTTGGAATAACAGACAAACGGGCACCAGTGGTTTCTTTTGAAATCTGCGGGACCAATGCTGCAGTTTGGTAGTGGACGACAGCAAAATAAAATCCTTAAATGCAATTTAAAATATTTTTTATATTTACTTATAACGTAAATAAAAAACAAAAAGACTTATGATATATGCATGGAAGTATATAGTTGTTTGTTATTTGTTTTCTATTAGCCTAAGGCAATCATAAAAACAATATACCTTTATTTTACAAGACTAATCCTGATATTTATTCATGTTTTTATTTATTTTAAAAGATAACATTTTTGGAATAAAATTAATGGATTAGAATTTCACTTTCTAAAAAATAAATCGTCTTTATATAATTCGTTTTTAAATTAAACATATATAAATCAATCTAATCACAGTAATCAATGTGCATAATATTCGGCATTTAGAAACACAATACCCACCTTATATTAATGGTTTTATTTAAAAATAAAGAAAAATTACATTATTTCTCTATGCTATCAAATACAGTGATTGGTCATCAAGGAGTACATTCGCAACTTGGGACTTCTCAATTAGGGACTTCGTATTTAGGTATGCGGTCAATTGTTACCTGAAGAGAATTCGCAAATGGTGACTTGTTCGTCTGTGGTGTATTAGATAATTGAAGAATAATAAATATGGAAAAACAAAAACGATTTGAAAGATATATGGTTGAACTCGTATTGAAGAGAAGATTCCTAAAATGACTGAATTTATAGAGTGATGTATATAAAAAACCAAAGTGACTAATAATATCAAAGAAACTGGAAAATCTAGCAACATTGCAAATGTCAAATATTGAATCTCCATATCATAAAATAGGCTTATCTCAAATTTTGTAGAATTCGGACTAGCAATTTACGAGATAATTGACCGTTTCCAGACTTTTGGTCCACTCTGTATATTGGAAGACAATGGAAATTCAATATAAGTATTTTATATTTCAATATTTATTATGAATAATTTCCACAAAGTAAGAGTTGAAACAATTAATTTAATTGAATAATAACTTACACAGATATACAGAGTGGGCCACTCAAAACAGTCCACCTTGATATTTGGAAGTATTCATATGATTTTAAGAAAATGCTGAAACACGTCGAGTTTTATTCCAAAGGGGACACATTTTCACGATACAGACATCTGTCATATGTCAATCCCCTCCCTTCCACGTCTCCAACCCCTTAATTTTAAATAGGGAATATACCATGTACGGCATCTCATTAGAAAGGTATTGCGATGGACTAATCAGCCACATGATCATCAATGACTTTTCTTTCGATAATATCTCTGTTTGTAAAAAAAGTTTTAATTTAAGTCTAATACCTTTTAAAAATTAAACACAACGCCTATGTTTGGCTAATGTGTTACATTTTTTTCATCGCATCAAAAATAACAAATTTTTGCAAAAATTTATTTATATTACCAATGGTAAAATTACACGCCGCTCATCTCTATTTCGTGGGTCAAAAATTAATCAGAAAAAAAATTATAGAACAATTTTGTATGAGACTGTTTTTATTTGAACCAACAAGAACGAACTTATGTATATGCTATTCTTTCAAGATTAATCGAGGTCGCAAATTTACGTCATACTTAGGATCACTAAGTCTACAATCCTGCTAAAAATTACAAAATTGGTCAACCGTTTGCACCAAAACATCATTTTTATGTCCCTATAATGATTAAATTATTATATTATACGTAATCGTCAGAGATTCGTAGATGACTATTATCATATTTATTTTTTCTGAATGTGCCTTCCGTTATATTTATTTAGCAACATTAAAAATGACAACTTAATCTTCATTATCAAACAGATTAATGTTTATTATAAACTACCTACTTTAAATGGGGATCGCAGATTTTGACATTAACACAGATGTGCTCTTATTTAAAACCATTATAGGTCTTTCCTTTTGGTGTAGATAAACTCCAGGTCTTTTCAAGGTTGTCAACTTTTGATACTCTTATTTGTGACGTCAATATGGTCGTATTTCTTAATCAATTCGTATCAATATATAAGTTTAAACCGATGGCGATGATTGTGAAATCAATGAATTTTAACCAATGTTACCGTAAAGTCGAAATTAGGAAGGGACAAAAATAGGCAGGAAAGTGATTTGTCTGTTACAATGTGCAATAGAAAATGTATTAAAACCGCGGGAGTGTTAAATAAAATATTTAATTTAAAAAATCCATAAGATTAAATCAGCTATAAGGGGAGTATTAGTCACTTGGTGATATATCACATTTGTACAGTATCAGGTTAAATTGCATTTTTTTATATACAATATTTGGTTATAATCTTTAATGAACAAATAGTAGCTGCAGTGTAGCTTTAAAAATACATAAACAAAAACAAGGTTTTAAATTCTATAATATATAATTAAATTAACATCTTTTCCCTGGAGAATGTTGCTTATATTTCTGACGGAAATCGATTATCGATACAATGATTCGGATTTTCGTCCTTATGATGATCATCATTAAAATGATTAAGAGTTAAAGGACTTACACTCTCTTCGTACACATATAAGCAGTAGGTAATATGTTGGTAACGAGAGGTATTTATAAGCCTTGAGGCAATTTTTCGTCGTATCGCTAACCAGTTTGGTTGGATTATCATCTGTGTGATTGTGACTGTGACTGTCCTCTCTCGGCATTTATGTCACAGCACAACACACTGAGACCGTGTGGTGCTCTCTGCCCTGGTGGAACATTCCTAATATTCAATATACTATAGGAATATTAGTAACTGGCACTTGCATATGTATGAACCGCAGAATGTGATACATACATGTACACGAGGAAGTCCAAGACGAGATATTTATGAAGCTACTAGGTACTTAAATTACTACTAAAATATGCGTACAATTAATAAATTTAACGTCGGTCTCTAGTTTAATAACGAAGTTGATTTTATAATTTTTAATCATACATTTTTCAGTTTATAATCCATTACTTTTTGAATCAGATTGAAACAGAATTATAAAAATATTTGAAATTTTTTGAGCTTTCTGAAGGCTGTAATTTTTAGCCTAATTCTATATTTTAGGTAGGTATCTAAAAAACATGTATAAGTAATTTCCAATAATAAGTCAACCAGCATAGCACTAAAAAATATTATATGCATATAAACAGTTTAGTCACTCTGACATTGTTTTGGTGTTGGAAAGATGATACGTTTAAGAATTTTGAAATTACCTAACATTCTCCCATATCCTGAGATTTCTTATTATTTGGCATAAATGAGGAGATATAACGTGAGATCTGTCTTTCGAAATTTCATGACGATGCAGTGGGCGCTTTTAGATACAACTACCGAGTTACTCCACTTTAGATAGATGAATATTTAATCAGTCTTTTCTTACTGAACTATATTTAGCTAAAAGGCCTTTCAAATAAAATTATAAATAAGAACATAAAATGTACTTTTTAAAAAGACTTAAAGGTCTTGAATCTATAAAAGATCATTAAATAAGCTTGATTCTAATGAATTTTTGGATCTATTACTGAAAGGCAGACGCTTATCAGACATATAAAAATCCTGTTTGGATTTGATATTCGTATTATCATTATGAATTATTATACAGAGTGTGGCATAAGTAATGGTCCAAATTGTAACTGTACGTTCAGAAGCCAAAAACAATAATATTTTACTTAACCAGATCTTACTTAACAAAGTCTAAGATCACTTCTTTCTAAGCTACAGAGTGTTAAAATTGGAAAGTTGGATGTCGCCACATACGTCATATTGAATAGAAGGAATTGGCCATAAATTCTATATCACTCATTACTTTACAGCTTACATATTTCACTTGGGAAGCCTTATCATTTTTGTATAAAAAGTGATACTTCTTTGATCTTCAAAATATTAATTGTTTTCGAGATATTTGAAAGTTTCTAATTCAACAGTCGCTCTGCTTTGTAATTACCCAAGTTTAATTCCCCTTTCAAATATCTCGAATATTTTAAAGAACAAAGAAGTATAACTTTTTTATACATAAATGATAAATATAAATAATGAGTAAGAAAGGTTACGTGTTGGTGCGTACACACTTAGTGATGAAAGAAAAGGCCAAATTTTTTTCATAAATAATCATAAATTCATAAATTCATAAATGATAAAGTTTTCTATATTAAATAGGAAAGTTGTAAATTAATAAATGATTAATAAATAATTTCTTCTGTTCAATATAGCGTATGTGGCGAAGTGTGCCAGTTAACCCAAATCTAATATCATATCTGTATATGTTTTTAAAAAAACAGTTAAATAAAATATTATTTTTGCCTTAGAAAGTACAATTACAATGTGGTCCATAAATTATTAGTCACATTATATATTTAATATTTAACGTATTTATTCGTTACTAAAAATATTAATACCAGCTCAAATGTACAGTTGGACTGATATGTCTAACCCGTACACTTTTTCAATATTTTTTAAATCATCTTTATGTAGATGAATCGTAACTGATAATAAAGAACTACAAAGTTTTTGACAACATTGTACAGAAATGTTTTCAACACCAAAGTAAATTATTACAAAATTGAATGTTGGTCCATTTTAAGAAATGTAAAAACTTCATTTGTAAAGTTATATCCAATGCAAAAGAACATTTTATAATTTACAAATAGAAAACTGGTTTTGTTCCTTGTCTGAAACAGAATTCTGCTGTATTAAGCATAATAAAAGCTTAATAAATAATTATCAGAATGGCACAGATCCGTATTTAAATAAAGAACTTAATAGTGGTTATAGGTTAACGAGGGTAACCTGAATAGTTTCCGGAATCGAGAACAGATGGCGCATGAAATATGAATTGGATTTATTGTCCGGCAAGGCTAACCTTTTTTATGTCAGGTATCCAATTTTCAGACGGCTGGTGTCAATAATTGTTGTTTACTAGCGTGTTTTATGTAGCAAGTCAGACGGTTTCGCAAAAATGGATGAAATCGAATTTGGTGCAGTGATAAAACACTTCTGGGTGGCTGGGAAAACGGCCACGGAAATTCGAAATATTTTGCTGGAGGTTCATGTCATGGCGCATCTACTCCATCATTTTCGTCCACCAGTTTCTGGGTGAGCGAGTTCAAACGTGGCCGCACTAGCACAAGTGACGAACCACGCTGTGGACGCCCAAAAATCGCTACCAATGATGAAATGGTCGACGAAGTTCATGATGTTGTGTTAGCCGATCGCCGATTAAAGTTGAAAGAGATAGCAGAGATCACAGTCATCTCAGAATAACGAGTTGGCCATATCCTACACGAAATTTTGACCTCGAAGAAGCTTTCGGCGCGTGTGACCGTTTCGGAGAAGTGTCTTCAAAGCAATCCAAGGGATTTTTTCATGCGTTTCGTAACCGTGGATGAAACTTGTATCAACCAGTACCGGAGACCAAGGTACAGTCAAAACAGTGGACTTTTTCGGGCGAATCGGCTTCGAAGAAGGCAAAGACCGTTCCATCGGCCGGAAAGGTCATAGCGACCATTTTTTGGGATTCCCAAGGTGTGATCCTCAATGATTATCTGGAGAAGGGAAAGACGATCATGGGGCAATACTATAGCGATTTATTGACCCGATTCGATGCAGTATTAAAGGAGAAGCGACCTCGTTTGCAACGGAAAAAAGTGCTCTTCAGGATTTTAGGCAAACCATCCATGACATAGCTGAAGCTGTAGGAATGTCATAACTGAATATGAGAAGAATTGCAGTGAAGTTTGTTCCCGGCTCCTAACACAGGACCAGCTTGGCCAATGGGAAAACATCTACACAAAGCTTCAAAACGGTGGCAAAGGTCCCAAACTTCTTATCTACTATCATAACAGGTGATGAAACATGAGTATATAGTTACAACCTGGAAACCAACCAGCAATCATCACAATGGAAGATGCTGAACCATTAACGACCAAAAATTCCGTTGTCCAATCAATGTTGATCATTTTTTTGACATTCGTGAACTTGTCCATCAAGAGTTTGGCCCAGTTGGTCAGACCAGAGAAACAAAGAGTGCACACACTATAAACCAAAAACAACATGCCTGTTCCACCCTGCACACCTGACCTAGAGCGTGCGACTTCCGTGCGTATTTCCGAAGATGAAAACTAAATTTTATTTGACAACATCGAGAAAAAAGTAACTACTTTTTCATTAAAAGTATTTCCGTAATTCATAAATAATACCTGGAACCTCGTAAATTTGTCGAGATACTTGACATGAACAACTCTCATTAAATAGAAGAAATATCACTGAAGTATCGTCTTTCTTGAAGTTAAATTATATTTTCTACACCTTTAATTAGATTTGTTTTAGTAACAAGATACAGCGAAAACATAAACAGTGAGACTTTCGCCTCTATAGTGGGAACAAGGTAAAAATATGTTAATATTATTATTTTGATTATTTTCCTAATAAATGCGGAAAATGGTATTTTCCAGCACGAGACTGCAGTTGGTTGAACAGCGAGAAATGGAGTGTTTCTAATTCCGAAAAAGTATCTTACTCTCATAGCTAATTTTACTCTTTTAACAATATAAACTAGTGACCCAATTAGAATTTCAAACGTCGATCAACAGTTCAACTTATTCCAAGGAATAAAAATTATTTGCGTCGAATTCCCAAAGATTAATAAATAATTTATGTTCTGTCTGAAAATAACAATTCACAAATAAACAGTTTAGATTGGTTACTTATAACTATTTTTTTTTTGTAAAATATTCTATTATATTTTAATATTTCGTAGTTTGGTTAAATTGTAATAAACGCCTATCCACTATTATTTATTATTAATACTAGTTACTGGTTCCAAAAAACATCAAAATCTAGAGAAAAATTATTGTATATGTGTAGATTGGCGGTATCTACATACATTTTCCTTAAAAACATAAATATTTGCTGGAGGTCATTTGTAACTAAACGTTGATCTGGTTTATTTAATTTTCTAAAAATACAATTTTTAGTAAAGTAGATAAACATTACATGTCAAACAAACTTCAGTTCCCACATTAGTAAAATTCAAATATCGACAGTATTTTGTAATAGAAACGAATAATGCTTAGAAGCACACCTGGAAACTATCATTTATACAAGTGTTCCAAAAATTTAAAAAGAAGTGTTTTTTTTAATTTACAGTGATTAATTAGGTGTTTTAATCTTAGAAATATACGTTTAAATTTTGCTGAGTTGAGGTCTTATATTTTTTGGTTTTACTTACAACTTTATCATTACAACAAGTATTATCACTTTATGCTCTAAAGCGAAAGTTGGAATAAACAAGCCCCTTTTAATACATTAATGTTTATTTCTTTTTATATTAAGGTTTTAAAAAATCAGTTGTGTATATTTTTATTATATTTATTTACCTTAAGCTCATTTTTTCAAATGTGATGACGAACCTCGTGCAAGTGGAATTAGAAAGGGATTAAGTTATTCAGATCATTTCAAGAAATATTTTACATATAAGCAGATATATATCACACATATGATGCGTTAATATTTAACTATCTAAAATTTTCTATTCAAATATTTTTTACCCTTGGTGTTATTGTTATAATTACAATCTCATCTAAACTGCTCAACAATTGAAATTATCCAAGTGACTAAACTGGTATTAAAAGGAAACGACAGATATGATTATTTTATATCTGTTTACTTAATTGTAGTGTATACCTTTGCATATAGAATATATCGGGCAAAATCGTTTTCTTGACCTATAGGACAAAAAAACAAAGGATTTACAATGTTAGCACGAAAAAGGCAAACAATTGTTACTAAGAGTTTGATGTATAAGTTGTGTTTTCGAAGTTAAAAATCAATCCGACAATGGTGTATAGAAGACTAAACGATAGGGAATTACAACATGTGGTTCGTTTAGTGCGACAAGATCGATCACACAGAGAAGTCGCAAAATTATTTATTGTGGCTAAGATATAATGAAACCGGTGGAGTAGGTTTTCGACATGGTGGAGGTCGTCCAAGAGCTTTAACAGTACGTCAGATCTAGTATCTCAGAGTTACAGCTCGTCGAAGTCATACAATAAATGCTTCTCAGTTTAATAATGTCTTGCAGCAAATAACTGGTGTTGTGATATCGACTCAGACTCAAAAAAGCGTGCCAAATGCATGCACCTAACGGTGGCTCATGATTCTCAAACCCGGGAAAAAGCCAGAAGAGGTGTCTTCTTACAGACCTATAAGCCTTCTGCCAATGCTTTCTAAAGTCTTTGAGAAGATGTATATAAAAAGTCTAAAAATAATAATAGACGAAAGGGAAATAATCCCAGAACATCAATTTGGATTCCGGAACAAGCACGGAATAATAGAACAAGTGCATAGAGTAGTCAACCAAATAAACAAAGACTTAAACGCCAGAAGATACTGTTCAGCTGCTTTCCTCGATATATCTCAAGCCTTTGACAAGGTATGGCATACAGGATTGCAAGTTAAACTAAAGAAGCTTCTACCTTACCCACACTTTCAGCTATTAAAATCATATCTGGCAGATAGAGACTTCTTGGTGGTATAAGGAACCGAATTCACTGAGATACATCCTAGATTTTCAGGCGTTCCTCAAGGCAGCGTGCTTGGCCCAATACTATATCTCTTGTATACGGCAGACCTACCAACAACAAGTAATACCACGGTAGCAACATATGCAGACGACACTGCTATTCTGGCATCCCATACAGATTCAACATCAGCCTCAAGAAATCTTCAAACAAACCTAAATATGATTCAGCACTGGTTAAAAATATGGCGCATTAAAGCTAATGAAACTAAGTCCATACATGTAACATTTACGTTACGTAGAGAAACATGTCCTCCTGTGAGTATAAACAACTGTCAACTTCCACAAGTCGAAGATGCTAAATATAGTCCTGGGAAGATAGCAAATAAATCGGAAATGTTTAAGGCCAGCAAATATCGAGATGCGGTTTTCTGCATTGTGTTCAGGAAGGCCCCACGAAAAAAGTCTATATCGTCTGGTTGAGCCATTTTTCGAAAAATGTATTCTGGGGCCAAAAATGCATTTTCCGGGTGCATAACCAATTTCGATGTTACGGGAAAGACGGAAAATTCGAAAAAACCGCCTGAAAATGGTCACTCGGGGGTTTTCGGGGGTGCCGAATTCAATTCCGGCATCAGAATTCCCCGGGGGTACTCGGGGGCAGCTCTGTGGGGGGTCCGGGGGGTATTTCGGGAGGCAAAATCGCAGAGTCCATAGGAAGCGCTCGAAAATCGTTACTCGGGGGTTTTCAAGGATGCCGAATTCAATTCTGGCATCAGAATTACCAGGGAGCGCTCGGGGGCGGCCCTGCGGGGGTCATTCCGGGGGTGATTCGGGGGCAAAATTGAAGAGTCTATAGAAATCGCTCGAAAATCGTTACTCGGGGGTTTTCGAGGATGCCGAATTCAATGCTGGCACTAGAAGTACTCGGGGGCAGCTCTGGGGGGTGTCCAGGACTCTGCAACTTTGCCCCCGTATCACCCCCGGAATGACCCCCGCAGATCCGCCCCCGAGCGCCCCCGTGTAATTCTGATGCCAGAATTGAATTCGGCATCCTTGAAAACCCCCGAGTAACGATTTTCGAACGCCTCCCATTGACTCTGCGATTTTGCCTCCCGAAATACCCCCCGGACCCCCCACAGAGCTGCCCCCGAGCACCCCCGGGGAATTCTGATGCCGGAATTGAATTCGGCACCCCCGAAAACCCCCGAGTGACCATTTTCCCGTAACATTGAAATTGGTTATGTACCCGGAAAATGCATTTTTGACCCCAGAATGCATTTTTCGAAAAATGGCCTTAAAAATTTCTTTATTCGGGTCCATTTTGTGCTATCTACCCTGGACTAATATCTCGGCATGCACATATATAGTTAGTTGCAAAATATAATAATTGGACTTCCCAAATCCTCAAAGAACGGCAGCGATTTCGATAGTATGACATTAAAACCATTTCGAATAGGCAATATTAAGCCTTATGTTACTTGTACATTCGTCAGACTTTCAGTAGAAATTTCTGCTGCATTGGTACGCTTTCGTCATGTTTAGTACTATTTGTAACAGGGTTGTATTTCGGCGAACTGCTTAATACCGGATAATCTTCGACAATAGTGATATCGTAATCGCGTTAAGATATTATTTTATTTTTGAATTTGACAGAGTTAAGATGTGTGATTCAGAAAGTGAAGAATATATTCCCGAATTTGATCTCAGGGCGCCTGAAATAAACAAACGTAAACGTACCCATCTCTTGGTTGAGACTAAACAAATGGTTTTAAATATATATAATAGTAAGTACCTATTATCTTATTATTAATATGTAAACTGTTCATAAGACTGTTTTTATTTATTAATTTATTTATTTTATTTTACCCCCATGTAGGGGTAAAAGAATATGCATTTTACATTGTGGTGGAGAATTGGGATGGATAGAAGGAGGTCTTATTTTATCTGCAAAAGCTATAAAAGATTGTAGTTTAGATTATCATCAAGACATCGATAGCACTTTGTTCGAAAATTGGATACAAGATAATTTATTACCGAAGTTGCAAAAAAATAGTGTAATTGTAATGGACAACGCTTCTTACCATTCAAGAATATCCCGTAAAATTCCAAATAAATCTTCGAATAAAGCTGATATCCAACAATTTCTACGAGATAATGATCTGTACTTTGAAGATAATTATACCAAAGAGGAGTTAATTGAGGTGTTAAGAGTAGGAAATTTTCAAAAAGAATATGTTGTAGACAGTACTTTAAAACAAAATGGACACGATATTTTACGATTGCCCCCTTATTATTGTGTACTAAATCCCATAGAATTGATGTGGGCTCTATTAAAAAAAAAACGTTCGAGAAAATAATATATCACCAAACTCAAGTGTCAGTGTAATAGATCTAATTAAAGACTCATGTAATAAAATTACTGACGAGAACTGGAAAAATGCGATCAAACATGTAAAGACTATTGAAGATAAATATTTTAATTCAATTCCAAAAATAAATAGTCTTATTATAAATTTGGATGATAGTGATAGTGATAGTGATAGCGAGCTTAATTCTTTGTAATTTCTTATTTTTATAATGACTGTTTCAACCCTCACTTTGTTTATATATATTCTTATTTTTAATCAATAAAATTTTAAAATTTAATAGTATTGCATTTATAATAACAAATAACTAAATTAACAAAAATGATAAATAATAAATAATTCTTTAGGATTTATTTATATTCATTCTTATTATTCACAATCCTAATGCCTACCCTGCCCATGAAGAGCTTATCGAGGGATTTGGAAAGTCCATTTCTTATATTTTGCAACGGACTATACCTCCGCCTTACTTGGAAATAACATATATTCACCAAACGCAAGCAGCTGGGACTCAAATTAAGCAATATGTATTGGCTCATCGGCAGCAAATCAAAATTGTCCTTGGACAACAAGGTATTAATATACAAGACCATTCTTAAGCCCATTTGGACTTATGGGATTCAGCTGTGGGGCACCGCTAGTATTTCCAATATAAACATTCTGCAAAGGTTCCAAAACAAGGTACTGCCAGCGATCGTCGATGTGCCTTATTACGTCTCCAACGAGGTGATTCAGCACGACATCCCCCTAGAATCCGTCAAGGAAACCATACATCGTTTAAGTGCGAAATACAGTGAACGAGTGACAGAGCATTCTAACGTGTTTGCCAGACAATTAAATGTGCACGATGTCAATGAAGTTCGTAGAGTGAAACGACTATTACCCTTCGACCTGCCCATAGGTCTCAGATAAGTTTAGGCTTTAGTTCGAATAGACTATGAAACTTTAGATTTCGAATTTAGAGTTATTTTTAAAGGAGATCACTCACTTGGGTGATACTCTGCATGTCATTATTTTTAAAACATATCAAACGCTTATTACTAAACAGGCAGATTGCAGTATCCACTAGGACTTACAAAAAAAAAATATTTTTCACAGTTTTTTGCTATTTTATTTCAGATTTCTTATTTCTATCTTCCTTTCTTTTATGAGTCAGTCTATATCATCCAGGATTAGGTTAGTTTCTACATTTACAGGTTGGATTATGCACCATCCAATATTTTTTTACTTTTTTCTTAGTTCTTAATAATTTTGTCTAATTACGACATTATCTAGACAACAGGGACGAGTATGCCATATATTTTTACTGTTGTGAATTGTTCAGATACTTTTTTACAAATTGTTTTCGAAAAAATAGCTTCCTAATAACGCAATATTAATTGTACTAAAAGCAATTTTATTTATATTACACCTCTTAATACATCCCATTTTGTATTATTTCTCATAACAATTAAAAGCATTCCATGTTACTTAATTATGTTGTCTAATCCTATAAGCAATTAATCCGTCGACACTCACTACAGAATCTTAATTATGAGACGCTAATAAAAATATTACGTGGTTATCAACAATTACTTTATGCATCTATTGCATACAAATTGAGGGTATTTAAATGCGCATTTAGTATATCTTTCCTATAATTTCTCCATTGTTTGTTTTTCTTTCGGCTTCCACGAATAAATTTTCCAAAAACACGATGTTGTTAATGATGCCAACTAAAAAACAGATGTTCAACTTTGAGGCGCAGTACGCACAGTTAATACAAACAATGTTGCAGATTTGATGTAATTTTCTTAATGTGGTGATGAAAATGTTAAACACTTTAAAAAGTGAGAAATAAAATTTAAATTCAAGGCCGACTCACTTTTCAAAGTCTACATTACTATTTTAATCCAGTGTTATGTCTGAAAGTTTCAACAATTCTTAGTCTATATTAATATACTGATTGATTTAGATGTTATGAGGTAATTAAATCACTTGTTGTAAAATGTAACATTATAAAAATTTTTTTTGTATTAAAAGAGCCCGCTTAATTTAATTTCAAATAAATGTTTAGTTCAAGATACCTACAGTAAAATAAAATCGAATCAATTTAAGATGAACACTGTAGTAATATTAAATAACATGAGCTGTAAACAACATTTTACATGTGCACGAAAAGGCGTCTTGAAAAACACATTCTAATTTAATTACATACAGGGTGTTTCTATATTCATGCGGAAAAATTAAGGAGGTGCTTACTTGTTGAAAATTATTATTATTAGGTCTTTCCTATAAAAAAAATTCTAAGCCCAACCCCTAAAATGATATGATTCCTAAAAGGGCAGAATTAAAATTGAGTTTTTAATTTTTTTTTGTTTGAAAATTGTTAGTTTTATGGAAAAGAGTAACATAAAAAATTTAAGAAATAAAACAGAAATTCCGAATAAAATTTTTGATTTATAGAATTCAATAGTATAAAAAAGTACTGACATAAAATAAAATAAGGTTTGTTAATTTTGCCCTTTTTTAATAAAAAGGTAATTCTGAAAAAAAAACATAATTACCTCTTTATGACCGCATGTAATCTCAAAAATTTCAAGTTCTACATTACCCTGGATTTGAGAAAAAAATTAAAAACTTAATTTTCATTCTGACCTTTCGAAGATGATATCTCTTTTGGGGTTAGGATGAGCTTTTTTTAAAAAAAATATCCTTCATAATTTTTAACGGAGAACCACTCTCTGAATTTTACCCATGAATTTAGAAACACTCTATATTTATTTATATATAGCTTCAAACACTGTTCTTGAATACCTAATTGACTATTTTATTGACTACTTTTTTTTTGGTCGAGACCAAACATTTTTGTAAAATGTAGATGGATAATATCCAATGAGAGGATCGTTTATAAATAAGCAAAATATGAAATATAATAAAGATAAAAATAACAAAATACAAGTTATATATAATTTATAAATAGTTCATAATATGTCACAGAAGTAAAAAATAATTAATTCCAAATAATTTTATAGAATTTATATTTCAATTTATAATTAGTAACCGTATAATAAGTTTTATCATATTTTTTATTTTTTTAAAAAATAGAGCGTTTTTTTTCTGAAATCACTTGTTGCTGTTTCTTTCAAGTTATTTCAGGTTGTCTTTATAAATTAAAACCCGTCATTTGCTGCTCTTATTATCTACTGTTAATTGGCTGAATATTTTTGAATACAGAAAAAAAAATCGGATCTAAATAAGTATCTTGCGAAACTAATAGCATAATCCGTTCTACATAAAGTAAAAATAACTGTTCAACTGAAAACCTTAGAGGCTTTTCTGCTGTGTTTGTTTTAAGCACGCCCTAAGGGTGTACACTTCTAAAGTTTTTCTTAATTGCCTTTAAAGATAAAAATTGAAAAGAAATACAAATTCCCATCATTAGACCATTGTTATGAACAAACTTTCTATTTTGATTGTCTAAACAAAGAGAATTTTTTCTTAACAATAGAAAAATATCCCTTTAAATTATTGTAAGTGTAACTAAAGGATAAAATCAGAGGCCAACTAATTATATAAGTATTAATATATTGATTTTTTTAACCAGTATTGTTGATATATTTTGGAAATTATTTTAATCTCAGAAACCTGTGAACATATGTTTGAATTTAAAATTGTGGCAAAATCCATATATACTGGTAACCCAAACATTGGAGATTTGATGTAATTTTCGGAAACTGAAAGTTTTACGATGTGTTGAAAATATAAAGCATTTAATCGTTTCTCAAAACTAGAAATCTATAAAAATGTTTGGAACCGAAATGCAATTAAAGTACTCAAATCTTTATAATTTGTTAGCTAGAAAACACACTCAACGCTTCATGCTGAAGTTTGAACAAATATATTTTATTGCTGATAAATGGAGCATTTTATGTGCTTTCTTGTTAAATTTCGATTCTTGATATTATTTTGCTATGGAATTGGTTTGATCTACTTTTATCTGTTTATTAAAATACACCAGATTACAACAATATTAATATATTTTACTATTGATTTTAAAGTGAAAACAACTTTGTAAAAGTATTTTAGTAATAATACCCTAGATCAGAGTTCTTTGAAAAAATAATTATTAATTAGAGTAAATTTATCTAAATCTCATTAGAATTGGATCAAATTCCATTCTTACCCTTTTCAGAATATTTTGCAGCAGTGCCAACCTTTTTTACGCCCGAGAAAGTGGGATCAATTGTGTGGGATTTTTGGAAAGCGCTTTGAATGTGGTCATTATGAATTCAATGTATATACTTATTTTTTTTCAAGTCAAACTCTTAACTACGTCATTTTTTGGCTACTAGGAATTCTAATAGTTTACAAAAAGTTGGTGAAATTTAACTTTAAAGAAAAATATTTAGATCTGTCTCTCTTCCTCTTTATGTTTTGGAATCACTTTAATATACAAGCCTTTGTATTAAGTTTATTCAAATAAATCAATAAGTGGGGGAATATTTTTTCACATAACTTATTCCACGTAGATATCTGTCGATTTTTGTAGATTTTATTACAAAGGTACAATAAAAATTTAAAAGTTGTTGTTGTTTTACTACATTCTTGAAAACGTAACGTTATTTGTTAAATTGAAATATTAGTATCATTGTTGGTAATTTAGTATCGCCTTTACAACCAACCATCTGAATTTATAAATTTATATATATCTGCTCTAATAGAAGATCTATAATTAAACTTGATAATAAAATAATTAAACAGACCAATTACTTGTTGTTTCAAAGTATGAGTCTTTACAAAAGGCTAAACTACTTCTTCACTAGTCCTTCCCATGAATTAAATTCTCAAATATGGATGAAAAATAAATAAGAGTATGTTTTCGGTTATAGATTTGATGAAAACGTGTAGTCGTTTTTCAAAGTGGTTTATTACTCATTGTTTCTGGGGGGAAAAATGTAAGGTATAATTTAAGGTGGGTTTTTGATCAATAATAAACCAATTTGCCGTTTAAAAGAATTTAACATATAGCAATAATGTTATGGGAAAATAAATCTATTGGAAAAAAGTTTAAATCAAAACATTAGTTTTAGCTCAGAAAAAGTTGTAATTAATGGATTTTTTTGAAATATAACGACATTAAAGGGAATGAAATAAATTATTTACCTAAAAATATAAATAAGAGATTCTTATATGCATAAACTTTTTAACAATTTTTATGTTTTCTTCTGTTATTTTATTACGTTAACACAAAGTTGATAGATATCATTTATCTACTTACCTAAGGCTTAAAAACTGAAGTTAAAAGGAATTCTTAAATTTAAATACATAAATCATGTCATGGAACGTCACTGGTAAATGTTGTTAATTTTTTTGTATCTAATCAATCACAACAAAAACATTTTGTTTATATGATGGTGGAAATTTAGAAAAAAGAGCTAATATTTTTTAATTAGTCTCCTCACAAAATCACGCAAATCAGTAAATGTGCATCTATTTATTTTTATCGATCTCGTTAAACTTTCTTATTTGATTTAAATATTGTTATTAAAAATAACTCACAACTGAAATAAAAAATTATTAACATGAAAAATAAAATATTACCTTACTGAGATTCAGCTCACGAAAGGACCTTATTTCTCAAAAGACGTAAAACTCCAAAAGAAGGATGCGTTCTATATCGCATATTATCTAGTATGCTGTGTTATCCTAAGGGATGATTCAAGCAGGAACAAAACACTATCACTAGCACTTGTTAAGTGCTATAGCACACTAAGCACATGAAAAATCCAAAGCAGGCTCTGCCGCGTGAACAATCAAAATGAACTTAAATTAGGAAACGGCCACCTACGCCCAAGACGTTTTTATTAGTAATATTAGTAAAATTTACGCGAAGCGTTTCAACAACCAATGCTAAGTCAAGACTGGGCCAGACTTGATGCCGTCTTTAAGCGGAGATTGGATTTTTAGTCCCCAGACACAAGAATGATTTCACAATTTCTGGCTTTTTCACTATAACCAGATAGGTAACTGTTAAATTTATTATTGCACCTGTACCTACATACCACGTCCTTCTATCTACTTTAGTGGCCAGCGCTACTATAGCTATGCCAAGAGGTAGAAGTAGACTAGTCTACTTTTTTTTTAATTGTTTTATTTATGTGCATGTGTAATTTGTTCCAAGATAATTCAAAGATTTTATTGGGTGTTTTATATCAGTTGATGGGGCAGGATTGGTCAGCAGGAAAATGGCGCTGAATAGCCCGCCATTTTTGACTAGGGGTATGAGTATGCCAGGAATTTTAATAGTTGCCTTAGACCACCCATCAGGAATTTTGACGTCTCTTTTTCTTTTTAAATTTCAACAGAAGACTTTAAACCAAACAGACACTCGTAAGTTTTAATGTTTAGCATATTCAAAACAGCTATTTAAAGAAAATAAAAGTTGAGTAGCAGAACTAAAGATAATAGTGAAATAAATGCAGAACAAATTTTGATGGAACAAACAAGTAACTAGACGCAAAAGAAGAGTAATCTTCTAAAATTCAAAATAAAAATTATAATTAGATATTACAAAACTACCGCTAAATGTATAAACATGCTAAAACAACTATCGAAAAATTGTAACTAAAAAAGACAATAAAAAATGTTGGAGAGGGACATAAGATAGTAAATGAAAGAAAATAATGAACATAGTCTAAAAGTTTACTAGGTACTTAAAATTCGACGAAGAAAGTAGGAACAAAAAAGTAAAATAGATACAGTTAAGTAAAGGTAAGAACAACCTAGATCTCCCCTTTCATTATTTATATTGCAAGTGCTAATATTCTCCCTTTTCACTATTTCTTTTATACACATGCACAACTCGTTAATTTAACTTCTTCATTCTTAGAACTATCAAAATATTACTTTATTTATTTATATTTTATTCTTCTAAAAAACATTTTCCTTTTTTTATGGCAAATTGCGCCATTCTATTAAAAGAAAAATAACAATAATTTAGCTCTAGGTATAAAGTAATAAATTTGATTTGATGTAGATATGAGCATCACTGTTGAAGGAAGCTTTACTGACAATTTAGTTAAAACAAAAATATTTCTGTATATGTATTAATTTTCATTTCAATTGTTTTGACAGATTATTTTTTGTAAATTTCTTATAATTAGTTAAAATTCTCATGATGATAGTGCAGGATTAGACAGCTGAGAAATGGGTCTAAATAGTCCGCCATTTTAACTATAGGGGCATGTCAGGAATTTTTATAATAGTTGTTTGGACCACCCATCAAGAATTTTGATGTCTTCTTTTCGGCGCTTATTTAATCTTCATTATGTATGATATCGTTGAAAGGGAATGCCCATCCTCCTTATTGATGGACTTACCTCCCGAATGAAGTAATTTTTTAGGCATTTTATTAAAGACTGCCATAAAGTTTAACAAGAACGTTAAAAGTACAGGACAAGCTAGTTGTGTCTGTTATTTCGCAAATTCAGCGGCAAGTTTATATTATACAGAGAAGCGAGAAAAATTCGAGAATGATACACTTGACCATTTCTATAAATATATTTTAATTTAAAGCGATATAAGATTTGTTTGAATCATACATATTTTTATGAGCATTCTCAAATTCATTATCTAATAGAAAATGTCATAAAAACCTAGAAAAGATGTCACAATAAATTTACTCAACTAGTGTGGCGATTTTTCTTGTAGCTCACCAGGTACTAATTTCTTAATTAAAATTAACAATTGTTAAACTATTAAAATGTAAATTTTAATAAAATTCTATTAATCTTGGTTATAAATTATAAAACTAAAGGAAAAAACAATAGACGAGAAGAGACAAGAAATAGAAGGTAACACAAATCCATTACAATTAAATGTTTCAAAAATAGTGTGAAAAAAAATAAAAGAACAGACAGAAGGACAAAAATGGAAGAACAATGGCAAAAACTAATAGACAATCTAATAAGTAGAGCTGTTTGTTGTAAGATCAGGTAAAATAAGAAATAAAACTAAAAAAGAACATAGCCGTGGACAGCAGAACTCATCAGAAAGTTAACAAAGAAAAGATAAAGAGAGAAGCAAATGAATATCAAAATATAGAATCAATGACGAATTTAAAGATAAAACCCAGAGGGCAACGAGAGATATTACGCTTGATAAGATTCATTAAGTAAGGGGAAATTAAATATTAAGGAATTCAAAGATAATGCTGAAAGTACTGGAACCTAATCCTATGATTATTGTACCTGTGCCCAAAGTATTAGCCAGGGTAGAAGAAAAAAAGAAGACGAAATAAAACTAAAAGAACTTAGCAAACATAAAAAGCAAATTTAAAGAAAGAAGAAGCGCATAAAACCTGATAAATTATATTACAAATGCGAGAAAAATGAATCAATGAGAAAATACATATACCTATCTTTATACGTCGAAACCTATTATGATTTATAACAGAATATAATTAAATAAATATGTAGAGAAATAGTCAAAAATTATAATTGTTGAATACATAAAAGGTTACATCAAACAATGAAAAGGAAAAAAAATTACAGGTGTAAGTCTAAAGTAAAGTTACTGATATAATGGAATTCTTGTTTGTTGGTGAAGTAGCATTACCCTCCGATTAGAATATCTACATCTACAAATTGCTTTGATATATATATATATACATAGACAGAAGAAACATAAACTTTCAAAATTTTGTAATTGTGAAGCTTTCTTAAATATAAGTAATACCCATTATTCTCAAATACTGCTCTAATTGAAGAAAAATGTTCAAGAAAACACCTGGAAGATTGAGAATGAAGAGACATTCCTAACACATTTTATGAAAGCTACTCGTTATCCGCCAAGCATTAAGTTATAAAATCCGAATAACTCGAAAATAAAAGGCTATTTCTTCAGGGTACTCCTCGGGAATAATCTGAAAATAATGATTGATGGTAGTAGTTAAGAGACATTTCCAACTGAGTAAAATATAATTTGGTCCTTTTTATGGTCAAGCAAATAACAACTCACGGTCGGGTGTATAATTTAGTCGACCAATTTTTTTTCTTATAAAAGTCGAGTGATATTAAAACACTTTTGTAATAATATGTTTTGGGACTGAATTGCTATGGGTTTTTTGGTAGCTCTAGTTTGCGGCATGACAAAATATAGGTTTTGATGAAAAGATTGCGGTTTTTGTTCGTTGTGAATGAGACTTTTTATTTTGTTGGTGTGATTAAAGTAAGGGTGGTTTCGTGAATATTTTCGAACTATTATTGAATGAAATTTTGTGTGAGGAAGAAATAAATTAAAAATAATGGTCGTTTGTGAATTCTGATACCAAATAATTATAGGATATACCTACTTATTAGAAAACAAAAAAATTCAAAAAATATATTGAAATCAATCTAAAATTTTAGTGGTTTTTGTGTCTAAGGAAGTATGTTGTTATTAATTAGGTATCAGGTAAAATTTTTAATTGATTCAGAGATTTGCCTCTCTTAGTTCCTATGTCTTGATTCCTTGCCAGCTCACGCTTTATCTTCCTTTTAGCACCTGTTTCTATTACCTCTTTAAAACTTTTTCTAAATGTTCCAAAGTTAATCCACGTCTAGTTTTTGTTCTTTGCATATTTATTATTTTTCATTCGTTTTCAGTTTCGTTCATTGTTAATATTTTTTTTATCATTGACTATATTTGTTTTCGTATTTAATCCATCCCTGCCTTTATTTTAAAGTTTGTTTCATGGTTATCAAGTTGAGGTGAGAAGCTCTAACTAATGAACAAATGATGCGATTAGTAATATTGTGTACAACTATACAGTGTTGAATAGAGCACAAAAGTATTTTTGAAACAAGGTATGAGACGACTCAACTTTTCATAACTTTTCATAACAAAAATGTAACTGCTCTTGCAGCGTTATCTATTATACTTCAGACTTCCCTACTTAATTTAGTTTTTGCCTGAAGTATAAATTTTGTCTTTCAGAAATTACCAGAGTTCACCAAAACTTAAATATAGTATTATCTAGGGTCGGTTTCTTTTTGGATCGAAAATTAATAGAAACTTTACACTGAGCTTCCACTGTCAGATGTTCTTTTTCTTTGAGCATAGGAAAAATAATGTAAGATCCACATACGTGAACGTAATTGTTAACATTTGTAAACTCTGGTCATTCCTTGAAAACAATCCTTTTCTTAAAATTAACTTTGTTAAAAAACTGGCTTCAAGCGAAATACTTAGTTTAAATTCACAATCAATTAAAATTAAACACCAAAGGCAAATAAAAATAAAAAATAGTATTCATTTATTTTATTTAAAGTTAAATACGTAATAACTGAGAGGTAACATCAAATTGGATTACATAAATTTGTTATAGAATTTATCTAGAAACATTAACATAAATCATTTGTAAATCAGAGCTAAATGACAATGGCATATTTTAAAAAAAATATAGAATAAGAATTTTATATTTTTAGACAATAGAGTAGATTCCACAAAATACTGTTTAAAAAGCCAATCTTCCTATATTCGAGATTTATTTCAGAAAAAACATTTCAAAGCAGATTTTAACAGAAATTTTGGGAAACTCGGTGCAACTTGGAACGAGTATTTTATTTTTTCTAAATGTGTTCTTAACTAATAAAACTAGTGTAAACTGTCAATTTAGTATTCAACACTCTAAGAGTGCGAATATCTTGTCAATATAAAGAACTCATTTTCGATCAAAAATATATCAAAGGTGCACCAAAATTATCTATTTATTTATTATGATGATGAGTAATAAAATGCTAATGTTAGTTTTAAGGTGTTCTTGGCGCCAAATTCAGGAGATTCCACTAATCTTCATTGAGACAGTGCCAAATAGATATTTTTTATAGAAACTTTTACAATTTTCACCTACAACTTGTAAGAGTAACTGTATCTAAATGAAATTTGTTTAAAAAAAGTCAATATGGACAAATTCAACAAGCGTTAAAAATCTTGGTATTATGGGCTTAGGTATATCTCTGTATATAATGCTTGTATATTGATTTTCACACATATTTGCGGATTATTAAATAGTTGTAAATAAATATATAGTTTCTGCTTAAGATAACAAATTGACTACAAATGTTTTGTATTCAAATGGCTTCATAAAAACAAATTAAATTTATAACAACAAAAATGGTAAAAATTGTTGGATGAGTGACCAATAACTTATACAGCAGCAACATTTTGTTGGATTTCTAAGTTGGAGCAAATGGTCAGAATAGGTTCATATTTAGTACAAGTGGTACTCTACTCAATGACAATAGGCACATCTAATAATTATGTCAAAATTGCCGAACCAGTGTGGAAATTTTTAAATGATAATGGTTTAACATTTAAAGTATATATTTTATATTTAAATGAACATACATTTAAAATATTGCCAACCACTCTTGATATTTACATACTCTAAACTAGATTTATAAAACAAGGTGGTGTCTGTGTTAAAGATGAAATGAAGCTTTAGATTTTAAATTAGTATACTTATATTAAATTCTTAAATTTAGAGTAATTTTTCTCTTAGTTGAAAATACTTTTTTAATAATAAATAAAATAAAATTCGCTATGATAAAGTATATATAAATATATATATATATATATATATCATCTTAGATGACATATATAGTATATTTTATTACATAACAGATACTCAAAATATAGGAACTTTTCCAGAACATCGTTAAAAAGTAAAAAAAAATACCCGTTTTAAAAGTAAGTATGTTAATAATGCTACCGATATATATTTCAGGAAAAAATCTTAACTCCAAAGGGTATAATTTTTTTAGTTACGTGGGGTTGCTTCTTACAGAATTGTGAAAATTAATAAAATTTTACAAATTGTGACTCAAGCAACAAGTGTATTTATCTCTAAAAGGGCGATTGAAATTATTTGTGATTATTTCCGTTGTTTGTCAAACTATTTAGACAATCAAATTTTCGAAAACGATTTAAGGTCAGATACTATTCTAGAATAAAAATTGCTATGAATGTTGCTCAATAATCATACACTATTTGGCTTTTTTTAATTTAACATTGAAAATAATGAAGGGTAATATTATAAACACTCGATTATTTTTATTGTACCCAAATTTCCATAAATTGGCCGTGGCAATTTTCGTTTTAATTATGTGTTTAAATTCCGACAGATGACTATAAAAATAGTCGCTAATTATTTATCAAGATCGAAAATTATCTATAGAACCATATTTAAAATTATAGGAGCTATTCAATTTCAGCCTAGCTGCATGTTTTTGTTCATCATATTTCGCGTTTGATAATTATCATTGAAATGTATCATCTCTTTAATATTAAAAGTTGATTTTCAAGAGAAATAATACAAAATGAAATTGATTATTTTTGTTGAGATTTTTCAATGTATCTCGACATGGTATTATAAATAAAGCTACAATATGTTCACACAACTCATAAAAATATTTTATGGGGCTCAATACTACTTATTTTATAAGTAAAATTACTCATTTTCAAAAATTCCCATTTGAGAGTCTGTGCTTTAATTGATCTTTGTGGAGGGTAAGAAGTTAACCAATAAAACGGAATATACAATGCCAGTAGTCTATATCTGTTAGGTAATAAATTCAGAAACTTTGTTGGGATCAAAAATCTAATATTTTACACATATTAACTAATATAGCTATTAACTTATCAATATATATATATATATAGTTACACTTTCCCTTTCCCTGAGCACATGCAAAGAAATTAAAGGGAAAATAATGTGTTCAGTTTATACTTGTATTTTTTTAAATACCTAAGTTTATACTAAACAAATAGTTATAACAAGTTTAGTAACAATACCCGTTATTGATTAAACTTAATATTTTATCAAAAAGAATTGTTTAACATTTTTGACTATTTACCTTATCTTCAATAATTTATTACAATCTGCAATATTTAGTTTACACATAACTTTTTCAAATTTTCAAAAAATAATTCATTACATTTACATATACTAATAACATAAAATTCTAGTAAATAACATCAGAAACAATACAATTTCATTTAAGACAATATAAATCATAAATCATTTCGAGTAAGGGCGGTTAGATCAATCTCTTGGTAAGTGTTTGCATCTGAATACATAAAGGCCTGGCAAAGGAGGTATCAAAGATATATATTTGTGTAATAACTAATATTATAAACATTTTAGTTAGATTCTAAAATAAAAGTTTTTAAATAGTCCTTAATAAGATGTGTTTATGTTTTAAGGGTTAAACTTAAAATATTTAAGAAAAAACGTAATTATGGCACTGTTTTTTGTTTAAATTGAAGTTGCAATATTGGTATATACAGGTTTATGTAAGATATCTAAAATATTAAGATCAATTTTATAATCAATAATATGTTATTTTTCAGATTTGATTTTAAATAGGTTTATTTACAAGTTTGTGGTTGTGTTATAATAACACTTTTGAAGCATGCATCATTTGCAACAACCTATATAACCAAATTTAAGATTTGATCATACATTTTTCACTAAAATGATCTTTTCGACGACGCTAAAACTTAAAACTATTTCATATAAAAAGAAATGTTAGGCAAGTGTTCACAGATCAAATTAACTAAAAGAGAGGTTTTGATATGTTAGATTAAATAATCACACCAAAGTTATATATCAGTGGGTAATATATCAGGTATCAGATACTTGCACAATTCTTCTTCAGATGACACAAAAGTTACTTTGCTGGTCGTATTTTCATCCAACCTGTACAAAAGAACAATATATTAAATCAGATGTTATTTATAAAGGAAAATGAGAGGCACTCAAACTAAAACTAAAAAAATGTATTTTAACATTTTCCTGTAGTGTTGATATCAGAAGATGAACCTGTCAGGACCTGATTATCGGGAAAATGCTATAAAAAACAGCTATCGAATATTTATTTATTATCATCTGCGCTGTACTAAGAAATAATTACCACCTTAGCTGCTGGAAAGTTGATCATATTATTTTAATCTCCAAATCTGCTAAAAATTTCTCAATAAATTATACAGTATAATGATAAAGGTTGGAACCAAGCCTTTAATCCAATTTTGCAACAAGTTTAAGAACCTCTGGCAGGTCAATTTTCTTTTTTAAATGACACTATTGCCAAGCAAAATTTACGTTGTAATTAATATCTTTAGTTTTTGCGGGGTGACGTCATAGTTAAATTATTTCAATGGCAACTCCCAAGTTTTTGTTTGGACTTTGATAGAGGTATTTACTTACTACCTGAATGACGGTATAAAAAAATTTACATCTTACATAACAATTTCCTTGAAAAAAAGTCAATTTTTTTCAGGAAAACTAAAATTTTATTTTTGACGAAACCACCATATAAAAATCGTCAAAAACCAAACTTTATCATGACTCCGTATTTTATAGATCTATAAGTTTATTAACAACTGTGTCCAAATGACATACTAGAGTTGTTCTTGAAATTGATGAAGGTTTAGTGTTGTTATTGAAAATTACAGTTATGTTATTCTTTACATCGGAATTACAGAATCTACCTAAATTTATTAAGTAATACATTACAAAATATTACTTTTTGTGTGTGATTATAAATATCTATGAACCTTCATTTTTGGAAATATATAATTCTATTTCCATTTTGAATACTTACCATCCTTTGATGATTGCCCAGCAACTAGAAAACAATGAAGAAGAATTAATTATCAAACAAACACCTAATCTTTCTGGATAATGACGACTTAGTAGCCAAATTAGGTTCTTAACAAGCTGATAGTCCATACAGCTGACACCAAAGTCTTGAAGGTCAAAAACTATACACAAGTTGTCAACTACTTCTTCAAAACATTTTTTGCAGGCATCTTCCTACAAATTTTATTTATTAGTTTAGTAGAAATATTTAAACACATAAAATTGATAATGATTGTTTCTACCCTTACTTTGTAGAATATATCCTTTAAATGTTAAAGAGAAAATATACTTATCTTTTACATATACAAACAATTGAATTCATAATATCTATTAGTTTTTTAATATTTCGCTATAAATAACATAAATTATTAATAACTAATTTTAAAGTTAAATATGATTTAAAAAAATATTGCATTTGAAACAAAATAAGATTCAACAAAATATATCAAATATTGTTGGATTTAGTATTATATCTTGTAAGACTCATAAGAGATGAAATGGTTAGTATTTTATAAAAACACATGCAAAAAGATAATAATAAAGGATGGATTTCAAAATTATGTTTTTTCATGTGAATTTTTATTTTTATAAGAGTTTTATTCTTACCAAGCAATAAACAATAAATTTGGTTAATTGATCTATGTCTCTATTAGTGGCATTGTGGTTCTTTGCTGGGATGTAAACCACAGGTCGTCCTATCATATCTCTGTGTTTTAAGACTCTGGCTTTATTTGCTTCTAGATTTATTTTGATCTCTGGTGCATCGGGAGTTAACATTTGTACCCCATATTGTTTCCTCCATTTGTTTGTTTTAAGAATTGCCTAAAACATTATCTGAATTAAAACTCTTCAATCTATTAACAAATTATAAAAATGGGATAATCTTAATTTGCCATTACATTTTATTGTGTTTGAATATTTTACTATATATATATATATATATATATATAACTACATTGTAAAAAATAGTAGTAGTAAGGCTTCTTTTAATTTTAATGACAGATAATAAAATTATATTTAAAAAGTTTTTAATTCGAGTTATTCTTAGAAATCTGCTTTTGGGTTTTTACAATAAAAATATAGTTTTTGTTTTCTAACCTCACATATCAAACGATCTTTTAAACTCACCTGAAATGCGTTGTCAACGTTTTTAAAAGCTCTCAGGTACCGTTTTAATGAAAATTCATTGTGGAATTGGGAAGGATCGGCATCTACAATTAGTTTCATCCTGTTTTTAAGTTCCTGAAGGTCTGCTTCATTTACAGGTTTAACTTGAAAATCTGCCATTTTCACGGATTTTATAAAATATTAACTACCACAATTTAAATAGGACTTCTTAATATTCTTTCACTAAACTATCACCTTTTTTAGTTAATTTATCTTATCTAGGTTTCACCTACATATCTAAATAAATCCATCTGTTTTTGACAAGTAGTATAATCAATTACACTATTATACCAACAGGCCAAATTTGAAGGCTCTGACGTCATTAACTGGCATACATGATTGATTATCATTTACCAGGTTGAAGGTTAAAAAATCAGTAAATCATAATTTTATAATTTAAGAATAACTATAAATCTTCTATAATAAGAAATTTTAAATTTTCCCAGTAGTATAGATAGCGTTATATTATAACGTAAAATTACCATTTACAAAATTACTGACTTTTATCCTTATATCTGGTAAACATTAATTAGGCAACTATGCAAGAAAAGGTTTCAGCTGGCCCAGAAAAACACGCAAAGTTGCCAGACTTAACTTACTGTATACTCGTACATCGTTTTATCTTCTTCAGTAAACAAAGACAAGAAGTGGGTAAAATTCTCTTAGTTTGACATAGAACAACGTTGTTATAAACGACAGTGTAGTACGTCTCAAGCGGTGCTTAGGATAAACTTTGGTTAATTTGCTTCTTTTCGATAGTGTTATTTAAAAGGCTCTTGGCAAGTCATTCACTTTAGAAAATGACAACACGCCTTGGTAATAGATAGTTATGAACGGACAGGAGATTTTAGAGTGCTCTGATAGTGCATTTCCTTAAAGTTGAATGAAAAGGTAGCAAAATAAAAAAAAATCAGGAAATTTACGTACTTCCATCGTTCATTTTTCAATTTCACATTCTAAAATAATATTACTACGTTACTGGAATCGTAACAGTGTTCTCCTGGTTGCCAACACACAGTAATCATGGACCATGTCAGTCTCATTTAAGTTGATAGTGTTGAATTAAAAAGCTGATAGTCTGTCAACGTTGCAGTGCTGCTTTTATTATTGACTTTAAAATTTTACTAACAAATAAATGATAATTATTTTTAGTCATAGATTGTGGCAGATTATTATAGGAAACAATTACAATAAAATAATAATTTTCATAGCCGCAATTAAAAGATGATGAAAAAAATGCGAAACTATTTAGCAACTAAGTTAAAGGCCTGATTTAAGCCGAAAGAGGATGACATGTGACAATTTAAATATAGAAAATGTCAGGCGTGTAAGTTGTTTACAGTTGCAAGCGTTTTGATGTACAATCTATAAAATACATTTTATTTTAAATCGGTGATCGTAAAACTTTTTAAACCATGGATTTTCAAAATAGACCTGGTGGAAAAACCGGAGGAGGAGGTGTAGCCTCTTGGTCCGAAACAAATCGGGATCGAAGAGAAAGGTTAAGACAACTTGCTTTGGAAACCATTGATTTGCAAAAAGATCCTTATTTTATGAAAAATCATTTAGGTTCTTATGAATGTAAGCTGTGTTTAACGTTACATAACAATGAAGGAAGCTATTTGGCCCATACTCAAGGCAAGAAACATCAAGCTAATTTGGCTAGAAGAGCTGCCAAAGAAGCTAAAGATGCTCCATCGCTATTGCAACCAGAGAAACCTCGAGTTGAACCTAAAAAATTCGTAAAAATTGGCAGACCCGGTTACAGAGTTACTAAGCAAAGAGATCCAGAAAATGGTCAGCAGAGTTTGTTGTTTCAGATTGATTATCCAGGTAAATTGTTTCTGTAAGATGTATGTACCCAGCGGTTAAGTAAGAATATAGTTCGAGAATCCACAAGGTTATTATTAAAAAAAAAAATACAATTTTAATGATATTGTTTTTAATCAAAATGTATCACTATTAGCTAAATTGGGTCGCACTGTAATGTAATATATTAAAACAAAAATATTACATATATTAAGGGTAAAATTACTCTTAATAAGTTGTGGCTTCAGAATTTTAAGTAAATTAACATGCTTCATAAGTTTACTTATCTATTTATCCTAGATAAAAAATGAGGACAATTATTCAGTTTTTGGAGATGATGCTCCTAATCTTAAAGTTAGGCGCTATGTGTGGTGACATATTAATTGTATATTTTACATAGATATTACCGTAACTGAATTTCTCATTTCAACATTAAAATAAATTATAGAGACGGTATTGCTATCTCAAATGGTAGAAATTAGGTTGTCAGTTAAATGGGAAAAAGTAATGCATATTTAGGAAACAAATAAAATTACATGGTTATATTTCAAATTCAACAATTTTCGGATATATCAAAAAAATTTAACAAAGAAATATAATTAAAAAAAATCATCCCTTGAAATGAGCAGCTTTTCATTTGCATATCTTAAATTTTTGGTTTTAATCAAAAACAAAATTAACGTGGTATCAAATATATCTCTGGGATCATTGAAATATTTTGAATTTTCGTAAATAATTTTATTTGCTTTCTACCACTTAGGGAAATAGCAATATGCCCCTATTGAAAAGTAGGTATTTGGTGTATGTCAATTAGGCTATGTGATAATGTTACTTATTAAAAGAAACGTATATTTAAAAAAAACATTTGTTTTAGAAATCAGTGACATTGTTTTACCACGCCATCGTTTTATGTCAGCTTATGAACAAAAAATAGAACCTCCAGATCGTAAATGGCAGTACCTGTTATTTGCTGCTGAACCATATGAAACGATTGCCTTTAAAGTACCCAGCAGAGAAGTTGAGAAAACCGACACTAAATTTTGGACCCACTGGAATAAGGATACAAAGCAATTCTTTCTTCAGTTTGCTTTTAAAAATGAGAGTAAAAGAGGTGCAAATACCATTGTGCAGAGACATTCTATTGTGGGAAGCGTGCCACCTCCTCCAATGTTGCCTGTACCTCCTCCACCTAGGCCTCCGATGTTTAATCCCATACCTCCACCACCACCGATGATGAGAGCAGTGTTGCCAGTGCCTCCTCCACATTAAAATGGTTTTTGTTTGTATTTTGAAAACCTTTTATAGAACTAATAAATGTAAGATTAAAATTTTAAAAAATACATTTTATTTACATTTTATATTTTTAATGACGAGAGAAATGTTAATTTTTTTTGACAAACTCAAATTAGTGTATGTAGTAAACATAAGGTATTAAATTTGTTGTATGTAAATTTAGCCTTTACAAACTATAGGTATTTACTAATAAATTTTATTATATTTTTTAAAGGGTGAGATTTTGAGAGGTATGAATTTATAAAAAATTATGGTTCCTACTCGTTTTATTTGAAAAATTAGATTGTTCTGCTGAACATGTCTTCTTTTTGAAATAGTATATTATCAATCACATTGATATGTTAAAAAAAATTCAATTAAGGCTCTACTGGGGAACTATTTAATGTTTGTATATTGCTTTATTAAGCTAATTATATCAGTTATAATAAAAATATTTAAAATTCAATTATCCTAAAGTTTCAGCTGGGGTCATTTGGAATAATAATACAAATGTGTTTACTAGAGTTTACAAGAGTGTAAATGATGAAACTTTACCATTTTGATTTGTTACATACATCTCAATGTGTTTTAGAGAAGTGCAACTAACCACGCAAAATTATTTATTCATTTAGTATGGGCTTGTAAAATCTATATTAAAATCAATCTTTTAAAAAGTAGCAGTGAAATCGTTACGTTTTTCCACAAAATTCTGCAAGGTACATAGAAAAACTTCTATAAAATATGTAGCAAATTATTTATACATATATGAAGACGTTAAAAGATAGTCTTAGTGATTTTGCTCTTTTTATTTGAATATATATCTAATTATTCACTTTGTATTAAATGGAAAAATTAATGTTAAGTAGGCAAATTCAATTACTCAATTCATTGGTATACATTCTATTTTTATTGAACAATGATATATAATTATGAAATGTTTAAAAAAACATATAGATACATTATTATATGTTAATTAATCAATAATGGTACAGTCAACAGAGTCGTATTTATTGTAATGAGCAGTATCAGATTGACGTGGCTACAAAAAAGAATCATAGAAACTTATTCATTTTTTCATCTTGGACTGCAAACTTATGTTTTCTTTCTAATATTGCCATTTTTAAAGGATGGAAGAACAATTCCTGCGTTAGGTAATTGCATAATTCTAAATTGGAATGTAATATGATCATTGGACATGAAAATCTTCAACATTGGTATAATAAAGGAAATTAATTCTATTTTATAATTTATTATTTATGTTTTAGCAAGGTTTCCTTTTGAATACGATGATGTCCCAAAATATGCAATTTGTTTATATGTTTCAAAGATACGCAGTCTTGTAGACACTTTTTCTAGTGGTTTATTCATGCAAATTGGGATGCAATGCGATTATTTGTGCCACAGTTTAAATAATCTTCAGACATATCGAGTATAAAATGGTTTTTGGTAAAAAATGAAAAAAGTTGCAAGATAAGAGAAAATAGTACTGCTTTTAGTAAGCTTAAGCTGGATAATTTAATTGTTTACATTAATCACCATAAGAATATTACAAAGTAAGATTAAATGATAATCAGTGCTATATTATGTATCCACATGAATTCATAATACTTATATAAAATAACAAATGCATTCAGTTGCAGCTAAACAATTAATTTTTTCACAAAATCATAAAACAGATCAACTTTTTATAAAACTAAAATTTAAGTTCTTTTCAAATAACTTAATTCAATTTTTTATAAATGGCATATTTTATTCGTATTAGAAATAATGAAAATTTAAATATAACGAAAAATGTTGTACTTTTGGCTTTAAACAATTAAGTCCAAATTGTTAAGATAATTTCCGTTTTTAGTGATTAATTAGAAATATCATAAAAAGTTTCGTTAACATCTGATAGATAGTATAATATTCTACTATGTATAATTTAGAAAACAGTTATTTTAACTAGTGTTATTTCTTCTTGAAATCTTGTTACTAGAGTTCTTTTAAAATTCTTAAATAGAATTGAATTCACTTGCGTTATTTTATGGACGTGCAGACTAAGCGTACTTATATAATTGAATTAAAAATGACTTCTAAATAATTTAATTAGGATTGCTCAAGAATTCCAAGATGTTCACAAAATATGCATTTTCATTGTTTTTTTGGGAGGTTCTATGTTTCTTTGTTCAGGATTATTTCAACTCTCCACTCTAAGACAAATGTCATATAAAAATAAATCAGATGGTCAAATAAGCAAATTTTCAGGTAAAAATAGGAAGCACTCAGTGTTATGTTAATTTTCTACATAGTTAGTATGTTGACCGAACAATGTATGTACTGGTGGTTTGGAAATGAAGTAATTTAGAAGGTAGGTAACTAAAGAAGAAATATTTATTTGTAAGAAGATATTTAAAATCCGTTTAAAGTATACTGTAGAAAATAATAATATATTTTAGAGTGGGCAGTTTTTTATTTCTGCTTACAACACTCCATGGGTGAAATGCGATGTAAAATTTAAAAATACTTTTACAATTTATTACATTGGTCAAGAATCCCATAGAGCTTAAATTTGGAGGATTGTTAGTCAAATCTAACGACATTTTTGTATCGGTGAGTTGACATATTTTTGCGTTGTATTTACATATAAGAAAAGTTCAGATTAGAAATGAATAAATGTCGGCAATTTTTTAATATGGACGGTATTGTTATCATTTAAACGGTAGAAAGTTATCAGTTAAATGTGAAAAATTTTTATATTTAGGAAATAAATAAAGTGTCGTTTTTGTAATAGAGCCGCCTCTGTAAAATCAAATCAAGAAAGGTAGTAATTTTTATTTTTTCTAGGAATATTTCAACAAAAATACTTAACGTTATTTCCAAATTTATTAATTGAATAGTTAAAAATCATGCTTGCCTGAATATTATAAATAATACAAGGATTTTCAAGTGTTCTTTCAAGACAAATATACAAAAAATTTCAAAATCAAGTAACATATGTTAAATTTCATTTTTAAAGGCATGATACTAAAAATATGAGTTGACGCTTCTATATAATGACATCCACAGATGAGTTTTATGATTGTAATTTCGAAATAGTTCGGGAAGCCTGAAATTACAGCTGAAAGGTTTTGGGATTTTTCCTTTCGTACAGAAAGTTGTATTTCAAAATTGTTATCCATTTTACTAATTCTCAGAACTGAGAATCATGGTTATTTTGGCAAAGACGAATTCCTTAAAAAACAGAAAGGCATAAAAAATCTGTGAGAACTAAAAGTAAAGTTTAGTTTAGAAATCTAGACGAATTCAGGAATCAGTTGTAGTTTAGCATCCGCCTCAAAAAGTACTCTCGTGATAAAGTATCATCAGTCTTGTCAAATCTTGTAAGTTATAATTTGCTGGTACTTTTATTAATTAGTAATATAGTCAAACAGTTTGTTAAACAACTCGTCTAGGTTTAATACTCTAGCATTAATTTAATCTGTTGTACTGTAAAGTCACTCTATTCATCTCATTTTTATTTATAATTTTTACCCTTTTCTTAATAAAAAAGTTAGAAAAAGTTCGTTAGTTTTATTGTTATTGAGTGACCTGTAAGTATATCGATATACTGGGCGTTTTCCAGAATCGGAGCCCCAGGAATGAAGGCATGAGAATCGACTATCGACTAATTACATTATCGAATCTATTGTAAGAACCCCGTTTTAGCTTCGCTCGGCAAACTTTAGAATATAACGTGTGGTGACGTACAATTCTCGAAAGGAATAAAATATTTCTCTTCTTTTTATATACGCAGAGATATAGTTCATATTAAAGGTAAACATAAAAACTCGCAAATAACATTTATCATCAAATATAAAGAGATGTTTAACAAAAGCCAATGAGGCAGGACACAACAATTCTGACATATGTTCGATGAGCTCCTCTTCTTAGTAGCTGCGAATTAAGGGCCTTAAATTAATTTAAATCTTACAACTATTACATTGATTATAAATTGATTTCAATGTAGATTTTACATTCCAGTGTTAAATGTTAAATGAATAAACTGATTTTGCTTGGATAGATACAGCTTCTCTGAAATGCATTGAGCTTTATGTTACAAATCAAAGTGGTGAAGTTTATAATTTATGCTTTGTACACTCCTGGAGCTGTGTGAACTCTACGAAACAGGTTTGTTTAATTATTCCAAATGAACACTGTTCAAACTGTAGAAGGAGAATTGAATTATAAACTTTTTTATTATAATTATATATACAGGGTGTTACTATATTCGACCGACAAAGCTTTACCCCAGAGAGCTCTCGTTAATTGATGAATTTTGATATGGGAACATAAACCCTTAAAGGGCTTAGTTTCCGAGATACAGGTTGTTAAAAGTTTGAAATCAAAATTAAAAATTTGTCATAATTCAGAAACGCCTCCAAATATTTTTTTCAAATTTGGTGACCAATATGCTCTTTAAGAAAGTAATATTTTGACATAAACTGACTTTTGAAAAATTTAACCAGTGGCGCGCTATCAGGGTTTGTGGCAACTTTTATCCCCCTATCTTTTACGCCACTGGAACAAATATTTTTTTTTTAATTTTTTTAAATTCTCTGTTCATTTTTAGGTAAAAAAGTAATAACCTTTTATGGAGCTAAAATGAACGGTGTTGTAGATATTTGATTCTGAACAAAAGTCTGCAAGTACTTAGATAATTCACAAATTATGATTTGTTGTGTAATTTGCCCGTCGGCGTTTTGCTAAACAAGTAAGTATTTGCTTTTAATCCATACTATTAATTTGATTTCGAATAATAACTAAGCGTTAGGCGTTAGTTGAAAAAAGAATACATGCTATTTCTGAGATTTTCTGAGAACTTGATAAAAGTAAAAATCACAATAACGCAAAGCTATCAAAATTAAATTCAAACAAATGTATTAGATACAACAATAACAAAATTGACAAAATTACAATAGTTGTTCAAACTGTCGGCCGTTTACTTGTAAGCACGTTCTACACCGTTTTCTCATTGAAGAACGTGTTTTTGAGAATAACTCCGGATTGGACTGAATGAGTTCTGTCGCAGCTTGAATTCTCGCTATTAGATCTTCTTCAGTTTCAACGATGGTTTCGTACACTAAGGACTTCATGTAGCCCCAGATAAAAAAATCGATAGGGTTTAAGTCGGGTGACCTTGGAGGCCAACATTGGGGTCCACCCCGACCAATCCATTTTTCTCTAAATCGTCTGTTTAGGAAATTTCTAGCACTTGCAGCAAAATGAACAGATGCCCCATCGTGCTGCTACTCAAGGTAGCTACATTTTTTTAGTATTGTTATGCCTTTAAGTGATAGAAATTATTAAGTCTGTTAAATGGAGGAAGAATTATATATTTAGGAAACAAATAAAATTTTACTGAATTCAAAATATTTCTGTCATCCCGGAGATATATTCCATAGTATGTCAACTTGGTTTTTTGATGAAACCAAAATATCAAAATATAAAAACAAAAGGCCAATTAAAATAAAACAAACAATATTTCCTGACGATTTTCATAACTTAAACAATTAGACAGCTGTCATTTTTAAAAGTTGCAAAAAAATGTGAAGATCATTTTTTTTGTTTTATTTTATTATGTGATATTTTACTTGACTATCCCAAAAATTTGATTTTGAAAAAAATTAGAATCAACATTGTGGATTTTATCCGAAGATTGATGAAATTAATTGAATTTTAACAATGTAATCGACGTGGTGGTGCTAAACCTCGTAAGCAAACAAATTCTTAACATCCATTATATAAACATAGTCACAATAAAAAGTAAATAACACAAAATATTCAAATTCAGATTTTTTAAATATTACGACAATATCCTAGACTGCTGAATTCGCAAATTGTATTAAGTTATTGCGATACACTTTTTAATATAATTGTATCTGTTGCTGACAAACAGAGGAATGGAAGGCGCCCACACAATTCCAGTACAAATCTAAGAGCTTTGAGAAAGAAGGATTATCTTGCAAAATCTTCAGGCTGATTATTATAATATCGGGCAACGACTCAGTATTTTCAAGAGCAACTTGTCATCAGAAAAACTAGAATTTAAAATTTACAAGATAAGTTCATATTGTTTACACTTTTTATCAGTCTTAAATGCTTACGGCATAGATGGACTCCAGTGATACCTTTAAGGCAGAAGAAAAATAGGCTTCTTTAGGTAAAGGAGCATAGATCTTGGTCTCACAACTAGTGAAACTCAAATATATGGAGCAGCGAAGGTAGATTCGAAATTTGTGTTATGATTGTCGAAGCCGAATTATAAGAACAATATACGAAGTATTTCTCATTGGCTGCTTTAAAAAGAAAAAGTTAAGTCTCCCACTTTGGTGAACGCTATTAAATATATTAATTTGAAACTACAAATTGTACAAATGTGCCACTTACTATACTAACGGAGACATATTATTAAAAAGAAGATGTATTTAGTCTGATTGTATTGGATTCGTTTCCACCCTCTATTGACAAATTAGCCAACAAAAAGATAAGAAATGTATTTTTCAGTGGATCCATTCCTTGGATACAGAGTTATCAGAGGGGTAAACTTTAAATCTTTCGGGTCTTAGATATCTACTCATTTTGTTCATTAAATTGTAATAGTTTAAATCTCGTAAAAAAGGTGTTAGTCAAGAAAATCTAAACATTTATTAAATTATTTAGATTACAATGTGACCACGGATGGGGTTCACAAAAGGAGAAAAAAAAATATTTTTAGTTTTATCGAAAAAGGTTATTCTTGGTAAAAAGTTTTGTTATTCTAAAACCCCATGAAATAAAAAGAAAATCATGTGTTATCCTACCTGCTTCATTTTATAGTCAATTTTCTATGAAACCCTATGGGCTTCTGTACTAAGTTCGAAACCTTAACAATATTATAGTGAGTGACGTTTATGTCATTATCCGAGCAATAATATTTCAAATTATCTCATTCTTTAATAATGCTAACTCTTTAAGAAAGAATTTATCTTGTAATAATATAAACGTCATCCACTAGATAATTGTTAAAGTTTTGAAATTAGTGCAAAAGTTCATAAAAAATTGAGTACAAAACGAAGCAGGTAGAATAAAACATGAATTTTTCTTCATTTCATGGAGTTTTACATTAAGGAAAAGTATTTATCAAGAATAACATTTTTCGATAAAACTAAAAATAAACATTTTTCTCCCCTTGTGAACCACATGTGTGGACACATTGTATAGATAGTGACAAAAATAATACAAATAAAAGCTGTAAATACCTTTCCCCGTTTAAATTTTCTTGTAAGAATCAAGGTCCCACGATTCTATTGTAAATACCGGATTAAACGTTCAATTTTTGGAGATGTTCCGTATGAGCCTCTTGTACCCAATGAGGATTACTTTGAGACCAGTAGCGGAACTTATGTCGATTAACCATACCGTTCAAACAAAATGTAGCCTCTTCTGAAAACACCACATTTCTAACAAATTTATTATCATAGTTGCAAATATCCATAATCGTTTCACAAAATTCTAAACGTCTGTCGAAATAGTCTTTGGAGAGTTCTTGAACAAGGTGAATTTTATATTGATGATATTTTTCTCGCTTTAATGTCCTTCTTACTGAACGACGGCTAATTTCGTAAGTATTGGCGAGTTCAATTGTAGATAAATGAGGATTTTCTTCTAAACATATAGCAATATTTTGAGCTACCACTTTTTGGTAAATTTTTGACTGTTCCACTTGTGTTATACCTTTGGACAGTTTTTGTAACTACCGAACATGATATCTGTCGATTCGGATAAACATCGTTAAAAAGATCACAAACTTCTTGATGTGTCCTTCTCCTGTCCCCATACCCAATCATCATTAACACTTTTATTTTTTCTTTAATTTAATTCGGCCATTTTACGTTCATAGTCAACTTCAAACACTACTTACTTATTTTGACAACTACTGTCACTGCTACAATGTTTTTGGTTGAACTACTAAAAAAATTCGAACCCTATATTTTTGTACTCGTAATAAAATGCTTTATTCGAAACTAAAATAATATACAGGGTGTTTCATTGCAAATTTCAAAATCGACAATACTTCCGGTTAAACCGGAAGTTCAAAATTATTAAAAAAGTTAAAAACAAATACGCAATTTACTTTAAGACCTACCTTCCAAATTTTATTTCGATATCTCTACCGATTTCAGATATGTTTACTTGGTTCCACACATTTGCCCATCACAGTATAAATAGACATAATAAATAATTATGCTGATAATCACAAAAAGTGTTTTTTTTGACGAAATAATCATATTGTTTATTATTTAAATTAATTTTTAGTTGTTTAATTATTGGCGATTAGAGCACCCTTATATATATTTCTTACAGCGTTTTTTGTTGTAAGTTCTGTTCTGAAATATAATTATCTTATAAAATTATATGATAACGCGCTTACTATTATTTCTTTTTGTTTTGTTTTTGTTCAAATATTAGAATATTTCAGTGCTATAGAGTTGTAAGAATTATTGTAAGAAAAAAAATTTAACATACACTCAGGTACCTGTTAAGATAAAAGAATAACAATTCATAGACAATTAAATAAAAATACGTAAAATGTAGGTTTTGTCAATATGTAAAAAAATATAAAATGTACAACTATAGAAAAGCAGCAAAATATTATCCATAATAAAATAATAAATAATAAATTTTTGAATATCAAATACGTTTAAAATCATAAGCCTTTATTTAAACAAAAAGTACTGATTTTATTTGAATACTAATAAAATCTAAGTACTTAATATTCTATAGAGCACGTTTTGTTGAGAATATTATTTTGATGAGAAGTAATAATAATATATAATTTATAAACAATTAAATTAACATTTATCTGGTGAATATTAAATTGTAAAAAAAGAAAAAAAGTATAGCTATAACATAAATAAATAACTGTAAAGATTTTGAAAACATATTAAATTATAATTTTTTAAACATTTTTAGTAAGTAACTAAAATATTTTTAGGTAATGGAAGAATTTGTAAATTACAAAAAGTTTTTTTCATATCAGATAACAATATTTAAAATTATTGGTATGCGGAGACCGGAGCCTCAAATGAAATTTAAAAAACTTTACTACCTTTATGGTATATTTTGTATCACTATTTGCATTCTGTCACTATTTACCCAATTCATCTACATCTATAAAAATTTGGATAATAATAATGTAGTCGAAGTTGTATCTGTCTCTTACTTAACAGTCCCTTTTATTGTAAACTTAATAAAAATGTGTGCTATATATAGGAACATGAATTTGATAAAAACTTTGATGAAGAAATTGAACCAACCCATGTTTCAGCCAAATTGTAAGGAGCAGTATCAGATTGCCATGGCCACAAAAAAAAATCATCAAAACTTATTTTATTTATTTGTCTATCTTGGAATGACAACTTTTGGCTTCTTTCTAATATTGCCATTTTTAAAGGATGAAAGAACGATTCCTACTTTAGGTAATTGTATAAGTCTAAATTGGAATGTCACATGGTCATAGGAAATCAAAATCATCAACATTAGTATAATTGAGGAAATTCTACTTTATAATTTGTTACTTTGGTTTTAGCATGGTTTCCTTTTGAATACGATGATATCCCAAAATATGCAATAATTTATTCGTTTCAAAATTGCGCCGTCTTAATAAATGTCTTAATATGTTTTAATGTAGACATTTTTTCTCTTGGTTTATTGATGCAAATTCGTATGCAATGCGATTATTTGTGCTACACTTTAAATAACCTTCACACTTACCGGGAACATAATGGAATTTTGGTAAAAGGTGAAAAAAGTAACAGAACAGGAGACGATAGTGGTGCATTTAGTAACCTAATGCTGGACAACTTAATCGTTTGTATTAATCACCATACGAAAATTAAACAATAAGATTTAATGATTATCAACACTGTAGTTTATATTCATATGGTTACATTATACTTAATGAAATAACAGATTTATTCAGTAGCTGCTAAACAACTATTTTTTTTGTAAAATCTGAAATAGGTCGATTTTTTAATAATTTCAAATATTTTCAAATAAATAATATTCAAAAATAATTGATCAAAAAATTTGTATATATGATAATAGATGGCAGCTCTAAACAATTAAATTCAAATTGTTAATATACTTTCAGTTTTTAATAATTTAAATTATTGTTATGAAAAGATTGATTAATATCTGGTAGACAATATTTTACTATGTATAATTTTTATTTTACAATTGTTGCGTCTTCTTGAAAACTTGTTACTAGAGTTTTTTTTAAATTCTTAACTAGAATTAAATTCAAATGTTATTTTATGGACGTATAGACTAAGTGTACTTTTATAATTAAATCTAAAATAACTTCTAAATAATTTAATTAGGATTGTTCAAGAAATTCAAGATATTCACAAAATAAGCATTTTTATTATTGTTATGGGAGGTTCGATGTTCATTTGTTCAGGATTACTTCAACTCTCCACTGTCAGACAAAAATAATATAACAATAAATCACATAGTCTAATAAACAAATTTTCAGGCAAAAATAGGAAGCACTGAAAGTGTTATGTACATTTTTTACATCGTTTGTATGATGTCAGAACAATTTATTTCCTTCTGGTTTGGAAATGAAGTTATTGAGAAGGTAAGCAATTAAAGGAGAAGTAGGACTTTGTTTATAAGAAGGTAGTTATTTAAAGTGTCCTTTAGAAAATAATATCTTTTAGAGTGGGGAGATATTTTTTTCTGCTTACAACACTCCATGGGTGAAATGCGATGTAAAATTTAAATAGACTCTTTTACAATTTATGACACAGACCAAGTATCCCATACAGCTTAGAGTTGGAGGATGGTTAGTTATATCTAAGGCCTTTTTGTATGGGTGAGTAGGCATATTTTTGTCTTTTATTTATTCAGCAACCATAATTACATTAGTAATAAAAGTACATGATTATAATCTCTTTTACACATTGAAAATCTATCATCTATATGCAACTTTAAAAATGTTACAGTTAAAAACATACGGTCAACAACCTTTACATTGCCAACAAATATAATTTGATTCAATATTCTTTTATTTAACGTTTACTCAAGCCAGCTTAATCAAGACAGCGAGTTAAACAAAAATCTCATTCTTTTTTAATAAGGATCTTGGCAGTTGTAAATTAAATATTTGTTTTTATTTTTAGGTAGTAAAATCATCTTATTCAGTCTTTACACTACTGGAGAAAATTCAGTAGTAAGGAATACCAATTAAAAATTAAAGAATGCTTGCTTTTTGATAAAGAATAAAATATTACATTCTGAAAGTAGAATAATGGATAATGATGTTTACTACTTACAGTTATTTATACCTTTTGCGTGGAAAGTATTCCTTTTCCTCTCACGAATAAGGTTTATTTTAAATTAACCAAGGGAAGAAAAGACATTTTACTCTTATCTGATTTTTTTCTCCTACCTCTATTAAAAACTAAAAATATATAAGTTGTTATAATATACATATTATATTAAATATTTCTACAAAGTACATATTTTTCTGGAGTTTTTAATTACATGTATGTAGTAAATAAAAGCTATTTTTTATCACCCTTTTCCCAAGTGTGGATATTTTTAGGGCTTTCTTTGTTGATATTGATTTTAGTTCTATACTGAATCAAGTTTTTTAATAAAAGTTTTGCTTCAAATATAAATATTTGCAAATAAACTATAAAAAATATGCTTTCATTAGAATTATTTAGAGAAATTATTAACACTAGGCTAATGCAAGAAAGAGTAGTCTCCCTCAATAAGTGAAAATATCCATTTTCTGTAAAGGTAGGAGAAAAAATGTATTTATATTTTTAAAATTTTAATGGCCATTTCAACGTTTATGGATGACTTAAAATTTTAGCGTCAAGCCAAGTTATTTCATGGAAAATAAAGTAGTAAGTAACAAAGGGCATTGTATAATAAAAATTAACAATAGACATTTCTAAAAGAATATGTTTTCTTCACCAAACCATTACTTAAAAATTGTATATTTCTAACTGTTGAAATTATATTTACCTGACTCTAGATGTCAATGTCATGGCTTGAAATTAGTTAGACCTCATGAGTCAAATTATACACTGGGAAAGTTTTATGTAAAAAACAATATGAGTCTTATTTGATTGACAAACCATCCAAGTTAAATGGTCTAAAATTAAGGAAAACAAATTACAAAAATTTACAATACGCAAAAACCAGGTAGATAACCCTGAAACTTGCACTTTAAGGGAGTTATTTCACTATTTTATATTTAACATTAATTTTTTCTATAAGTTATTGACTTTCATTTATTTAATTGCCACATTTAATCAAATTTTAATGTAACTAAAGTGTCATAATTTAATTTTTATTTTGTATCAGAATTTACTAGAGTATTCTTAATGATCCTATTTAGTATTGTTGTTAGTCCTGATTTTACTTGGTAAGTGCAGGTTTTTGCTTATTGTAAATTTTTGTGATTTGATTTCCTCAATTTTAGACTTGATGATCACCCACTGAGGTCGAAACTAGTTGTCGGTTTTAATAAAGAATTTTATGTGGCTTGATTTTGAAATTTTATGGGGTTTGAACCCTTGTACCACATTTGAGTTTAATGAATAACCTTTTGTTTTTAAAATTTAATACTAGTTGAGTAAAATTAATAAATTATTTAAATTAATGGAATTAGTAGAATTATAATCTGGTTTGCTAATGCTCATAGAATCATTTATTTACTTCTTGCTAGTGACCTTACAATCTATACTGATTTGAATTAAAATGTACCATATATAAGCATTAATGCTTATTTAAAATGCAATTTATGTTTTATTAGTTAATTGCTTTCTTAAAATATTAAACTAAAATTGTAGTTTATAATAAATGCTAATCTTATTATGGTAAATTCTCTGCAACTAAAGTTTGTTAGAATAGTTTTACTTTTACGCCAATTGAAGAAATCTTCTTTTACTGTTAACGCTTCAATAGCTATGAAGAAGAAACTGGATTATAACATAACATCACTGTGTCATTATTTGCTTATTTTGCTCAAAAATAGTTTTTAGCACTGTTTCACCTATATTTTATGCACATTCTTTATAAAGCAATAAATTGTAGCAAGTGATTGTAGTTTAATATACAAAATAACATTCATTATAAAAGTGGTGTACTATATAGCATAAATAGAAAAAATTATTACATTAAACACATAACTTTGTATTCTAAAAGAAAAATGCCTATTAAATAACGGAGGAGAACCCAGATTAAATACAACATAAACTTTTAATAAAAAAACCTTGTATCAATTATTTAAACACTAATTGCAGAAGAGAGCTTTAAATGTAAGACTTCACCAACGATGTGCTTGATATTTGGATTGTAACAAATTAGAACGTCAGTGTTGTTTTGGTAGCTAAAAGATATTTTCCTCTAACGAAGATAATATAGTAGTCGCGTTCTTATATAGTAATAGTATTCTTAAACAAAGAAACATACAATGTATACATTTTTATTTTTTATAATCTATAATTGCCGCTGCCTTCGTTCGTTTTTTGTGTTTGTATGTCTTTATAATTATTGGTTAAAAACCCTTGTATCTAAATCTATTACGTGACTCTGTTAATGCGCACTTGACATGATATGTAAAGGCAACCCCTAATAAAAGACGTCAACTTAATTGCACGTCATTATGAGTTTAATATCAAATTGAATAAGGAGGCTCATGATGCAAAATTGATAACCGTGTACTACGAACATATATGAGAATAGAAGCATATCTACCTTCCCCAATTTCACTTCAGTCTCGTTCAGTTGAATATTTATTACTTGAGTAAATAATATTGTTTAACAATAACAACAGGTTAAGTTTAATTACGTTCATGAAAATAACTTAAAGTGAGTCTTATTAATTTTTTTTAGTATTTTTGTCATAACTTATTACAGTTCCCCTATTTTTGAGCGTTGTGGATCCACCGAATTTAGTCCAAAATAAAAATCCACCCGTAGTGTAGATGTTCATTCAATTTTAATTGTAGACCAGTCTACTTATGTAACTTTTTAAAACCATATATATTTAGAAAGGCCAAAGGAGAAAAATTAGGTTTTTTATTATTTTTTGAATCTGTTTGGCATTGGAACTGTTATTTTTTTCTTTATTCTTCCAAAGCGGATTCGGAAAATAAATAAAATATACTTTTTCGAATGAGAATGTATGTATAAACTCAAATTATTAAATTCACAATCATATTACAATTTTAAGAAATTACAAGACAGACCATTGCAATGAAACCATTTTAAATTTATGCTAACGTTTCGTTCTTACTTTTTTTGGTATTGGTATAAGGGCGGGGAGGCTGATGCCTGGCAAGTAGGCCTGTTCAGGCTCTTTTTATCATCTCCAATCGTCCCCCTCCTTTCTTCCTCACGTTTGCCCCTCATCAAAACGCTTTGACCTTCTAATGAAGGAATTATATCCATGAGAAGGCGTGTAGATCTTTCGCTTCCATCTGTTCGACACCAAAGATTTCTTTTATCAAATGCTGGTAGACCTCACAGTTGCACAGATGGTGGAGGGAGGTTTCCTCTACTGCCCGAAACTAGGATAGGTGTCTTTGGAGCCTGCAATGCCCAGTGAAGACTCCAACGATTAACCATAGTTGCTGTCTGGTGCTTTCCAGCAGCCACCTGGTCCTTGTTGGATCCGGTCCGGCGATTGCCTGCTTGGCTTGTCTACATCCTTGACTGCCTTCCCAGGCCCTTCTTAACTCCTTTTGCGTCCACTCTTCAAGTAATGAAGAGAAGAGAATACTTCAGATTGAAATACCGTGAAATGCTTTCCTAGAGCGTAGCTCTGCTGCATTCTTAGGTCTTCTATCAGTATTCCTGCTCTCGACTTCCCCCCTGTGCGAGAGCCATTTGTGTAGCACACCATACTCCCCGGTGGGGGATCTGAGCCTTGCCGCTCTCCCATTCCTCCTTTAGAGGAATTGTGAACTGATATCGTCTTTCTGTCCTTATATAGCTCTTCAGTTGCACCGCCTTGAGGGTCAGAAGGGGGAATTCTTTGTCCACCTTCTTGGCGATTGCCGTGGGTCCTCCTCCATTTTTTCTCCAGCAGCCATTGTCTCTTATTCTTATAAATGCCGCCGTCGCTTCCATTATAATCGAGAGACGCGAGGGAGGCATTTCAAGCAGAACATCAAGCGCTATCGAGGGGGTTATCCTCATAGCCCCTGTTATACCTAAGTTGGCTATCCTCTGGACGTGCGCCAGTTTGCAGGAAACCCACCTCAGTTCTGCTCTGCTTGAGGTCCCAGGTCTTCCCGATAATCCGGCGCATTTGCCATATTGTGGCAGTCTACTTGCCAACTATTCTGTCGATATGTAACTTCCAAATAAATCTTTCCTCTAATATGACTCCCAGATACTTCACCGCCCTAATAGCCTCCAGAGACTTTCCGAAGATACTTAGAGCCTTAAAGTCCTCATTTCTGTCTTTTTTGGATTGACAGATAGATGCGTCTCCTCGCATAATCTTGCACGCTACTTGCATGCGCCCAAAAACCGCGTTCACGAACTTGTCAGTTACTAAAACCAGCCCATCTTGGGATTACTATTATTGATTCAGAGAGCGCTGTTTACTGCAATATTGCAAGACAGCATTAAGTGGAGGTGGAATCTTATGTGTAGTACAATAAAATGGCTTTTAAATTTTGGTTTATTGTATTACCTATTTTGTTTAGAATCATATTTGTTTGGATGTTTTTACATTTAATTTTTTGCAAATTGTAAGTATAAATTGATTGCTGTTTTTAAATACCTACTCTTAACGCTAAGATGTTTACATACCATACGGCATCAGTACATTAATTAGAAACTATTTAAAGTATTAAAATCTTCAAAAAGGGAAAACTACCTACCTATGAATTGAGATTCATTTTAGCAATTTCTAATGCAAATAAGTTACAGTAAGTATCTTTACCCACTATTCAGCGAGAACTAACCCTTATACACGAAAATTTCAACACAATCCTCTCATCTATAAAAAAAACTTACAACGGCCCCCTACAAAGGTCGATAAATACGAGTATTCTCTAGGATCTCCAAGAATACATTTTACAATTAGATGTAAACATCGAGGCATCGCGGAGATAGTGGAAAAGAAACAAAATGTAATTTTACAAAACAATTCGGAATTTGCAAGAATGGCATGTGGATGTCTTTTAAACGGTAATGTGTGTGTTAATTAAATTATAAATCTAGAATCTTGAAAATATTTGCGTTACGCCATAAAACCATCGTAGGACGTTAAATGTTTATTTTTCTAACCTATAAATGGATTGTCTTAGAAAAATCGCAAAACTTGAGTCCCGAACATCTGGAACAAATATTAATTATTCATTGTTTTTATAATAAGAAATGATGAATGGTGCGATAGATAAATCATTGTTTCATACTTGGTTCGGGATTTATCATCATTTTCCATATTCTAGTTGGTGTATTGCATATTTCACTACAATTATTTTATTGCAGAACATTTTTCTTTAAATTATTTCTAATTGTTTTACATTATCTTCCTCACTGCGCCTCTGGTAATTACAAAATATTACAGATAGAAAAATTATATTAAGAAACCAACATGACAGTTCATAATAATTAATTAAAAGTGTCAAGTGAATATTCATTTGCAAAAACAATTAAATATATTTAGAAAAAAAATGTTAGCTCTAATTTAAGAATAATATTAAAAATATGCCGAGATAATAATTGAAATATTTTTAGGTGATGGAAGATTTCATAGACTACAGAAAGTTTTTTTCATTTCAAATAACATTATTTAAAATTACTGGCACTTGGAGACCGGATTCACAAATGAAATTTAAAAACCTTTACTGCCTTTATGGTATATTGTGTATCACCATTTGGATTCTGTTTCTACTTTCCCAATTCATCTACATGTATAAACATTTTGATAATGTCCCAGAGCTTACAGCTGTTTCTTATTTGGCTGCCCCTTTTATCGTAAACTTAATAAAAATGATAACTGTATATAGGAACATGAATTTGATCAAAATTTTGATGAAGAAATTGAATCAACCCATGTTTCAGCCAAACTGTAAGGAGCAGTATCAGATTGCCTTGGCCACAAAAAAATTTCATAGAAACTTTTTTTATTTATGTGTTTATCTTGGAATGCAAACTTTTGTCTTTTTTCTAATACTGCCATTTTTAAAGCATAAGAGGACAATTCCTACGTTAGGTAAGTGGCATAGAAAGTATTACTACGAGAAATTCTACTTTATAATTTATTGTTGCTGTTCTAGCATGGTTTCCTTTTAAATACGATGAAGCACCGAACTATGAAATTGTTTATCTTTTTCAAAATTACGTGGTCTTAACAAATGACTTGGTATGTCTTAATCTGGATACTTTTTCTTCTGGTTTGCTGATGCAAATTGGTATGCAATGCGATTATTTATGCCACAGTTTAAATAATCTTCACCTCTATCGAGTACAAAATGGAATTTTGGTAAAAAAAGAAGGGAATTGCAAAATAGGAGACAAAGGTGCTACATTTAGTGATCTTATGCTGGAAAACTTAATAGTTTGTATTAATCACCATAAGAAAATTAAAAGGTAGCTCTAATCAGTTATGCATTAAACGGTTTTAAAAGTAGTTATACATGTTAAAATTAAGTTCAAATTAATGAGAGACTCTCTGTTTTTAGTAAAAAATGTAAAATCAGTATAAAAAGTTTTATTAAAATCGAGAAGATAGAATTTTACTATACAAGGTGCTCCAAAATTGTCGAGCCATATTTCTAGGGGTGATAGTTCACCTAAAAATAAAGATACCTTTTTATATACACTTTTTTTGAAAGCTCAATAATAATGGAAATATAGGCCTCTAAAGTTGTATAAAAAAACGCTTTTTTTAAAAGATCTTGAAAATGACTTGCATAAAGTATTTTAGTTTGTTATCAGTCATATCATCCCTTCTGATTAAGGAGTAGTTTTTGGCAATAAATACCAATGATTACGTCATATTATAAAAAGGTTGGTAATTAATATTCCCAGGCCTTATTTACGCAAAAAAAGTACTGTTCATACGTTTCCATAAAAGCACCGTTTTCGAGAAATTAAAACTTAAAAGTAGACGTGCAATTTGCAAATAATAACAAAAAGTGTCTAATAAGGAGAGTAGGCTTTGAAGCCGACAATAATGGGTATTTGACTGTTTGTCCAATGACTTTCCTTTCTTTGAGTTTATTTTCTTAAAACGACCATTTTTGGGATACTACAACTTCAGGATATAAATATGTAAATAGCGTTATTCGTCAATAAAATTTCAAGCATACTTGATACGCTAGCCTTCCATTATTATCGGTTTCAAAGCCTACTTGCCTTTTTAGGCACTTTTTTGTTATTATTTGCAAACTACACATCTACATTTTAATATATCAAGAGACCTTTTTTGCTTAAGAATGGTCAGGGAATCTTAATTACTAATATTCTTTATATACTTACGTATTTAAAAAAATTTGATTTAATCAAAAAGTCATTTTCAAGATATTTAAAAAAAAGCATTTTTTTATACAATTTTAGAAGCCTGTATCTCCCTTATTATTCAGCTTTCGAAAAAAGTGTATATAAAAACGTACCTTTATTATTAGGTGAACTATCACCCCAAGAAATATTGCTTAACAATTTTGGGCCATCTTGTAGATGTCTTTAAAATATATATATATATATATTTTCCGAAAACTATTTTTTTAGAATCTACTATAGAGTTCTTTTAAAATTCAACTTAGTAAAAAAATACAGTTTCATTAAGTTAAGACTTTTTCAAAAATTTTTAAACTCATGCAAAAAAAAACTTAATTAGTTTAAGCTTTACATTATGAACTTGTATTATTTATTAAAAAATACCTAAAAAGATATTTATTTAGGATTGCACAAGAATTCGAAGGTGTTCACAAAACAAGTGTTTTCATTCTTTTCTTGGGAGGTGGTATGATCATATGTTCAGGATTATTTCAACTCTCGACTGTAAGCAAAAATAAAAACAAAATAAATCACAAATTAAAATGAGTAAATTTTTAGGCAGATATAGGAAGCATTGAAAGTTTTATGTTAATTTCTTACACCCTTTGTATGTTAACGGAACAATTTATGTACTGTTGGTTTGGAAATGAAGTTATTGAGAAGGTAAATAACTATGGAACAAGAAAGAGGAATTTATTTTAGAATGAATTTTAGTATATTTTAGAGTGGCCAGATATTTATTTCTGCTTACAACACTCCGTGGGTGAAATGCGATGTGAAATTTAAAAAGACTCTGTTACAATTTATAACACTGACAAAATATCCCATTCGGCTCAGAGTTGGAGGAATGTTAATTATGTCTAACGCTGTTTTTGTATCGGTAAGTAGGCATATTTTTTTTTGTATTTATTCAATAACAGTACTTAATATTCAAAGTCTAAGTTAAATGGAAATAAACGTAAAACATTATCATTTCTTTTATTTTACTTCTTCGGTAGTACCAGCATGTTATGTGGTAAGTAATGAAGTTTAAATGGATTAAAATCATTGAATGATTCGTAAAATTTGGCTATTATTAAAAAAATCTGATTAACAGTCTTAATTCAGACAAAAGATCCTTCTATTTAATGTTTCTTAAACATTTCTTGATAAAAACGGCAAGTTGAACAAAAATGTCATTGCTTTATAATGAGAATCGTGGCTGTTGAAATAAAATATTTGTTTTTATTTTTAGGTAGTTAAATCATCTTATTCAATTTTTACATTACTGAAGAAAATTCAGCAGTAAGGAAGATTAATTAATTATTAAATAACTCTTGCCTGTTTTACTAAAAAATAATTAAATATTACACGGTATCATGTTGTTACTAGAAAAACACAAGCACTTAATATATTCTTATTAGAACTTATATATTTATTAAACCATATAATAAATAAAATAAGTAAATAAATAGCACAGATTAGTACAGCAATGCAATTTTACCAAAAAATGTTGTTCAGAAGTAACTAAAAAAATAGCTTATATTCACTCTACGCCAATGTTTTCTGCAAAATTTATAAATCAATAAATTGTAGCAACTGATTGTACTAGAATAAATAAATAAAAAAACCTCTAACAAAATCCGTATCGCAAAAAATGGATTGATAAAATACAGATTTGACAAGTTGGCATATAGTGTCATATGAATAAATAGATTTTTGTCAGAATTTAAATTGGTTTTGTTTAAATTTGTAATTTATTTAATGCACAGTTAACAAATTACCAGAGAATTCTCGGTTACTTTATTTTCTGTGTTTTGTTTTTCATTGGCATTTTGTCATTAGATGTTTTTTATTAGATTAATTAAAAGAATTGTTTAATTGAAGTTTATCCAACTACGTAATAACGTGGTTTTTCTAACAGGAATTATATTTAATAACTACCTGTAAATATCAATTTAAATTACCTGAAAGTTTTATTTAGATTTTCATATAATCGTTACTTGTGTCTTATAATTATTCTTTATAACGGTTTCGTTTTGCAATTTAATATTATTTGTCTTGTGGTTTCGATATTTTTTACTACTGTTCACATATTTTGATAATTACTGTTCGAATTTAAAAGTATTTTTTTTAAATTACTGATTCTACGAATATTATGTTTAAAAAGTTAATAAAGTTTATTATAAGTTATTTATTTAATAATTTAAACAAAGTTTACTTAAAAATATATTATAGTTTTAATAAGTTACTTTAATACATAAAATTTTCCTTTGAGAAAATAACGAATACAAATAAAAATGCCTTTGAACCATGTTTGAAAAATTGTGATATATTTTCACTGAGAAAACTAATAATGAACGGAGACAGAAATTTCTTTTCATCATTTTTTCAAACAATAAACTCCTCGTTCGTAGTCAGTGGGGTGTTAGAATGAATACAAACGGTGCGGTGGTTGGTTTATACTGAGATATTAAATCGCTAACCATTGTTTTCCAGCAAATATGCTTTTATTTGATACACTTTTTTAACCTAAGCTTGGAAAAGATGCTTTGGTTTCTGTTCTGATTAAGAATTTCATAAAGTAAAAATGTTTTGATTATTTATTTATTGTTTTATTTAATGTCGTTTTTTCATTAGTTTATCTGTGAAATATTGTGAATCTATGCCCAGTGATGTGTATTTAACAGACGCCTACATTAGTCAAATTTTTGAATAATTGAGAAACTCAAAGTACGATCGGCAAAAAAAATATTTTCACATTAAGAGATTTAACTCACACTGAATTAAAGCTGAGATGGATTCTATTTTTTAATATGTACTTTTAAAAGCACTTGACAACTGCGCAACGTTTTTAGTGGAAAATTACAAAGTATAGTTAACAATAAAACAAACATCTCAATTTTCTACCAGTTATCTCTTTATTGTACAGCACATCTGTACCCAATTTTTAAATAGCAAAAAATGAAAATTTTTAACTTAAATTATTTCTATGTTTGACCGTAAACCTAATAGCTTCGTCATTAAAAGAACAAATTTATCTAATGATTTAATATTTGGTATTTGCATCATATTTTATATTAAGAAACTAAAAAAAAACTTAAAATGGCAGCAAAATCCAGCAAATAACATTATGAATTTAAAAGTGGTTACAATCAAAATGAGTGAAGAACTAAATTCACATGTAAAAAATGTTTTATATTTTTATTATAACTTGTAAATTGTTGGAAGTTCTTGTCTTTAATACCTAATAAAAGCCAAATATATTAGACGTCTAAGATTTAATTTATCAAACCCTTTCAAGCTAAAATCTGTAATATATTTCGACAGAAGACAGTTTATTATATAATAAAAAATTGTGGAACCCACTCTGCAGTGACCATCAGTTGAAGCTAGTAAAGTTAGTTGAGGCTGTAGATATTTCAGAAGCTTTCCTCAAGATGGTTCCCTCCACTGCTCACATTGGAGAAAAAATTCATTCGTATGAATTTTCCAGAAGAGCGTTTTTACTATTTAAACGTAATGCAAAAGACTTTTTGGGTAGATTTATAACTATGGATAAGACATGGGTTCACCATACACACCGGACAAAAGAATTGACAGCGCAAAACTAACCAACCAACCAGTCTCGAAGACGACGAAAACGGAAAAGGCATGATTTTTATTGTTCATCTTGAAAAAACTAAAACGATAAATGGAAGATATGCTAACTTTCAGTGGCAGAAAATTTTGGACAGAAGGTATGGATTATCAAAAAAAAAGTTTGTTTCTTCAGGACAATGCACGCTGTTAGAAGTCCAACATTGCAATGCTACATTTAATAAACTGGGCTTGTAATTGTATGCCACCTTCGGATTTAAGTTTATTAAAAAAAATCACGTTGACAAGAAATATGCTTCCGACTTTTAAGTTATTGCTTTGAAATTAGTTGGACTAAGTGTATTGAGATACAAGAACTATGTCCGTATTTTTTCCTCTCTTATTCTGAAAATTTTATCCCATCTTCGTATTTGGTATGTACTGTTACCAAAGTCGCTTAGTTCTGAGTCTATGCTTAGGTTAAAATGGAACATACTATAAATCAAAATAGTGGTTCTGGATGGATCTTTATGGACAAAAATCTTTAAAAGAAGGTGATATAAAGAGAAATAATGGAAGTAATATTATTAACCTCGTATTGGCTGTTTGTAAAATACTCTTTAACCAGAACATTCTTTTATAATTTTTGAAAATGGTAGTAGCTTTAGTGTTATGATAACGATACTTAGTGACCCGTCGAGTGACCCAGTACATGAAGTTAGTGAATTCATCCGACCAATATGAACACCCAGAGCAAATTAATCAAATTAGCATACGCACAAAAACTTTCAAAGCAAGTCAGAAACTTAACTTCCAAAGACCCTTCAGCCCCAAATGCTCGCACTCGACAAAGAAACTCCGTCCAAGTCGGCTGAGGCCAGAAAACAGACGAACATCACGGAAGGAAGAACGTGGGCCGCCGCAGCCGTCCTCGATTTACGAGTATAGCTTCCGTGTAATGGAGTTTCCATGCTTGAGAGTTTTACGCGCCCGGCTGCCATTCGGTGGCCCTATAGTGCACCTAAGGGCTGTTGCGTCATCGACAAAAGAGTCTTTGCCGAAGTCCCAGCCAATTGTTCGAGGTTTAATATTGGAGGAGCCGGCCACGGGGCATACCGAGAAATTTTTTACTTAACCTTCATTACAGATGATAGTCGAAATGATATTAGCAACTTTACGCAACATATCACAGCCAATTATTGCACCTGTATAAAAAGTAACGAAACTTGCTACTATCTCGATGTTTAAAACAAATATTTCAATAAAAATGTCATCCAATCAATCAAGTTATCTGTATTAGTCAATTAGAGATATGCCGGGTGCACTGTTACTCCAAAATAATATTTTTGAATATTACTCACTATACGTCTTTTTCAATTTTCCATGCTCTATTAAATTATAAAATTATAAAAAGTATTTATGGAAAACAATAAATAGTAGAAACTTTTTCTGTTATTAATGAATTTATGTATCATGAATGACAATAATTATTTGTTATTGTCACTAGCAAGAATACTATTTCAAAACTGATGGTTTAATTTGTTACTTTTAAAATTTCATTATGTTAACTGAAAAGGAAAGAATAACGATTTCGATGATGATACGGTGATCGTAAAAGAACATATGATGAGGTGACTCAATTATTTAACGATAAATGTCTATCTCGTAACCCGATTACTAAAAATGCAGTTTGAAGGATTGTAAAGCGTTTTGGGTTCAAATAAAAATTGCCCTAAAAGTGACCGACCAAAGATGGCAACTAATGAAAAAATTAGACGTAAAACATTGGTAGAAAATCCTAGAGTGTTCATTAGAAAAAGCATTAGAATATGATCTTAGTATAGGATCCGTACGTAATATTTTCAAGAAAAACTTATAAAGTAATGTTAGATCAGAAATTATCTGAAGATGATTTTAATCACAGAATAGAATTTTCTGAAACCATAAAGCAAAAGGTGGATATGTACCTTCATTTTCCAAATAAGGTAGTTTTTCTGATGAAACCACGTTCATGTTAAATGGTACAGTTAATCGCCACAACTGCAGATATTGGAGTGATACCAATCTTAGATGCAGGAACATAGCACGCAAAGTCTTTTAAAAGTAAATGCTTGGGCAGGTATTATAGGTACCACCGTTATTGGACCATTTTTTATAGAAGGCAATTTAGATGGACCAAAGTATTCAGATCTGTTGCGAAATCAAATAGTTCCTGCAATAAGAATCGTTATTTTTAACAATTTCCATGACACTTGGTTTTAACAGGAGGGTGCATCACCATACTTTAGAGTTGGAAATTATTTAAATGCAGTTTTTCATAACAGTTGAATAGGAAGAAGGGGCACAATTGAGTGGCCAGCAAGATTTCCCGATTTATCACTATTTTTTATGGAGATATCTCAGAAACATAATATACAAAACCTGATAATCTGGATGATCTAAAAAATAGAATACTGATTACAGCCCGTCAAATAACAAATGAGCAATTACGTAATGCCATATCAGCTATTTATAACAGACACTTTCAGCATCTAATTAAATAAAATTAATAAACTATCTGTTCCTATTATTTATTTTGACAATAAACATGTTTCTATATTTATATTTTATTATAATGCGGTTTTGACGATTGTACTTCTAATTTTATAGATTATGAATAAATTGATAAAATCTACAGAGTGTACTATTGAAAAAAAATATCTTAGCGTTATTTTATAGTAACGGTTTCTAACTGACTTATACAGATAACTTGATTTATTTGAAGAAACTTTTGTTGAACACTTTTTTTCTAAACCTATCAGAAATCGAGATATTAGCAAGTTACGTTACTTTCTGTACACCCTCTATAAGAACGTAATCAGTTTAGGGAAGTTCGTTTTTAACTTAGCTTAAATAAATTTGCAGAGAGTTGTAACAACTGTTTTTCACTCAATTAACTACCATTTGTTGAGTTCCATGACTTCGATAGCTCTGTAGAATATTACCTGAGGCTTTTGAATAGTTTAGTAATAGTAAAAAATTAGTTAAAATATTGTCATTGATAAGCAAAGTTTAATAATCCCGCGGACACATCAAAATCCGCAGTAGATCGCATACATGTAAACTTAACGTTAGTGAACCTTGCTTCCCACTCCAACTGACGAAAGTCTCGCTCGTTTTAAAGATTTTAGATCTGAGAAGACTACTTTATCATTTTCAACAAAGCCACTAGTAGTAAAGGTGTGCGAGTTGAATTTAACACCGTTCCCAACCATTGATAGAGCTCAATTCGAGTTACAGCTACAAATATCTATGGACAGAAAAATACACTCATTTGCAGTCAGAACAAGAAAACTTAACTAGAGATAAAGGAAAATTGGCTGCCAGACATCACTGGACGGATCTTCAAAAATGTAGGAAGGAGGAAGAAATGATTTTTGAAACATGGAACTTTCTCATGATCAACCAAAAACATATCAATTTAGCATCTTGACAATTTTCGGATCTGCTTACAACTGTGAACAATTATTTTTATTATTTTCAGATATGACCATTACTAAAAAGAAAATAAGAAGTACGCTTAATGACGAAAGTCTCCAAAGTTGCACGAAGTGAAAAACTTCTAAATATTCATCAAAGTTGGAACTCACTACTCGTAATATTACATATTTGGGTTTCTATTATTTTCTACATTTAATTTGCATTAATTTGCAAAGCTATTCAAATGTACTATTTTCATTTCAATTAGTTTTAAAAAAATTATCCGTTTTATTTAATACGCTGAATTATATTACTTCTGTTACTACATAAAATAATACAATACATTACAATAAATACATGTTTAGCAGCAGATAACCGTTATACTCTTTCTAATATTTCTAATGTATGCACTTATATTTAGCTCTTTAAAAAAAATAATTTACCCATCGGAAAAATGGCTTAACTCCAGAAAGGTTGTTAACCCCTCCCTATTTAATTTTACTAGATCTTTTTTTATTATTAAGTAAATATAATTTCAACTAAATTATATTCGAGCCACTGTAGGCACTAGTGGCACGTCTATTTCATGGTATTTACTTACATTAGCACAGCAATATTATTTTTTCTAAACTGGGTTATCGTTACTATACTATTTTTATGAAAACCTCTCTAGACTTTATGGGTTTGTCTTTGTAATGAACCCATCTTAACAAAAAACCAGTAAAGTTAATTAAGCTAATTCAGTTATTTTCTCACTAGGTTTTATTAACCGCGGAAAAGGGTATAAAAATTAGATTTTCTGGAAACACAGAAAGAAATTATGACGTTAGAATAGTCTACAATTTGTATAAGTGGATTCGTCTGTTATATATTTTAATGAGTTTTACGTTCATGTTAAATGGTTATATTTTACGTGTTCATGAGAGTAGAAAGGACTTTTTTCAGTTTTTTGCCATTTTTGGTCATTAGCGTAGGACATTATAATTATTTGACTAAACGACTGAATTGTCTGCGTAATTCTGCATGTTCTGCAACGTTGTACATAATGAAAATTACCTGCAGGGTAATGCTAAGTACATTAAATATTAAATATACCAGAACGCTCAGAGGGTGGGACTAACATTAAATTGCGAAATTTTGAGAATTCATATTAAGGTACTTTATAATCAAATGACGTAAAAATCTAAGTTGACTCACTTTCGGGTTTCGTCGAATAGCTACAAAAATAAGATCCATTCATCACCTTATATTTTTTGTAAATTTGTTTTTTTGTGGAAAAATACATAGCACTAAGTGTCATAAGTCATTTTGATAATGACTAGCACTAATTGTAAATTGATTATTACATTTCGGATAGTTTTAACCGGTTCGCAACCCACTAGGTTGACAAATAATTTTAGAAAACAATATACATAATACATAATAACTATTCCCAATATCGACGTATGTTCTAAAGAATTCAGGAGGTATACCAATCAGGAAATCTTCATCTAGTCCAACAAATGGTCGTTTTGCATGCTCTATATACCAGACTGAGTCCCTAGTATCTTGATTCTATGGGACTATACTGTCGAGTGACACTACTTTAGTGTCAGGACATAACAATATTATTTGAATTAACATGAGGCACTAGTTTTCTGAAAATATTTATACACTACATCGTTCCATTGCTGGAAGAATGGAACACAAAAATAAACCGAAATAATACGTAAGGTTAATAAAAGATCTAAACAACAACAATACCAACGAATAATAATGTTATACGACAAATTGAAACAATAACAGGTATAAAACAAGGAGACAGGCTCAGCCCACTACTGTTTAATCTAATAATGTACCAACTAATAGAAACGTACAGGACTGGGATAACGTATGGGGCAACATCAACTAAATATTCTGTGTTATGCAGACGATGCAGTGTTAATAAACGACTCCGAAGAATGATCCAAGCGTTCAATATTCAAGCAGAACAGCTCAATATATCCATCTCACTGAGCAAGGCAAAAAACAATGACAATATCCAAAGAACCTCTACGCAGTAAACTAATGATCAGTAATATCTATATAGAACAAGTTACGGGATTCGAATATTTAGGATGCATAATCACTAGTTAAGGATATCTGGAAGAAGTTAGATAGCAAACAAACAAGGCAGCAGTTATTGCCGGCCATCTTAGACAATCGTATAGAACAACAAATACATATACCTAAACTGCAGATCGAGAATACACAAAATCTGTGTGTGACCAGTAATTACATATGGGGCCGAATTCCGAGCGGTAACAACAAGAACAAAAATATTCCTAAGGCCCACAGAAATGAAAACGTTCAGAACTATTACATGTTGTACACTAACAGATAGACAGTGAAGCTTCAGTGTAACATACAAACGCAACACAGATGATATAGTAAGAAAACGCAGACGTAAATAGAACCAGCATGTATTCAGGATGGTAAACGGCTGAATAGCTAAAATTGTCAGAAATAACAACCCACATGGAAGAAGGCCAGTTGAGAGACCTCCGAAAAAATGGAAAGACAGCTGACAATCAACATCACAAGAAATACTACAGCATAACCGGCAATAAACAGGCATTAGGCCTCTGAAAAGAAGACAGTCAGACAGTCTAAGCACTTCAACACTATGGACTTAAATGTCATAGTAAAATGTAAGCTGTCATATTGATAAGGATGTAACTCATGTCCATACCCCTGTTTTTACCTTACTAAAAGAAGATACTAATGTCTGGGTTAACCATTTTAGCCTTAAGATGTTAAGGAGTCTGTTATGGCTAAGTAGATACATATAGGTCTCTAGTAAAGTGAGAAACTTAATTAATAAGGGTATCTTGAATTATTCATTCCTTTGGTTCTCCAAATATAATGTTTATAGACGGTTAGTTATAGATTGTCAGCAAATGGGTGTTGAGTCCCAGATATCGAAAGACAGATAACTGGCCTAATCTTACTTGGCTCTGGGTTAGGTCTTACTACAAGCTGGTTTTTTAGTAAGCTAGCAGGGAGGTAATGGTGGTAAAGAATGTGCCCCTTCTTTAGCATTGTGTTATTTACTAGGTGTTGGGTCCTGGATGGAGACAAAACGCTTATAGTACGGTTGGGGTTGATGACAACAAAAGCAATTAGCTACACCTACTGATAATAAAGGACTAAAAAGCATGAATAGATAGCTCGAGCAGGATAATCTAGGTTGGTACAGGCTTACATAAAGGTGGTGGGCGGCCTTGCTTGGGAAATTTAAATCCACAAAAATGTGAAACTTCTCAACAATAAAATTCAATAGTATACTATACTACTATAGTTATTACTCGAAAACCAAATAATCGGTGAATCTTATGTTCTTGTCAAAAATGACCAAAGAGAAATCGTAAAAGACTACATGTTCTCTCAACAACAATGTTCGAACCTATCTAACAATTGGTACTAATTTTAAAAAAGAACAATTAAGAAGAGCCTGCTGGGATGTCATTTTATTACTCATATATCTAACAAGAAGAATTTTTAAAGTTTAGAAAAATAATAGTCAATAAATATAAAAAAAACAAAATGGGCTTTAGTCAATATAATTAGATTTTTCAATTTGTTTTAACTTCCATATGTTTGTGATTATGGGGACTTGGTATTTTAGCTCCTTTTAAATATATACAAATATTCTACAAGGAGTTAAAATTAAGTTCACATTCATAAAAGAATTAAAATAATTAGTGAACTGTAAGTTATAAAAATGGGAATTAATACTAAGATTTTCCAATATTTTTGTATTTATTTATTTTTCGAACAGAGGGGGATTTCTAACTTATTTAATTTACTTAGAACATTTGTTAGGAATTCCTTGATTAGAACTTCAGCACATTAGTTTTTCACAAAAATTCATTTTACGATTTTTTGTTTACATTATTACTTTTATTTTAGCCGTTATTCGACTTAACATAAGAGAAGAGAAAACTATAGACTCTCAGTGCTCTTTGCTATTTCCTGATTTCAAATTCGAACCTATATAAAATGTAACAAAAAATAAGACAGATTAACAAAATTTAAAGCTGATATAGTCAAATTAAAAAACACAAAAAAATACTAGTAATTCAATACAATAGAAAACAGGTAAAAAATCTTTAATATAATAGCAAACAGGTAAAAAATCTTGTTATTAGAAACTTGTGTAAATACATTACCGATTCAGTGAATCTCCTGCAAAGTTAAATTAGTTCAGAAACAGAAGGTCCGATGACTTTCAAATTAATCTACTCCATTACCTATATCAATAATTAATTGTTAATTTGATGCATTTGCGCTATAATTTATTATGGGTTTGCTAAATTTCTAGAATTGCAATTTTATTTGCATAAACTATTTTTGAATAACGAGTTGGATTGTGGTAAATCTAGATTTGAGTAAATAGAAATATGTAAATTACCTCCCGAAAAAAGAATGGACAAAAATAGTATGTAAATTGGTTCCCAATGTGTGTACTTGTCTTGAACTGCACATATAAATTCGGTCTCAGTTATTAAATTATAACAAGTAATAAAAGGAAACTATAAGATATTATAAAATGTTTGAATTATAAATCAATACATTTTTAAATGACACACACATAACTTAATTTAACTTAACCACCCCTATCAAGTACAACTTTTGCAGATACCTTTACAAAGGAGGTGTATGTAATCTTAGCATAAGAAAATACTTTTAGCGTTTATAAATACCTATTTAATTTGTTACTCGTCAGGACTCAATTTATCAATAGCGGATTATAAGGTTAAACAGTTAAAAAAATCTGTTATTATGAATTAAAATATTCTGGGTTTTGATATGCTAAAATTGTATTTTTTTATTTAAATGAAGATAAAGTTAATGTAATGTTGTGAAGGGAATCGGTGTTAACAGTATCTTGTTAGATAGAATAGAAACCAAACCGTAAATATCTCGCAATACTAAACCAATGATTAAAAGTCAGGATGGGCTGAATAAGCCAAATTACAAAAACTTATCTTTTTAAAATTCACGAACAGGAATAAATATAAATAGGTATAAGCCGCAATGGGGTTAGACAATCTTGAAACTAACATTTTCATATCTAGTCGTAGATGAAGCACTTCATGTTCTATCAGTTCTAAATCTATTCTGCTCTTAATCATAGTCTGTGTATTCTTTTCTCAGGAGTTTTACCTTTATATTATCGAACCTGTTTTATTTTTCGGATAGTTGGGAATTATCCAAGCCTATATTTCACTAATGCGTCATCATGTTTTACCTCTTTTCGTTTTTTTTCGCGAAAAGAGAACATTGTCGTTCAACGATTCGATAAATTCTCACACAATCCGTCACCGTTGCAACAGCGGATTACCAATTAAAGTAGTCCTTCGGGAAATCACCATTATTCCCTTATGGCCAATCCAATCCTGATTCCGATTATATAACACATGAAATTCTAATTATTGTATTGAGATAACTGACCCCGGTCCACACCACATATACTTGGGATGATCATTGACATTGCCCCATTCTGTATATATACGTTCACATTAGATGGGCTCGAATTGCGGTTGGATTAGTAACTATACAGTGTGTCATGTCTATTTAGCCCTATGCTCAATAAATTATCCGGAATTACACGCCAGTCGGGTACAAATAATCATATATTGAAAATACACTTTTTCCTCATTAAAAACATCAAGAGGATTTGGGTGTTAAATCTTACATATACTGATTTTTTCATTGAATAATATATCTGGATGTTAGTTTTTTTAAAAATATTTTTAATTGTTTCAGGGACATCGAAAAACGGTATCAATATAAAAAACTTTTCTTAATAACAAATTACGTTAAATACGTAAGCATTATACAAAATTTGGTAATTAAGATTATCTGGTCTTTTTTTACTCAAAAAAGTAATCTTGATACGTTACGAGAAATAGCACCGTTTTCGAGTAATTTAAACTAAAAGTGAATATGCAATTTACATATAATAACAAAAAAGTATCTAATAAGGCAAATTTTCAAGACATTTAAAAAACATTTTTTAATACAACTTTAAAGGCCCTTATCATTAAGATTTCGAAAAAAGTGTTTATAAAAAGGTACCTTTATTTTTAGGTGAACTATCACCCCAAGAAGTATTGTTCGACAATTTAGGACCACCTTGTATATATATATATATATATATATATATGACAGCACAGCAGATCTTTAAGGTCCATGACTTGCACGTTTTCTCTTTGATCTTCTATTGTTTTTACTAGCCGTCTCTCTAATTTACTATGTTGTATCATACTCTTCCAATCTGTTTCCACTCGTGTAATATCTTTGATTAAATATATTCAATTCTTTTTAGGACGTACTCTTTTACTTTTCCATCCTGTTCCTTTCATAATAGTCTTTTTGCATATCTATCTTCCGAAATTCTTTATACATACTCTTTGAGCTCAAATAAATCACCAAATTTTTAAAATAATTATCAAAGGTATCTAATTCCTGGCTTGTTCTTCCTTTCCACATTCCTTAGCCAATCTTTTTCCCAAAAAAAATTTCTTTGGGATTATTCTCTCCTATATCCCTATTTTTTTTCCTTTTTTTTTAAAGACCATGTTTCCTCCCATATTTTATAGTTATCCGAATTAGAGGTCTGTAAACTCTATTTTGGCTGCTTTAGATAACTCTTTTGTCTCTAGGAACCGATTCAAAATCTTTACTGCTCTACTGATCTTTGTTGACATTTTATTTATTTTCGCTTCATTTTTATTTGTCAGCATTAAAAAAATTAAATAGCCGACAATTATATCCAATTTATTGCGAATATCGAAATAAGTTTTCAATACAAACTATACTAAATGATAGTTTTGTTCTTGCCTTTAAATAACTCAAAAGACTAGATTTCAAAAATTACAAATTCTAAGTAACATTTAAAAAAGTTTCATTTTTTCTAATGAGCATTCGGAATTTTTTAATAAAAAATGTCGTCGTGTTCTTTTGAAACTTTGTTTGTGGCTAGTTGCAGAGATACAGTTAATACCCTGTATCTTAAAATGTGACTATTTTTGATAATTTCTAACAACAAATTCTTGATTGGATTTTTCTATCAAAAATATAATGATTACATCTTTTCCGTCCTCATAAATCACCTTTTTGAATAAGGTGAATTATTTTTTGGTCAATTTCTATAAATATGTTGGAATGGTGAAATGGTCTTGGTTGGTTTAAATAAAAACGTCTCCGATAGAATTTGTAAGCATTAACTCATATGAAAACATAAAATATTAAATATTTCATAAAGTCGTAGAAAGTACAAAAGAACAAGTCCACCAGCATTTTTAAGTTTAGTAGACGGACGCAAACGGATGTGGACTATAAATCTGTCAGAAGCATACGTCCAGCAGCTTCGTCCTTCGTCCTGCTGCGTACTTCTGCTATATATACCTCCTGCGTCCTACAGTCTATTTTGTAAATCTACACGTACACAATTAGACAAATAAAATACTTTATATTGTATAATTTTAAGGATGCGCACTATTTTTTAAGACCTTATGGTTAATAAAAGTTGATTTAATTTTGTTCTTATGCGTTATTATTACAATGGGTTTGCACCGATTTGATATACATTTATATAAGAATAAAATGAGCAAATTTTCACTTCACAATTAACTTTAATTTACATAGATTTCACTGAAATGTTGTTAATATTATTAACCTGAGAGAGTGAGAAATCATAACAAATTGTATAATGCCATTAATTAATTACAATAATCTTTATCAGCTTTATCATCAACAACGTAACTTGAAAGTGGATAATGGCTAACTGCGTAGAGAAATTTTGGCGATAAACAGCGAAGAGAAAGTTCTCAACTTGAATAAAAGCTAGCAAGGTTGGCTACTATTTATTCTTTAATTCACATAGTGTGATCTGAGCCGATATCTTGAATGGTTCGATCAGAGTAATTTCATTCCAAACTCTGGAGTGTAGAAAGACCACTGTAATCAATTAAAACCACTAAAAACTACATTTTGAATTATTTGATTTGAATAATCTTAAATGTACCTGCTATGATATTTTATAAATGTCCAGCTTCCAAATATCTTCCTATTTATATTATTTGTGTTCTTCTAATTACAATTACTTTTTGGGTAAATCTATGACGTATCTTAATTTTGGGGCCATGTAGATAAATAATTGAAGCCACTGTTTGCCCATCTAGCTCAGATTATGCCAGTTGATGCTCCCAAAACCGCGACTATAAATTTTGGGGGTGTGTTAAGGGTAGGAGGAGAATAACCAAGTAACCTAGATTATTGGAGTATTTGAGGAATGTAGGGGTTATTTCTTATGAAAATTAAAGGAAGATTTATATGATCAACAATGACACATGGTTTTAAAATTTTTACTTTAATATTAGATGTAAAATTTATTTAATTTATGAGGTACAACGACAATTTTTAATAGCATACTTGTTGTACTACTCCTTACCGTTGGTTAGAAATTTTATGCTCCAAAAAGATGTAATGATTCAGACACTTAGAGGAATTGAATTATTTTATTGAAACTTGTTCCAAAATATTTACACACATCCTTTGTTCTTTAGGCAGATAAATGTAAAATTTTAACTGATTATTAGGCAGGTTTTAGCTCTGGCCGAACGCATTGATAACGTTCACAATCTACATATTTAGCACAGAAATTGAAAACTACATTTTTTTGGTATTACTACGAAGAAAACTAAATGAAATTAGTGTGACTGAAAAGAGACATTTTAATTCGAATGCAACAGTAAAAATTACATTTTTTGATGGGCTGTTGAAATCTTTAGCTGTTCTTTAAAAGGCTCTTTAAGTCTTCATCTATTTTTCTCTAGGTATATGTCTAATATTGAAGCGTTTTCTATGTTAATGGAGATGAGAGTATGAATATTGGTGAATTGTATGACGCTGGTTTATGTGGATAATAATAATAATAAAATTTGCTGTTTAGTGGAAAATAAAGCTTATACCTGTTCAGATCAGACCAGTATAATAAAAAAGAATTGAAAATAGATAATAAGATAAGGATAGATAATGTATGCTCAATATTGACGTGTGCCACAGGAATGTGAAAATTAAGCAAACAACATAAACCTATCTTCAGAAAGAATTGCAGAAGTAATGATTGAAGGACAAGGTACCAAACAAAGAAATAAGGAAAAAAATTGGAGTTAAATCAGTAGAAAAGAAAAAAAGCGATGATGAATTAAGATGGTTTGGAAATATGTACAGAATACCCAAAACGAAAGGAACCAAGTTAGTCTTGAAAATGGGAAAAATTAAAAAGACCATAACTGAAATAGAACAAAGAGATTGGCAGAATTTTGAAAAAAGAAATCAAAACTGAAGAGAGGCAGAAAGTCTTGCAAAGACAGAATCAAATGGACAAATAAAATAAGCGAAGATTCAACTCAACACTGGTATATACCGAGGAGTATCAATCATAATGATGAGGAGTTGTTAAACATTTGCAGTTAGGTGATAGTGCAGCTAATTTTATTCCGCTAGACATATTTAATTCAGCGTACAATGACATAGAACTGTACATTTCAGCTTTGTGAATATCTATTTCTATTAAGTTATTATGGTAATATCTTCTTACGCAACTTCAAAATAACTGCATCTATGTTTTCTTATAAATTTAAGCTATCTGCAAATTCAAAGAACTAACGAATTGGAATGTCCAATTGGAATGTGGGTCAGAGGCACCAGTTTTTTTTAAATCTATTAAAATTACACAATTAGGAAGGAGTGTTGGTTGGTTCATGTATCTTAAGCGCCATACTGCTACACAATTAAGTGTAATACTTAAGGATCAATGATTCAAAAATTGTTTTAACGTTGTTTATTTGAAAAGAGCTTACCATGAATAGAAATTTTCAATATCTCAGAGTTTTAGTGTGAGATGATTTAGTTCTGAAGTTTCTTATATTTGACCAAAATTGTTTAGAGTTTTGTAAAGAAGTCAGTGAAGGCAAAATTATTGATTGGTGCATTTTTTCTTTTGATTATTTGATTATGTTTGTCTGCAGTGTATAATATTTTTGTGTATTAAGAAACATTTTCTTTCCATAATCCGATTTTTAAGCTAATTAGGAAGCTTTGAATTAATAAAACTTTCAAAAAAATTTTCATTTGTTTCAGTAACAACAACATAAATATTGTCAAATAATATTTAAACATCTTATGTAAAACTAGTCCTATGCGAAACGTTATTTGAAAGTTTATGTTCTAAAAAATAAGCCTCTTTCCTCTTAAAACACTATGCGGATATTTAGTTATTTTAGAACATTCTGAAATATATACAGTATAAGTAAAAAGAATATACTAATTAAAATCAAAACTAAGATTATGTCAACTTAAATAGATGGTTTTAATAAAATTATGACTAGAAATAAGTAATAAATATATACAACTATTTACATCTACTTTCTCTGGATTATTTCATAAAAGGGCTTTGCCATCTTCGATAAAGCGAAACTGGTATTATTAAATTATAGATATAGATCAATTTGCTCTCGGCAGGTAAAAGTATTTCTATACACTCTTACCGATCGATAAATTGACTCCCAAACATCTTGTATTTCCGTAAGCCATGAAGTGCTAAAAGGATTATCTATTGCCCTAGTTATATACAGTGTGTCTATGTAAGTTGGCGCCATATGAAAATCTTTTTTATTATTAATTTTGGGGAAAAAATTATTCGTCATAAAAAGTTTTGTATGGTCTAAAACCTCAAAAGCAACCACTAGATATCAAATTTTTTCAGTCATATATGAAGTTTGTCAAAATATATGATTTGGCTGAAAATTGCCTTTAATTTTGATAATATCGAAAGTTGTTATAAAGGAAAGGTGTTTAGATTTAAAAATAACAATATTTATGTACATTGACAAAAGATTTCTTTTTCCACTTTTTCCCTGCGACAACATTAAAATTTTAGTGTGCCCAATAAAACATTACATTTAATAATTAGTAATTTGATAAAACAATTCAAAATTTCAAAATTTTTAACATTGTAACTATGCATTTAAATGAATAAAAAATTGTATAAATTATTTTGTTATAATAAATAATAATCTTTATTCTCAATTTACTAATGCCTTCATATATCTGCCATTTCTGTTCATACGTGTAACCATTCAATTAGAAAATTCTTTAAATACAATCCTAACCATCTGAGTAGTTATAATATTAGTCCCGTTTCTAATTAATTTGTCTAAATGGTCAACAGTTCAAAATGGTCTTTGAAGATATACCTGTGAGCTTATATCTGGAGACCGCGGTGGCCAACAAATTTCCGAAAAACGATGAATAACTCTTCCATTAAAAATATTTTCAATGTTCTGACGTAAATCTGTTGACATCCAAGTATGGGAAGGTTGTCAAGAAAATCATTAATTTCATTTTTAAAAAGCGCAAATAACGATCCACATTCAAGGTTGTAATGTATTATTGGGCACATTTAAAATTTTAATGTTATCGCAAAGAAAAGGTCAAAAAAAAATCGTTTGTCAATGGACATAAACATTGTTCCATATTTGAATGTTATTTTTAATTCTAAACACATTTCCATTATAACAATTTTCGATATTATCAAAAATAAAGGCACTTTACTCTTGAGCGAAATCATAATTTCTGACAAACTTCGTATATGGCTGAAAAAATTTAATATCTAGTGGTTGCTTTTTAGTTTTTAGACCAGGCAGAACTTTTTATGAAGAACAATTTTTTCCCCAAAATTAATAATAAAAAAGTTCTTCTGTGAATAGGAATCTGCAAAAATTAGATATTTATTTAGATACCTATAAGTTGTCATTTATTCTGTGTATTTTTCAACGTTCACTATAGAATTTAATATTTACTTCAACTATGGATCATCGTATTTTGAGTGAAAAAGGAAACAGTTTTTAGAAGTTTTTGAAAAGCGACGAAAAGCGATTAACTTGCATAAACATGAAAAGCGAATGGTTTGTTTTGTTAAATTCTGTCGAAGTCATTGAATTTGTATTTTATTTTTGTTCTTAAGATTTAGAAATATTCCGAATATTTGATAGATACTTAAATATCTGGGAAGTTTGAGAAGAGCATAACATTTTTTCATGAATATTTTTGGGTAAAGAAGGTTCTCCATAGGGCTTGAATGTGGTAAATGGGAATGATCAAAGGTATGATTTTGAGTTACCTGTGATTATTTTCATTTTTATTAATAAACTCAAATAATTTTAAATAGAAACTTATGTAAAATACAAAGTGTACTTTGGATTTCGAAAAAACGCAATCCTTCTTCTCTCAGGACCAAATTTGAATATTTACGGCAAAACAAATAATTTCAGCTATTTTACCCATAATGACCAAATAGGATACCTACTATTCTATTAATGATATAATTTCTAAATTTCATTAAAACGTCTAGAAATTTTTCCAACTATACATCGCGACTTAGAACTGGTAGGGTTAAATATGTATACAGCCCATTTAAAATGGTTGAATTGCTTATACAAAAGTCGAACCGATCTTAAAGATATATTGGATGCTGTAGTGTTAGCATTTTATACATAAACAAAGGAATATTCTTTTTTAATACAGAATTCTCTTACACGAAATATTCTTATTTTTCGACACAATGTTCGGCATTATGTCAAAATCTGTAAACTATATGTATTGATATAATTACCCATTCAAGTCACAAGAATTCTTGTCCAGCTGAGTTTAGCCAATAATTTTCATATCAATTTCACTTAAAATAAAATGGTTAAAAGCATTGATCCATCTATTGTTTCAGTAGAAACGAAAATGAGAATACATTATTAAGAGGTATTTTTCAGCAACCGGCAGTGTTTATTGGTGCATAAGTTCTTTTCCCACGTCAAAGCCAGTTAGAACGACATCATGGCTCAGTGTTTTTTATGCGTTCGTTTCACATGAATTTTTTTCATTATTTATATTTATATTTCATTATAAAAAACAATTATGTTATTGTATGGAAATACAGGATATTTGGAAGATGGGTGCAAAGGTTTAAGGGGAAGCTAGTATAGACCATTTAGAAAAATTTCAGCTATGGTTGTCTTTGACGAAGTCTGACTATTTTTTTTATCCAAGTGTTTGGCAAAAAGTGCCAAAATTTTACAGTTAATTCATGATAATGGCCACTTGAATGATAAGCGATTTTTTAAAATTTAATTGAAATAATGTGTAAGCAATTTAATAAAGTAATAAATCATGTTGTACTCATCTGTGTCATCATTCATTTTTTTTATCAATGTTTGAAGTTTACCAAAATTTTCAAAAATTTAAGAAAACCGTTGTTCTCCACTTTTTTATTTACAAACGGTTGGAGTTTTTTTCGTTCAAACCTGTTTGAAAATACGCTTGGTTATTGCTAATTCTTTTAAGATATATTTACGTGGATATCTTACAAACTATTGAAATTAGGACCTTCACCCCAAATTGAGAGAAAATATTTAAATTTTTATGTAGACTAATAAAAACATATTTTTGCTAAAAAAAATTCCTTTTTAATCTCGAAATAATAACTGAATGGACTATGCTAGCTTCCCCTTAAAGCTCTGCACCCATCTACTAAACACCCTGTATATTTAATGGACAATTTTTTTTATAACTGCGTGAACCGCTTTACAGTTCTTCCTGTCTTATTCAAACAAGTTGTTATAATAAAAAAACTTGAATCCAATTTTAATAAACCTTTAACAAAAACTACTTAATATTTAAGTGAAAGAAGCATTAAAATATATAAAGGGAAAAATACACAAAGAAATATTTTCAGCATCAGGCACCATGAATCAGTAAGGTACCAGAGGCGTACAAAATTCATATATAAAAATGCCTCTACTACTTGGATCGAAATGTAACTTATTAAAATAACAAACAAAAGCATTGGAATAATATTTATTATGCAACACTAAAAGTACTTTTTTAAGTCGAGCATTACGTCTTGCACAGAGAGTGTGAAGTTAGTTTTACTCAGGGCAGTAGAAAAATGTACTTTAACAACTCCTCTTAATAATAAATTTCGTGAATCACAAAAATTAGGGTGTACTTTACTAATAGTACATTTACTCGCTTCTAGAAAGAATAAAAAAAATTGTATGGGCAATTATTAATTAAAAATATTTTGATGTACAGTTTTACACATTTCTCTAAGTTAATCACTTTAGGACATTTTAGAAGACCTTAAAACGTTTATCCAAAATATTATTTTCTAATGCATAGCAATTGAATTTGTTTAAAGGGTCACGCGCCACTGTACCGTCAATGAGTTAGAAGTTGAAAAACAACAGTTTGGAGCTTGTTAAGGAAACATCCTCTCGGGATGAAATTTTATGCGAGTCAAGTGTACTTTTTGTCAGTTATCCCTTAATAGATTCTTGTATTCCAGTTAGAGCACCTAAAGACATTAAATATAGTCATTTGAAATTCTTCGAACAAAAGGAGAAGCTGAGAAAGTTTCAGAAAATAATGAGTATATAAAATTAAAGAGATTTTCAATGTTTTGAAAGCAACTCTTGAATTTGAACGTACCAAGTGGCTCCTTGTTATAAGGAAGATTAGAAGACAAGCAAAGGAATATAAGCGAAATCAACTGATGTAGCTATTGATTTAAGATGGTAAATGGACATTACTTTTATTTTCAACTACGAGTAATTATTAATAATAAACCAATATATTTGTAAAAATCAATACACAGATGGGTTCGTATTACCAGAGTAATATAAAAAGGTAAATCTGAAATAAAATCTAAAAACCCAGACTTGTACATCTAGAAAAGTATAATTAGTGTTATATTTAGAGTGTAGAATTTTAATATCATTAAATTTTACACTGTCATGACAGGGTATCTCCAACATTTCAAAATTCAAGATAACTTTATTGTGAAATCACATAATTTTAAACATTATCTAAAAAGTGCAAAAAAGCTTATTAGTGTTTTGATAACATTTCTTCATTGTAATTTATAAAGTAGTCTAAAAGAGCAGATTGTGGGCTCAATTTGATCTCAAATATTGAAATTTTTATAGAAAAATATTACTAAGCCGTTTTGTCTTATTTTTCAAAATATATGTGAATTCAAAATAAAATTTTAGATTATGGAGATAACATATTCTTACAACGTAGCATTTGAATATGTCATATTGCTACCTTACATTTTGTAAAATACAATTGTAGTATTATTTAAATGTCTTCTATCTCTTAGGGTTCTAAGATCAAAATATATTGTAAATATCATTGTTTATTTGTATTAATTCCGTAACTTTTCTATTTTCAGATAAATTAAAAAAATTGTGGCCGCTCTAAAGTTTATATCATCTTTTAACGCCCAATTTGTTATAGATAAGTTTACCTATCTGGCGTCCATAGATAAGTTTAAATATGTGCCATCCTAGGCATTATTGCTAAATAATAACGAAATAAAAAATAAACACTTTTACTGTTTAAAAAACAACTATGAATATACAGTGAGGTCCTAAAGGGACGGATAAATTCATTTTCTCCGTAATTATAAATACAAAAGGGAAATCCTGAAACATGTCAATTTTTATATATCAAACTACACTTTTTGAATACAATTATTTACCTGCCTCTTCAGCCCCCTAGGCGTAATAAGTACTCATTTAAAAATTTTAAATGGAAAGAAGTAGCCCGCGATATCGCGTTTAAAAGCATTTTCTATTCTTTCTCTCTAGTCAGCAATATATGACTTTTTGAATTCTGGATATTGATAATCAAAAAAAAGTAATTTTATATTTATGAATGTATTAGTTATTTAATATCAAAAAAGTAATTAAGATCGTTTTGTGACATTTAGGAAGTAAGTATATAAAATTAATTTTTGACTTAAAGATAACTAATAGACTACTCAATCCTGACAGGAAATTGGCTCTGTGGCTATTTCTTTGTACGTAATACGTAATTATAAAATTACTTTTTCTTGATTATCAATATCCAAAATTCAAAAAGTCATATATTGCTCAATAGAATACTTTTAAACGCAGTATCGCGCGCTACCCCTTTTCATTTAAAATTTTTAAAGGAGGTGTTATTACTCCAAAAAGTGTAGTTTTATACATAAAAATTGAACTGTTTCATTATTTTCCTTTTGTATTAATAATTAGGAAAAAAATGAATTTATAAGTTACTTTAGAACCTCACTGTATATTTATTAATATTTAAAACATAATGTTAAATTACAAATTAAACAAATGCGTACAATCTCATATGTGATGACAATTATTCGAAATACCCCATAATTGAATCAAATTAATTTGTATAATTATATAATTGTATAATTTGTATAATGTAAACAGTACATTTTATTCATTTTCAATTATTTATGTATATATTTGCAGTAATCGAAAAAAGGATCAATACCAAAGTTATTTTTAAATTTAAATATGAAACTCTATATTTCTTAATTATTTATAATTTGGAAGCAACGACTTTGGCTATGTTACAATCAGAGATCAAAAGTTTTATTATAAAGTCGAAACTAAATAGGATATTTAGAACCGGTTTTCATTTTTGAATTTTAAATGGCTGTAATTCTTTTTATGCCTATCTTACCAATTTTTTGGTCCTATTTTACATTTTTTTGTATTTAGACTGGAAATAAAATACACCCTTTTCTCTTGACTACTGTTGAACATTTCTAAAACCGACTCACATCTTTAAAACCGTTTATAAATTGCGCTATAGAATGAAAGAAATTCGTACCTATCCCTTAAAATAACTAGAATTTCATAATATCTGTAAGATAGTTTTTTCATTACTCCAGGTTAATATGCAGCTACAATAAGAAACGGGGTTTATTAAACAGTAATTTTTTTTACGTTTTTGGATAATTAAATACTAGGAAACAAGCTAATCGATTTACGACTTCTGAAAGTGCATGATCTGGTCAGTCAAATAATATTTTGCTACCAGATGGGGATTATTTAAGAGGACGCTTCAATTCATTATAAGAATAATATAGATACGTGTTAAACTAAGTAGAAGAAAGGAAGGTCATTTAAAAATAAATTAAAACTAAAAATATAAACGTTTAAAAGATAAAATATACTGATCTTAAAATTCCACAATATTTAAATGTAGATTATCTGATGATGCCAAAGAATATTGTTGAAACAATAAAAACATTTAAAATATCCTGGATTTTTGAGATAAGTATATTTTATCTTTTATATTTAGAATAAATAGATTCTACAAAGTAAGGGTAGAAACAATGATTATGAAAAATTTAAATCTAATCTGAAAATATAATAGTAACCAGTAAAGATATATATGTCGATGGAAAAAATTATATAATAGTTTTATTTCTATTTTTTTCTAGAAAATTATACATATCCATGTTCAAACGGGTATAAAAAGAGAATTTTGATGAAAGTATTTTTAATAAAAATGAATATTTCTTAAAAATAATTATTTCTGTATGACGAATAAAGCCCTATTATAAACAAAATAATATTATTGTACGGAAAATGTCTATCTTTTGAGATAATATTAATAATAAATAGACGAATTTTCATTTAGTTCATAGCTACAAAAATACACGATAAAAATCTTTAGATATAAATATGTTAAATAGCACATAATATTAAATTTCAAAATACACCTTTCTCATCTTTTTTAAATATTATGTTTGTTGATCATTTTACAACCAATGGAAGATTACACAGTTTTAACTCTTCAACAAATAATTATTTCTGCAATATATATTTGTAAAAAATAGTTAATTCCTGTTCTTAAATTTTAATTTATAATAATTCTCCATTTAAAAACCTGAAACAAATTGCGGTATTATATTCTCAATGCTATAAATAAACATTTTGCGATCATTTGCTGACTGTTGAAAAATTTAAGCCTTAATAACATATTGTTTATTCTTGTACGTCCATTGCACTTCAAGATTAGCGCTTAATATAGCCGAGCTGTGGACGGGAGCTTTAATAATGTTCTCTTTCCCATTAACTAGCAATTTATACTCGTTAGGCCCGTTATCTCTTCGATAGGACACCTGAATACAGCGACCTAAAAAATCATTTTTCTTGATATGTTCACTGAGAATATGTGACATTTAATCCAATCCAAGGTCTCCCATAAATTTTGAGATATAGCGTATATCCAAGTGAGTTAGATATGACCATGGTGTATGAAGAGTGCCCTTGAGCCCTTGATAACATACCTTATTCTTAATTTTCTTTGATCCTGAACTTGAAAGTATTTACAAAACATATGTTAATTTCTAGATAAGATTAGTGGATATACTCGTGCAGTTTTGCAACAAATTTTTCTTGTGCTTTATCTAAGTTGTATAGGCTCCGGAGAATAATATCATGCTTAGGTACTTCATCTATAAAGCTAAACATCGTTTGCCATTATATTATGCATCGCCAATCCAATAGATCGATTTGCCTCTCGAAAAGGTATTTTACAAAGGTTTCATGAAATTTGCAATAGTTAAAAAAGGTCTCTCTTCCTAGGTTTGCAGTATACATATACAGAAGGACCAAAAGTCTGGAAACGGCCAATTATCTTGTAAATTGCTAGTTCGAATTCTATAAAATTTTGGATAAGCCTATTTTGGGATTCGGCGATTCCAGATTTGATATTTGCAATGTTGATAGATTTGCCGTTTCTCTGATATTATTAGTCACTTTGGTTTTTTAAATACATCATCCTGTATATTCAGTCATTTTTGGAATCTTCTCTTCAATGCGAGTTCAACCAAACTTATGATTTTAGGTAGTCTGTATGGCCTTTACGTTAACCGAATTTCAATCCTAAAGATTCTTTTTATGGGGGATACTTGAAAAATCCAGCAAGTCTTGCAGAGCTAAGGCAACGAATTATAGATGAATCTCGATTAATTTCTAGACAATCATGGAGAAATGAGGTACACGCATTCTGCCATCGATTAGGGTACTGTCAACTCACAAATGGATCACATTTTGAACACTTGATTAAGTATTCATTATTTTAAAAATGTTCTAATCTTTCAATTGTTACGTTTTAATGTAGTTGAAAATAGTTTGTATTAAAATATTTATTGAGATAATTAGGCGTTGTCAGACTTCTGTTTTATTTATTTAAGACCTTTTAGACTACATAAAATCATAAGGATTACATATGGTTACACTCGTATTGAAGAGAAGATTCCAAAAATGATTAATAACATCAGAGAAACTACTAATAATATCAGATTAGCAACGCTTACCTAGCGACGTAGTACAGTATGTCCAGAATCTGTCAGTTTTTCCGATTGTTAAAATCTTTGCACGTTTGTACACTCTGTGTGGTCATAAAGCGTATTAAAATATAATTAATAAAAGGAAGCGTAAGGGCTATGATTTATTATGATTTTCGTTGTAGTTTAAGCCAAAAATGTATGGAACTTTTAATGATTGCATTTGATGGTGAAGCTCCGTTAACAACGATGGTATATCGCTGGTTTCAAGAATTGAAATTTGGAATGGTTTCGCTTGAAGATTAACCAAGGAATTAGCGTGTCAGTTAACATAATTTTTGCTGAAGATCAAAAATAAAATGCGCTGTCAACGTTTATCCTGAAGAAGGTATGGATGTATTCAAAGCACACATTTTGAACACACTACAAGTTTCCAGTAATCTTTGGGACACTGACACAAAATATCGCGGATTAGATTAATTAACATATTTCAATATATGAATTTTCTGCAAACTAACACAATTTTATGTTTCATCAGGTAGATATTCATTGGTTACATGACACATATTTTTATTAAAAGTGTCAGGTGTTGGCTGCCACGTATAAATTTTCGAGTAAATGTTTAATGTGAATGTTTGGTAAACTAAAGATGTTAGGAAAACATTTTATTAGAATATTTTGTTTCAAATGATACGTTCTACATACTCTTTAAAAATATGCATTATTTTCGTATATTGTTGTGTTATACTATAAAAAAATTTCGCGTTAATTCCATTTTTAATACGCTTAGCAAAATTTATGACTACATAGTATATAAAGGGACACAGTTATTATCAATCGGAAGAAACTGACAGTTACTAGACATATTGTACTTTATGGCTGCTCAAGCGTCGCTAATTCACACAAGCAGGATTGCCAGTTTTCCAAATATACTCGACTATCCCTGTATCTTTTATATATAATTATAAAACTTATAACTGTGAACACATTTTCGACACATTTTTTTCGGGGCATACTTATGCCAAATCGAGATTGGACTAGTTCAACTTTACCCATAACTGATGTGATGATCGAGCCTTATATCAAAGACCCTTATCTTGCCAAACTTAGCAACTCTTAATGATACTTCTAACATTGTAGTGCAGCTAATCCACATATTGCTAATTTAGCTAAAGGTATACCCTTTTAGACTGATGAAACTCCTTGACACTTAATATTCTATTTAACCCTGATACAACACCTCATTTCGGCGGATTCATCAAGAAAACCTTCCGCTTCTGAAAGCGAGTAATGATATCAAGTGATTAACTTTGGTGGCGGTAACTGGTCAGAGGACGAGTCCTCTTTGTCCGAGGACGAATCCTCACTACAATTAACGGCCATTCAAGCAGGAGGCGGCGAATTTGGCGAAGAAGTTGGTGCCTTCACATGCGCGTTTTCGTTACCGCCACTCTTCGGATGGATTGTGTCTTCTGGCCGCAGCATCCAGTTGCCGCGCGACGCGATTTTAGGTCGGAGGGCGAAGAGTTTTGTGCGTGTGAAGCGTTCTGAAGACGGAAACGTTCAGGAAGCACGTGCTGCAAAATTGATGAAGGCGGTTTTTATTGTAATTGTAAGTACACAATTGGTTTTGGTATATGTTTAGAGGCCAATTGGTGGAGTGAATAGGCTTTATTTGAGGCATGATCTACATTAAAAATTACGGTTTGTTTCGGTAGTTTTGAAAGGAGAGCGATTAGATTAATATAGTATATAATGTGAGACGTTGTATTTTATTTATATATGAAAAATAAAAAAACGTTTATTAAATATTAGAAGATTTGGGTATTTTAATAAAATAAATAGGAATTTAAGATTTATAAAATATACCGATCAAAACAAAACGGTCTAATTAGATGATATAATATAGTTAAGATAAAAATAAATTTTAAAAATTTGTTCAGGTATAAAAATTTTAAATTTTACAAATAAAATTAAAATATAAAATGTTTTCAATACATAATAATAAAAATCAACATGTCATTTTAAAATAGCATAATATAAAAAATCGTTTTAAAATAAAAATAATCAGTTTTATGTTGGACATTCATGACAGTGCTATACTTAATTTCCTAAAAGTATTTTTTTATGTATATAATTATATCTTTTTAAATCATGTTTTACATTTTCTTAAGATGTTATCATTAATAGATTTTTTTTCTTAAAAAATTCGTACAGTTAAATTGGAGATTAATGATTAGTTGTTAAAAATTTTTTTAATGAGCATATAAAAAAGTCTGATAAAGTATAGAAAGAGGAACACCAGGCATATTAATGAAACTAAGGCTATAATTTTTCCTTTATCCATTCTTAAATATGTTATCTAAAATTGCTACGTAGAAATATGAAGAAAATTCAATTTTAAGTGCTAAAAATTTAAGTATATACAAAGCTAGAGATACTATTTTTTTCTGGTTTACAACCTCCAGAAATTTTAATGTAAAATGCATTCTTAATGTTTTTATTACCAATGTACGGCTACCACAGAATTGCTGCTATTTAAATAAAATTACAATGTTTTAAAAATAATAAATTATTAACCTCTGTGACAACTAACAGACTTACATCATATTAAGAGAGTGTTAGTAAATACATTAAATAACTAAATTCCATAATTGCAATGTTAAACTTATTCTATTGTTGGAAAATTATAATTAATCTGATATTTTACTAAATAAAAACTCGAACTCAACACACTCAACATCAAAACAAACATAAACTACTGATTAATGGTTTTATGGTTCACAGATTTTTAATCGCTTGAGAAACGGCAAATGTTATGAAGGAATAAAACTGCTATGTAGATTTTTAATCACCAAACATATCCATATTCATACTTTGATACGGTTTTAAAATATTCTTTCTGAATTTAAGAGTTTTAGTAGTTTTTTATGAAGTAATTGCAATTATTTTCGAGGTGACCGGAATTCTAATATCTCGCATCAAGTTTTATTATATAAAAATACGTATCGTTTTATATGTTATTTTAAACAGATATTTTGAAGTTTCAAAAATTTTTAAACATGTTTCTTTCTATTTTTTTAATTATATTACTATATTGAAAAGATTTTGAATAACTGGATGTGTTACAATAAGAGTAAAAGTGAAGGATGATATTGAAGGAAGGTAGGTAATTTAATTTTTTGGTAGTTAGATAAATGAAAAAAATTAATGAAGAGAAATATATAAAACATTTTGAAGCTGGCAAAAAAAGATGCGCCGATAAAAACAATTATTAAATAGATAATATAAAAAAATATCTTTGTTATGTACAGATTTTATGTACCTATACAATGGCAAATATAATTAAAATAAGATCCTTTAATATGGTTTTAATCTAAGGTGTTAGAAATTTAACTGAAACCGCAGGGATTTTCATTTAAGGCGCAGAAAACTGAATTGTATAATAGAGGTTTAAGTTTAATGATAGTATCAAGTTTTAAAATTAAAAAATTATACCAGGTGTTCAGACAAACTGACTAAAAAAAAACTGTAAAATCTATAGCTTTTCATCGGTTTAATTAAATTATTGAAAAAATGAATTTATAGAATGATATAATTTAACACATTTAACTTAATATTTAGATGTTAACCCCAAAACCGGTTAGAATTAAAATTTATAATACATTTCAAAAACTCATAAATCATTAATATTTTGTTTTGACCTGATCTGCATTTTGTGTACTACTGTCATTTTCTTTATTGATCCCTTTTTATTAAGGGTTGCTATGATCCAGAAAATTAATTTACTTGAATTTTTAGGAAACAAAAAGTGTACTCTACTCTATAAAATTAATATAAAAACAGTTACTTTAGATTAAATTTAGTTAATTTTTGGTTTAATATTACGTATGTCATATTCGCGCAATCTACGAAATTATTTTTAAATAAAATATGTGTTAAAATTTATTACTGATGGCAAATTATAGGATTTATAAAGAGTTCTTTTATTTATTAAAAGCAATTTTTCCCATTATTAAAAATTGATACATAGTTTAAAAAAATAATATTTTGATTGGTTACTATCGTAAGAACAATGAATTAATTAATTAATATGTATGTTTATCTGATAATAAAAACGCAACGCACATATAATCTTGAAGAAATGTGGTTTACAGCAAATAGCTGCAATAAATGGACTAACAATTTACTAACTACCATAAATTTAAAGACAAACATTTTAGATTAATGATTCAATTAGTATAAGAGTTGAGAAGGTTTACTAACGTTTTATTAAACTTTGCAACAGATAAAATCCTGTTACTAATGCAGAATAATTCTAAAAAAATAATTAGTAAACTGATAATTTAATAATTTTCTTTAAATATAGATATTTAATTAATACAGATGTTTAATAGGTATGCAAATTATTCGAACGGAGTCCAATTTCCGTAAATATTTTCTTGATTAGACCGCTTGAAAAGAAATTAATTTTAGAAAATAATAATTTCCTTGTGTTTCCTCAATTTACTTTCAAAATAAATAATCTCTTGATCTATGAAAATTGAAATTCAATTTATAGTATCGATTGCGATAAATATATATTTGGAATTAATTCCTAAATAGAACAGGGTTATATCACTTTTTAGGAACAACTGATCTAAGAATTACTTACTCAATACATTTTATTTAGACTGTATGAAAAATTAGTCAAAAAAGATTCTAAAATAGTTTTCTTTTTATACACAGAAACCAAATAAAGTAAAAGTACAATATTTTAATCCCAATTATTATAATTTAAAAATTACGTTCTTTTAATAACAGTTGTACTAATTTGCTTTAAAAACTGTGTATTTAGTTAATTATTTAATATTTACTCAAATAATGGATTTTATAAATTAATAAAATTGTTTTACAACACGCACAAACCCTTTTATCTTTCCATAGAGCTTTCACAACCTAAGATAAGACCAATACAATTCTCTGATTTATTACATATTGCTTTTCTCATAGCAGTCACCAAAAGTCATTTCATAATAATTAATACATATAATTTTTTTCCTCAATTTAACAAGCATACAATAATTTTACGGAATTTATTGTTAAGAAGAAATACTTTTATTAATATTTAAAAATTTATGGTTTAAAATGAACTCTTATACCCTTTACTAAAATTCATAAATATACCTCACATACTGACGATTAATTTGCTGTAATTTATGTAATAATTCTTTTAAATATTTGGAGTGACAGCAAAAAGATAAAGATTACTTATTATATTTTAATTCCAAGCTTTAGGAAATTGATCATTTCCATCGTCAGGGAAAACTAAAAACCCTTTACAATTTTCATATAAAAATGTAAATAGTACTAAAAATATAAAAATTTAAAATTATTAAAATTATAAAGTCATATTTTCTTCAAATTTATTTTTAATATTGTATATATTGCGATGCTATTAACAACATAGGTATTGTTATTCTTAACATATTGTAAGTGTTTTAATTTACCTATTTATATTTTTATATTTTTTCCACTATTTACATTTTTATAGATTTAAAAAAAAATACTTTATGTTATTTTTAGTTTTCCCTGAGGATGGATATAATTTATCATTATCATATCTCTCATGTCTGTTAAAAATGTAGTGTTTATGTATCTTTTGCTTTTTTTAAATATAATAATCAATTAAATCAAATAAATGGCTTTGATGAATACATTTTACTGTATTCTTAAAAATATTTTGTACTATATTATTCATTGCTACGCTTCTATAAGATTTTAGTTATCGAAAATCGGCTATGTAGGCAATTTCGTTGATCTATACTTACAGTTTTTAATATGGGTTCGCGATAACTTCTAACTTTCTTTGAATAGTAAACTTAAATGAGATATTTTCTCAAATAAACGTCTTATTTATAAACTTTTAGTTTCTTTGGATACTACTATGAATTATATTGTACAGGGACAGGACCATGGAAAGTTCTAATTTTGGAGTTATTATTTATGGAAAATTATCTTTTTATGTAAGTTACCGTATCATAAAATATTCAGAAATCAAAACTTTATGCGAATCTGTAGAAAAATAAACAAAATTAGTCTTATTTTTTTTTAATTAAGCATGTTATTATTTCAACACATTGCTACATTGCCTAAACAGGATCGATTTAAGGGGTATCTTGTGTTACTAGAAATTTGAAAATTATAAATTACAACTTTGTTTAGGAACTAAGGAAATTAAATTTACTGGTACTCAAAAGAGTAATGAATGGGAGATCTAGATGTGTTCGGATTGAAAAAGTAAGGTTCAATTAAAAAACTGGAATTCTTAAATATATCTAAAAATTATCCTTTGTAAATAAACTTTGTGAAATAAAACTTAAAAAAAATTTATCACATTATACCTAATATACTTAAAAAATATAAATACAGACCGAAACATTTAAATATAACAGATAATGAACATGTCTAAAAATTTTGTGTTTCCGCGGCCATTGTCTTCAAAACCCGGAACCCATCTCAGTTTTTTCATGTCTAAAAATACAGAGTCCAAAATATACAAAATATTACTTTAAGGTCAGTTTGAAACCTCACTTAACAGTCAGAAAGTGGGTATTCCGTCGTGTTCAGCCAGCTCTCTCTCTGATATACGAATAAAATATATTAAACAAAAGTTTATAAAGAAATAAGTTGGACAACTATAACCTTAATTATAAAAACCTTTTCATTCGGTTTCCTTTCGCTGTTAATTCTATTTTCGAAAACTGAAAACTTAATATTACAAAGACGTGTTAGAAATAAACTGTGTTCTCTTTGTCGAAGTTACAGGGAAAACTCATTAATAAAAGATGGGTAGAATTAAAATTAAGATGAAACCCGAAAATTATTCCATATTGTTCACAGGACTGGCTTTTCCCTTTTTCCTAAACATTTTATAAAATGTTTTTAATTGAATACTAAAAATATTTTTATTTTATGTTTAATATTGATATGGGATACGTAATAGGCGAATCTTATAATTTGGTAGTGATGTCAATAAAATCAAAAAAATTTGTCTTTTGTTCTATTTAGTTATAGACATTGACCAGATTTGGTAAACTTTTTCTAAAGTTAGCATAATGACATTATTTAAGCAAAAAATATAAAACACATATGCAATATCGCTAAACAAGAAAGGGAAGAAAGTAAATAAATAAAAATTGGTTTCAAGAAGTTAATAATAAATGGTAAACAATGGAAATGGGACGATGTCAAGGGTTAATTAAAAGAGGATTCGAAAATTCAAATTCAAAAAGTAGATGCATAGGATAAACAAAAGAAATGCACACACCAAGGTGACGACCAGACTATGAAAAAGAAACTATATGCTAAATACGAGTACAAACAATTGCAAGAGACTTGAGACAACAAAAACCAAAACTAAAACAAAAAATAGGAACAAAGAAGAAATACACAAAGAATTAGTAAAATAAGATTAGGAACATGGAATGTAATATTAAAGTACCAGGGAGGTGCTTTGCTAACAATCGTAAATAGTATGAAAAAAATATAAGCGAGATAGTAGGACTGCAAGAGATAAAACAAAAAGAAAGATTTACAACAAAGATAGAGGGGTATATATACTTTTAAAGTAATGAGAATAATTTCTATTTAAGAGTAGGTTTTTAATCAACAAACAAAGTATGAAAATAGTACTTGAATTGGAGAGAACTTGGAGGATTTATAAAATTCGTCTACAAGGCAAATATAAGAAATTCAAGAAAAAATTGAATTGTATTGAACGAACTGGATAAAACCCCAAAATAAGATATTAAAATCATAGTGGTGAAAGTAGGCACGTGGATATTAACGAAAATGGAAAATTAATAGCTAATAGCAGCTTTGAATACAAGATTATATACAAAGAAACCTGATTTCACCGGGCACATGAGCAAAATATTAAAAGACATAAAAGTAAAAATCTTTAACAGTAAATTGGATATATAGGAGGATATATCTAGGAAAGGAATAAGTACAAACAAAAGCAGCAATATAAGAGGTTGTAGAGCAAATGCTAGGGTATTGAAAACAAAAAATAAGAACTAATATAAAAAGACCAAGACTTCTAAAATAAATATAAGACATTATCAAATTTTACATTACTGATAAAAATAGCAGATTAATAGGTGATCCATGGAAAAAAGCACAAAGATGGACACAACATTTAGAAGAATTAGTTAGTAAAAATGAATTGGCAAATCAAATAATCGAATGGGGATAAAATGAAGAACAAGTGGAGAAATCTACAGAAGAAGAAATGTAAGAGCCAACAAATCATAGCATATGCAGACAACCAAGTTCTGCTGACCAGATAAAAAATAGAGATAGAAGTAAAATTTACGAAGCTAGAAAAAGCGGCGACGAGATACGGACTAAATATAAACCAGGACAAAACTAAATATATGGAATTACAACAGAGATAAGTTACGGAAAATACAATATTATGTACCTAGAACGTTATGCTGAAAAAGGCGTAAAATTTAAACAAACAAACTAGTTTATGAATTCGAATATTTACAAACACTAATAACCAATAAAAATGAGCAAGACGTGAAATAAATAGAAAAATAATGAAAGACAGTAAAGCTCAAATCCAAACAGTTGTAAAAATTAGGTTTTGATAGAAAAAGGAGTAGATGAAGCTTGATTTTTGGGAAAGGAAAATTTAAGGAAAATTTTTGGTAGGAATGAAAGTAAGCGAGGAACAATGGCAAAGAAGAGTAAACTAGGAGGTAACTGACATTCATAGAGAAACAAAAATAATTTATTGAACTGATAGAAAAACAACACTTTAAGTCATGGACCTTCAAAAATGGTGGTGTTTCGTTATATGTATATATTTGTATATTATTTAAAATATGGGATTGTAGTAAAACGATTAGAACCTTTATTAAACCGTTACTATCATGTATTATTTATTTTATAACCAAAGTTTGACGGGTTCACTTGTGATATACTGATAGTACTAACTTTTATTCTAGTTCACGAAAGAAAACTATTTTTAGGCCTATTTTATATAACTTTTTTATATAACTATATAGATTAGATTTAACTAATAATTTGTCTTCATTAAGAAACCATTGCATCTAGCATTTAATAGTATATGTAATTAATGCTATCTTGTAAATATTTTTTTTTATTTACCTTTTAATCAACTTTATATACATAATCTATTTAACTGACATATGAACGTCAGTATTATTATTATTATTATTTTTATTATCATATATATATATATATATATATATATATATATATTATACATTTTCTCTTTGGTATCAATTTGCTTCTGAAACCGGCCCTAGACATTATTCTAATTTTGGGACAAATGCTGCATTGTTTTTAAAAAATAAAACATTAGAGCTATACAGAAATGAGGTTCTAATCAGAATTAAAGATTGGTTAGATATATTAAGATGCCTATATTGATTTTAGACTGATACAAATACAAAGCAAAGTTAAATCAATACAAATAACGATTTATAGAGTGTTACGTTGTATGTATAGAACGTGACATTTTTCAGAATATAATGAGAAACACCACCAGTTATGCACGAGGGTGTTATTAAGATGATTACGTTCTGACAAAAATATAATATAATCGGCGGCCCGAAGAATGGTGGTTTAATGATGATCTAATAATATTAATAATAATTTATCTCAAAAGTGTTGTCAAAATAAGTCCTCATCAAATTAAATCAATATTAGTTTTAGTGTTTCTCGATCATAATAGTGTTAGAATGTTAAGCCTAGCTCGTAATTGGTTAATTTTTTCTCAATAAATTCTAATTTAAAAAAATTATTGTAATTGTAATCATGTTTGTCAAAATGTTAAATTCTTCACATTTGAGTAGACCAGTTAAATCACTTATGCAGGAACATTAAAAATTAATATATAAAATTAAAAATAACTTTTGGTTAAATTGTTATCGGAAAATAAATAAATTTGTAGTTAATAACATTACTCAAGAATTACACTGGTTTTTATTTACTCAATAATATTGTTCCATCTACTCAAAGAAATTTTTAACTGTGTAAATGTATTTATTTTTTACTTATAAAAATGGTGGATGCGTGCTTGGTGAACAAAGCATATGGTGACGATCTTCTTAACAGTTTACTGTTTCAAATAAAAGCAAGCGTTCAATTCACATTTTTATTTTCATGCTGAGACTGTCAGCCCTATAAAAAGTTTGGTTTGTTATATCAGAATATAATTATAAGCCTGTTTATACTCACTCAGACGTTATAAGAATACCTTAAATTTATTTGAGACCTGATGTGCAGCTTAAAAATTACAAAAGAAAATAGTATACGATGTGTTTAAATTAAGTAATGAGATGGGCAACTTAGTGTCCAATAGAACAACATAGAAATGTGGTACCTTACAGTTTTTTTTAATACTTCCTAATAATAAGTGACATCAACTTTGAAGAATGGAGGGGTCTCAGGTTTGAGATTGAGAATGATTCCTATTTTTTTGGGTGTTCGAGAAGCACTAGAGCATGAAATTAAACGTTTCAACTTCTTCAAAGTCTAAAAGCAAGATTAAGTCGAAAATCAAATACATGCTGATTTGATTTTTTTATATTCAAACTTTCCTCCACAAAAACCTCAAGGCTAAACAACTAATCAATAGTTTTACATAGAAGTATTTGATATTTAAAAAAAAATGCCAAGTGAGTGAAACTAAATATCAAGAACAATTTACGACAATGCGTCATGTATTAATATAATCAGCAACTTAACATTTTTATTTTCACTAATACACAACTCACGTCAATTTCAACTAGTTTTTGGCAAATATAAATTTCCTGTGTCTCCTTAGCCTCCTTATTAGCTTCATTTTAGTCCATGTGACTTCCCAAGACTGAAAAATTACCTCAAGGTCTGTAACCGATGTACGGTTACTCAAGAAAGTTATTTTGAAGAAGGGAATATTAAACTGTAACTCTACTCGAATATTTTTTTTTAAATTACTTTATTATACCTCATATTGTTTAATGACAGTAATATTATTGCGCTACACAAGATTGCTCGAGATGTAAAATAAGGCTTATTATTTCTCGTTTAATTCGTGTAAACATTATCCAATTTTAGAATTTCCTTTTAAAGATTATGGACTGAGGTTTAAATTTAAATAGAATTTTTTTATGAAAAATAACTATTAAGTAGTCAATTTTATGAGCTAAATGTAGGATAAAAAGAAATATTTCGTAGAAAAATCAGCAATATTTTATTTTTTTACATTTCTTTCTTCTAAAATATTTGGATTTCAAATAACTGGGATTTTTTAAATATTAGTGAGTCATTTATCAAAATTTTAAAGTAATCGATTTGTAGAGCACAATATTTAAACAATTATCATCTTCTGAAAATAAAAATCTTATAATTTGTTACATTACCTTCCTATTAAAAAATTATACTGAAAATAATTTGGTTTTTGTTGTAAATCTGACTATGAAATATTTTGATAAGAACTTTTTGGAATAATATATATTATAATAATAACAATGTTTTTAACAAAATACAGAACATACACGGATTTACTAAATATTACTTTTTAGAAAAAAATTATAACTTTATAGTTTTTATGATATACCTAAACAACATTGCTTGTTTCAAAATTAAACAGGCAAGACAGAGTAATATTTTTACTTTTCTATTGAAAAAATATCCATTAGTCATTTATTTTTATAATTGTGCACACTCTTCTAAATGAAAAAGTAATAATGGATCACTTGCACGAATTTAAAGATCGATATAATTTTTTTTTGTATTTATTGGATGTTAATACTTCAAACCAAAATAAATGCGAGCCCATCATTTTTTTAAATACATGCAAAAAATATTTCTTTTGGATTACTATATATAACTATATATAACATTTCGAAAATAAACTGATTAGACGCAAAATCAAATTTTGGTTTTTCTAGATCTATATTTTGAGAAATGCAAGGGCTACTGTTACTTCTAACAAGAATAATCGGTTGGGACTTCTAGACACTCTGGTGGTAAGGCCAATAGATAAGCTGACGAAATTCAATATCGTTCACTAGTTATACTCGATATTGTTATAAATGCTTCTTTTTTAAATCTAGGTAGATTATAAAATACACAATTCCGCGTAAATTCAAAATAATTCTTGTTACACATGATAATTTTTAAATAAGAATTAATTTAGTAAATGTCTAAGCCACGTTTGGAATGTAACGAGCACCAGAAAGCTTAATCCATTTAAGCAGGAATACACCTTAATTGGGATAGGTTGCGGAATAGATCCTCCTAAGGTTATTTTGAAGGGGCCTTTGCCTAGATGTATTAATATCTTTTTCATTGTGGAATTTTTTTTTGCCTCTGCTCTTTTTAAGGGCCTAGAATATCTATGCTTAGCTTTTCCCATTTGACACTATTCTCCTCATTATTCTTTATTGAATTCCAATAATATTTAAACTTTGTTTTTTGGGCTTATTTTAATCGAATCAAATCTCGGACTAGGAACTTGCGTATTTGGCTATTTATACTATTACTACTTATTACTTTAGTAGGAACCTTTTTATCGCCACAACTATTATATGAATTACATTATTGAATATACTCATCGCCATCCTTCTAATAAATTAAAAGTCGTTCTTAATAAAAGGAAAATTAATTTTCATTAATTTAAAATCTTCTGGGAAGTAGCCTAGCGAGGTTTCTGTGCAAGACAATTTTTCAGTGGAAAATGCAGTAAAAGAATGTTTGACGGCTCAGATAAACTGTCTAACATTGATATAAAGAAAACTTTATAAATTTTCAAGGAAATCTAACTAAATCACGTTCCAACAAGATAACTTAAATCTTAGAACGGAGAGAAACGTCAGTAATCAATAATGTTTTATTTTCTTTATTTTTCGATCAAGGCTGTTGTTTTATTAAAAGACAGACAGATTTAAGGGAGCACTGTATTTTTTTATGTTTTGATGAAAATATAAATTTACAATTATTTGGCAAATGTGGATAATGAAAGGCATTTCTGAAATAATTTTATCCGTAATTGTTACGTTGAGGTACACATTATTTGAAGATTGCTCCCAAAGTGCAGATTTTGGTGTTCAGCCATTTTTAACTATGGGGGTATTAATTTCCCTTCCATTTATATTTTCTTGGGTACTAATTTCGTGGCCAAGTCAAGACAACAACTACTTGTACGACTAGTTAAATTTTTGATCGTAATATATTCGTATTTTCTTATATTTAAATAATGCGAATATAATTTGACTAACAAACCTAATCATTTTAAACCCTTTTTATTCCAAAATCTTTCGATCTTTAAGAGTAATGCTGTGTACTTAAGTTTATTTTCTGGTTTTCTGTCTATTTTCTTTCCTAGTATTCCTTCCCTATTTAGGTTTGTATTTATTTCTGTACGTGTTTTTTTATTTGTTCCCTTCCGCATTAGGGCCTGACGATGGTTTTAGCCGAAATTATTAGCTACCTTTCTAATAAATATTAAATTTTTTTTTGATGTGGTAAACCTTTGACTAACATTTCCTTTTTATTTATTTTCATTATGGTTTGTACTTCATAAGGTATGAAGAATTTTATCTATTTCAATTTCGATATGCACTTGAAATATTCCCAAATTTTTCCAACTAATATTTATTTGATTTTGAAGAGTAACAAAAGGTTACGTGTTTGGTGCGTACACACTATGTAATGAAAGAAAGGCTTAATAAGTTGTATTTTAAAGTGTGTAAGATTCTTTATTTAAAGATATGTGTAAAAGAAATATATATATTTCTCAAAGTCAAAAGAGTGTCAAGCGCTTTCGGCAAAACAATGCCATCATCAGGACAAAAAAAGTGCAAAAAAGTAGAGAAGGTTGGTTATAAAACAAAAGTAGAGAACATCAACGCAGTAACAATACATCTTAAATTAACTTTTTAAAAAACGACATTAATATAGTAGAAAACAGTAACATTTTTAAAAAAAATTTGGTTTTTAAAGGCCCAGGCCTGAAAGTTGTCCCAATAAAAGACAACAAGTGTTTTTTAAAAAACATGTAAAAAAAAAAAATATCTTTAAATAAAGAATCTTACACACTTTAAAATACAACTTATTAAGCCTTTCTTTAATATTTATTTATTTTATCTTTTGTTTCAGTTTTTTTCTCGTCATTACACTGTGATAAAAGACTGACCCCAGTCAATCTTTTGGTTGCATAATTTTCTCAGCCTTCGTTAAAAGATTTTTAATTTTATTCTGTTAAATTTTATTTTATTCAGGTTAGCTAATTTTTATATACCTTAAATTTATTTAACACTCTTCGTATGACTAAATATAATAATATAAACGATTATTTACCTTTTAAATGTTAGTATCTATTGTTTATACAGTAAGCACGAAAAGGTTAGAATAAATTCGTTTGAAGCTTTATTTAGCCAACGAGGAAAAAAAGCTCGGTCTCATCGATTTTCTTTTTGAGATGCGCATTTTTTTGTTTACGCATATTATTTATGACGTTCTCACTTTTCGAGTTATGACCTTAAATTACAATAGTCTACTATGTTAGTAACATTAAAAAGAACGAACCTTTTTTGCCTTAGCTAGCTCAATGGTGTGGGTTAAGCAATAGAATAAAATAAAATGAAACTAATCAGGGCTGTATTGGGGTAACATGGAATCTTAGTGCCCGATATGAAATGACAAGTTGCCCCAGTAGGACTACGAGGTTCACAGAGAGGTTATTAATAATATTATTGTCTACGGATGGTATACTAATAACTACTGTAGGGTACAGCTACTACAATTAGTGGCCTAGAAGCACAGAAACTACAATAAAACTTACCAGAGAGGGAAGTGGCCTAAGACAGAGAGTATATTATCCCCAGATGGATATATCGACTCAATAAAGTTTATACCTATTCTGTCGATGGTAATATGAATATCCTGAATTTCCAGGTTTCTCTGAATAAATCCTGAAACAGACTTTGTTGCAAATTTTTGCCAAGGAAAAAAACAAGAAGAAGGAAAAGAGAAGAAAACCACACTTCCTGACTGGTGACGTTTAGCGACTCCCTTCCACTCTTCCTAAGTAAGCATGATAATCAAATAATAAAACCTAATGCCTTAGTAAGAGGTTCGAAAACCGTTCAAGTCGAATAGTAAAGAAGAAGCTTAGTTCAAGGTTAATAACCTCCAGAAGTCAATATTGTAAACATCTAATTAGTTTATTTTTCAATAGTATAGATTAAATTTTAAACTTGTGAGTAACTACTGTTATGATTTTCGTAAAGTGAATAATGATCTTATTATTATAAAAAAATATAAATAATAATCAAACCTGTAACAAATAATAAAAAAATTACAAACTATTTATTAAAATGTTTAAATTACACGCCATTAGTCTCCTTTGGACTTTTTTTGTGAGTATTCCTTAAGTACAAAGTTTACGTTAATAGAACCAATACAATTAGTAAAACAAAAGACAAAAGTAGGATTGAAATTAATCTATTTAATGTTCATACCCTAACTAATGGATAATTTTCAAAATTAACTCATTGATTTGCAGATCAGGAGGTCAATGGCATATATATATATATCGCCGCTATTTAGGTCCGATTGTGATTTGTTTTTATTTGTAATTGTTAATTTTATTTCCAGCGCTGAATAAATTTAGTTATATATTTCAAATGATGTTGGCTAAAATTTAGTTAGTTTCAATTACGCAATAGATTAATTAAAACACAATTTAGACTAGGCACGTTCTTAGGGAAACGTAAATACAATTTTCAACAGCAAGACCCTACGTTGTTTGTATGTGTGTGTGTGAGTTGGTTTCGGACTTCGCCAAAAGGCCATTTTCATAACTTTAAATTGTGGGAAAGCAGCCTTCCTTGCAACTTGTAAATAAAATATATTCCCATTAGCTCAAAAATATATACATTTACCTTTTGTTCAAAATCGCAACATTCAAATTAATATATACAGAAATAAAGATGATTTGCTCATTATCTCTTATTTTTATATAGATTTCAATATTTAATATCTTAAACCTGACATCGTAATACATGCCATGATGATGGGTTATCAGAAAAACAAGTTGTTCCTTGAGCAAGTATGTTTATTTACAGACATAATTAATCCTTTATCAATATTTTATTAAAAGTAATTTAATGATATCGATTTGTTATTAGTGTTGATCCATAAATACTTATTTTGATTATTAATTTACCAGAAAAGCCAATTTGTATTAGATTAAATGGCTCATATTCAATATAAAATACGGGCTAAATACAAATCAATAGCAAACTAATTTCCTCAGCAATATTTTTCAATCCTTACCCCATCTTAGAAAACGATATAAATTTTTATCAACGACTTAACCTTAGATACTTCATAATGAAGATTAATAACAAGAGAATGGAATTTTGATCGTGTTTTAGTAGCTTAATCTTAAAAGTGTAATAAAGGATTACAAAAATAGAATATTTTTCATTACTGCGATAAAACGAATAAAATATTTCCTTGCAAATTAATGAAATATTTGTTTTTACTGTAAAAATGTTTTGTTTTATGTTACACTGTTTGCATTAAATCGTACGCTTCTTTCACGATGTTTGAATTAATTTAAAACTTCTAATGAATGAAATTTTTCGGGAAGCTACAAAATTCAACGAGAGAAAATTTTACAGAGGCGAAATGAGTAAATATTTTATCCATTATACTGAAATTTCCGAGACAGACCTGTTGAAAAATAAGAATTGAAGTAATATATTATTAATACAAATTTTTAATGTTGCTTATAGTATACCACTAAAATATAATTCCGTTACTCCTTAATGAATATTAAATATAGTTTGATTCTCCAATATTTAGTTGTTCTTGTCTAGTTATATCTCGCATATAAAATTTGTTTAAATTTGCAAAATTACAACTTTTTAGATATTTAAATTTATTCGTCTAGTATTCTTATGTTGGCAGATTTTCAACCATCGCGCCATCTCTTATTTAGTTTAAGCTAATTTTATTCAGTGTCGTTATGTAGTATAAGTTTATCATGCACATACCGTTAGCTTTCATGAGATTTACTATTTTCAGTAGGAATTATTAAAATAGAATTAAGTATTTTATTTCCTCGTAAAGTGGATCTTGCAGTGAAAATCCACGGAAGAAAATTATGTTATAAAATGATAAATGGGGTACCTGTATGCGTTTTGCTCTGTGAAATGCTTTTCTCGTCAATTTTAGATCTGTAGATAATCGTAAAACTTGGAAGAAGATTACTTAAAGTTGTTAAAGGTAGACACTAAGAAGAAATTATAAATTCGCATTAAGTTTTCATATTGTCTGCAGCCTCTTTTATTAGGAATATATTTTGGTGAAATAAATTATGGGTAAAAAATATAGTGGATAATATTCCAGTGCATTAAACAATAAAACCCTGATGGCAGCAAAATTATTAAAATAGTAATTCGCACAGCATTAATTATTGAAGATTCACTCTCAGATGGGATCAAGATTCAAACATTAATTATCTATTTAAATTTAAATATAAATATCTAAACTCCTATTTAAATATTAATATCCTTTATTATATTAGATGTACCCACATAAATGCCCTTTGTATTAGTGGAATATTGAAATCAGGACTTATATTTGCCAGCAAAATATTAATAGATTTTTTTTATTTCTCGATCCAAACAAAGAATTTTGATATTTTGCTAGTTTTAGCAAACTATAAAGATATGTAATTCACGAACGTTTGGTGGTTATATACCTCTTAATTTTTAGTAATTTACTTCTATATAGAAGGAAATGTGTAGCGCCAAGAATCCTTTTTTGGGTTAAACCTTCGTGCAGTTTTTGATCAGAAACCATGTAAACCCTTTTTCATTAACTAGTTTCCTAACCTATAAAAATCTAAAAGTAAACATGAGCTCAATTAACTATTTCTTCTAATTTAATCTAGTGTTTTTTTAATAGACTAATAGAAAAAAAGGCTATATCCTAATTATCACTAATAACAACTTCATTCATTTTAAATACCCAAAAGTTCTGTTTGTCTATATTCTTAAACTTATAAATCTTGAATTCCGAATAATTTTGAAATGGAATATATATTCACCGATTTTATTATTTACTCCATTATTGCAGAAGTCTGCTTAATCAAAAATTTTATTAATAAATCAACTCTCTCATCCTTGAATCATAACCATCCATATCAACGAATTCTAGCTCCATCATTTGCAAGATCCATTTCGGTTTCCTGAGTTAATTAAATCAATTATTTAGTTGACTGCCTTCAGGTTGGTTAATAGTTCCATCCGATAAATGTGTTCCTCAGAACACAGAAGTCGTTGAAAACACGACGTTTCTTACTTCATTATGTGTACTCGTTTCTAGCCTTTGCACCTACGGTTGTCTAGATGAAAGTGTGAATTCCGTGCCGCAAACGGAATTTGAGGTTATGTCTCTTGGGTTATATTTTCTGGCTTGATCCGTCTTAGGATTAATTAAGGATTTCGTTAATTTTGCAAAGTGCAGAGCATCAAAGAAGCTAGTTTCGATTTCTAGCTAAGTTTTCACTTCTTGTCATATGTTTGTGTTTCAGTTTGATCTCACTTAACAGACAGCATCATGATTAGTTCTCATGCTCTTTAGCAATATATATTAGTTTTTAACAAATGTAATAAACTCTCTTTTAGTTAATATATATAAAATTTAATTTGTCGTATAAGTAGAGAGTTGATAATTAAAAATAAACTTTTACTTATACCCATCTTTTGTATTTTTGTGACTCGAGAGATGGCTTTCCTTGCAGAATCTGAACTGTTGGACTTAGTGATTAATTTTTTATTGCACTCAGTCGCTAGATCATTCATTTTCTGCGATCTAGAGTCTCACAGTAGCCGAATATATGCAGAACTATTTCAGTTTCCTTTTTACAAACTATAAATCTTGTCCACGCAGTGTTTTATTTGGGTGCAGCCTCATAAGTATTACATGCTATTGTAACAGTTTGGTAGCATAGGCCATAGGACCCAGAAATCTAATCTACTTACTGAAGATATGGTAGTTTTCCAAACACTACCCAAAAAGTCAAAATAATGAAAAATGTCTACAACTTTATAGAACCTTCGAGTAGGAAACTGACAACAGGACTAATAGTAAAGTCAGAGTATGACGTTAAGGTAATAACATCATTATTATTTACGTTAATTTGTATTTTTAGGCATTTTTCTGGTTAATAAAGTTGTTAAACTCACTCCCTCCCTGGTGGTACTGTGTTCATATTGTTCTTCATTGCATAATGACTAGTGAGAGATTCGTTTGTTGAAGCTGGATTTTCCTCTGACCTTTCTACTATCGGGTTGCACTTTCCTTCTCTGCTTCCAGGGAGCGACTGCTGGGAGTTTCTCCTTCGTAACTTCTGGAATTTTTGTTTGATTTCGTGTAATCTCTGAGAGAATTTTTCTTCCTGCTAATATTTCCGCTTGCACAACTTGGATGGATATATTACCATCTATCTCGGTGGAGAGGTTTATTATCCCGATTAAGAGGGTTATCTACTGGAAGAGCTTGATTTTTTGTTGAGATATTTACGTCTGCGACCTAACTGGATATCTGCCAAGATATCTCGTCGTGCTGGCTCGATATTTCTTGGAAGAATTGGTTTTGTTGATGAGAAATCTGCTAAGATTGCTGAGAGAATTGGTCATTAGAGACCTTCTAAAAAAGGGTTTCGACCTCTAGCGATTCAGAATAAATACCTTGAAATTAATAAGACTCACGAAGATGTTGTATTAGTTTCGTCTTAGCACTAGTTGCAAATCTAGTTCTTTTAAGCACTGACACTAATAATTCACCAATCACCATTCATCTTGTTTTTTTCCTCATCACCTCCTACCTGACACCAAATTGTAACATTTGTGTGGGTTTAACAACTTTTTTAACACTTCACAAAAATGAGTGAAAGTACAAATTAACGTAAATAATAATGACATTACATCGCTACGTTTACTTTGACACTTTCCTACTACTCTTCCTGTCAGTTTCCGAACTATTATTTATATCCTTTTCTCGCTTTCTCAAAGTTTCTGAATTGGTTTAAATATTTTCCAGTTTTCTCGTTTTATCTTCAAATTCCACTGTGACCAATATTATGTTGTAGGTTGTAGGTGTTTTTTGTTCTTCAAGTTACCCGTTTTGACGTCCTTTTACAGCGTTAAACGTTACCTGTTTATGTGTTTATATTGTGACCAGAATTTTTTTCTTTGTACCTACAGAATACGTCAACTCCAATGTTCCTTATTTAAACTTTAATACACTTGTAAACCGGTAATTTTATTAATTTTCAGCCTGGAGAATTCTTAAAAGTTTTTGTATAGATACACTATCTTTTAAACCGGTAAAACCAAACTGATGAATATTTTATTAAAAATTTAGAAGTAACGTCCCTATCTTGGCCTCTTCAGTTTCTCGAATGCTTTCAGAATTAGAAGGGTAAGTAGGTAGTCAATAAATGGCTTATTTATTAATGGCCAGATTTATATTAAGGTGGTTGCACACTTACAATGATATCAAGATACGCGACATATACAGATTTATTTGGAGAAGAAAACTTTTATTAGTGAATGCTGAAATTTAAAATGTTTTAAAAAGGCTGCGGAATAAAAAAATGGTTTTTCTAATCTACCTTAACTATTTCTAACAATAAGCAACTTAATTATTAAATAAGTAAGAATTGAATCTATTATATTTTGAATTTTTTTTAATGAAAATGTTATACTGATGTAAATGCAATTTTTCTTTGTTTAAACAGTGAGATTGTAGTTGTGTAACCAGTAAAATGGGAAACAGGAAACAATCAGTTTATACTTAATTAATGAAGTTTGACTACGTGTTTGCGTTAACCTATTTTTATTTTTTTTTAGAGATTTATGTACTTTTCAGTAAACATAATTTAAAAAATTTAGAGAAGTTTATTATTTCAATACATTATGAATATATTTTGCTATAAAATATCCTAAAAATGTTTGGATAGATATATATTTAAAAATTTTTAATTAATGGTTTTTAAATTGACCCATACAGTTGTATGTATGTTCTTTTCCCATTTAGTACCTTACTTACATGGGAAAACTTAAAATTTGCTTTTTATTATATATGTAACGACATCTCCATTATTACTACCTTCTCCACTTTTATGTTTTGAGTTCTTTCTAAGCAATGCCAGCTTTGGGAGACGAATAATACGCTTTAAATATCAAAATAATATACAGAGTAATTCGGAAGCTATGAGCTCCGAAAGAAATAGGTTAAATTGATAAAACACCCTCGATCTCAGTTACAAAGGGTGGAAGACCCATTAAATATTTATTTGGAACCACCAAAGTGATGGGCGTGAAAGGACTTAAGTTTAACTGTACATGAACTACAGTTAAATTTAGGACCTTTCCCAACACCCCGTATATATTTTTTTTTCGGTGATAAAATTGTATAGTGTATATTGTAATTTAAGGTGTTCTTGGCAAATCTGTGAACACTAGTCCAGAGATGCAAATCGAGTCATTAAAGTTTTAACATCCAATATTCAACATCGTCATTAAATATAAAAGGGTGTTTTTCCCAGCAATCGCCATCTATAAATATTTAATAAATATCCGTTGATCAATTATGCGCTAGAGAGGACGAACTAATGCAAATCGTGTTAGCTGTCTGGACCCTCGGTCCTTTTCAATTCAAAGGATTTGTTTACTCATTTGAATTGGCAGTTGGTGCTTTAACAGCTAATCTATTACAATTTCATTGTATTTATCTTGGCTAAAATTATTTAAATAATTTGTCAATAAATACCTATTCTTCTATTAATTACAAAAGTAATGGGAATATCCTTAGCTGCACCACTCTGTATTAGTTGTACTTTCAAAAGCTTTGTATAGTCAATGTCGCGAGATTATTTGTGTTAAAATACTATTGAAGCAAAAAGTTATCAGCTATTTTTGAAGGCATTAATTCTTTTAACGACAATTTCTCTTATCCCTTAATATAAACTTACCGGATAAAAAGTTCACTAAACCCTTATGATGTCATTATTTTTCTATCCCCCTACAATGTACCCTCGGTAACCCGCAAATCTGAGAACAAATAACAGCGGATAAGACGTATGTAATGGGACGTGTAAGGTATCGAGTATTGCCTGTTTAGAGCCAATATTTCCCAATGGAAAATCCTCCAATCTGCATTTGTGTCTCTAACTTTTCTACGCTCATTCGTATTTCCCGATGGCGAGCTTTACAACAAAATATCTTTATTTTGAGGTTGTTTCGGTTTATTTTCTTTTTAGTTTCCTAGTCTTGGCATGCGGTTTTCGGTCGTAAAACTTTAAAAACATTAACTGGTTTTGAGATGTTAGTTTTTATTACAAATGTTTGCACAGGTTTATATATTTATAAATATTTTTCTAAAAAAATAGGTATTTTGAAAAAAATCAATTGTTAAATTTTGCGATCCCTTAAAATAACGCCAGACAAAATAGTTTTTTCAAAATGTAGTATTCTGTAAATAAATTAATTAAATTGATTTTTTAATTGTTAATCAAAGCATTTTTGAATTGTAGAACTTTATTTAAATTTAAACTAATTTGATAGTATTTAAAATAAATTAGTAAAATATGTTAGAAACAAATTGTTTTTAAACACTTTTTATATATTAATATATAATAAAATTCTTGAAATTGTAATGAAAAAATAACTCCGGTTACCTAATCGGAATAAATAACAAGGCCTTTCTTAGAGATCCAAAAAAAAGGAAAATTTAAAAGAGATCGTCCTAAATAAATAATAATTTGTAAAGTTGATAATACACCGAATTTCAATCCAATAATGCATTATTAATTAGTTCTGAAACTTTTAATTGTTCTGATGAATTTAAAATCGGCTTAAATACAAGACGTTTGAGGCGTCATAATGTCGACGTCAAATATTTAACTAAGGGAAATGTGATAAACTGTCAAGATATCTCAAATTTGATCGGGGAGAATCCATTTACAAGTTCAAATAAAAACTCTCGGGGTTTTGAGCGAGTAAAAAAGTTGAGGGGCATTGACAGAATCATTTGTTTGCATGAATGCATTTACGAGACAAATTGATTTCAAAATGATGGATTACGATTTTCGAGGCCCTTTTAACAAAAACAATCGTTATATGGTATATACATTCCGATTGGTTGATATTGATATTACCATACAGGGAAAATGGAACAAGTGGAAGTTTTCTTATATTGATAATGATAACTCTTTATTAATCAAAATTATTGGAATGTAACTTCAAGTTCAAACAAAATACTATTATAATTTTTTTGTTATTGTAATGTTGTGAAATGTGTAATACTAAAAGTGAAAAAAGTGCAACCGTAATTAAATCTTACAATTGCAGTACAGCAGAATACCCTATTTTACATGGTAAAAACTTAAACCATTCAGTTGTTAAAGAAAACACAATGGACTTAGTTCTCATCCTATGTTGTTATTTTTACATTGATTAATAAAAAAGAGAAAAAGATTGCTATTAATCTGTTATTTAATACAACCTAAAGAAATAGGATTATATTAAGCTATTACATAATTTCGAAATATTTTAAATAAAATATAAAAAATTATATCTGGATCAACATATTCAGTAATATCTTTTAAAGTAAAGAATAATGTAGATTTATTCTTAAAAAATATAAAGACCCAAAATCCTAAATTAAAAAAAAGCAGGTATTTATAGGTTGAATTGTACGAATTGTAATACTATCTATATTGACCAGACCGTTTTTGAAATCAGATATAGTGAACCTTTATTAGCCATATATAATAAAACAACCAAAAGAGTCATATTATGAAAAACACCTTCACATTAAACACAAAACTACAAAACAATATAAACAACAATGAAAATCTCTTCATATATGTGATAAGAAGCAAGAACTTGATTTTTTGGAAAAATTTAAAATAAAGTGTAACGATCTAAAAGAAGAAATCAATTAATTTCATTGAGAATTAAACCAAAAATTGATAGGTACAAATACATGAATCTAATAAAATTGGTTAAAACAATATAAGAACATTTTCAATTATTTTTATGTAATTCTTATATTACTTAAACTAATCAAAATTTTGTAAATTTAATACAAATTATTAATTAAACTTTGTTCACTACTTTTAAATATGTAAGAATTTAAAATTTTTCAATTATAACAAAATTAAAGTAATTCATTGTAAAAAAAATATGCTTTGTTGTATCTAAATAATAAACTAAATGTAGAAATAAAAATTATAATACCAAGATGCAAGTAAAAACATATTTTAATTAGTTAATTCTTTGGATACAATCAAAAACGAATAAAAATTGATATTGTTGTGATTTGTAATCAAATTTTTTTTTGAAATTATCAAGTATCAAAACTAAAAAAAATACAACATAAAGAATACTATGATTTCGGAAAACTATTTATGCTCCGTCGAAATTTGACGGAGCTCTCTTCTGTTTGTGACCTGAAAGACAAAACAATCTTGTTAGTAAGAAATTCAAAATTATTACTTAACCGCTAATTTAATTTTTTTTAAATATTAATCAAGCTAAATTTAACTGATAGTGAATCAAAGCATTGATCTAGTATCGTTTATTATTATAAAGACAATTTTGCAAACGTAACCATATAGTGTTTAAACTAAAACAGGAAAATTATAAGAAAAAGACAATATTGTTAACAATAGAAATAAATAAACCTTATCTGTTGCGAATGGACTTCTATAAGAAGGTGAAATTTGAAATATTTAGACAATCAAAGTTTTGATAAACTTTATTTAGGTTAAGGGCTATGAGCTGACAGATATTTTGAAGAGACACATAGGAAGTGAGAAGAGTTGGATTTTTACGTACAACACAAAAACTACAAATTGGTAATTGTTGATGGTTTTACTTTTTTTTATTTTTATTTTCCTTGTTTAAAAATAAATTTAGATAATTATATTATGAACTGTATTGTTTCAACCATATTTTTATTTGAACTCACCCTGAGATAAGTAGTCAATTGCATCTCACATAATACTTACCGGGCATAATCATAAAAATATAACTATAATATAAATTTAGACCCCATTACAAAAAATACTACTGACAAATCAGCAAGGTTCTCCACTTTTAGATTACCTTCTGGAGTAAATATATAATATTAACCAAACGTTTTATAAAATCAAAAATTATTTTGGTTCGAACCTTTATGATCAAAAATGAAGTTTGTATGTCAAATACCTGTCAATTTTTTATAATCTTATCTGACGGTACCAAAGAACATTGGTGAAACAATGGCCCTAGTAATATTTTAAAAGTTTTAGAATATCCTGCAATTTCCAGATAAACATATTTTGCATTTTATATTTAATATTTCTATTAGTTTTGTATAATTTAATATTCATAGTCTTTTGTATATTGTTAAAGTTGTTAATCCAAGTTTCTCTATTATTAATCTTAGGAAAACCAACTGCTTAGTTTCAGTCTAATTCTATATTTGAATTCTAGTCTATTTATCAAATTCGGAAACACTAACTTCATAACTTCTTAACCCATAAACACATAGTTAGCATGTACGTTTCACACTAAACAAAGATAATTAATAATACCTAGGGAACAGTGCCGTACCACTTAATTATATTCTTGTTACAATTAGAAATAAATTTAATTATTAAGGATGTTTAATTTATTTAATTTATTTGATTATATTTAACTTAGTTTAATTAAATATAAACTAAAGAGTTGTAATATATGTATATATGGATACATACAATGTAGGCAGATGAATGTTTCTTATTTTAAAATTAATTTTTTGTATACATAATATTTTTAAAGTAGTTAAATCTAATTTATATTTTATTAATTCAAATTTAGTTGGTCCACATCTGTGGCATACTTTCAATTTGAATTTTTTTATATATAAAATACAAAAGTGTCTAGTTAAAAATAAAATAAAAAATAGTATGGTTGCATGTTGATTTAGATACCCTTTAAATGCGGCATTTGAGAAAACAAGCTGCTATGGATGAAAACATCAAATTAAGATTATATTGTAAAAAAAAATTCAATATATATCAAACTAGGGATTATTTATTTCTTCATATCTTTGGAATAAAATTGATTGAAGTTGTTGTGTCTCCATTAAGAAAATATAAATCAGTTTTACACCAAAAATATGAATCATGGTGTATATAAAATTGATTCTAAGTAAATTGGCAATTAGAGAAATTGTAATTTTTTTGTTGCTGACTGTTGTGATTGTGGTGACTGAATGCCACACACTTTCATTTAAAAATTCCTGGAATATTGCTGGATGGCAGTATTAAAATTGTTGACAGATCATTTACGATAACAATTGGAGTTGAGAGATTTGAGATTTCCCAAGAAATTTAATGGAGCGACCGCAGATGTGGCCTTGTTCCTCTTAGTTTATTCGAATATTTTCTTTAACATTCAATTTTTAATTATCTAGAAGTATAAAAAGAATTATATCTAAAGTACTTTGTAAATTCTTAAAGCATTTAGTAAATATTCAATATTTTCATGTATAGAGAAGAATTTTGTTTTGTTCTAACAGTATCCATCGAGATAGAAGGAAAGAAAGAAGGATTCACGTGATTACAAAGTGTTCACATTCATCAATTTGAATACATTTATCTTAGCTTCTATAATTGTGTCATAGCGTATAATATTTTTATGTAGTTTCATTACATTTTGATCGTATTATTTTTCAAACATTCTGGGTTTATCTGCTCAACAAAATACTTTTCCGCAAACCCTCCAATTCTTTATAACAGCCTAACGATATTTGCTGATGTAACTTTGTTTTTACCACATCTGTATACAGTTTACTTTGTAAACAATGAGCAGTGCCACATTTGGAAAATTGAGTTCTAATTATTTGTAAAATTTACAATATTGTTAAAACTTGCGTGGATTTATAGATTTTACTTACAAGAAAAAATTTACAACACTGCCTAAAAAAACAAATCAACATGAATAATTCTGACACTACTTCGCCTACGTCCTACTTTGACCCTTGATTGCCCCGACTTTCAGTTTCTTCCTATTAATATCCTTTTCTTGCTTTTTCGAAAATTCTAGAAAATTTTACACATTTATCAAAATAATTTTTACGTTTTTGAAAAATTCCTATCATTGGTTAGGTATGGATTCTAGGACTTTTTCTATTTTCTCTCAACTGGTCTGAATTTTTCTTGTCTTTTCTTTTCCTAGATTTATGATTTAAATTTCTTGAAAAAGTACTATCGGTTTAAAATATTTTATCAGTAGCAGATTTTAGCATTTATTAGTAAACATTATCGGACACTTTAGTATGCTATTTATATTATTGTCCAACGCATTCTTATTTCGCGAATAAGAAAAATTATTTTAGAAACATCAAATACGAGTTTCATATTTATTTAAAATTACTAAAACTTTTTAATATATCAATATCTATTGCAATCAAAATATTTTGTACTCCGATAATAATCTTCAACCAACGTAGAACATGAAATTTTATACATGTGTTTATATTTCTCTAATAAACTGACAAAAAAACGTAATTAGTTTCTCTGAAGATTTAAGTTGGTTAAATTTTGTTTAACGAATTTGCCTCATCAAAGTTTAAAAACAAAATAAGCTATATTATATATTTTTAACTATATATACTAATAACTAGTAAACAATTTATGAAATTTAATAATAGTTACAAATTTAGTAGGTAATTATGATATTAAACTAAACTTAAAAGTTAATATATATTATTTACGTCATGCTAATTAGTTAGGGGATATAATGATTGTCGTAAGTATTCTACTACAAAAAGGCTAAACCCTAAATAGGTAGGAATAGTTGGGACAAGGTATTGATCTAATAGATAAAATAAGCTGTATTCCCGTTCTATATGTAAATAAAATAAAAAACACATAGGAACTAAACTCATATTTTAATTAAGATACAATTATACAAACTACAGTCAAAAGGAAATGAATATATTTTAGTCTTATTTCTTATGATAATTATGAAACATAATTCGACGCCTCTGAAAGCACGGAAATTATGCTTGTCTTTACTATTGTTCCTTATTTATGTTCCTTTTCATTAATTTTGTTAATTTTACCCTTCACAAGTACTTAAACTTATTAGGCTGTAAAAGATTAATTATTATTTTACAACGGGATTTTTTGTTGAGTCACAAGTGGAAAATCAATGCAAATATTCTTAAGTCAAACTTTAAATGTATAAGAAATCTAAATAATCTGCATAGAATTAAAAGTTTATTGGTCAATGGCCAGTTAATATTTTACTTATGTTTTATTAGTAGTACCAGCCGAAATAAAAATTTTATTAAACGAACGAAAATTAGGCTTTAGCAGCTTGATGTATAATGTTTAAAAAATAAAGTCTTCTACTTTTTTGTCTTATTATTTAAGTAAGATTGAAGAAAAAGTGATTTTTAATATCACAGTGAGTCATATTTGTGTAAATATGCTTTTAAAAAAACATTTTCGATAAATTAATGTAATTTTTTAGTTCAGCCATTCTCGAGCACATCTTACAAGGAGGCAATCGTATAAAATGATTTTGATAAATCCTTAAAGAAATCTGAACATTATAACAAATATTAGCTCTATACAGAAATAGCCGTTTTCCAATTTTTACGAGTGGCGTGTAAAAATAAAAGTGAATAAAATGAGATTGAAATTCATTTTATGGTGGAAGTTAAAAATCTAGTGTCTTTAATGACATGTACCAGAAATTTAAAGTAAGATTTTTTAGAAATAATAAAAATATGGGATTGTGTAGTGGGTCAGATAAATAATATGATTAGAAACTTATGTTTAAAATGACTGATTAATTTAGTTAAATGTATGTAAAAAAGCCTATTGCTATATCTGTTTAGTAAAAGAGTTTGATGAAAACTGCGACCGTTACTGTGTTCTTAATGCTAGAAGAACTATAGGAAAAAGTAAGCATAAAGTTCCGAATTTTTTTATTTATTACATACTTCATTAATTAAGATATCTTGAGGAAAATATTTAATATGTTTCCATTATTATTAAAATTATTTTTTATTTATTTTATTTATCCTAGAATCTACAAATGTGAAATTTGAAAAAATACGATTTTCACCGCAGAATTTCTTGAAATCTGTTGAGAAAAAAATACAATTGGGCTTGGCGGAGGATTTGGCAGCTTTATTTTTATATATAATTAACTTTTAGGTTACAGTTTATAGTTCACAAGATATCTACCAAACACTGGAAACGAAGCCTCTAATTTATTCTTCACAGAGTAGAATTAAACATCAAAAATCCGTTGAAAATGAATCTACTTTTTAATCAATTATTAACTCAGCTATTGTTTTCATCATTGTTTAGAAATTTTTAAGTGTTTTCTCACCAAAAAATTCTAAATACTCAAAAAACGTTTCTATTTTCTATTATTTAGTCATTACTTCATTTAGTTTCATTTTAAGACGTTCATTTACTTATTGTACCCAATTGTACATTATTCCTCAAATTTAAACTCAGTAAGGTAGTGCACCGCTACTGACTACTTTTAAATTAAGAGCTGTAAAGTCTTATTTAAAATCATCTGATCGCTCAAAATTACGAAATATCTTAACTCTTTTAAAAATCCTCATTTTCATCAAAGGGGAAAGTGAAAAATTAAATTAAACACCAACGACTTGAGCAAAAATATTGGAAGTGGCAAGTTAATTGTGGTCGAAAAAAGGGGGTCTGTCATCTGCCAACTCTAATAAGAATTAACCTTCAGTCCTCCAGATGGAAAAGCTATTCTATTTTAAATTTGAATAAAAACTTAATTATTATGGATTTATAAAAATGAGAAATGATGGTATGTTTAGCGTTATCGTCACTCAGGATTAACGCTAAATTATACTTTAAAAATTTTCGCTATAGTCTCAAAAAGGAAGGACATTTTATCTGGTTTTGTTTTGGGGCTAATATGATAGCTTATTTAAGATATTGTAATATTAGTTCGCTAAAAATACTTATTCATAAAGGAGATATATTAAAATTTATGTAAGTAAGAAGGTTGATAAAGTATCAACATTTAAATATATTCAAATATCTAGCAATTGCTTATTCTATCTGAATAATGATCAATCTAGTTATTATTAAATAAAACACTAGTGCAAGTGAAGGATATGCCAAAAAGACTTCATTATTTCATTATAAATGGTTTAAGGAAAAGTAAAACGATCATTCTTGGATTGATTCCTGAGAATATTTGAAGCAAATAAGAACAGAAAGCGACAGAAACTGAGAGGTAAGAATATTGGCAGTTCAGAACGTGAATTGGTGGCAGTTATAGAGATGGTGGTGTTACAATTAAAAATATGGTGGGCAACAGTATGCAGTACAACAAAATTTACTGGGAGCGAATTTTCAAAATTTGTAAAGTACATGCATATACTTTAATCGAAAATATATCGTTCTTATTATTAGGGATAAAAAAATATTCGAAAACCCTGGTCAAATCACGTCAAAACCCAGAAAAGAAGGATACGGCAAGAAAAGGAAACGGGGCAATCGGACAAAGGAGAGGAGCAAAAAGGTAATCTCTACTATTCCAAATTACTGGCTAGCTTTGTTGCTATTATAGAAAATGAAACTCATTTGCAAAAATTGATATCAAAATATAAATTAGAAATGTTCATAGATTCTAAATCTCATATAAAAATTTGAGTCAATTGTTCAAAAATTGATTTCTAATTTATTCTATAAAATTGAAAATTATTGTGTGATCGTAATAAATAAAATATCAGTTTTTTAAATAATACTCGTCTCAAACTTTGAAACAAAAAAAGTTTGTTTTAATGTTACAAAAAACAACAAAAATAAAGGGGAAAGGTTGGAATTTCTAAATGAAACACTCTTTATACACTCATGATAATTTTTTTAATAATACTAAGGACTATTTCTTATATACATTTTTTATTTTATAGTTGTGGTTTAAGAATGATATTAATTATCCTGTTATCATTAAATGTTCACCATGTTTGGCTCTCCGTGTGAGTTCCTCTCAATATCGAACTAAGAGTATATTTTCTACTATAGAAAAAGTAAAATCAAATTCTTCACTCGACTACCGCATACCTCATTCACATTCCACATTTCACCCTTCACACAGATACAGACACACATCCTTCCGAAAACTTCGAACCTTTTTATTCCGAGCACAAAAGTAAGAACACACGTAGGCCCAAAAGAGCCGTAAACCCTTTGGTATAATGTGCCCTTAGCCCAACAACACCCTCTCGGTGTTGCCGACACCGCAAAGAAATGGTGATAGCGTCGAGATCACGACGGGCGTAAATCACTCCTCTGTATATGGAGATTTACGCCCCGAGCGACATTTACTCCATCCCTCGGATAATGCCCTAACCAATATTCAATACAACACACACATCTTTATAACTGTAAAGTACAGGGTTATCTTCATACTTATCAAACATTGACCAAAAAATATATATATTAATGCAAGTACTTCTTTGAACGAATTTTCTTTGATCTGAAGAAAAAAAATATTTATATGTCAATAAAATAAGATTATTATTAATTTTATTTATTTTTATATGACATTGTCCTTTATGTAAGTCTACTTGAACCTAATTTTTCCGCTTCTCACACGTTTTGCTCACAAACTCCAGAATTTCAAAACTACTATGGGTGTTTCGGTTTATACTAGTATATTGTATAGCATTTATATCTGAACGTTCAAATATCTTAAAGAAAGTAAAGCTTATTGATATTTTTATTCCTAAGTTTAAATTATAAATTTAGAATAGCAAGTAGTTCTAGCTTCTCTAAGAAATAGATATACCTATCCCACTCAATTCTACAATAAATAAAGTATGAATTACTCGTTCTATAAAACATTAATAAGACAATAAAATATATATGGGTACCATCGCATGTAGGGATAAACGATAAGGAAAATGTTGACAGACTTTCAGTAAAAGCGAAGTTCAATGAAAACATTCAAATGATCGAGAACATAACATACCCTGACATTCAACTAAGCATAAAGAAACATTGCCTAAAAAATCGGCAAGAAGTATGGAATAACCAACTAAAAGATATAAAACCGATATTAATCTTAATCTATTCTTCCCAACCAAAAGGAAACATTGAGTAATAATCGAGAGATTAAAAACGGACATTCATCTATAACTTACAAACATTTAAGAACTACCTCCAGAATGTTCATATTGTGAAACACGAATAATTGTGAAACACATTTAAGTGAGATAAAAAAATAATATTATCCTAATTCTACAAAGACATTTTATTTAAGTTTAACTTGTCTTGAACAATAAGGAATATTAAACAATATCACATGTCACGTTCTATTTATGTAAAATATTGTTAACTTTCCACTGTCGCCTCATCTGTAATTCTCTATTCGACTATGCAGGAAATTCAGTTTTGTACGAGTGTAATATAAAATATGGTTGCTGCATTCTCCGGTTAAGTTGATGAAATGTTGTACTATACAGTGCGAATTCGAAATAAAGTTTGTGGGAATCTAGATTAAAAATTGATTTCAACTTTACCCTAAATAATTTTGTATTATACAGTGTGGTCCAAAATTGCCGAGCAATATTTCTAGGGGTGATGGTTCACCTAAAAATAAAGGTAACTTTTTATATACACTTTTTTCGAAATAATAAGGGAGATACAGGCTCCAAAATTGTGTAAAAAATGTTTTCTAAAATATCTTGAAATGAAAAATAAATTAATTCTACACATATAAGCTTTGTATAAAGATACTTAATTTTATGTTTTTAGTCATATCATCCCTTCTGATTAAGGAGATATGTGATAGTTTGTTCATTGAATTTACTTGAAATCTTTGAGTTTTAATGTCTTAAAAACGATCAATTTTTAGATGACATATCAAGACTAACTTTTTCAAGGCACACTTGATGCTCTAGCTTTCCTTTATTATCGATTTCAAAGCTTACTTGCCTTATTGGATACTTCTTTGTTATAAGTTGCAAATTACACATCTATTTTTAAGTTTAAATTACTCGAAAACTACTCCTTAATAAGAATAGATGAAATGATTAATAACATAAAATTAAGTATCTTTATGCAAAGATTCTATGTCTAGAAAACATTTTCAAGATATTTTAATTTTTTTTATACAATTTGAGAGGCCTGTATCTCTCTTATTATTGAGGTTTCGAAAAAAGTGTATATAAAAAGGTACATTTATTTTTAGGTGAGCTATCACACCTAGAAGTATTGCTCGACAATTGTGGACCACCCTCTATACAATTATAAGTTTTAATTTTACGAACTCTCTTAATATCAATCTATGTATATAATATTCCTTATAGATATCGATAGATAAATAGGTAGACAAGACGTTTCCCAAAAAGTGGAAGTTGAACAATAATTCTAAATTGTGATTTAAAAAAAGTCTAGGAAACATGCTGATCTATTTTAAAATTATTAAGGGAAATTATAATTAAGATTTTACGCTAAACAATATGACTTACATACATACCGTATTTTATTTTTACTTTTCTAAAATCAATAATACATTTAATAGGAAGTAATTCTTATAAAGGAAAAGAAAATCACCTCGGAGCTTCGACTCCTCCATAACAAAGACTCCAAATCGATCTCCATTATAGTAATTAACTATTTATCTCCGGCATTTTCCCTTGTAATTGGCTCTCATAGAACACTGTTTAATAAATAAGGATATTACAAAACCCGTCTAAAATTTAAAGCGAGTCTCTCCTACATAAGTCGCTTATTGATATCAATATTACCGACCAAAGCATGTCATTGAGGGCAGCCAGAAAAACAGGTTTGGCTTTAGCCAGCATTTTATACGTTTATATGTAAATCACCCCCAATTAGGGGATAAAATATATTTTGCTCCTTATTTGCTAATTTCTTCGTATCTTTTTCTATATATAAATTTCTTTTTATAACGTTTATTTGTATATACAATTTTATTCTTACTGCTTTAGTTACCGCCAAATTTTCAAACTACTTCTTTATATATGTTATTTATAGGTACACGATTATATGTATCAATTTCTTTGTAATCCTCCTAATGTTGTTCATTCCTAATCTTTTTATTTCTATGTAATTGTTTTTATTATTCAAGCAAACTTTCAGGAATTCGAACAACACAAAAAGTCGTTTTTTCTTTGGGTAGCAACGTTTCTATCATTTATTTGATCTTCCTCATGCTTCCAAATACAGCGTCAGCGCTAGAAATAATTTAAAAAATATATATATCATACATTAGAAAACAATACTGTCAATATTTTTATTCTTTTTTTAAAAACTCTTAGGCCTTTCAAACAACACGAAACAAACAGAGTAGTCAATTTAGGATTTTTTTTAAATGGTTTAAACAAAAATGAGATACCAAAGAAGTCATTATATTTATTAATATTGGTTGTACGCCTAAAGACAACCCTGAGAGAAATAACTAGGGAACGCGTTTCAAGGAAAACATCATTAGTCGTTACTTGGTTCGTTTGGAAGAAAATGTTTGTACTCCAGAAGAAAAAGAAATGACATTACAACAGGCGTATTGCTAATATTTTTAGACAAAACCAGTTTTAATTAAAAAATGGGTCAGAGAAATTTAATAACGATTAATTATTAAAAATAATAACAGTACAAAGAAGAAATTAATACAAAAATCTATAATCATGGATAAACTTCTTCAAAAATCTTTAAAGCAGCCACAAACAGTATAGTTGTAGATTTCCATAGTTAGGAAGACATTATTTCGGATCCTACAGTAAGTAAACCTTGTATATACACCTTAAATTTCACGCGTAAGGAACTGAAGTATAGAGAGAACATATAAATCTAATTGAATAAGAACGAACATGAGCCATTGTGGCAATAAAGACTTTCTAACTTGGGCAAGAGCCACCACACCATGGCCACTACTACACGGATAATGCGTAGTCAATACAAACAAAACTGACTGACCAACCTTAGCTGAAAATAAAAGGGAAGTGTATAGAACATTAATTAGACTCCTGGTATTATACTACATACTTCAAAAACAGGGTTGATAGAAGGACTTACTCGTACTTTCAAGTTCAGCCAGAAAGAAGAGAAAATCGAAGTGTAACTATACCATGTTTATGAATCTAAAGGATATATCCCATTATGAAGCCAAGACAACCTCGTCAAGCATATACAGGGTGGCCCAACTAAAATTTGACATGGGAGTTTTGGACAATATTATCGTAGGAAAAGAAAAACGCTCCGGACAAGTCGAATTTTGTTTCAAGGGGGACATTTTTTTACGCTATTCGCTGCATCGTCATTTCAACCCTAGACCAGTGGGGTGAATAACCCCTAGAATTTAAATAGGGAATAGGGGTCAACTCGCATATCGTTCGAAAGTCCGTTGAATTCTCTAAATAACGATATGTAGTTTTTTAAAGTTTGGATAAATTATTTACAAAAATTATTTATTTCCGCAAATGAACCTTTTTATAACTTTTTATAAATTTTTTTTTGCAATTTATTTTCTACGATACTATAAATTATTTTGTTTTCCTCTTTGCTGATAAGAAGACTAATACAAAAACTAAAAAAAAAATGTAATTTCTATTTGTCAGTTAATTGTGAATTTGATTAGTGTTTGGTACTGAACTTAATTTGAAACCACCACATAAGCCATCAGAAAACAAAAATTATTTTAAAGAATCCAATAACATATATGATTTATTTTAATGTGACTCACTACTTCTAATGAAATTTAAAACTAAGTTTTTAGAATCTAGTGCTAGTATAGCCCGTAGAAAGTTAGTATGAAATATATACAAAACAGGAAAACACTTTTCTTAGTTTAGGCTAAGGTGTTCAACCTTTTCTATTACTCCTAATAACATTGTACTGTAGACTGCGAGGCGTAGATACCTGTTATTCAAATTCTAATATACTTTGAATCGAAGTTTTTATTAAATAAAATTGCAATGTTCGCAATGCAGTCTGAGAATTTTTATGTTCAGAATGTACGTTTCCTTATTTTTGTCTTCATCACATCTTGTCGGTGTCAGAATTTCAACAAAAACTTGAAAATATTTTCAGTTTAATAAATATTTTCACTTTTTTAATCTGTAGATTCAATTAGAAATGTTCTTTTTTCATTTGTTTAGTTTTCCCTTGATTTAATCAATCTATTTGACTTTAACTATTAGATGTAAAATATTAAAGAAAAGTTATATACAATATAATTACTAAATAATTAATAAATAAATTAATCAAAAAATAGAAAATAATTAAATAATATATAATAATATATAATATAATAAATATTTAAATGTATGTAACTATAAAGGTTTGAATTTTTTATCCTGTGTTTTCAAAGTAAATATATCATGCGTGCTCTTTTGATATAATAACTTAATGGTATGAAAAAAATTGCAACTTTGAAAGGTGAAAACAAATACAGAAAGTAGTACAATAAGAAACTGGGCCAGTATTAACGGTTTAGTTTTAAAGATTAATTATTTTTATATCATTATTGCAACGTACTTCTAACCATCGTCAGATAAAATAAAAAATAACTTTCTTTATTCTGAAAAAGACAAAAACAAATTATCAAGAATGGATTGAGAAGATAAATTACCAAAAGCTAAAGTATAAATTCGTTAAATTGAGATTAATATATTTTTCATCCGTCACCGGATGCTGTATTTGGTTTCCTGAAACAATAATGGTCACATCAGAAAAACTATGATAAGGTGAATAAATGGTTGTATTTTAAAATTAAAAGGCTTTCACCGGCGTCGTCGTAAATTGTATTTCTTTGTTTCGGTCCAACTAGCATATAAAATCTTGTATTTAAAAATTACCAGACCAACTGTGAAGCTTAATTTAACTAATTAGAGTATTCCCTTAATGTAGTATAAACTAAAATGAATAAATCAGTACTATTAGCCATCAAATACAATCTTTTGGAAATTAACTGTTTGTTTCTTGGTAATTCACAAATGTAAACAAAAATGTATACTTTATTAGTCTAATCATAATTAATCCTCTTTATATTTGTACAAAAGGAATGCTCCTTGATTACAATTTATGTAATTTGGAGTACATTATAATTTCTCTTCCGGGCAAAAATAAATCTTTTTGATTGTAGGCTATAGATTTTTAGAGCAATTCTAGTGTTACAATTCTCACTATAGCACCAAAAAACAAATAATGACTTTTTATTATTACGAGTATTGGTGTTGGAAACGCATGGTCATTGTTGTCCATTTTGTATATCAATAGACAGTTTATAAACTAATGTAATGATTAGAATATGTCATTTAAATGTCAAAGTTACAAATTACGGAAGCCGCTACCCACCTTGCCCTTACGGTTTCTTTAGGTATAAATCATTTACTACAAAAATTGATGCATATCATACACGATATTTTTATTACGTCATAGTACTACCAACTATTCGAATTATTCTAAAATAAACTTAGGACCCGAAACCAGCCGAAACCTACTCGAACGATCACGAGCATTCAGGCGCGTGCACAAAATACAATGACGAAAAAATATAAACTTGATTATTTGCATATATGTATAACTATTTCAATAATACTGACTTATACAAACATTTTATAAACAAACACAAATCTTGAAAATCCACCTTTATTAGATTGCCTTCTGTAATAAAATATAATGTTAACCAAATGTTTTAAATAATTATTGGTTAGGACATCAATCTTATTAATCTTATCCAACGATATTTCATCTTTTACATTTATAATGGAAAGATCCATAAAGTAAGGCTAGAAACAATAATTATTACAATACTTATAATAAAGATACCAATTTTATGATAGAAATACATAAAATAGAAGGTTTTCATTTAATTATTGTTACGGAAACTTATTATTATTATTTTATTATTATTATTATTATTAATTAGTTGCATGGCTTCTGATAGTGATGCATTTAAAGTTGCACCATTGAATAGAAACCATGGAATTAACATGACGTTTTCTTAAATTAATATATAAATTTTGAATAAGATTTGTCAAGAAGTTTACCACTCAATTATCTACAATTTGTTGCATTACTGAATTACAAAGAAGTATTTGTTTGTAATTTCCCCAATTTTAGCAATTCTACTCTTAAGCCCACCAGTAAACAATTTTTTTATAGTAATTACCAGAAACCACCTTAGAAGTTACTCATCGGCTTCAGTTAAGTAAATATTTTTCCCTCTAACAAATTAATTTGATAATATTAGACAGCTTCAAATTTACAGAAACAAACAGTTCTTAAAATGTATATTGTACTTTATAATATATTGAGTAAGTTAGATAAATTAGTAACCTTACACAATTTAAAGTTCTGAACGTTTAATGGTGATTTATTGATTTATGGCTGTTTCTTATATTATTGCTGTCAAAATAAATACTATTGATATTTTTTTATTGTTTTCAGTTTATTATTCATTTTATTGTAAATAAAGTCAAAATAAAATAGTGCACGTAGTAGGATTGTTCAAGGCTAGTTACTTGATCATGCTAATTTTATGGAACGAAAATTAATGTTTTCGTAATAATTATAACAAAAAAATGTATGTACATATCTAAAGAGTCTCATATCTTAAACAATTTTTTAGTTTCTTTTAACCAAATAATTTTAGCTTTTTTATTGCTTTTTCGGCTTGTGTTGTTTTTGTACCAAATTTTAAATTTATGTATATCGAATTCGAAATTATTTTTAACATGATCTTATAACATAATAGTCATTTATGTTATAAGAATCAGTTTTGTAGATTACCAATTATCTGTTTCAAAGATACAAATTTATTAGCTTTTATAAAATTTCTACTCAAACATCGCCTTCTGTGCAAAAATAAAATTTTAATATTTTTGTTCTTAAAAAATGTCGTTCCACGCCTCTGTCATCATTTTCTTAACCACATACTGATGGCGATCAGCGTTTACCATCCACCAGCAGCAAACAGCAGCCGCTACCCCGCTCCACATTACTTCATTGCTCCAAAGACATAAATTATCTCGGCATCAAGACTAATGGCAAATGAGGGCCGTCGTACAGCTCAAAGAGAGAGCAGAACGTTTCTTGGGGATTAGAAGAAACAGTGCAATCGTTGTAACGACAGCGTTTTTTGAGGTTGGAACAACGCAGTGAAAGCAAGTAGATTAGTAATAGCGAATATTTATTTCACTTAAATGTACGTTAGCTAAATTATGTTTGTTAAACAGTCATAATTGATAATGTACACGTTTCATTTTTGACCTAAGAATTAGAGAAGAATTATTCTTAGGTTAAATTCACCAACAGTCTTTTGTAGCCTCTATTACCCATTTGCTTAATTTAACTCAAGATATCTATTAAATATACTTGTTTTCATATACAGATTCAACGATAATTTAAAATTTCTTACACAGAAATCTATAGAGTATAAGAATACGAATAATAGAATATGACCAGATAACCGAAATAAAGCACGTTACTATTGACTTGACTGGAACGATGTTCCCACCTCTAATTTGCCCACTTCAAGATATTAGATTGAAAATTGTAATACATTCTCACTTCTTCATCACGCGTTCTCTTACGCTCGTATGTATTCGTGTGTGAGATCAAGTATTTTCTATAAATCTATATATAAATAATTATTATAGTGGTCCTGAACTGACTAAATATGGTTGATATCTTTCCTTAGTTTTATTATTGTTTTCTTGAATCCTCAAAATATGTTTCGACTCCAACGCTCATAGCAACATTGTTCAAGTAGGAATTCCTTTTAACAGGAAGTTCATGAAGGGATAAATATGCAGATTTTGTAAAGAAATAAAGAAATTTTATATAAAATTGTTCTTTGAGTTTTTAACAGTCTTCAATTTGCTTTTAATAGAGTTTAAGTCCACAACCACATAAAAGGGCTACCGAAAACTTCAAGGGAATGTAAATGATACGTGTGAACAAATCGCAGTGCGATGTTCTGCCGCTATGTTGTTTTTGGGGACTCAATGTGCCAAACGAGCCACTTGTGCCAATACGTAGTGCAGCTACTTTGAAATAAAATGTTAGTTCAAAATTTTGGTGATGCAACCTTAAGTAAATCAAGCATTTTTGAGTGGTTTTACGTAGGGCTTCGAGACTTTTGAAAATGAGTTTTCATGAGTTTTCATTTATCCAGACACCATATCTACTGTTCGTCAAACTATCATTCAGACTTGCTAGTACAACAAAGATCAGTTCATGCATAATAACACTGCATCTGTTCATACTACGATCCTGACATGATTAAAAATAACATGTCTCTTATGTCCCATCCAGCTTATTCACACAAACTAGCGCCGTGCGACTTAATCCTATTTCAGAAAATGAAATTCAAGCTTACAGAATGTTGAATTGACAACATCGAGGAAATTTAAGCGGATAATTAAATTTTTCGTAAAAATAAACGCATTTTTTGTTCTTAAATAATATTTGGGTAGCACTTCGTATTGTGTTGAATCCATTTTCATATCTAATAGTTCACAGCATGGGATAAGCCTCAGATAATGCCCAAAAACATACATTTAGAAAAATCTAGATTTTGTATAAAGCTCATTTCCTAACCAAGCACCTGTACAAAAAGTCTTATTTATCCAAGTTATTAGGTAGAAGTTTTTTTCTAGTTCTAACTTGCTTATTTAAATGCATTAATATTTTAAAACTCTCAATTTCATAAATATCGTCTATTTTAAAACTGAATTGTACTTTTCATTACCAATTGCTCTTCGACTTTTCACAATTCATTTTAGAGTTGAAAAAGTGAACATTTTAACTGCGCATATTTCCTCATATAATTAAATCACAATTTGACTCTTGATTTATGAAAAATTGGAATGGCTATTTTTCTTATCCCCTTTTGCTTGGCAACTCCTTCCTTGCCAACGGATTATCGTTAGGAGCTACCCGCGCACATTTCATCCCTATTCTTAACGAGATGGGTTGAAATTATGCCTCGAACAGGCCCTAACATTTACTGCTGCCATCTCAAAAATACTGGGTCATTTTTAATGACCGTCGAAGAATTAGGAAAATCGTCTGCATTTGAATTTGCCTAATGGGCTATCATAATCAGCTCAAGATTTGTCATTGTTTTTCATTACAATGACATCAAAGAAAATATGTCTTTTTCAGGCATATTGCAGAGTGTTGGTTGTAAAAGTTTCACGATGAATTATTTAGTCAAAATTTTATTTTTTAATTGAATAAACTAGCAAGTTCGTTCTCTTAAATAAAGTAAGTTTTTCATTTCAGATGAAGATTTTGTTAATGGTCTTTGAAAAACTTATAACGTAATCCTATTAATATTTACATTTTAAAGATTCAAAGTCTGTGGAAAACTTTTAATATTTAATAGTTTTTAATATCTCTAGCTTAAGTAAAGATGTTAGTAATATAAAGCTGTATTATTAATGTTATGCCCTATATCCAAAGCATCAAGGTAATTTATTTTTTAAATTAATTCAACTTAATTCGAACTTTTATAAAATTGTTTAAAAGTTTTTTTAAAGGGCTTTGCTTGGATCTAATAGTAAATCATGTGCTCTTTTATTATATTAGATATTTATATATAAATTTGGCTATTTGTTCTATTGGTGGTTCTACTTTTGAAGTAGGTTATCTAAATGTGTGCTATTTGAATTACAAGTTACTTAAATAGAACTATAGATAAACAATAAATGATTCTCTTTGCTTAATGATTAAGACGTTTTTTAATATAAGTATTTGTAGAGATTAGTCTTTACACCTCTTGTAATAAAAAAAAATAACTACCTTAAAGTGAGAGTTTTCCATGAAATGGAAGTTATACAAACCACTGGAGTGAACCTAGTTAATTTAAGTATATACAGCTTAACATTCTAGCTCACAATATTTTTTTTAATATCGTAACTTAATCCAAATCATTAATATTATTGAAGACATAAATTATTTATTTTACGTACTAGTGCGTAAATTAAAATAGTAGAATTTAAGAGCAGATGATACTTGTTATATAAAAAATGTATACTTACTTCTCAATGATTTTCATATATCCAAATACATTAAAAACCTTTTTCATAACTCGAAAATCTGCAATATGCCCTAGATATTCTAATTTTTATAAAATTTCTAATTAAAAATAAAAAATTGTCAGTCCGCATTTTAAGTTGACATGTCACATCATTAATTTAAAAGATATAATGTCTCAAATCTGGCTGGCTTTATAGACGCTCCTGTCTGGACCTGTTTCTTTTTAACATCACTATTTTTACGATACTTTTTAAGACACTAAAACTGTATGCAAACTATTTGTAATACATGTTTTTCGTAAACGAAATCAAACTTTGTAATTTAGTAAAAAATAAATAATGTGTAAAATCAGTATTTTACAAACGTAGAAGAAAATATAACAATTAATGTTCTATAAGTGGCATAATTACCACCACCTACACATAAATGGTAATAAAAAACATAAAATAATAGTGAACTTTGAAAAAAATAAAATCTTTTTCTATCCTGCTGTCATGTCTATATTTTGATATGTATTTCTCATCAACTTTATAGTCTTGGTACACAAATAACTATTTTAGACTCTCGCCATTATAGTTGATACCCACTCAAAGGAGATATTCTCAAAGCGGTGCGATAATAGGGACTTCTTAATTATTATTACCTTTAACCGTGTGTTACAGGTTGGTAATGTTAAAAGTGAAAGATAGATTGTACCTAATATTTTATACCGAGCGGAAGCACGTCTGTTCTTTTGACAGAATTGCTTGGCGAATGTCAAGCATAGAAGGTTCATCAGTTGATATCCGTACAGTATTAATAAAGAAAATTAACAATTACTAGTATCGTATATTCTCACGACATCAGTTCTAATTAGGGAGGACGCCCAGTATAAGGATCTACTTTGTGTAGGTTAGACGGTCGATATAATGAAAAGCTGTGTATTTAAACGAGGAATATGACAATTTAACCATAAAATATGTAAAGCAAGTAAATTAACAAAAGTAACGAAATTAAAGTAATAAATTAAATAAACACTAAACCTCGCCGGGATGATTATAATCAAATTTGATAGTAAGAAACATACCGGGCAAATTATAACTTACTAAAAGAAGAATGGCAACCTCGTAACTACCACCTTTTAGAAGGATGATCTTCAACTGATTACAAAAATTATTTTGCTTGAATTTGAATTTTTTAAGCTAATTCTTTAGTTAGATTAAATATTTACGATAGCTAAATAGTAACTGAGCTCATTTAACTCAGATTTGATGATTTATTTAGAAAAATACTGGGCAAGCTATAAACATAGTAAGATGAATACTAATATATAGGAATTATAAGCGCGTAACTAGAGTCCCTACGAAATGAGGGTTAAACTTAAACTGATTTTAATATGCATTTTTTTTAGAATCTTTCTAATTTTTGGTACTAATATTAATTATTACTGATTTTTCGAATACTACGGCTCGTTCATGACTTTTTCATTATTAACGAAGTTTTGACAATTCTATCAATATCCTATACGTTTGAATATTCACAGGATTATAATGTCATAAGAAAAAAATATTTGTTTGAGCGTTCAGAGTTTACTGTCCAGTGAATGTTGTTTCAGGGTTAATTTCCAATATTGAAATAAAACTACAGTAGCCGTCATATATTTTCCGAATAGATTGTATTTAAAAATATTTATACTTTTATGACATTTCCGAACTATAGAATTGTAGTTTTGAAAATAAACGCAATATATTAACTTTCTAGATTTGTAACAGAGGCTACTCTGTTACAACACCGAAGGACAACGATTATCACCTTTTTTATTCTAGAATCTTATAAAAATGTCTAAAACACAGATTTTAAATATAAAGTGCACCGGAAAGGATCAATTGAAATCCACAATCGAAATTAACAATGACAATTACAATTGAAGGTGCCATTAATGGAGCTGCTTCAGTTATTACGTCAATTCTAAAAACAAAAAGTTATTATGTTCATCTCAATTAGTCTATCTATTCTTTCTAGTTGTTGCTCAACTAATGATTTTCAATTTGCTATCAATCGCTGCCATTAATCGTTCTCATCGGTGTCCAACAATCAAAATTTCTATCAGTCGTCTTCAATTGCTTCGTAGACAGTCAATGAGTCTCATCATTAATATATTTGTCAATTACAATTGACAATTTTATTGATCGTCTCCGGGGCACTTAACAAATTGTGTTGACCTATAAATACAGAAACTTTTTTAAGAATTTATTTGCTAGAAATACACCTGTATCGATTCCTATTAATAAAAACAGGAGCATATTTTAAGATTTAAACTTTATCCACCCTTCCACCGGAAAAACAAAAACAAAAAACTCTAACACCGTTAATGCCCTCTCATCCTTCCCACTCATCAATCATTATCAAAGAATAAACCCTCTACCGTCGGCGATAAGAAGTTAGCAGCGCGATGCCGTACATGTAAAAAAACCAAACACACACACACACATACAACCCTCCAATCAACCTAATTAAAGCGTATCCGTCGTGGAAAGAGCACTGATTAAACTATCGTAAACCCATTGACAGTAAATCAAGTCGCCTCCGTTAGACGATAAAAAGCAAATAAAAGCTTCGTGCGGGTCCGGGGTGGGGGTGAAATACAGCATTGCCGGTTTGGATTTGTAATCTGAAACAGTCAGTAAAGAAATCTACTAACAATATCTGATAAGTGGAAGAATAAAACATAGTTGGAGCAAAAGTTCTTCTATGCTTGTCATTTCTGCAGTATTGTAACTTTTATTCCATGAGCAATCAAACCAAACTTTCATATTAGGAAATAGATATACTAATGTCGAATGACTGAGTTTATAAAGTAATATAGTAGTGTTTCCAAGAATTTCCTTGTGGTGTGAGTGTTAGGGAACCTTAAGACTTAGTTGCCATGTAGTCTGAAACCAATCGGATTCAACTGGAGCCATTCTTCTTTCTAACCATTCAAAAATTAAGCTTCACCTTTTAATACAATCCATTAGAATAATTTTTTTTCATTGTACAATTAACAGCAATCAGAAATACATTTTCTATGAGCTATTCTGTTGGCTATAAGACCTAAAGGTTGGTCTTAGGAATGTCCTGATGAGACTTCTTCAGTGAAAAGGTCTCTTGCACTTTATTTGAGATCAATTGGCCAGCTTCGTATCAGTCTTCTGTTGTTTGGTTCTTGGGTTAGCGGCTGTAGTAGTAGGTTAGGATGGCTGTGCAGCTTTAGGTAGTGGTCACGGCTTCTTTCTTGTACTGTCTCTTGTATTATTGGAATAAAATTAAGAAACTTTTGGTAATCTATTTTTATTTTACACTCCATACCATAAAAATATATTATTTACAACTTGACATATTCACTTCACCCTAGGAGGGGTGAGCTTGTTCCAAAAATTATAAAACATTCAACAAAGTTTACCCCGCATCGTCAACGCCGATTGGAGATCGCGTGAAGCCATGAATTGCTTGTTCACACGTGTCATCTGGTCGACTTTCGGATGTCCGATGACCGCGCCTGCTGTGACTTGTCGGTTCTGATCGTCAATTGTCGATGAGCTGGTGTTCGAGTCCGACATTAGACACATTTGTTGACTTAAACGTGGGACATACCTAGTTATTGGTATTGGCTGGTTGATTCCAACAAATTAGGTAATTTGGATCAATACAGTTTTAGAGTAGAACTATTAAATCGACGGTTTGGGTATATAACTAAACTAACTTGGCTAATTATTCTATTTTTAAATTTGGATTTAGAAAATGGTACAGGAGTACAGTGATAAAAAATCGGCTAGATTTTCTATATAATTTAGATCATCGATCTAACTATAAGTCGATAAAAATCTACAGCATACTATAATCGTACTGTATATGGCTATTTTTACAGTACTAAACAGAAACAATATGTCAACTCTAAACAATCTCTTCTATATTTTAGTGAATCAACCAGTATGAGTTATGGATAAACTCTAAATATTAAAAATGGTTTCGCTATATTGCAAAGCCCTAAATAGACTAGTTGATCATAACAAACTGATTAGTTGGAGTCGAGTTAATTAAGAAATCAATGAATTAATGAAAGCAGCAGGGTTCGAAAGTCTGAAGAATTTGTCATCGAGGAAATAAGATTACTATTAAGTGAAATATCAGTTGTGATTAGTCAATTGAAGTAATATTTGTGAGCCAGGTCTTCAGAGAAAGTAAAATTTAATACACATGGATATGGTAAATCAAGTAAAGAAAATTAATAAAAGTTCCATCGAACACTTTAAACAAGGATGATGCAACCAGACGTCCTTCAGGAAACCTTGTTGAAGTAATCTGACTATGAGTTTTATATTTTACTGGGTAAAAATTCCTTACGAGGCTGATCCCATAAACACTAAAGAAGAAGAAGAAGAAGAATAGAAGTTCGTACAAATATATTTTATATATATATATAAATAATAAATGCAATATTTGTCATATACCATCTGAGAAAATTGTAATTGGAGTAGGTTGTGAAATTTAAATATTTTGGTTTGTTACTTTAGCCACTTCTACGGAATGATATTTATTACTTGACATTTTCATTGTACATAAGTTTAAAATCACGAATTAATGCTGCAACAAAAGAAGTGAAAAAATAATTCATGTCAAAATCAAAATTTACATATTGTTGAAAACGTTGTCCATTTACATCTAAACACAAATCAACTCTTCCCCATTACAGTTTTCTGTTATACGATTTCTCAGTTTTTTTAGATTATGAATTAACACAAAACCTAGTTGTATGTGGTATTTAAGTGTTTCTGCTTATTTTTCTGCTGCATCATCCTGTTGGAAATAACAACTTTGTAATTCCTCATCATCTAGTTGATGAATTGAAATGGCCTAGTATATTATTACGATATCGTGTAATAGTAACAATAAGTGTATATCCAGAAAAGAAAAAACCAAGCCTCATCTGAGAAAAAAAAACTGTTAAGGAAATAATTGACAAAATTTCACTCATCTTGGATAATTGTTAGGAAAAACTCTACTGTATAAGTCTTTTTTTAGAATGAGTTAGCACGTTGGCATTTGCTTTAAGACAAATTTGTTTGTTGTGCCACTGCAATGGATATTTTTGGATTTTCATCAATAACATACTGAACGGTTTCAATATTTTGAGCCGCACACTTCCAGTTTTTCGACCGACGCTACCAGTCTCTCTGTACATTGAAACATCGTAAAAACCATTGTAGTCAAAAACCAATTAAGGATGTGCTTCACGAAAATCAGCCATGGAATAGAATACTCCCATTAGTCATTTACTTTTACACCTGTACGGAAGTTACAATCAATATTTTTTTGCATTTTGCTCTGTTTGGAATACCACTTTTTAAATTTAATTTGCTTACTAAAAGCTCTGAAAAATGTTGGTACAAACGTTCAGTATCAAAACCAAGATTAAAATGTCATTATTTTGAAGTGGCTAAAGTAGCAACCCAAAACATTTGATCTTCACATCCTACTCCAATTATTGTCCTATCATTAGTTAGATAGAAATGAGTTAATTCACAATTTTTGCCCTTCAATTTAAAGGTCTTGTTAGAAAGAACTTTTGATTAATTTTCTATTTTGCGTGTAAATCGGACAATATTATTTAGTCATTGTAAAATCTACGGACCTATATATGAATCCCAACATATTAAAATATAATTAAGCTCCGAATGATATAATTTTGATTAAATAACATCGATCTGATTTTGAAGGTTTCTATATTTTGTTCTAGTTGTGAACCCATTCCGAATTCACACTGTCACTTAAATTATACAGATATTTGGTTTTGATGCCAAATGAAATATTTAGTGATATTTGTGCCATTTAACATAGTAAAATTAGTTTAGAGAATTGAACAATGTGAATACAATTAATTTTTAATTAAAATTATTTTTGAACGACTAATAACCATATAAATTACTGAATGCCTCTAGTAAATTTTGCCTTTCAATAAATGCTTATAAAACCAAAATTATGGTATTTAGTAGACTCTCATTAACAACATGCTTATCAAATAATGAACTGAGTGTAAAAAAAGTCTGTTTCTTGGAAATACTAAACTACTTATATAGTCTGAAATTCTTGTATATTCATTTATCATATTTAACATAAAATAAAAAAAGTATTTTATGACTCGCTATTGTCTTGTAAGTATAAATCCCAAAATAATAATGTGCAATTCGAATAAATTAAAATCATGGGAAGATATTTTTTGTTAAGCATCATTTTTGTCTGAAATACCGAAATTAATAATGCTTTGCACCAAAAAGAGTTTTTTTTTAAATATTTTATTTTAGATGAATATAAAGAAAAATTCTAATTATTTTTGGTAAGTTCAGCAGTTTAGTATATTTAAAAATTTTCATCTTTTTCGTACTATTTGAAGACAAATCCTCTTGTAATAAAAACTGTATTTCTTGTTCAGGGTATTATAAGATTTTTTGAATATTTATGTTCAACTTTCTTGTAACGAGAAATATATTTTATAAAATATTTTTAATAAAATACGGGATGTTCCAATTGAATGTTTAGAGAATAATTAAATCTAAAATTTTCCGTACTCGTAGTGTAAATTTTCTTTAAACAATTCAATGGGGAGCTTTAGCTTCTGATTGTAAAATATAATTTTTCTCTTATTTCAGGCGACGAAAAATGTAATAAGGATGATCCTGATTAAGACTCCAGCTCCATTCTCGGTGATTGCTTCGTTGCTGGTGGTCGTCACATTATTTTCTTTTCTTGGTAAGTTTCAGTTGAGATTTATTTTAAATCTATAAAAATTTAATGAACAAAGAATTTACGAGCATATTACATATATATAGCAATGAAAATAATATAACGAGAGGAATGAAGGTCGTCTTGGTGCTTCCAATATACCATATTTAATGTTTTTAAATAAGTATGTAGGTATGACATATCTTTAAAAACAAACTTGTCAATATCTATACAGATCTTTTTCCTAATGGGTATACTATTATATTATCATCGTTGTAAATAAAATTCCCAAATCTTCTTTCTTTTGAATTGAAATGATAGGGTCTTTAATCAAATATACTAGCAAAAATAAAATGTAGAGGTAAATTTTCCAAAAATTATTGTTAATAAATTAGCTCTATTATATTTCGTAACGAGTGATTATGGGTGTAGCGCGATAACAAACAAAATTGGTTCATAGGAATAATTTGGACTACTCGTAACCCAAAACTATCAGATTTGCATTAATATTCATTCAACAACAGAGACAAGACTTAAATGAATTTTCACCGACATATTAGTTTATATGTAAATTGTAAATATTTTGACAAGCGTATTAGTGCTCGTACCTGCTGTAACTATAATTCAATTTGAATTAGATGCCTTATGTTCTACACATATTCTCTATTTTATTGTTTCCGTTCTCAGATTCAGGAGAGGCTTTTGGAATGTCGAAACGCAAGGTTCAACACTGCACAGAGTAGAAGTGTCTCAAATGTTATCGGTCACTATTTACACTGAATATATTATGGGTGTGGCTATTTATACATACACTATGCATTCACAATTGGCTATTTACACATTATGACTATATATGCAATTTTTACAATTAATATTTTGATAATAACTACACAATTATAAATATTTATAGTTTTATTTATTAAAGTTCGTTTACAATGTTATTCAATAAAGTAATCAATAAACTATGAAGTATCATTAAATCTTAGTTAATGCATTTTCAAATGAAATAATATATCTTGTGTGAAAGCAAATTTTTCGAAATATGTCCAAATTATTAGATTTTCTTATCATAAGAGTATGACGCTATCGCAAATCTAAAAGACGAAAAGCACCTGGGGAAAATATGATTCATGCTGAAGTACTAAACTTATGGACCCAAAATCTTGTGTCGACTTTTCAATAAAATCTATGACTCTAGTAGTATTTCGACTCGATAGCTCAAACCAACATTTATAGCACTACCAAAAAAGGGGAAGACCTACAACTGCTAAAGGTATTCTTAAGAGTTTTTCACGGCAGAATATATAGGAAATGCGAAGAGTATAGTGGTATCACACAATTTGAATTTAAAAGTGCAATGGGTACCAGAGAGGCTATGTACTGTATACAATTATTGACTCAAAAACGTTATTACTTGGCCAATCTAGCTCTGAATATGAAGTTGCTACGCCTTTCGATTCGCGTTAGCAAAAGGTATCAGGCCAGTTCGATAAACAATTATACTTAACTGCACTGGTCATCTGACTGATTGTACAATTTACCCAAGCATATACTATCCTCTTTGTTGCCCGAATACTTTCTGATACTAACTTCGAGCAAATCACACATTTTTAAAAATTCAGAGCTAGATTTACCAAGAAATACAACCAACGAAAAGATGTCTTCATAGTCTTTATTGACTAACAGAAAGCTTTTGATAGCATTAAACATCAACATATGTTAGAAATATTACAACAAACCGACCTCGACACAAAAGATCTCAGAATTTTCCAAAATTTATTTTGGAATCAAACAGCAGTACCCTGCATCAAAATCAACATCGAAAAGACAAAATTTATAGTAAACAGCAGAGAACACCATAAGTAGGCCCAGATAATGATTGAAGATAAAACCATACAAATTTAAATACCTCGGTTGCAACATCAATAACAAATTGGACAGCAATATGGAAATAAAAATACGGACATTGATAGCAAGATCTGCTTTTATCAAATTTCAAAGATACCGAGGAGAAGTATTGTTGAACATAAGTGTTTGAATGGTGAAATGCTACATTTAGCCCATAATAACATATGCGGCTGAATCCTGATTACTTAAACTTCAATCAATGAATCCCATAAAGGCCTTTGATATATAGAGAAGCCGCGGGTTATTGAATATCCCATGGGTGGATCGGGTCATCAACGAGGAAGTGCTTAGAAGATCGCGAGTTATTAAAAACTATAAAACAATGCAAGATCTCTTATCTGGGTCATATACTCGGAGGCAATAAATATGACATATCCTAAGACTAATATTAATGGGCAAAAGAGAAGGTTAATGGGGTCCAGGCCGAAAACACCACTCATGGTTGCGTGATATTAGAAATTGGTGCGGAGTGAGGAAGGTACATATGTGATAGATATATTATATATATATATATATATACATATATTAGCACTAGATGCACAAGGACGATCACGTATTATAGACTAAATGATGGATTATCGACTACACGCTGTGTTTGGCATGAGAAGAAGAAGAATAATATGACCACATGGGACACTCAAAGAAATCCAAAATTAAAATGAATATGTTTCCACAGATATATTATCAAATTTTGCTATCAAGTCAAACAATTACACAACCCTTAAGATAGATGGATTGAGAAGAGAACTCCTTACAAATGGTCTAGTATTTTACCGTAAACATGAATACTGTACTTCACAAGAATGCTTACGAGTACTATTTTTAGATGAGTCTCGTTTTCAATTCAAGAGGCTCACCATTTTGGAGGAGGATCGGTAATGGTGTTTAGATGCATCAGTTCTAACGGAAGAACTGAGCTCGTTTTAATTCAGGGTGGAAATTTGACGGATCATAGATATATTGTAGACATCTTACAACCTCATGTCGTTAGAGAAACTTGAACTTTTCTGAAGGAAACTATTTATTGCTAATGAATTGGTCAGCCAGTTTTGAAAACGGATGAGACAGATAGAAATGCCAAATAACCTACATCAACTTGTAGATGATTTACCTCAAGAATGGGAGCAGATACTTTAACAAAGAATTCAGCATTTAATCAGTAGTATGTCATGTCAATGTCTTAACTTTATACGAACAAAAGGAGGACATTCCTACTTCTGAAACGTGATTTAGAGTTTTCGCAAAAAAGTTTATTTCAGTTTATTTTCCGAAAATTCTAAAAATATTTGTTTAAAATTGTTTTATGTAAAAAATCTTTACATCATATAAAACGACTTCTTTTTAAATTATGCTTTATTAATTATTGAATTTTTAACAGAGACGACTGTTGAGAAAATGTTTCAAGTGAACCATATATTTTATTTTCTTTATTAAATATTTGTTTTCCGAGATGATGGATTCTCATATGTTAACAGTAAGTACTCATATTTATGAGAATATATGCCAAACCAATAATCATAAAGCCAGTCACGATATTTTTGGTCGCTAACCAAATAAATATTCATTTTATTAATGCACTTGTCATGTTCTTTACAAAAATGTTATTATTTCATAGTTGACAAACAAACGTCTATCAATTTAGAATTTATTTTGAACTCTGGTCACTATGTATCGCACTAATCCATATCATCATACGGCCTTCCATTAAAATCTGACTATGCACAAAAACGCGCCACATCAAAAATTAACTGCACAGACATGAATAATGAATATAAAAGCGAAGCAGTGTATTAAAAGGCTAATAAGCCCTAGAAGCTCGACAAAAAAATAGACGGTTCTTGCGCTTGTCCTTTATTAAGTTGGCATCATCGAATAATGAAAATCGGCCAGGCCATCAAAAGCGTTTCTAACAAACGCCAAGTCAGCCAAACCACGTCATATAATGAGTTGTAGGATAATCATTTGTGACTGATGACTACGAGAGAATTGATTCAAGCCACTATCCATTAATGAACCTGTCGAAGTTGCACACTAGGCTTCAGTCTTTCTTCGTTCAAGTTTTAAACTCCGTTAGGCCTGTCTGTATAGTGCTCCGTTATGTACAAGCTTTATATCGTTTACTCTTATCGTAACACAATGTATTTTACCTGGTGGGTATTATATGCAGCATTTTACCAGACAATCTATTGTTTTTGCCAATATGGAGTTATAAAATGGACCAAGGGGTTTCGGCTTTCTAAATAATAACAAAAAATTAAACAAAAATACCAAGATCAATGTGATAAATTTTGAAAATAATATGAACTCCTAATAGGGTTATAATTTCTAAATAAAATTATTAATTAGTAATGTTTTTCTACTTAGAACCCTTGTCCATCATTGCACAGTTTGTCAAGAGAAATAGAAACAAATCTTCCTGCCTTCTAATGCTTTTTCAATTTACGCCGCAGAAAAGTTTCACAAAATTTCTGTTATACAATAGACTGCCTCCGGTCCCTGGTTTGGTGAAATTTTTCTTTCGGAAGGGTTTGATAAATTAAATCCTAGATATCTAATACACTTTTATTAGACATTACAATTTCAAAATTAAAATATGTAGTTACATAAAAATACAAAAGAAAGCTTTTTACGTGAAGCTTGTTGGCACAAGAAAAATGCATTCGTTTCACTTTAAATATTATTTATTTGATTTTGCTGCATTTTAGGTTTTTCTTTAATTTTTTAATCAAAAACAGAATATATTTCTGTGTGAATCTCTCGAGAGTTGAAAATTTGGCTACGTGACTACTTTACAGGTCACTTTCAAAAAAGTGCGTTTTATACGCAAATGTTTGTTTATTTTACTGTCAGTTATGCTTTGTAATTTTGCATTGTTAAATGATTTTAAAAATACGTGTTAAAATCTAAGATGTTGCCAATACTTCCAATAATTTAGAAATGTAAGAAGATATTTATAGATTGAAACTTTGGAACATACGCTTTAGGACTTGGTCAATGATACAATGACTTCTTTCTAAAACGAAACTGATCTATCGGAATTATTTTTTTCCTCTATATATCCTATGAAGCATTAATAAAATAGGTGAGTTTCATTACGACATTTCTAGATAGTTTGGTTAGTACTTCTTCTGATTTAGTCTAATGCTTTTGCCCGATTAATATTGTCCTTTATTTTATTGATTACTTCATTTGCAGTAATAACTTTGATTTTACTTTTTCGTATATTTATTATTATATAAATAAAATTTACTTGCTGATAATTAAACTGCAAGGATCTATTTGTATCCTAGTGACATGGCCTATTTCTTCACAGAGGAACTATTTTGTAGAGAATTACTTGAAATGTGACATCAGCTATCAGTTCAATTTACTTTAAAGGTTTCTTTGGGAGAATGTGCCGAATTTTCCATTCACATTTTGAACAATGGAGTTCATATTTCTGCCGCAATTTTGAGAAGCACTAAATCTTAAACTAATAGCGGTATAATTAGGTTTTAGGTATATAGCTATATAGCATAATGGAAGAAATGGGGGACAAGTAAAGGGAAGCTAAGCTGTGGTCGAAATTTCCACTATGTTTTAGATGTAATACTTAAAGGATAAGAGTGCAAATCTTTAAGATCTTTAAGAGCTTCCAGTAACTAATAACGATAAAAAAATAAAATCCAGATTAATTAGAACAAAGTAAAACTTTGTAATAACGAAAATAAACTATCACTTTTAAAATATAGATAGACTAGAGACATAATAAGATATTTCATTTTCAATATCTCTTAACTTTTACTCGTTATAATACCTTAATATACTTATAAACGTAAAAGAAACTGGAAGAACGTGTTTTTAGAACACCGTTTTGTTCAGAAATATGTTGTTTGTGATTCCGTTATATAAGAGCTGTAGGTTATCGAAGAAAGGAGAGAGATCTATCAAGTGTAAATCCAATATTAAAGACCCTTGTCGGCAATAGGACCGAGTATAGAAAATATTTTCAGCAAAGGACACCGTTTGGGCACCAGAAATGAAATAAGCACTATAGAGCTGGGCTGTGTGCAGTGCATTTTTCTGAATATTGAATAAAGTACATGAATTTTAAATACCTAGAAGTATACAAATTGCAGAAATAATAGTTTATTTCATTTTCACAAACCACAAATCAAAAATGCAAATGATGATTAAATAACAATTAAATGATTGTATTGCGGTAAGGAAAGGTATGAACGAGAATGATAGATAAAATGTCAAGAATTCAAATTCATTTTTATCCCAAAACTATCTAAATTTTATTGCCGAAATCATTTAATTTTCGCTTCATACCTTTTCCAGAAAATCTGGTTTCTATTGCACCTCTATCACCTATATCACATGCTTTTTATACTACAATTCTTAACATATATTTCAGATGAAAGTGAGCACCGCAATTAGACTATTTATCAGATATTACAGTAATGCACTCATTTTTTGAGGGTTTTTTTAAAATCAGATGGTTATGACTTTATCACTTCAAATGTACGTATCACTTTACATAATAGTAGTAACTCTTAAACCATTCATTACAGATGCACAATGTTGCCAAACCCGAAAACAACAGAGAAAAGCAGGAAATACCAGATATGTGAGATTACGTTTCTATGTAACATTTAACTAAGCTATTTATTTACTAACAAAAAGAAATATTTAAATTTTTTTCTGGTTGGAATAAACCAACATTATTTCCTCGCTACAATAAACTAACCACATTTTTTTAATTTTTGTAATTAACTTTTACAAAATGAAATTCTTGTTTATTCTTTATTTTAAATTAGACTTATAAGGACTGGAATTACTTTTATTGAAAGTAGTTAATGACTCTGGAATTAATTTTTTATCCATCAAAAACTATTTCTTTCTTAAACCATTTGTGAATTTCATGTGGCTTATGTTTAAAAAAAATTCTGCTATAGTTCGTGTGTTTGGACCTCATATTTATATTCTTTTTTTACTATCATTATTACCAATGAATTTATTATAACGTAGCTAAAAAATACCCTAAATTAGCTCAATGCGGTTAAATATGCAATGATAGGGAGGCCTTAAAATTTTGTGAATATTATTGTGCTCAACTACCTACCACATATATTTGTAGGGGTATTCAAAAAAATTATTTTTATATATATTTGTATTAAAAACCTTGGCAACTATTTTTTAAGTTATACAGAGTGGACCAAAAGTCTGGAAACGGCCAATTATCTCGTAAATTGCTAGTCCGAATTCTACAAAATTTGAGATAAGCCTATTTTGGGATACGGAGATTCCAGATTTGACATTTGCAATGTTAATATTAAGTCATTTTTGGAATTTTCTCTTCAATACGAGTTCAACCATATGTAACACTTTGCAGAAGAATCTCGATTAATTTATAGATAACCGTGGAAAAATGTGGTTGACGCATTCTACCATCGATTCGGGTACTGTTAACTCACAAATGGAGCACATTTTAAACACTTGATTAAGTATTCATTATTTTAAAAATGTTCTAATCTTTCAATTGTTACGTTTTAATGTAGTTGAAAATAGTTTGTATTAAAATATTTATTGAGATAATTAGGCGTTGTCAGACTTCTGTTTTATTTATGTAAGATCTTCTAGACTACATAAAATCATAAGTATTGCGATTATTACCATACCATTGCATTTTTAATGTTATTTAATTAATTTGGGCAGATTGTAAGTCATATTAAAAGTAAATACTTTGGCAGAGGTGAATACAACGATATTTAAGTATGTGAAATAAAACATTAATTAAGTGTAACGATGAAGTCTAATCAAAAACCTTGAATCACTAATAAAACATGGTATCTTGGAAGCAACTCTGAATCACAAAATGGGAATGAACTATGAATTATTTAATGAGTAAATGAATGATCTATTTCCATAAACATGTGTTTAAATTAATAAACGAAGTTAGTGTTAAACATTATTTAAACCAGTTAAATTTAAAATTTACCTGTAGTAATAAACATACATTTGCTTTGAATTTTATTTTGTTTAATAGTAAATGGCACTATTAAAAGTAAAAACAGGAAAGGAAATCTAAGACATTCAGTTTGTTGTTAACTACCCATACACCTAGAGTAGCAGCCATATTTCATTGAACCTATGATTAAACTAAAACCTTTTAACTTATTTCGTACGAATATAATCAGTGACGTATGGGTAAACTGTTTATCGTAAAATGATTCTTGGGTTGTACTACTTTTAAATGAATGTCATTGATAACATGTATATCGACTTGTGTGGTGGTAATAAAATAGAAATAAATTTATATGTGTCTAAGGAAATACATCAATATTCCAGTGTGGAAACAACAACTAAAATAAATGGATAACCAAATCTTTTGTTTAATAAATAAATGACTTAAATTGTACAAAAAATCCTTGAGCCGTGCTATTTAAAGCAGGAGAACAACAAAACAAAATGCTAAAATGTCCACACTAAACCATTTAAATCCCTGTAGAGCGGATTGAAAGCGTTAGCAAACTCGCCGAAAGGAAAAGCTGGCTGCTTTCTGTTAATAAAGCGATATAAAATTGAGCCGGCTCGAAAAGCAACCGGCAAAATGGCAACGGAGACATATGATTAATGCGGCGGTCTGATTGCTAAAGTTACACAGTCACGTCTGTACAAGCAGGTCTCAAGCACGCGGGAACTGATGACCGTTTTTGTACGGTGCTTTTCGCTACTCAACAACTCGACTAACACGTAGTTCTAATGCACTTGCGGTAGGTAGATGGAGGAGATACAACTCTTTGATCTACTGCACAAGAATTTAATGGAAGTGCAAGGTACAGGATATGTTTGGAATTTAGAAGAACGGTTTTAGAAACTGTAAGTGATTTTGCCAGACGCAGAGTTTTAGAGGACGGCTCATATAAAATGTTTCTCTAGTATTAATATATTCAATCTAATTCTGTTAGAATGGAATATAAGTTTACCATTTTATACGTTTAAGTGAGTTTAAGAAAATATGTTTATTGCTGGCGACAATGGCAATCTAAATGGGAGGTAAATTCATTAATAAAATAAAGAAAATGCTGCTTTACAAAAGACATCTTTAGTTCGGTGGAAGGATCTAACAAATATATTTTTGATGGACACAAAATACATTTATAACTTGATGTGGTAATTATTTATCATATTTATAAGGAATTTCAGTAATTTTTCTTTTTTTGACTATTTCTTATTTGTAGTAGAGTAGAGATATTCAATCTTTTCAATAATCACACAATTAAAATATACAGTGTGGAACAGCCAAACAGATTAAATTTATTATGTTAATTATTGTCATTTTTAGATTATGAAATTATATTCTGCAATAAAAAAAATTTTGAGAGACCGTTATAACCTACAAATTTGGGAAGTAGAGGCTTATGATACATCAATTAAAAGATCTCTTCATTAACATTCAAAAATGTTATTGTTTATTTAAAACCCCTGTATCTCAAGTGATAATTGGAAAATAGAAAAGCGGTTTCGTGGCTTGGACACGTAAGGCAGTTAAAAACAAACGGTTTCCTAAGTATTAACTAATAATACCCAAATTGGATGTAAAGTTTTAGAATGAGGAAAACCCCCGTACTTTCCGATGAAATTCAAGCCATGCCTGGTAAATACAACAGTTTACAAGTGCTGGTAAAGAAGGAATCTTCAGAAATTATCTCGACGCACTGCGTAATTCATCGGCAACTCTTAGCTACTAAATCGCTAAATACGGTTTTGACAGTAGTTATTAAAGTAGTTAACTGTGTAAAAAGCAGTCTACTGAAATCAGGGATGTTCTATGTGAAGATATGCGTGCGTGTTTACGAACTAAAAAGAGAAATAGCGATATTTTTGAAAAAGCAGGGTTACAAGCGTTCAGCAGAATTCCGCAGCTGGTTATTTTTAATGAAGCTTAGTAAACAGTTTTGAAAAATTTAATACACTTAACTTCCAACTCCAAGAAATAATGTTTGATTTGAGTGAAAATATCGACTTTTTGGTAAGAAAATGGAGAACAAAACTGTCTTGAAATGTTTTCCACGGTGTGTGACTTTATACAGGATTTCCCATTGCAAGAAAATTATAAAACTGTGATATTAAAAGCCGAAGGAGGTCATTTAGGAAACTTCAATAAGTATTTCAGACGATACTTCTCTGCAGAAAATGATATAAAACTATACAATTGGATCTGGGTTTTAAATATATTTGAGATTACGCCTGTGAGGCTATGGCTACAAGAAGAAGAATAATTGATAGATATTTTGTCAAGTAACTCAAAAAGTTTTATTACCAATCTTTAACAAATGTTTGGACTGAACTTCAGAATTACTACTGCCTTATGAAAGTGAAGGCGATTGGGATTCCTTAACTATTTTCTATATCAGTGGAACTGGATCTTTTGCTCTAGCTGCCTTGAAATCTAAATACCGAAAAAGAACTGAGAGTGACCATCTCAAACGTTGGACTAAATATAGAGAGGGTGTGTCCCTTAAAACAAGAATGTGTCAGCTATTAGTTATTAGTCCTTTGATAAAATGAGTTTATTTATCTGTTATATAAAATTTCAATAAAGAAATCTTTTATTTTTTTTAATATGTAGCGCGCTCAACAGTTTGAGAACCTATGAGATAGTCAAACTTATTATTATCTAATAAACAAAAGATATCACTTTAATTTCCAATTTAAAGCTCACTTAGTTTACTAGAGTTATTTCGATGATACAAGTTGATACCAAAATTTGATTTAATATAGTTAAACGGGAAAGAGATTTTACACCTTTGGGTAAATGAAAGAGATATGGGATTTGTAATAAGATCTGTTGGGTATGCATGTTTCGCCGTTTATAAAATACTGAGTGTTTCATTGAGAAAGGACCTAACTCTAACTGTACATGGGCGTCATTTCGGTGGTTTCAAATAACTAAAATTTAATGAGTCTTCGATCTTTTATAACTGAGATATAGGGTGTTTTATTTATTTGGCCTATTTCTTTCGGAGCTCATAACATCCGAATTACTTATATATTATTTTGATATTTGGTACGCGTAATAACCATTATTTATAAAATCTACTGAAGTATTACGAAAAAGAAAATTCAGAACCGGCTTAACAAAAAATTTATAAATTTGTCTTTCCAGAAAACAACCCTGTATATCGAATTTTTTTAAATTGCTTTTAATAATTTTAAAGAGCAGAAAAAATTGAATCTACTCATTTACTTTTTATTTTTCTGCATACTCGTACAATTATACTACCAAAATTTTACCTTCAAAGTATAATTTATGAGCGTTGTGGGGTTTAAGAAATGGTAGGATCGGAGAGATTTTTGTTAAGTTTTCGATTGAAATAAAATATATTTATTGAGAGAAACATCCCAAACATTTTTTACAAATACAGACCACTGGTAAATGTGACTACATTTAATATGTTTCGATTGTCTTGAACATCCTGTATAAGGATATTTCGAAAGTATACACTTGTTAATTTGTAGATAACCCAAAAAAAATTCGGCAAGGAACGTGACGGTTGTATAATGGACAATTTTAGTCAGTTTTTCCAGAAAATAAAGTATTGCCTGTACTAAATCTCATGGAACTTAAACATCAGTAAGCGATAAGTTACCGATGACGCGACAATTAGAGAATAAAAAAACGAAAAAAAGAAACGCAAAATTGATAGCGGTGCAATTTAAAGTGGGGTGATCACCTTTCACCTCTCTGCCAGGGACCACTGGAAGGTTACTCCATAATAACTGGGTTACTGCTGGCATGGAAAACTTGTCCGCTTGCCTTACCGACTGGGCGATATATTTATGCTCGAGATCGTGACACTGCATTTGTCTTAAATGTCACTGCCGGTCGTCGGGCCAATTCAGGACCAATTCAGGGCCATCTAGAGGCACTTTTATGCTTCGCCAGCTATTCCTATTAAAGGATTTCTCGTTTGATTTGTTCTTATACTGGAGTTCTCGCGATTTCTTAATCTACTGGCTGGACAAATTATGAGAAAAAGTTTCGCCGGTATTTTAGGAGATAGTCGATAAAATAATTGAGTTTTAGAATGGTCTATGAGGTGGAGCTTAAGAAATGATTTAAATGACGAAAGTTTCATAGATTTATTTTATTAAGATGGTCTTTTGAAAAATGAGATTTCAGACCAACGATCTATTTTTATCTTTTAAATTCTGGAAGAAATAAAGTATCGGAAATTAGTTTTTTTAGCCTAATAAAATATAATATTAAAAAAGCTGTTACCCAATTATAATAAATACAGTAATCTATTATATTTACTTCGTTACTTCGTATTAGTCAGAGGTTTTATTTTCTATTTGTACCTCAGTATGTTAAATAGGGATTATTGACATTACTATATTACTATTATTTTAAATACTTCAGTGATTTTCAGTATATTTCCGAAACACAATTCACATCTCTATAGAATTTCAAATTAAATTAAACACTCTAAAAATCAATATTAGCGTTAATGGAAAATTGTTGTGCACCTGGAATTGAAACTTGTTTACTAATAATTAATAATTTGTTTAGTATATTTTAAAATGTTTATTTTTGGTAATTGATTAATATGCTTATGAATATATACCTTTCATAAATTTAGGTATAAATTATTTTTGTGTATACACAATTAAAAGTATTTTAACATGTCAGACTACTATCAAAAATGGCACTCTAAGCCAATATTATCAAACTTACTCTATGTCTATTTTTTAGCAAAAATTAAGGAAAAGCGAAATAAAACTAATAGGAATAAAAAATACAAATATACATTTTTTGATGATTTATGGTGAACCACTAGAATCGATATCTGCAAATCATCAACAAAACAATTTCGTATAGATTAAAACAACCAGATAAGTAACTTATTCATATTCAATAAAAATCTGCAATTAACAGAACTATGGATGTAAAAATGGAAATTCTTCATATGTGCGATAAAAAACAAAAACTTGATTTTTTGGAATAATTTCAAATAAAGAGATATTTATGATATCCTCAGAACACAGAACTATAAACGAGTAAATAAATCTTCTTCTCTTCTTCTCTAAGTGCCACATCCTCCAAGAATAATGGCGATCAGTTGTATGATCTTTACTAAGTCCGCAGCGGACCTAAATGGTGTCGTGGTGAAGATTCCAGAGTCAATATATTCTTCTGCGACTAGGACCACGCTTTACTTCTAATTTTCCCTGAATAACTGTATGGAGCAATTTATACTTCGGATTTCTCATTACGTGGGCAAAGTACTCCAGCTTACTTTTTTTATGGTATGAAGTACCTCCCTTTCTTCATTCATACGCTGTAGAAGCGCTTCATTCGTCACTCTGTTCATCCACGACACCCGCAACATTGTTTCAGTGAGGGTCCAAGCTTCCATCCTATAGGGTAATATGCCAACGTAATAAGCGTATTCTTAAAGGAATTCTTAGAGCTCTGTTGGTTAACACTTTTTTTCATGTTCTTAAACGTTAAATCCCACTCCAGCAGCCCAGGTATTTGAATGTTTGTATTCGCTCCACTATCTGTCCATTTATACTGATAGCTGTTAAGTTGTTAGCTACATTTTTGCTGACGACTATCTATTTAGTTTCCTTTATATTTAAGCGAAGACCCATTTGTTGGCCTTGGTCAATGAGAACCCGAATGCTAAACCAATATTTTCTTCGCAAAATATGTATATTTTGGAATGTACGATTTTCAGAAACAACTTTAGTACGTGGCTTATTAAACTGATCGTTCTGTAATCTTTACAACACTTGCAGTTACCCTTCTTTGGTATAGCAACGAAGGTTGACCTGAGCCAGGTTTTAGGGATTACTCCGGTCTTGTATATGCAGTTGAACAAGCTTAGTAGAAGTGTGAGAGCTTTCTCTTCTTCCAACACTTTTAAAACCTCTATCTGTATTCCATCTTGTCCTAGTGCTTTCCCATATTTTACATTTTCCATAGCGTGTATGACTTCTGCTTTGGTAATATCCATTCTGTCATCTAGAGTAATATTACGCGTAAAACTCCTATTGTCTACAAAGATATTTTCAATATATTTTTTCCATTCTTGTAATTGTTCTTCTGTACTACTAAGAATTTGCTGTTGCTCATTTTTATATTGACCAGTTGTCTGTCTGATGTACAAAGAGTCATGCTTGGGAAGTCAACTTTTATAGATTACTTTCTTGACTAAATATACGTAAGTATAATGTTGGCCAAGTTTTACAAAATGAAGAATGTTATTGGTTGGAATATTTATAATAAAATATCAAAGGATACGTTTAACTATTATACCAATTCTTGAAATCACTTCAATGAGGAGATTTTTGATGCCAAACTTTTTTAAAAGGCGTTGCATAAATAAAAAATCATTTAAAAAGAATTCTCTTAAAGTGATATTGTTTTACCACTTTTCTTGGGATTTTTAGCACAAAGGTTAGTTAGTAGATCTCATAAAATATAATTTTAGTTCTGGCAAATGGTATACAAAATAAGATTCATTATTTTATAATTAAATATTGTGTAAGCGTTGCTTATACGATAATATTTTAAAATGAAATCTAGGTTGATATGAAACTTTGACTGAAAAATTATAATACGTGCCCCGTAAGATGCGGAACAGCTTGTGCGATCATAACAAAGCAAAGAGCTCTTTGTCATCTATGAAATAAAACAGCCGGAAAGCGAGTAGAAGACTAGAGAGACAGCTTGCCTTCATCCATCGTCTTCCTTCGTCCGTCATTTCTATCTCTTTACCTGCTCAAACGGCTCTAATGCGGTTTTGGCTGCACTTCAGAAAAACTTCCTGCATTCAAATGGCAATGAACGCAAATAACACGCTGCCAACTGCGACTTTATTAAATTTTAATGTTCTTTTGCTTACCTCAAAAGGTCTCTTTAAGTTTCCTTCCTTATGATAGTCTATCTCAATTGGTTTCCTTTATCAATAAAAAATTTTAAAGTAGGAAACCATTTTATAATGATTTGTTCAAAATTAAAATCCATTTTAAAAAGACAGCTTTTAGTTTATTAGTTTGTAAAAATTCTATATTTCTAATTTTTTAAAAGTGTTGGCAACATCCCTAACCTTACCGACCCACTTACAAGTTTATTTAGAGTTTTAAAAACTTTGCAAACCGCCAATTCATCACCATGCTAAAACTATATAAAAAATTTGGTCGACCAGAAGTAAAAGTCATATAGAAAGATTTGAACCTTGGGTATTAAGATAGAAACACTTACTCAATCATTCGTAAACGTACTTACTCTATCATCAACTTTGAACTGAAACGTATGAAAATCTTTGTTCTGAATAATAATAATAATAATAATAAAACGTTTCGTAGTAATAGTATAATTTATTTGTTATTGATTATTATCAATATTTATTGTTAGATAGGAACAATTAGAGAAAACAATGAAGTTGAAATTACAGGTTATTAATTGATAAGTAAAAGAAACTTTATTCTAAATCTTCAATGTATCAGATAAAAATATTTACTTATACTTTTAACTCATACCTAATACTTTTTTGTCTAGCTGCCTCTATTAAAAAAACAAATTAATAATACATTGTTCGGTAATTGCAGTACCTGGTTTGAATATTTCGTATTATACAATATAAGCTAATTTTCAATACTCCACATTTTCACAATCTTCTTGCCATTTTATTAAAGATCTCTCTCTGCACAGTCTTCTGGATATCAATTGTACACTTTCATATATAAATAGTAGAGGGACTCTATCATTACCTATGTGACTAATAGATTTTAGATAAAAAGTCTTACCTCATATTTTTTTTTTATTTATTAAAGCAACTAGTTTCGGGTTAAACCCATCATCAGGTCAAATAGTTTAGATAATACGGTGCTTATTTTTTGTCTAATCATTTTGGCCTGACCCAAAACTAATAACCTTAATAAATAAAAAATTTTTGATGTCGTAAGTTACTTTTTCTCTTTCATATGTATTAATTTTTCCTTTTATCTATTTATTTAGTGCCCTATCTGGATCCAGAGAAGCACTTATGGAACGATATTCGATTAGTACTTCAACAATCAGTTAATCGCTATGTGAAGGGTAATTATAGAAAAATGCCCGAAATACAATACTGTTACATGGCCATATCTTGGCAATTGGTGAAGTGAAGGGAACAAAAGCCCAAAAGTATAAAATATTTCTGTATTAATCTTTTAAATAGCTGAGTATCATTTTAATTAATTTAATTAAAATCGCAATTACATTTTGACATTTATATCTTTTGCATTTCAAGCAAGAAACTGTCTTTATTTGATTGTACGTTGACATTATTGAACTAAACCCGTCTGTCATATAAACATCATGTGAAACCAGTTTACATTATTTGGCATGGAAGATTAATGAAACAAAAATCTTGTAAGATTCAAGGTAACGCCAACTATTTTGTTTTTGTAATAAGGAAAGCCAAAACTATATGAAACTTGAAGCCATACAAGCCTAAGAAAACAAATGTTTAGTATTTAGAATAAATTTTGATAGCAAGTTCCGGAAAGCACATGTGTAAAGAATCCTGTGGGCCAGACTGGAGTAAGAGATAGGTAAGAGTATTAGCTAGAAACGTATTTATTTTTATTTATGGTTCTGTTACAGTTGGGCCTTTACAAACTCCATCTACGGATATTTATAGTGTTCACAGAAACATTTTAAACGATTAAGTTATTCAGATCTACTAACATGTGTAATGAATTTTCTGGCTCGTTGCATGAGCAATTTCCCACATATGTTTATGTTATCCTGAAATAAAGCAATATTATACCTAATACCTCTGCATTGTAGCATCACCTTTTGCAGAATCTGTCGTTATTCGAAGAGATTCGCGATGTACAACAAACAGGCGGAGTTTATACACTTTTATTGAAAAGTTGTGAATTTACGACTACCGTAAACTTCCTGTAGGCTTATCGCGACGTTCACGTCTTCAATCAATCTCTGTTCAACACAGTTGCAATATTGTTACTCGATGGGGGCTCCTACAGTAAGATATTATAAGAGGTTACGATGTTAAACCAATATTTTGGTAGACGAAATGGTAAAAACTAGGTTAATACAAAACAAAACAAGATATAATAAAATATATTGAAGTTAAAAGATTGTGGAAGTTCATCTACGTTTAGTACTACCAAGGATAATTTCGTTTATAAACTAAAACTAGCCAGGCATACATAGGACAAACAAATAAATAAACCAATGTAAAAAAAATGAACAAGAAAACGTCATTAGGATAGCAAGTTAATACAAAAATACATACATATCGAAGATATCAAAGCCATAGAAATCTAAAAATGTTCAGATAATTTAAAATCTCTAATCTACATTCATAGGCTAGCCGAAGTTTGAAAACCAGTAAACAATTAAAAAAGCAATCAAAATCCCAAGAAAACACTGACCCATGTCTTGGAACCGCAAACACAACCAACTAAACGCAACTTTTTAGACTGCTTGCAAGCTTGTACCTCCGATATTTGACATTTTAACCTGTCGATCGAGGATAGCTTCTTCTCAGTTTTTTTTGCAACAAACGCCACATGTGGACCAAAGTTGCCACTACCGTCCATAACTAGTCCGAAATATTTAAGGCTTTTCTGTGTTCTCATTTCCGTGTACAGTATCTTTACCTTTAGTTTCCTCTTCATGTTCCACTTTAGGATAGTTATCTCTGTCTTTTCGAAAGCTAGGTCTAGTTGGGTTTTTCTAACATACCCTAACCCAATCTAACCTAACTTAACCTACCTTAATCTAACATAATCATCCTAACATAACCAATCCTAACGTAATCCCTATTGTTATAAATTATACATACAATTACTGCGTTAAATCGGATCTAAAATTTCGAAAAACATATTTGCTAACAAATTTATTTAAGGGGTTATTTTTTCACACGTACTTATTTAAAATCTATTCTTTTATCAAACGAGTAAACCGAATATATTTCCAAGACCTCCGCAGAGAAAGACAAATTGAAATTTTTCGAATACAACATTCCCACTTATTTATGGCCGAAATTCTTACCTGCTTTTCACCTCCCGTCATGTTTTTCCATTCCTTTGCTAGCGAAAGAAAATCATACTATAGTGTATTGTGTAAAGCCAGCGGCATGGTATAAAAGGGTATTAATGCGTTTGTTCTATTTTAAGTTACATGAGCTTGTAATTTTAATATATATTCCTGTTTATTTTCTAGGCAGAAACCAGACGTTATTGCCTCAGATAAATAATAGAAGTAAAAAATGTATAAGATTAGTTTATGTATAAGAATTAATTTAATTTTTTTCAATAATTTATAATAAATAATTTCATTGAATAATGCCTATTTGTACCATACGATATAAGAACTTTAGTTTCATCCAAATATTTTTAATTACATGAAGCGTTTTTTACCTTATACAGAGTGTTTTTAAATTCGTACAAAAAAATTCAGTAATGTGGGGGAAACTGCAATTAAAATTTATTTAAAAGTTTAATAAAAGCCTCACTGAACGTCAAATACGTTTAAAAATTTTAATTCCGTACTTTCGTGGTGATATCCCTTTTGCAGGTTAGGGTGAGCAAAATTTTTTTATAGGAAAGATCGCTCATAATTTTCTCCAAAATGTTCTGAAATTTTGAGCAGTATAGCTGTAGATGTAACACAATTCACAATTACCCATTATTTTTGGTTTATCATACTAAAATTACTAAAATAATTGGTGTTTTATTAATTCTACAGTGTTATTTGGTTAAAATGCTCCAATTATTTGTTAAAACTTTTTAAAATTTGACACAGTTTTCTATCCAAAGTCTTGTGTAATATTTAGCAAATTTTATTTACATTTATATATTTCATGAGTCTAATTTTTTTCCAAATTTACGGATATCATTTTAGTGCGATTCATTTTTGGTCAAATGTTGGCATTTTTTATTTATCTTGTACTATTTCAATGGTAGTAGTTGAGCTGCAACTAGATAAACAATTAATTTTTGAAATTATTTTTAAAAATTGCTTTAGGTACATTATTTTAAATTAATATCAATTAAATAACACAAGAAATCCTTTTTATTATAATCAAGTTGTACCGAAATAACAACTTTTCTCTGAAATCAACAGTCTGATTAATTTTGGTTTCTTCAGTACATTATGATAAATAGACGAAGGAGTTTTTCATAATAACTAAACGCGACGTTTCGAGTTCTTTGACCTCTACTTTATGCATAATATAGTTCTTCGGCATTCATGGATTACCGCTCAAATTGTCTCATATTTAATTCTTATTTCACAGCTAGTCTTTATTTACTTACGGGGATGTTAAACCCTTTAATATAAAAGTGATTTTTATTAAAATAAAATACGAGTAGTTTAGGTCAACTAATGAGTATGAATAATAGGATAAGTTAAAGGAGACTAATAAATTTATTTCTAAAATAAATCGGGATCAGTGAGCATAAAATTCAAATAAAATATTTATTAACTAACCTGTCTGCTTAAGAATTTTATCTAAACCATTATTAACATAATTAATGTATGTAATTTATTGTATATAAGTTCTCTTAAAGATGGTATTGTATCAAAACGTACCTTGACTATTTGGTTTTATAACGATGTTTTTTTATTAACTATTATTTAACACATATTTGCTCATCCTGAGATGAACGGTATTGAAAACCGGTGATAAAATTAATTTTTAGCAAAAATAAAGTTCCCTGAAGTCTTTGGAAAAATTTCGTGTACGTCTTTGAATTTGGTTCTAAGTAGTGTTCCCCTACATCGAGAATATGACGATTCTTTAGGGAATTTCCTCCGGAAAATGGAGTAACTTTCCGCTATGCCATTTGCATCCTCTGTATCTCGTATTGGGAGTGGATTGTTTGGCGAATGCAAACCGGTTTACCGTTTTTCTAATTAAACTTTTAATCACCAGGCAGCGCATTTTGAATAAATGATGAATCCACATCAACAGCAACAAAATCGACTAAGGAAATTGAGCCAACTTTGATTTATATTTAGGTAAAAGGAAATTCGAGTTTATTTATATTTTTAATGATTCAGTAAGGAAAAATATGCAATATTAATTCTTGAAAAGTAACCAGGACACTGCGAACTCGACGCTGAATTCATGTCAACCCATGTTTGTAAGCAAATAATAACATATAAATTGTTACTTTAATTAAACTAATTAAAAATTTACTAACTTGATTCAAATATATTTTTCTTATTATTATATAAAATTAAAAAAATTATAAAAGTATCGAATTATTTAAATATATCAATGATGTGTAAATAATAACTTCTAATGTGTCTCACAGCATGTTCAATTTTCGAATGTTAACATAATGTTAAAAATGACTTTTTACATGAAAATGTTTTGTTTTGTTTTATTTTTAATACTCTTAGTTTCTTGGTATGTAATAGTCTGCTCAAAAGGTACAAATGTATCTATTTCATTCTGTTTTATTACAACGAAGTTTTATTGTAGTCTAACATGTTGAACAATGCTTTAGAGGTTTAAATAAATGATAGCGATTTATTACAATCGTTACCTGACCACATTCGCCTCAAACAGGAAATTTAAATAATTTAACGTCCCTTCTACATTCTAGAAATGTATCCTGCATAAATATACTTGCTTTATTTTATTAGAATAAATAAATTTTTATAAACACTTAAATCGAAAAACATTGTTCTTATTCTTTGCCATTTAATAAATGAAGAAAATTGAATATCCGAAAAAAATGAAACAGAGAAAAATCCAAATCGTAAATGCTTAAACATCAACAATAATTCGACTTACAAAATAGTTAATAAGAATAATTGAGAATACCCAGAAAAAGGCCGAAAATATGTTTATGGGATAAAAAATAAGAAAGAAAAAGTTAAAGCTCGATCAACAAAACTTCCTACTCGGAATTAAAAAATTGGCATTGTAATTATTAACTATTTATATTGTTTAAATTAATTTTGTTAAATAGGGTCAAGACAAGATACAACAAGAAAAACTTTTATTTATTCGCTGATTAGAAAAGTTTTCAATAATAACAAGCATACGTTACGAATAAAATGAAATTTAAGATGGTTAATAATAAAAGACGTATAAAAGGGTTTGTAGATATCAAACAGGGAGGAAACCAGTTAGAATGTAGAATTTCCGCTGTATTTCTCCACCGCAGCATCACCGATCACTGAGATAATATTCTTGTTTTGTCTTGAAAGTTTATAACGCCTTTAGGGTTTTTGAGATAAAATTGAAGCGAAATAGTATTAGTAGATTCCACGTTGGCAATTTGGATATAATTAAAACGTTTAATTAAAAAAAATTGTCCCAATATCGCATTTTTGTTTTATTTAGCAAAAAATACATAAAGAAAACAAAAAAAGATGTGTCGTTTGTAAATCCATATTCGTAAATGTGATTTAATTAAAATAAAAATAAATTAAAACAAAGAGAATGTTTTAAAATTATTTTTTACAAACAATGTTTACGTTAACATTTATGAGTTATTAAAAAGTTGGAGTATTTCCCAAAACGTTGATTATCAAGCAGTAATTACCAAAAATACAATGACAGTGACAGATATAATGTATATATATTGTAAAGGGTCTCACGTTACAACGCGCTATTTATAATATTTTGTAGAGTCAAATTTGTAATGATGTGCCACGTCAAATTTGTAATGTGAATTTAAAATTTTCTATTGTTTATAATTATGCCCGGTATAAATTTAGTCTATCGTATGAGATGCAATTGCCTATTAAATGTCAGGGTCAATTCAAATGAAAATAAGATTCAAATAATATAATTGTAATATAATTATCTAAATTTATTTTTAAACAAAAAAAAAATATAAGAAATAAAATTATCAACAGTTACTTACCACTTTGTAGTTTTTTGTGCTGCAAGTAAAAGTCCAATTCTTCTTGCTTCCTATTTGTCAATTCAAAATGTCCGTCAAACCACGGCCGTTGAGTCAGATAAAGTTTATCAACATTTTGCTTTTCCCAAATTTCAAAAAATCTTGAAAATTCACCTTCTTGTAGGAGCCCATCCATAGCAGGTAAGGTTTATTCACTCCTATCTATCGCACTATTGTCGTTTTCTTGTAACATTATATTATACATATAACATTAACTGAATACTTCAGTTGTATAATATCATTTAATATTAATAACTTTTAAAAATTAAATTTGAGGATAAGTAATTTTAAATTTCTTACTAACAATGATGTTTCTTTGATCAGGTTTCAAACATAAGAAGATTTTATTGTTGGCGTCATCACGCTCACAGAGATGACGTCAGGACGAGTTTCAGGATTTTCCCCTAAAATTGCCGATTTACGAAATAATGAATTTATTCCTTTCATTTGGACCACACTGTATACTATTATTACCTTTTATTTACTTCATAACTATAGAACACGCGTTACTATATCTTTTTATCATTTTTAGGATTACCTTCAACTATCTAATGTAAAATTGTGATTAAAAAAGTTTAATGCCACAAAACGATTTTGTTTTGTACCTTTGTTTTCATATTTTCTAATATTTTATTTCGTTTTTGTTTTGCATTTGCTTCTTTTTCTCATTTCTCTTATTTTCTTCTACATTAGTGATTCCCAATTTGATCTTCTTTTTCCTTATTTTTGTCTGTTTATTGCATCTCTTGGTATATTTGATCCTACTACGTCTAATGCACTTTTAAATTATTTATTACTCTATTTTATTAGTTCATTTAATTAAATTATGGCGTTCAGAATCATTCTTTTCTAAATAAATTCCGGTATTCTATTCAATTGCTTTCCAGGTATGAATAAAATTTAATCTAATAGAATCATTTTATTTATCTTGTTTTTAATGTATGTTGGTTATTTATTTGTGAATTTAAGATAAATATCCGTACTTTGCTGCAGTTATATAAATTAGGAAATTTTGAAAATATATTTTTTTTTAAATATTAGTAATGTTAATGTATTGCTTTGTATTTATATGATAAAATATAACCATAACTAACCGTATTTACTAAATGTAGCTGAGACTAACTAATACCTAAAATACACTAAATTTCAGAAATATTCTGTATATTTCAACACTACTGAAGTTAAATTCCTTTCATTTGAAACTTAGAAAAGTTTACCGTTGCACAAAAGCCAAGTTTTTCATATTCCAGCTATGTACTACAACTATTCTAAGCAAGACACAATACCATTCAAAGGATTTCCTTAAGGATTATACCTTGGCGTCTTCTCTTTCTCTCGGCTGAGATGAAATCGACACTTCTTATATTAATTAAACTTGCTTGCAGCCCTCGATTTCCAGGGGCGTGCACCACAAGTTTCGAATTTCAAGCTAAACTTCGACAGAATCTTCGGTAATGAATTAGGAGAGTATTATCTCAGAACTTTTGGGGCAATAACTTATGAGTAAATAGATACGGGTAATTCTTGGTAACCTATTTAAAACTAGAAGTTATTGTTTTATTAACTGCTTGTGTTGATTAGATCAGTTTGTAGGAAATTGTTTAATATAATATACAATGTGTCCCAAAAAGATTTACACAAATAGACAAAAATTTTATCTTACATTTCATAGAAAAATATTCCTTAGGAAAAGCTGTGCGTCACATTGAAATTCATAATCAATCGTCATACTTCTAAAACATTGGTTGGAATACGGGAAAAATAAAAAGTAATTATTTATAATTCAAAATGTTGATGGGAAGAAATTATTAGTAATTTTAAGTTGTTTAATTCTATTAATAATCCAACGTGTTTATTAAAAATGTTTGTAATATTCTTCTAGAAGGGTCGCGAATCTAAAATATTCATAATTTTATGTTTTTTATATTTTTAATAAACATTTTGTCCTCTAATAGTTTATTCTTCATTATAAATAATTGTTATTATTTATTTTTCGTGTATTCCAACAAATGTTTTATAATATTGATATTTGATTGTTCATTTTTAAGTGATGTAAGAATATTTAAAAAAAAATGTATTTATAAAAAACTTTTTGGGACACAATGAATATGAACTTATTTAATAAGTTTCACCATTTTTTATTACTTTATTGTTAGGTATATCCTACGAATTTCGATTAAGATACAGACGAAGTTCATAATTTTAATACTTTTTTAATACCATATGGACACTAACTGACAATCATGATGATAAACTAGAAGATAAAGAATGTTTCACGGACTCTTTATTTTATTGTAGGATTATTTATAACCACCTGTTTATTAGTAGTTGGTTAATCTTATTATGTTTTTATTTTTTTAGTCTTTTTGGATACAATTTAAATACTATGGGTACTATTCCTTTTCTTCTTTAAAATATTTATGTACTATACTAAAAAACATCCTAATTAGAATATTATATAGTTTCTAACATTAAGCCGTTAAACAACTACACTATGCTTGGAAATATGAAATAAACTTTTGTTTACTGTAGGGCTCTTCTGTAAACTGAAGTGTCATTCGAGTCAGAGATAAGAGCCAGAGTGAGGACTTGAGCTGTTGGCTTATCACTTATAAGGCCCTCTAAAGATTTCTGGAAACATATCTGTTGTTTCAATTAACTCAAACAACTCGTTATGTATACGTATAAATCTGGCAAACTGGCAATTTCATTTCAGCAACGGGATCTCCAGAGGTTTTGCTATGAAACAAAATTGATTCCCTTTGGATTTTCATAAGTAAACTCTTCATCGATCGGATTGTGACTACTTATAAGAAGACTTTCCGAACAAGGCAATATGCTAACATTAAAAATTGATGTCCTTGTTAGTTTTTGAATAAAAATATACCTTATACGCAATATCATCATTAAAGGTACGCATCATTCTTTCGCAATTCTATTTATTACAGTAGATTATTATTAGGCTTAGATGGGCCAATGGTATGTATTTATATGGCGCACCCCTACCTTAAGATTCATTCATACATTAATATTTCTAAAGTGAAGGTTGCTCCCGGCAAGTGAAAAAAGTAAATTTATATTTAATAAATAATGATAATACTCAATTAGTCATTTTCTTTTAGTCTATCACAACAATTATTTTCACAACTCGCTAGTGACTATGCAAAATCTCTGTAAATGATAAATTTAAGAAGTAAAAGTGACGGAAAGTAAAAAAAGTGAAAAATAATTGCACATATACGGTTAATTGGAAAGCGGCATGTAGATAGTGGAAAAGATACCTGTTATTTCGTTCTTTTCTAAAATTTAGTAAACACTCAGTTTACCATTGGTTTTTACATAGCTGAAACTAAGGGTATGTGAAGAAGAGGAAGTCCAAATTATTTTTTTATGCGGATAATTTAGAATAGTCTAAACAGTTCATTTTTCGCTAATTAATAAATCAAAGGCATTTTTATCCGGTTACGCCTTGCATTGAATGAACAATAATTGCATCATTTATATAATTACGAGCTGGCAACTTAACAGGCAGTCTAGATTTTACGATTAATTTGCAGATGACATCTTCTGCGCACTTATATAACTCGAGTACAGAAGTTCATGTTGCAGCATATCTTTATTAATTTAAAAGTTGGATCAGATAAATTTGCAGCAGACATAGTTTAGATGGGCATTTCTTTAATGATTTACTAATTTCATTCGGAGTTGGGTTGAGATGAAATAAAGTACAATCCTTCAGTAATTTCTTTGAAATCAAAGCTATTTAGAATACATTTTTAAAAGCTTTAGTTTTATCAAAGGACCCCGCACATTTTATATGGAAAAAGGTCTTCCCGTCAAATTTGCTGAAAATTTGGGAAATTGTTCGTTTTGTACCCCTGATCAAAAGTGTCAATGGGGTCGAAGCTCAAAATGCCCATCTTTGGGCTCTACGGCCATTTTTAGTGGCCAAAAACGGCAAAAATTCATTTTTTTCAATTTCATGTTTAATGCTGGGAAATTGTACGTTTTGTACCCCTGATCAAAAGTGTCAATGGGGTCGAAGCTCAAAATGCTCATCTTTGGGCTCTACGGCCATTTTTAGTGGCCAAAAACGGCAAAAATTCATTTTTTTAAACATTATGTTTAATGCTTGCACAGTTCCTTAAGTTTTCATTAAGTTGTATGCGTGTGAGTATTTTATGTAGGAATATGTCCATGTCCATGGTATTTAGGTTATGCTAGGAATGTACAAAACGTACAATTTCCCAGCATTAAACATGAAATTGAAAAAAATGAATTTTTGCCGTTTTTGGCCACTAAAAATGGCCGTAGAGCCCAAAGATTGGCATTTTGAGCTTCGACCCTATTTACACTTTTGATCAGGGGTACAAAACGAACAATTTCCCAAATTTTCAGCAAATTTGACGGTAAGACCTTTTTCCATATAAAATGTGCGGGGTCCTTTAAAATTGTTATCTAAACGATTAATTTATTTTACTATAAATATAAATAGAAACTTGGGCTGAAGTACTAATAGCTTTTACAAAATATAGATAATGGAGGAAAACTTAAAGACACTAAAACTGATCAAAATATTTTTTAGTATAAACTTAATACTTATATATACAGAGTGGGCCACTGAAGACAGTCCATCCTGATATTTGGCAGTATTCATTAGATTTTAAGAAATTGCTTAAACACTCTCATCATCTAAGACTTTTTTTTCGATATTAACTCTAGGTATGATTGAAAAAAAAAATCTATATTTAATTCAAGTCTAGTACCTCCAAAAAATTAAAGGCAATGCCTATGCTTGGTTAATGTGAAAATAATTTCAACTTGTTCCGCAATAGAATAGACTATTTTGGACGTAATAAAAAAATACCTATTAGATTAAGTAGCACGACTGGAAAACGCTACCAAATGTCTTAGTAACTACTTACTAAATCTTTGCAAAGTTTGGTTTTTTTGACGTGATAAAGGAAATGTGGCACATTAGCCAAACATAGGTGCTGCGTTTAATTTTTAAGAGGTATTAGACTTTAATTAAATTAAGATTTTTTTTTACAAACCTAGAGTTAATATCTAAAGAAAAGTCATAGATGATTATATGGCTTATTAATCCATCGCAATAACTTTCTAATAATGTGTCACACATGGTATAATCCCTATTAAAAATTAAACATAGAAGGGAAGGGACTGACACATGACAGATGTCTGTATCGTCAAAATATGTCCCCTTTGGAATAAAAATCGACGTGTTTCAGAATTTTCTAAAAATCTAATGAATACTGCCAAGTCTCAGAGTGGACTGTTTTGAGTTGCCCACTCTCTATAATAAAATCATTCATTAAGGTCTCATAATTGTTTTAATATTCTTATTGAACTAAACAGACATTCTCAAGTTGTGTTCGGCTCTTTATTTTATAGACTACATTTAATCAAATTCAAATATCAAATAGAGTAGCCCTTTTCAGTCTTCAGAGTAGGTTCTGGTTGCCTAGCAGATAAAGAGCATCTATGATCCTCATATTATGGCGCATTAACATACTGTTCTGGCAACTGTTAATTTATTTTGTAAACAAGTCCTTTATAATACAACTTGTCAAAGCTTGTGCAACATAAATGAATACTGCATGCTGATACTCTCATTTTGAGAAAACTATGTTTATAGAACTTTTTATTTTTTGTTTAAATGTAGATATTGTCAAATATAAGATTTCCAAATTTATAATCAGTAATAATTTCCAATTTATAATAAATAATAATTGTAACATTAAATGATTACTTTCAAAATATATTTTCATGCGACTATTGTAATATCTATTTAATATTTATAAATTATTTATCTAAACAATTCAAATTAGTTCAGACCAAATTTTATAGCATAAAGACAAAAATATTTTTCGGCATTTTTCGAGGACTTTGGCTTGTATTAAATGATTTTGGGAAAAATTAATGCCTTTCTGTTAACAAGTCCCAAGGTACCGCCCTAAGGAGTTGAGTGTTACAATATTAATATAAAAAATACGAATTACAATTATATTGTCAATATTTTATTTATTTCATTTAGTACAAAAATATTGTTTTTTAATCTGAAAAAGTTAATTTAAATCTACACTTACTCTAAATATTCAATCCCCCGTATTACACTTAATGGTTCTAAAATGCAAAATGCCGTTAACATTATGTCAGTCTTAGTTACAATATCGCTGAAACATGAAATTAGATCCCAATTGACCTTGCAAAGAAATAAATTTTGTACCGGATCGTGTTTCGTAATTTAATTAAAGGAGCAACCTACTCATTTTTTATTCAGCGTTTCTTGTCTCCTTTAGAAAACACTGAAAATTCGGCAATGCCTCCCTCTCGTTTACTTTTTTAAGAAGATAGAGATGGGACAGTAAAGTCCCGAATGTACCTTAACATTGAAAGGACAAGTTTTTAATTTTGGAATACATATATATATATATTTCTAAATATTATAATGTTCTTGGGCTTGTAAGAGTAGATGTGGTAGAAAACGGGGCCTAACAATTTTATACGTTGTCACTACTACTATTGACTTATATAATAATCATCTTGTTATATATTTGTAACTCCAGAAGAGGATATCTAATTTTTCTAAATATTCTTTCTTTTTTTGTAAAAAATAATGAGTTGGTATTTTTACTATAAAATACCTAGAAGTCCGATTACTAATTTTTCTATATTTTCCCTCCTTTTTCTTCTCTTTAGTTTCTCAGTGAACTGTTTGTTTATGAAAAACTTCTAATCAACAAATGTAAATATAGTCAAGAAGTTTCTTTAACGTTTAACAACAGGTTTAATAAATAAAAAAATATATTTTTAAATATTGGGATGGAGACAGTTGGGTTGTTGTTAATGGAGCAACAAATCACATTTGCAGTCTTAATTTGTTTGAAATTTATGAATTATTTAAGAGTATGTGACTACAGCTAATAGTGATACCGTCCAATCCTTAGGAGAAGGTGATAGAAAGAAACCAGAGTAAATGGAAAATGGAAAATAATGTCAATTATGGTTGCAGATGTTTCGAATGCACCTAAATTAAAAAAACAATCTAGACCCAGAGGGAAGACATAATCTGAAATAAATATAGACACAGATAAGAATCTTCTTGAGTTATTCCATAAAAGTTTAATCCAGCAAACAAGAATGATCAGATATAATCTTGATAGTTTATATTTATGGAGAGGCACATGTTCTTAAATTTGGCCATAAACACAAAGAAATATCTCAGGATGAACTTTTAACATCTTAACATTTTTCCATTGTATATTATTTCTCTTTACTTCTTTTTGAATGGTCTTCATTTTCTCTTTCATTCCTTTTCAGAGTTTTTTTTTGTTTTCTACTTTTCTACCACTTTTATTTAAAACACTCTTTCAAGCAATCTTTCATCCGACCTTTGTTATACTTATACCCCAACAACATTAGTTAACTTTTAATGATTTTTTCATTTATAAATTCAATATTTAAATTGTCTACGAGGATGGCCTGCCATAGTAGGCCATTAATTTTCTTTTTAATTTTTATGTTTGTATTTAGTAACATCCTGTCACAGTTTGACATTAAAATTTTGTCAACGTATGTCAAGTAGTTTTCATTAAGTGACGTATCAAAGTTTATAAAAATAGAGAAAACCGAAATTCGAGCCGTGATAAAATATTTTCATATTAAAAGTTTAACACCTACAGAGGTTAAAAATGACATAGATTTTACGTGAGATCTTCTCCATAATTCAGCATGGTTAAAAAGTGGATGGCGGAGTTTGAACGTGGGCGTACAAGCATTAAAGATACACCACGACCAGGAAAGCCGAAAATCTCAAGTTCTGTTGAAATGGTCGACGAGGTCAACAGAACAGTACTGCAAGATCGTAGATTAATGTTGGATGAGATAACAGAGATTGTGGAGATTTCAAAAGAGCGGGTACATCGTATTCTCCATGAAATTGTAAGCATGAGAAAATTATCGGTTGGGTAGGTGCCGCGACCAAAAATCACATCTGAGCTATGTTTGGAGCTGTTTCAGCGCAATCCAACAGATTTTGTGCGCTGATTAATAACACTACATGAAACTTGGATACACCATTATAATAGACTAGAGACCAAACACCAATCCAAACAGTGGACAACAAAGGGTGAACCGGCTCCCAAAAAGGCGAAATCAGTTCTTTTCGTTGACTACCTTGAAAAAGAAAAAACAATAAATAGCGAATACTACGCAAATCTCCTAGAACAGCTCTTCTAAAAAATTCAACAAAAAGACCCGGGTTGGCCAAAAAGAAAATATTTTTTCATCAGGACAATGCACCATGCCACAAGTCGGTTATCGCGATGACTAAAATTAATGAGTCGGGCTTTGAACTGATACCTCACTCACCCTACTTCCCTGATTTGGCCAAATCGGACTTCAGCCTATTCCCAAACTTGAAAAAATTTCAAGCGAGAAAGAAATATGCTTCAAATTTGGAAGTGATTTAAGCGACAAACAGTTATTTTGAAGATTTGCCAGAATATACCTACAGGGATGTGGTAAACAGTTTGGAACAGCGATGGACGAAGTGCATTCAACTAGAAGGAGATTTTGTTTAAAAATGAAAACAAATTTATTCTTCTAAATTATTGTTTTCTTTGTTAAACCGCGAATTAATCAACCCATCCTCGCATATGGCTCATCTCAGTCATGTCTGATCATATTCCTTCTCACCTTTCGCTTAATTTTCTTTGGGAATATAATTTCATGAGTGCCTTTTTTATTTAGAGTATGTTCACAGAATATAGAAGGCCAAATGTCCAATTCTGAGACTTGGCTGTATTGTTTGTTTGTGTATTAGAAGCTCTTTCTTTATAGAGATACTAGTGTTTCTCTTCAATAGATTAAACAGATACTTTAAATAAAGAACGATTAATTAAACAAGCTTCTATTAGTAATTTAATTTGTATTAGAAGTATATTCCTTGTTGTTCATCGAGATATAAGGAAATGGAAACCCTATACCTTGACTAAAATAGTTTCACGTTGACCTTAATTGATGTTTGTTTTTTCTGTTGCTTTCTCAATCCGAACTTTATTCTATTTTTTGTTTAGTTTTAACACAATTTGAACTTGTAATATATTAAAAAGCTAAACAGATAATGATAAATAAAATTATCTAAAATGATTTTCCCTAAGTATAAAATGAGCTGTATTTAGTAAATTAATATAGGTACCTATTATTTCTAGGTTTTGGCTGTTTGAGCGGTCGTGTTAGGTGGATTAGTCAGGTCCATTGATTTAATTTTTAATTTCAGAAAAAATTGCTTACGCATCTTCTTTAACTTGTATCTCTTTCTGTTGCTTTTGTGCACGGCTATATTTTAAATGGTTATTTGAGTATACAAACTATAGATATATGACAATATTCAATTGTATGATTTATTTATGCTTTGTGACAAAAAACTAACTGAAACATAAAGAGCACTTGCCAGCTAACTCTCAGGTATATTTGTGTCAACCCTGACACCAACTCTTTGAAGAAATATTGCACGTTATTAGGGTAGACGTACCTTTAAACATACTGATCACATTTACAGCTGAAAAACATATAATGCTATGCTGTCAATTAATAGAAAAAAAAATAGAAAAAAAATACCGAATATATGTCCATAAATTTATTTACATTTAAATAATAAAATAAGGAGAGAATGTAAAACAAATTAGAAAAAAACAGTAAAACACAAAATAGAAAACGACGATAACCGCTGTTTGCTAAATATTAGTAGTATTATTATCATTTTTAGTTATTAACCCCAAAATAATGAAGCTCTTTGAAAATGTTGTCTTTAAGTCACGTTTAAAGATCTCAAAAGATTATCCAAAAAGTTTAAACTTAGTACAACGACTAAGTCTCTAATGACAAATGGGTTTCTATGTAAATACAATTTCATCACATGTAAATACAATTTCAATATTGCAACAAACAGCTTACTTGAGGGATTATAAACATTTTGGATAATTTTTATTTTTTATCATTTTTGTCGGCCCAGTTTGGAAACGTTAAGATCTTTCAGTAATAATTTGCTCTGGCGGGCTGCTAGTTAAGTTTTAAGATAAATGGCTTTATTGTTTTTAAATATTCTCAATGAAGATTAATATACTCTTACATACGTTTGCTTTAACCTGTCGACTCAAGCAATTTTAGCGATTGTCAAATTATGTGGCATCCAATGTGAACAAATCTTCGCGATGACCAAATGTTCATGCAATATTGAATTTATTGAAATGGGACTAATACCCAGACACGCCTCAATTTCACGTTAAGTCACATGATGATTTTTCGATATGAGGCCACGCACAGCATCGATATTTCCTGATACACCAGCCGATTTTGGACAGTTCTTGAGCGAATGACGTCCAAGACTGAATCAGGAAATTGTGCTTAATACGGTGACTTGCGATGATGCACATAAAATAAATTAGAACACGAAAAGTTAATGAAAATAAGACGAATAATACTCAAATGACAAAAGTCCTGAGGATGTATTCAATTAAAAACGTTAAAATATCCTAAGCTGATGTCAGAATTTGACATATTGGGATTGGTTTTACCTTAGTTCAAAACTTAAGTAACACTACGTATTTTGAAAATGTAGAAATCTGGTAATCTTTATTTTTATAATAATATCTTAATAAAAGTACTTCGGTTTATTTCCTAATTTATAAATTTAAATACAAGGGTTCTATCAGGAAAAAGCTACAAAGAGTTTTAAAAATCAACTAACACATGTTGAATTTCATTTAAGGGGAAGGTAATTGTTAACTAGAAATAATGAGCATAGTTGGAGAAACTGAACAGCATCTGGAAGGTTTTTGGGGATTTTTCCCTTTCATAAAAAAGTTGTCGTTAAAATTGTTATCCCGTCACTTAATCCTCCGGATTGAGGATGTTGTTAGATTATCGCTAAAAGTTCAGATCGAGAGCTAAGCAAATTTGGAAATCAGTTGTCGTTTAACGACTGTCTAGAACAGTACTTACTCTCGTGCAAAGGTGTCCTTATGCTTACTGAATTTTTGTAAGTTATAATTTGTAGGTACTTTTTTTTAGGTAGTCAATAGAATACAATCGACGGGAATTAATAATTATTCAACTATTAATTTCATTGCTTTGTTAATATCACTTTTTTATATATACTTTATTACAATATGAATCTATTCCTCGCCCAATAAATAATTTATAAAAAGTTCGTTTTCGTTTCTTTTGTTATTTGAGTGACCTATCAGGGATAAGTATACTTATATACTGGGCGTTTCCCAGAATCGGAGCTTCAATCCAACAGGATACGTAGGATCACGTTTTTACTTCCGCTCCAATACAATATGTGGTGTCATACATACATTTCTAAACAACCAACATGTGGAGGTTACATGAATTACAGTCTACATATTACACAAAATGTCTGTTGAGAATCAGAATTTGAATCGTTAGAACCATATTTGAACATTTTAACAATGTTATAAATCTGGCTTGCTAAAGTAAGGTTAAGAAAATTTATATGACTAGTTATATTTAGTGAAAAAAATTTAACTTTTCGGTCCCATCTCTACATCGACAAGATGCTCCTGATTCAGAAAACAACCCTCATTCGGTTCTCTCAAATATCCTCAGGTTGCCGTGATAGACGGCATTACACGGCATAACGCGACGATGGTAGTTGTGGCAGGAGACTGTAGCGGCTGAGGGCGGCAGCCTAAAGGGGCGGCCCATGATGTCCCGAAACTTCCCGCTACATGTCACTTTCATGCACATTGCCTTTTACGTTCTTGAGCCTCTTCCACCATACATATATTTATGATTCGCTCTTATTCATAGTTATTCAAATGTGAAGGATATTTCAAACGTACCGTATGGCTTTCTGGGCCCGCTTTCCTTTATATTATATGGTGGAGAATGGAAACGTTTACATGTAGCTGATTTTTTTTAAATAATGATTTTAGCATAGGAGTGGAAGAGTAATATATATTTCTTTATAACTAGGCCTTAATACACTTTTTTGCGCCCTGTTCTACAAGTATGTTTAATGTCACTACTAATCGCGATATTAATCATAACTCTGTTTGTCTATGTGCTTGCTTGTATTTGAAATACAAAAAATGTTTTAATATCTTCTACTGAATTATACTGTTACGTATATCATCATCGAAATATAAGCCTTATAAATAAATGAATATTCCTACAAAAAGTAATATTTATTCATAAACAAAGTTATTCAAAAAAATAACCAAATCAAAAACTTGCCGCCTTCTATAATATATATAATAGAACATTTAATTGATAATTATATTGAAAATAAATGGATACATAAACAAACTTTTATTGGCAATTTCGGCCGATTACTTTTATTTATTTGAATATTTTTGGGAAAAACAAACCTATGCTGCAATAAATAGATTGGAATTTTTTTTTTGGAAATATTGTGTGTTCAAAAGAGATTTAATCAGAATTTCGCATACGATAATGTCACGCAGAATGTCGTCTTATTTCTACACTTCATTTAATACAGTTTTTTAGTACCTAAGGCATTTCCTTCTTTACTTTATTTTCCTTCATCTCGCACAATATACGAGCGCCTTTTTTGAAGTGGGCAGCCATTATGAGCATACATAAGGTCTATATTTTTACCCGTCATGCTCATGAGAACTCAAAGCAGCGGTCTACCTTAATATTTGCGTAGCAATTCTGATATAACCTCGGGCTGTAAGAGAATCCTTCACTGCATTAAGATGCCGTTTTCTTGGGAAATTTTAAACGGAAAATTGTTTTCATGAGCTTGTAATATCTCAGGCGGTTATGAATACGTTGAAATAATACAAAAAAGAATCTCTCAGTTGGTGGATTCTTAGTTGAGCGGTATTTTCGGCATAAGAAGATTTAATTAGTAAATAGCCATTAGTAATTTTAATTTTGTTTAAACTACAAAAACTATAATTATTTATACAAAAATAAATATGTGATTTCAGAAGGGTAATTCCTGATAAAAAAGTATTGAGGAATTACATTTACTTTCTTTTCGTTAAAATTGTAACTGTATTTAAATCTTATTTTTTCTTTAAAAAAAATGTTATTGTAATTGCAGCAAAATCGATGTAGAAATCGTGTAATTGTATTTTTTAAATTATTTAATTACAATTACTTCTTATAAACAGAATTATTTTTTTAATTACAATTACTTTTTCTAATTACAATTAAATTTTAAATATACACTGCGTTTATAATGTGTGGAAAGGGTCCATTATCTCACGAGTTAACTATTTTCAGAGGTAAAGCTCGGACAAGTCGATTTTTATTTTTGTTTTTTAATTTTTTTTTTTCAAAAAAAATAAAATAACTTCTACCCTCACTACCTTATCAGATGGGCCGTTTCCATACTTAATGAACGCAGTGTATAAATATTTACGTGTGATCTAAAAAACAAGAAGTTTATTGCAGAAAATTAATTGGGAAAACATTGTAAACCCGTAAAGTAACAATGTGAATGGTATAGTGAATAAAAAAATAGAAGTAGGTACACAAATTTTAGCAGAGATTTAACTTTTTTTGTTTAGTTTTACAATAAACTTTTAAAACTTAAATTGTTTATTATTATTAAATTCCCTTTTTAATATAATAATAAATGAAATTACTTTTTCGGAATTGTGCTTAATTGAAATAATTTAATATTTAATATTTTCTATTTTTTTAATAATATTAAAATATTTTTTATGTATATTTTGACTCAAATTTTGAACATTTAATTATAATCTTTAAACAATTTTATCCATATAATAAACTAATGATAAGAGTAATCAGTAAAATATTTAATTTCTAATTCCATTTTTCGTGTAAATTTCATTAAATAAATAAAATTCCTAAAATTTTTAAGACATGTAATTGTAATTAGTTCCTTTTTAAAAAACATACTTTGCAAATGTAATTATTTTAAAAGTACAAGTAATTTCCCCAGCTCTGCGAGTATCGAATTTTGTTATTTTAACCGAGTAACAGACTATATTTTCTGCACGACCAGAAATTTACTCGATTTTTCGCTCATTATTTTATTTAAATTAAAATTAAAATTTGTCGTTACAGCGCCATCATTTAAAGTATGCTCAAAATTTAATGAGCAATTCATAGCAGAAATACATAATTTATAATGATAAGATGCAACTAACAGTCGGTGGATAATCATAAAGTACCTGAGTGTAGAAGCTTAATTTATACAAATAGCTCTATCTTGCGATAATTTGAATGTACCTCATGTGACTGTAATATACAGAGTTTTTAATGTCTTTCAGTTTTTTATATTCAATTATAATTTCGCATAGAAATAGAGCAAGTCGGTAATAAATTTAGTACCTAATTATAACGAAAAATGTATATATTTTGATGACAAAAAGAAATAACACAAAAAACAATGGCGTGCACAATGGAACAAATAAAACTCATAAAAAAACATCCAATCTAATTTTAATCCAACAAATTTCTCCTACAGAAGATGCCAGTAAAAATATTTGGAGTCGAGCAGAAAAATGAATAAATATGAAAAAGATAAATTATACTGAATTCATATAAGTATAATTTATATTTTTCATATTTATTATGGATAGTTCCCACAAAGTCAGAGTTGAAACAATTAATTTAAGAAAAGTGAATATTTTATAATAAAAAAATAAAAGCAGGAGTGTCTCAAGGCGGAATCCTAGGACCATTCGTTATTAGTTATAGACACATACATGCAGGTTTATTATCTTTAGAAACCGGTAATCAACTACTAATTAATTTAAAGCAATAAAATGAGTTTTGAAGATGGACAAAAGTCAAATTAATGAGTTAACATATTTTTAATTTCATTCAAATCATCCAAACATCCAAACCTAAAAATCTAATTGGAATTCTGGTTCCCCGGCATACAAAAAATAATGCTTAATATTGTAATTATATTGAGAGTAAAAAATTGTTATACAATGGCTGCAATTGTAATAAAATGAAACCAGTTTTAAAACCAACATTCTACGCAAAACAAAACGCTTTTATAAATAATGATATTCACTAGATAAAAACGCATCAATCAAAATAAATCCATCTTAATTCACTCCTTTAATACTTTATATTTTTTGACATTAAAAACCCCAAGTTAAAAAAAAAGAACTGTTTCCTTTAGTATAGAAAGAGACGTGGATTGTCTTTTATTTTTGCTCTTAACGGGATAAAATAAATGATAGTAATAATAGCGTAGCGAATGAGATGGTGTTACGATAAGGGTTTGAATCTAGGATCAAGTAAAAATAGAGATCTTTCTAAATTTGGACTTACCTAGTGAATATAGCATAATGTAAGAATAACGATAATTTCATTATTGTTTTTGTTTTAGTTATTATTAAACATTAAACATTATTATTTATTATTAATGGTACATTAAAATATGCCATCATCTGATAAACTATTTTTAATGTATGGTAATGGGGGACATTATAATTATAATAATGTTGTGCCCCACGTTGGGGTCGACAATTTTGTTGTGGAAGAGTTTTACATTTTAATTATAATTATATTGTGCTGTTTTATAATTATGCCCGGTATAAATGACTTCTTAAATAGTTCAAATAAAGAATATGGTTTAAACAATATGATTATTTAGATTTATTTTAAAACGAAGGAAAAGTAAATAAAATATAAATTAAATCGTTAACAATTACCACTTACAGTTCTTTGTGCTTTAAGTAAAAGTATAAATATTTTTTCTTTCCCTGCGTCACTTCAAAATATCTGCCATTACGCGACCGTTGACCCAAAAAAAATTTCACACTTTAATTGTCCAAATATTACAAAAATTTCCAAATTTCACTTCTAATAGAAGTCCATCCACATTCTCTTTTTCTTGTGATTTACCTTTTTTAGGTTAAAAACTTTATTGTTATGTTTCCACACTTGACTTTATAATGATAAATAACTTTAAGTGAATACTTCAGCTATATACTATCTGGGAATATTAACAAATGTTAATGTGATTATTATTAATTTTTAAGGAAATTTGAATTTTAGGTTGAGTAACAAATTTTTTCTTAGAATGTTGTTTCTCTTTCAGCGCACAAAACAGAAGAGTCTTCGTCAAATCCAACGCGCTTATATAGTTTTTCGAAATCATAGTATAATTTCTGTTATTTTTGTTTTGTTTTGACACTTAATAATTTAATCATCAATTAAATTATCGATTACAAATTACAACAATATACATTTTAAATAATTAAATACAAATTAAAGAATTAATTACTTATAATTTAAATATGATGTTTTTACTTGCATCTTGGGATCATAATTTATTTCTACATTGAAATTTAGTTCATTTTTTAGATATAACCAAACCTAATTCTTTTTACAATGAATTATACATTTTAAATTTTAGTTCGGCACTGCTGTGTCCCCCTCATTAAAGTTATTTAAAAAAAAAGTAATCATTATCTAATTTTTTTTCTAATACAGACAGTATTTAAGAGTTGTAGTGCTTTATAAATCCTGTAGAAAATCACATTTTTTGAAAATGTGGTTCATTGTTACTAATGTTTAAATCTTAAATCCTAATTTTCTACTACTTTCATATTTGCAAGTTCCCGAATCGCCTGTAATATTTGTCACGTCCGCTAACAATAGGAAAACCGTAGCGAAAACAAAAAGAATAAAAAAACCGGATAATGTGGCTCTAACTCCCACAGTGTACGACAAGGAAGATTATATTTATGAAATAATATGTTTTTGTTTTTAACAGGCACGCTATGGAGAGGCTCCCTACATTTGTATTCCGAAACGATCCGAGAACGGCTGGAAAACCATTTTGTAGCGACTAAACACATTTCCAGTTCATGGGCTATGACCTAGGATGCCCCGCTGCCAGACTAACTATTAACTTAGACGGAGAATTTTTATATAGTTCTAGAAGCTAAAGTAGCACAATTTAAAATACGTTCATTCGTTTTTTTTTGTCATGATTACTCCTATTAATTTAACGCCCTAACCCACCAAATTTAAAAAATAATTTTCATTTAAACTAAATATAAAAAATATAAATAAATATACAGTATGGTCCATGGACATAATTGATATGGGTGAATAGATATTTAAAAGACTTTTGAATTGATGTATTGCAAGACTATTGCAAAAATAAAAACGTGCCCATTTAAAAATCGACGGGTTTCAGGATTTTCCCCTAAAATCACCGATTTACGAAATAATGAATTTATTCCTTTCATTTGGACTATTATGTATAAAATTGATGTATGCGCTATGTAAAATCCTTTAAAAAATTGATAGCAATCAGTCATCCGGAAATTATGTTAGCGTTTTTCTTTAATTCTGATTAGTAATTTCTAATTTTCTTATTAAACTAAGCTGCATTAAGAGTATACGTAACTCTGCTGGAAGCGAAACTAAATCTAAGCTATGATTAATTCGTAAATTATATGAAGCAAAAGCAAATTGAAATTAGGACAGAATTATTCAAGTACAAGCGGAAAATTTAATTCGAAAAGTTTAAGTGAATCCTTATCAAAAATCTAGATAATACAAGGAAATTTTACAGTTGGTCCTAATGAAAATTCATCAAATTAGCAAGTTTGTTATGGCGAATTTGACGGTAATCAACTAATAAGAAAATTACAAATATGGCCTTTAATAGGTGATAAGTAGACTTACGACCAGATAGGGTGATTCCAAACTTTGATACGATCTGAAATCTTTATTTTAAAAAAGGTATCATATATATTTTTCAATTTTTGAGTTCTCTTCACGGAGGTACTAGGATTTTTTTTATTAGAATTTGTAAACCGTTTATTTTTGTATATGTGGACTTAATAAACTGTATTTACAACAAAACTTCACAACTACTTTTTACAAACTGAAATTATAATTTACGAGTAACTTGAATATAAACGAATCTATTTCGCTTAAACTGAACTCAACACTTTACTACTTCTTCCTGGTGGCACTTTCTATATACTATATACTATATATAGTTATTAAAACATTTTTTTAATTAATTTAATGTGACTGCGAGATCTGAACCGCTCAGCAAACCACCAGTATTTTTACACCACATCCATGTCCACGCTAGGATTAGAACCTAGAACTTCAGAATAAAGCCTTTGAAAGCATGGCCTTCTGCTTATTGTACCACTGATGACGGAATTTATACCATCAATAAATATAAATGAGAAAGAAACAAAAAATCACGTTTTCAGCATACAAACCTGATAATTCTTGATAAAATGGTGATAAGAATCCATCGTTATTTCCCAGTCCTACTTACGAATTTCCCATTTTTTCAGGATATTATGAAAATAAATCGCAATTTGTCATTTTGGAGTGCTTCGCTTTTCATCACTTCACTTCCTTTTTTTATCATGTCACTGTTATTTCATAAATGTTGGCATAGAGCACAGGTCATAGGCCTCAGCGAGTAAACATTGCAATTTTAACACCTTTCCATTTTGCCAAGACTGGTATACTTACTAGAAAAGTTAGAGACGAGTTTTGGTAATAAATTCAGAGCTTTTAGAAAATAAAGACATCAACAAGGTAGTGACTTCCATGTAGGCATCGAGGGCAACGAGAAGGCAAGCAAGAGTGCATTTAGTGCAGATTCTGAGTAGGATGTGTTGCTGAAGATTTAAAAGTTTAAGGTCAGTGGGGACAATTATAAATACGCAAATTCAAACAATTACAAACTAAATTTTGAGTTTAATGTCCCAATTATAAACTATAATGACGTCTAATGTAACAATACTCTTAGCTATAGTTTCTCTTTTAGATCCAAACTTACCACTTTCCTCGCTAATCATTATTACTATTTGAAAACAAAAAACATGAGATTAATCTTTCACAATATTCTTCTTCTTAAAGTGCCATGCATCTCTCTCATCATATGATACTATTGATTTCAGCATTTTGTAGTGCCTGTAAGTCCCGTATTCCTGTCCATTGTCGTATGTTTCATAGCCAGGATAGTTTTCTTCTACCCATTCCTCTTTTTCCTCCTTCTATTTTACCCTGAAGAATAAGAGGTTGGAAATGATAACGTTCTCCGCGCAGTATGTGTCTAAGGCAGCCAGTTTTTCTTCTTTTGATGTTTTCGATAAGTTCACGGTCTATCAAACCAGCTCTTCTCAGTATGTCCTCGTTCGTTACATGATCAACCCACGATACTCTCAGCATCTGTCGCAGGTTCCACATCTCGAAAGCCTCAACTTTGTTGATAATTGCTGTTTTCAATGTCCATGCCTCGACTCCGTCCAAGAGGTAGACCAGACGTAGCACTTTACCATCCTATATCTGAGACTGAAATTCAAGTTTTTGTCTGTCAGAAATTTTCTATATCTTAAGAACGTTGTTCGAGCTTGCTCGATTCTGCATTTTATTTCCTGATCTGGGTCCCATTTTTGGTTGATCATGCATCCCAAGTATTTAAATTGAGTGACTTGTTCAATGCTCTCTCCATTTATGGATATTGTGGTATTTGGAGTATCGTTTCTACTCATGGCCATACATTTGGTTTTACGGATGTTAATTTTCAGACCCAATCTTTGACTTTCTTCATTGACCTTATCTAGTAGAGTCTGTAGATCATTTGCACTATCTGCTAATATCACGGTATCATCCGTTATGGCATCTTTAATTTCACTCTTTAATATACATGGTCCTGATAGCGTTGTTATTTCATTTTCGGGGTTCCCTGGTCTGTCATCTTGGAAAAGACCAATGGTGTAGTCTCTCCATGTTATTAGTAGTTTTTCGGTGTCCAATATTATTTTATTGTTTTCATCCTCAATGAAACTTATATTCTTATTCTTATATATTCCAGCGATTTCTTTGACTTTTTTATGGAGATGGAAACTGTCTCCTAGTTTGCTTAGATTTTCTGCTTCCAGATATCTTTCAGTCAGCCAATTTTCTTTTGCTGTTCTTATTTCATTTCGAATTCTTCTTTGAAGACTTTTATAGTCTGTATAGTTTCTGTTGACTTTACATTGCCTTCGTTTTTCCATTAAATCTAGAATATCATCAGTCATCCATTTGTTCCTCGTATGCCCTTTGGTGGTTGTGAGTGAGGTTTCATTTGTTTTTTAAAAGCTTCTTTGAGTTCAAGCCAGTGTTTGTTCGTATCATTTATATTGCCAATACTTTCCAATTCTTTATTAAGATGGTTTTTATATAATGATCTTCTTTTCTCATCTTTAAGTAGTTTTGGTTCTAATATCTTTTTAGCGGTTTTTTCTTTGGGTCAATAATATATCGGTACGTAGCGGATTGTGGTCAGATTCAATATCGGCACCTGACATTGTGGTTATTTTAGTGATGAAATTTCTAAATCTTCGATTAATGATTATGTAATCTATTTGGTTACGAACAATGTGGTGGTCATTGTCTTGCGGGGATTTCCAGGTGTATAAACGTCTTGGTAGGAGTGTGAACCATGTATTTGTAATCACAAGATTGTTCTCTTCACAGTACTGAATTAACCTTTCCCCCCTTTCGTTTCTTTCACCTAAGCCGTAATCACCAACCACTGATCCCATTCTACCCTTACCAACTTTAGCATTGAAATCTCCTAGAATTATATTGATTTCGTTTTTGTAAGTCTTAGGGCACTATTAAGTTGTCTGTAAAAATCTTTAATTTCTTCTTCTGGTTTGTCTGCCGTTGGGGCATAAACCTGTATAATATTGATGTTCATGGGTCTACCAAACAGTTGAATTAGGAGTGCTCTTTCAGAAAGTGGGATGAAGTTCTTTACTGACTTTTGTATGTTTTCATCCATTAAGATGCCAACGCCATGCTGATGGCGTCGGCCGGTCTTATTGGTACCTGAGTAGTATAGTACTTTACCTTTTGATCTAATAATTTTCTTTCCGTCAGCGGACTTCGCTCACTCCGAGAATGTTTATCTCCATTCTGTTCATCTCTTGGATTAGGTTGTCGAACTTTCCAGCTGCAAACAAAGTTTTGACATTCCAAGTAGCCACTTTTGTTCTCTTATCTAGTTGAAACCGGGAGATTCTTCGCACCTCTTGACCACTTAAGGTCGGCCTGGGACTAGATAGAGGCCATTTGTGTTTGAGCTTTCAATATGATAAGAGTTGATCGGATGAATATCCTGGGAATATCCATAAGGATCCTTAATATAGTGGGTTTTCTTTACCTTCTGTATTCCCCTGACGTTGACCATTTATTGGCTCTTACGCCTTTAGGGACGATTTCTCATCTCAAGGGCAAGGGATTGCCCTCACTCCTGTTGATTCTTCCACCCTGAGCTGTTGACCAAGAGGAGGTGGCTGCTTATACCGAGTCATTCGGCGCTAGTTTTGGTCCGCCCCGGGTATTTCATTTCCCCGGTACCACCCATATCTGGGAGTCATTCCCCTATCCGCCACTTGGGGAGGCGCCCGATGGAGGACTAGCAACCCCACACTAAATGATTGGCTACATTGATTTTCGATATTAAATATTATTTTTTACAGAACATTTTCACTAAATCTATGTATATGATGAAGGACAAGCAATTAACAAAACAATGTACAGTGATTGGTACCTGACAATTTTAAACAATACAGAAATATTAAACGTGAATATGTATTTGAGTGAGAGTGTAAAACAAAATATTCACATTTAAATTTTATGCTGAAATTTCCAATAAATGCTGCATGCAAAAGTATGCAAATATAATACAAACTGTTAAATAAAGGCTGTGTATTAATTTTCAATAGTTTGTTCCATATAGTCTATAAAACTACATTATTTTATTGAACCAAAATAAAATTATAAAACAGAAAAATACTTCTTGGTAATGAATGGGAATTTCCTAAATTAATAAAATGCGCTAAACATTGTTGCTTATACTTCACAATTAAGATCTTAACATTGATTATATTGAATGTTCGATGCGTTATCTAATCTATAATTGTAGGGTATTAGCAAAATCTGATAAGATGAATTTGCTGATAGTCAATAGATTAAATAGTTACATCTATTTATCTGTTAGAATATTTGAACAAATGAAGGCAAACTGAAAAATAGATTGGAAAAATGAATCGTAAGTCTTTTTGTAAATATTCATTCAACAATTTAGTTAACATAAAGCTGAAGAAATAATAGTTTATTTCTAAAATACACCACTCATCAGTTGAAATTAAAAAGAGCGGTTTCAGCTATTTTTATACAATTTTTCTGTAGTTCCAGATTCGCTAAATATTGAGCTAATAATCGTTGGTAAAGTTATTTTTTTGGTTACTTGTTCAGCAATATGAAACCAAAAAAGCTAATGCGTTCAAACCAATTTTCAACTGTTTTAATAATATACATCGACCGAATAATGAAAAATAACAGAATATTTTTATATTATAAATTTTATATGTGCAAGGCGCGTTTCTATAAAGATGCCTTTACATTATGTGATTATCGCATAATTTCATCACAAAAAAATGATATGATTTTAATTGTAGGTATGATTTGAACTATTTGTGTTCACACTTGATGATTTTATTTATACAATTATATGACACCTGGGTGTTTGTCTGACCTCAAAATAATATTGTTTGAATTTATGCTACCTGTAAAAGTGTTGAATTAATAAAAATTAATATAATGCCGTCAATTATTTTTTTTTAAGTTTGAACATGTTTGCTATTACTACAATGTAAAAGACAATTGCGTTATAATAAGAATAAAAAGAAAAATCAAAGTGTGAAGAAAATATTGTGGGTTCGTAAGTGGCTACAACGCCAACTTTATGACCGAGATATGGCAAATTTGATATTTAAGGAAATCAAATATGAAGATCCATGCAGTTTTAAGGGCTTTTGTCGACTGTTATTTAATTCATTTAACTCTTTGTTAGAATCTGTAGAGTTTCTTATTAAAAGATAAGACACAATGCTTCATGAAAGCATTTCAGCGAGATCAAGGTTCCTAAATATCGTTATTATATTTTTATATTTACACTTGAAACTATTTTCTGAAACGGAGGATGCTATTTATAGTGTTTTAAAGGATGAATATTTAAAAACGCCAATCACAAAGAAGAATGGTTAAACATTGATAGTTGATTATATATAGAGTGGAATTTTCCTAATTGTTTGGGAGCTCTTGAAGGCAAACACATTGCCTTTAGAGCTAAAAGAAAAGGACGGTTCATTCTACTTTAATTATAAACAGTTCCATATCATCATTTTATTAGCGCTGGTAGATGCAGACTACAATTTTATTTATGTGGATGTTGGATGTAATGGTCGTGCCAGTGATGGGGGTGTTTACAACAATAGTAATTTGTGTAAAGCTATACATCAGAGCTAGCTTAATTTTCCAGAGGATTCTAATCTGCCTAATTCTATGATAAAAGTTCCCTATGTTGTCGTTGCAGATGAAGCTTTTCGACTTATTGAATGCATGAAACCGTCTCGACAAAAATCTAATCAAGAGGAAAAGGTTAAGCCGTGCTAGAAGGGTAGTAGAAAATGCATTTGGAATACTTTGCAATAGATATCAAAGAGACATTAATTGTCTGACCAATTTAGAAGGATGCCATGTTAACAGGTGTGCTGATGGGAGATTCCAAATCAGAAAACAAGTTGTAAATTATTTATAAATGAATGTTTTGTATCTTGGCAGTGGAAGGCAATAAAACAATTTAATTTTTAATATATATTTTCATAATAAAATATAATTTGGGGTTTTGCATCCGTTTCCTTTTTTATACTTAACCATTTCTTTTTTGTTTTATAAATAATTTCACTAATTTCATGTTTAGCATTATTAATTAGTTCTTCATTGTTAGTTGTTTGCAACTCATTACTTATATATTCGCCAAATATCTGTAAATCGGGCTGTAATCCAAAATATAATTTATCTTCCAATGACTATAACCAAAAATGTATTAATTTTTCATTTTATTAAAAAATATGTACATATATTTAACATTGTTACAGCCTGGTGTATAACTGGATTTATGTCTGAACTACTGTTATTTTCTTGTATCATCCTTTCAATTACTTTTGGAGAGTTTGACTTATTGCAGTCTGAAATGTAATGTCACCACTAACATTGGAATCTATTTCAAACGACTTGCTGGGATAATTTCCATCTAAAATTTAAATATTCAAATTATCGGAAAAAATTCAACAGATACATACTAACGATTCTAATTTCAGATGCTTATATTATAGCAAAATTTGTTGCAATTAACAACGCTGACTTATTCTATAGCAAAACTAATTCATGCTGACTTCATACTATTACTATTTTTAACCGAATAACATAAAATGAAATAATCCAGTCATTTCACGAAATGTAATGAAAATCGAATTTACTAATATTTTTTGTGATTTAAATATTTTCATAAATAATTTAAGTATTAGGGCCCGCCATTGTATGAAAGGATGTATTCATTTATCTTACATAACAAGTCTGGATTCTGGAATAATAATCAGAAAACATTTACGTTCATATATAACTTAATTATATTTAACATTATATTTTTGAATACTAACTTTTCCATTCAAATTTTAAATGCATTTTGTTGTATATTTAAAATGAGTGCTCGAGCATATATATCTTGAGGCGTCGAAAATTTATTTAATTTCAGTCCAGACTAATTTTTAGGACGGACTTTCTAATTTTTTTTATTCAGTCTACATTTTATAATGTAAAAATAACTAAAAATAGAATCAACTGTGCAAAATAAAGTCCGTATAGTACTTATTTTAAAGGGAAATATAATAGTTCTCATGAATTACACTTTTTTGATTGCGTAGTAAAATATAAAATAATTCCAAGCTAATAATGTGGAGTAATTATTAAATATATCTAAACTAGTTATCTAGAAGTTTGATACTCAATTGATATAAATATTTTCTTCTTAAAAGTGACGTTCTTTCAAGTGATAAAATAAAATTATAGTACAATATATAATTATCAGTTTTTATAAATGTAAGGTATTATTGGAAGCATTCACCTTAGTTTTTCAAGAAGAAATAGCGGTAGATTTTTAATTATTCTTCTTTTTTTGGTATCGGAATCTATAGATACAAACTAAGAGTGTTTTTGTTAAGAATATTTAATAGTCAACTCTATTGTAAATGTCGCTTTAAGTATGATAATTATCAATGATCAAAGATCAGAGAAGCCGATTCTTATAGAAAAACTTAATTCTGTTAATCAAAAAGATCTGTTTTATTTTTATTTACTGATGATAGTTCGGTTCAAATTACTTTCAAGTAAGCAGCTGAATAATCACTTTTCAATTAAATCTATAACGAAATTTTTGTATAAAAACTGGATTTCTCATTTACTATTTTTATAAATCAAATCCAATTAAATACGAAATCAAACCACATCAAATTTTTATTGTCTTTATAATAAAAATTTTTATTGTCTTTAAAATAAAAATTTGATGTGGTTTGATTTCGTATTTCGTTGGATTTGAACATTTGTATCACATTTGAGTATCATGGATAACCTTCTATTTCTTATTTTTATAAATGCTATAAGATTTAACTATTACAAACAAAAATGGTTATATAATAGATTCTACTTTTTCACATTTTCTTTAGAAGTCCTAAGAAAATGTTTCTTTTTTAATAGTTCTACAGCAGTAATATTTAATTCATTTTATCAAAGATATTTTTAAACAAATGGTATATCTCGGCTATAGAATGAGAAAATCAAACCTATTAAAGCAAGAAATAATTTCAATATTATTTTTCAAAGACTTTCTTGGGTTACAATTCAATGATCATGTGGTTATAAAAGAATTTAATTTGTTTTATTGAAAATTTTCTTATTAATCACAACTTGATAAATAAAAAAATTTCTGGTAGTTTTATTTAAAAATATTGCTTAACGGCTTCAAGCACTAACATGTACGCTTTTTATACAGATTTGGCAGAAATATACAGGGTAGTCCAATATTGTCGAACAATACTTCTAGGGGCGATATATCACCTAAAAATGAAATAGACACAATTTTCGATAGATCAATAATAAGGGAGATTAAGGCATCTAAAATTTTAAAAAATGTTTTTTTTAAATATCTTGAAAATTACTTACAATAGAGATTTCAAATTTAAGACAGAAACTTTGCATAAAGATACTTAATTTTATGTTATTAGTCATTTCATCCCTTCTGATTAAGGAGTAGTTTTTGGCAATAAATACCACTGACTACGTCATATTTTTTTAAATACGTAAATATTACAAAAAGATTGGTAATTAAGTTTCTCTGGCCTTTTTAAGCAAAAAACGTATCGGCCGACGTGCTCGAACCTCTAATTCGGTCAAAAGAGGAGAGAATAATGGTCTCTCTCTCGGTTATCTGGTCATATAATATTATTCGTATTCTTTTACTCCTTAATTTTTAAATTTTTGCCGAACCTGTAGTTCGAGAAATATATATAAGAGCACAGAAATTGTGGTGGGCGGAGCCTTGCCCAAAAGGACCAGATTCATATTATTGAATAAAAAGCGAGTGTGATTCGATATTTATAATCCATATAACATTTTTCCAAAGGATTTTTGAAAGGCGTAAAATACTAAGATTTATAACGGTTTGATAGCAAAAAAGGCAAAAATAAGAAATTAACTATAAACAAAATTAAGGAATGGTAGTGTTCAATTTGTATAGACATTAAAACAAATTTGTTGGGTGCAAATGTATACGTATCTTCTCACTTGGAATTGGATTGTCAGTTTCATTGTCACTTATCATTGTCACTAACATTTTCATTAACAGAACCGTTTTCAGTTAATTCGTTTTTCCACGGTACACATTTTATTGAAATATCATTCCCGAAAGAGTCAACGTCAGAATTAATTCGCTCCTGACCTGCGTCAAAAAATTAGTATAAGGAACAAATACATAAATTTTTTGCAATTAATTTTATTTAATTAAAAATCGTAAAAATAAGGGAATGCTATGTTAAAATAATTTTTTTGTTCAAAAGAAATGAAGTTATCAATTTTCTTAATGTTAAATATTTGAAATAATCCAAAAAAATTAAAATAAAACATACAGGGTGTCCCACGACGATTAAGACATTAACAACAAACTAGCACACTTGGGGTCTAAAGTGATTAATTGAAGAGCTACAGGTACTTAAACGATTGTAAGTTAAAAAATTCATAATTGAATCCCTTGTAATTTTCGGCAATCTTACATTCGTACGTAATGATTAAGACAAACCAATATTATAATTTTTAATAAAAATTCAAATTAACTGTCACAAAAAAAACTTACAATATTAAAGGAGATGTTCAAATCGTAGTGGTACAATCGTTTAAGTACCTGTAGCTCTTGAATTAATCACTTTAGACCCCAAGTGTGCTAGTTTGTTGGAATTGTTTTATCGGGAGGAATCCAGAAAGGCACAAATATACAGGTTGTCCCATTAATAATTTTGAATGCGACGTCACGTGACCAAAAACAAATACCTCATTGGGTAACACAATAACAAGAAAAGATGCAACATTTGCTCTAATTTACACCCCCAAAAATTATAATTCTCTACTACTGCCCAATTCTGATATATTTCTTGTCTTAATCGTCGTAGGACACCCCGTATAACGTTTGAATGCCGACTAAGGTTTTCCCATGCATTTCGATCCTCAAGACTCATATATGTATTATTGCAATTATACCATAATTAAGGTATGACACTATAATTTAATTAAATTAATTGTTTCAACTCTTACTTTATGGAATTTATTCATAATAAATATGGAAAGATAAATAATACCTCCAATATATATTATAACGCTTTGGAAGACTGTGGAAATTCAAGATAAGTATTATTTATCTTTCCATATTTACTATAATTTAATATTCAATCTTTAAATATGTCATTTTCGAGTAAGAGTCTCAACTAAATTGACTTTTATTATGATCCCTGTAACATAAATACGTTCTCAAGCAGCAATATTAAATTTTTCTTTTAATTAAAGACTACAGTATGTCAATATATATTATTAATCTAAAATTGAAAAGAATCAAAATACATAGGATGTTTCTTCTCGTTTATCACTAAAAAGTAGATTCAAAATTACCACTATAGAATTTTATTATATACCTCATATTTTTCTGCAGTAAGATCCTATATATGTAATTTTGAAGGCAGCTTTAGAACGTTGTAAAATTTTATGTTTTCAAGTGATGGTAATATGTTTTTCATTCTTATACATTATTTCCTGCTTTGCAGGTCTGTTGCATTTGGATTTATAGCAATGTTAGGCTTAAGTGGAAAGCGCAAATTAAAATTAATCACATGTATGTAATAATTAATTTATACAATCCGCTGAATATTAGCATTTTAAAATGAAAAACTCACTATTTACAACCTTTTTGGAATGGGAAATTTTACGTTTCTCCTCTTTTCATTTTTTTACAAACCATTATATTTTCTACGTTAAATATTGCTTTGGCCTTTTTTCCTTTTTGCACAGGATACACTTTTACTATCAAAAAATAGTTTTATATATGAAGCCCAATTTTAGGGCACATTTAGTGTTGATAAATCCCTTAATTTCTCTTAGTACCATTTCATTCTGAAAGTTTGTAAGAAACATAACACTGCATTGATACTATTCAAAAATATTTCTGTATAAACGACTTTCAAATATCATAAAACCATAATAATTACATTTTAATTTATAGTTTATTTTGTGTTAAATACAAAAAGTGCCCCCAGCTTTGCTAACGACTAAACTGGGAAAGGGAACTCTAGTTCTAATAACGATAACACAATTCAAAGACTAACTCCCTCTCCGGGTATACGAGTAACTTGCATAACTTTCCTAATTTCTAAAAGCCAATTAAGATTTACCAAATTACCAGCACATTGCTTTCATTTTGATTACACCATGTTTTGCCGTTTCAATGAATATAGTTGCATGTAGAATTTGCTGAAGCAATGTTTATAGTTTGGAATAGTGTTAAAAGTGGTGTTAAAATTATATGAGCAAAATGGGTGGCCCACTAGTTAGATAGAGTATTTCAATGAATATGAAAGCAATGTATGATATGAATACGTTTCTATAGCTACGCCATAACCAATTTGCTTTCTAATAAACTATTTGAATATATTGCTTCAATAACGATTGAAATAACAAAATTAGAAATTCCACAAATATTAAAATACAGTGACAGGAGCTAATTCTCAGTTATGCTTATGTAACTAATTTTGTTAACATTTACTTAGTAAATGAAATGTTTGTTCTACACTCGAGGCATACAAGTTTTTGTTTATAATCGGAAAAGTTCGTACGTATATAGGAAAATGCTTTTATTTGTCAGCAACAAGTGTGTACTTTTGGAGGGTATGATATTTTCCCAAGAGAACGAGTTCTGTTATAAACAGTTATGTAGGTCCAATGTGATAAATGTTGAAAACGGTCGAATTATGTTTTTTTGCAAAGCGATAAGTTTCAAGTGATTCTTAACTACAAACATGGAATATGTACGCATTATTTTTTTAGATTTTTGTAGTCCACCAAATACCTTGTTGAAGTTAAATGTTTTTCTATTAAATAGTTAAATAAGACTTCAACCAAACTGTAGTTCTCATTTTCACATGCATTATGAATATTTAAATGTTACCATCACTATTGGGCATAAAAAAAATCAGTAACAAAAATATGTATTAACTAATTATCTAAAAACCTATAAAACAAGGGTTAGAGGGATTTTATTTGATTTATCGTTTCATTCAATGCTTGAGATCAGTGACAGTTGTTTGATCCGATCATATGGGTTTGAATGGGCCAATCACACCTTATAATTGGGCCATACATACACAATTAAAAGTCTTATAAATAAAATATTATATGCATTATTTATGATACTGGTTAATCTTTTTATCACTGTGCTAAAAAAACAATGCGAGTTTCTTCGGGAAAACTCCAGATTATTTTGTTTCTTATAGGATTTAATAATTTGTTAGCTATTCCAAATACTAAATTACTACATCTGTTTTCTTGTCGATACAGAATAATTTTCTTCAAAACATAAAATAAAACACATATCTTTATATTTTCCTCCATGTCTACCTGGAACCTGGTGAAACTTTTGTTTATCCAACGTACATTTTTTTTGTCTTTAGAACTTTTACTACAACTTTTTCTGTGAAAATAGGATTTATGTCAACTTTTTTGTGTTGTATTTAAATGACCTATATGACTTAAGAACATGAGTATAATTTTATTTTATTTATTATTCAAACACAGGTTGCTGAAAACCAAAATAATCTCATTGTAGGAGTTAATAAATAATAAACAGAAGCAACAAACAGCATCCAACAATATGAATCACGAGCTCAATTATCTTGGTTGAAAATACTTTTCAAGTTCATTTCCTCTTTCGTTTTGTTTAGAAAGAAAATCACAGAAGCTCCCTTTCCTTAAAATAGGATTATACGACAAAGCCACCTGGGATAAACAAAATTTATGGAAAGGCCCTTTGAATAATTAAAATGGTCTTGATATAATATTCAAAAATAAAAAATGCACAGACAAAAAGTAACCATCAATAAATTAATTTACGGATGTGAGGGATCAAACATGTAGACTAAATATTGATGAGCACTTTGATTAGATAATCTACTATGATATGTTGGACATATATAAACTACAATGAACATTACTGAATTAACAAATATCAGACACAAATATAACAGTTGTCAAAAAGTCGAAATCAGAGAATAATTTTAACGGTCTAAGCTAAATTCTCTTTCCTTTGAAATTGTTTAATTTGGTGTTGGAAGAAGTATTAAAAAATATTCTGTTTCTAATAAAAAAGTTTCCATATTTTTAATGCATACCAACCATAAGCGACTGATGATGATCGGTGCAACAAACAAACTACGTTTGCATAGCGATAAACTATGTGGTTGTCTGAGACTGCAGATTGAGGATGTTCCTTTCTGAGATATCTGTTATCTTTCGAGGGCAGTAATAGTTTGAGCGAAGGAGGAAATTGTGGACGTAATTAGGTTTGCTTTGTGTGCGCGAAGATATGCCTTTATATGGTGTTTGTAGTTGTCGAATTGTGGTCGAAGTGTCAGGACAAAGGATAAACTGTATTGGATGCTTTCATTTTGGTCTTCTGATAATTCGGTAAACTAAAATGTGTTATAAATTTCAATGACGTACTTGGGTTATCAATAGCAGCAAAAGAGAAGTATTCACTAATTTTAATTGTAACATATAAATTGTAAGTATTAGATACCCAATTATATGTATAAAATAAATGGATTTATAGGAAATGTCAGGATTAGATCTTGGTGAATTTTGTTTTAAATTACTAAATAGTAATAATATAGATTTTATGTATATGTAAATAAGAATTCATTAAAATTATATTATGAAAATAGATGTTAAATCAGCAAATAGAATATTGTTCTTTTTTGTTCTTCTAGACTTTATTCACTAATTCGAATTATAACATATTAATTGTAGGTATGAAATACTTACTGCATTATGTAAAGTAAATGGATTTTCGGAAAAGTCAAGAGTAGATTTTGATGAATTTTGTTTTAAAATACTAAATAGTAATAATATATACATACTTACTATACCTCATTTAAGGAGGAGTGAGTTGAATTTAAGTTGGCAATATTGGCGGCTCCTTATTGGTCAATAGGCAGCCAGAACTGAATAGTGTTGACAATGACTTGACATGATTTTGTTTGACACTGACATTGACAGTCGTGTCACAGACACAGGTTACGTTCTGTTGCGTTTTACGTGTTTTTTACTTCATTTTTTTGAGAACTCAGTAAGCGCTTTTGTTTACATTTTTGCCATTTTTCGTGTTTGTTATTGCTATTTCATTATTTTTTTTATTATTTTTTATTTTATATCTTTAAATCAGTTCGTGTCAGAACTCAGTAAGTTCTTTTGACTGAATCTTTGTGATTATGGATCCTTCCACTCAAAGTACAACTAGCCCGAAAAAACAAAGAAAATTGTTGAATTTAGGACATTTGGCCCTTTTAGAGAAACAATGCAAAATTAATATGTAGAAGCAACTATTGGAAGATAAAAATTGCTCTGGTTTTGAAGTATAAATATGGCCTGTTACTTTTTGGTGTGCAGCCAATTTTTTTTGTTTTATTTATACAACAAACTTTCATTAAAATGTATCTAACCTTTCAATTTAACCTCTAGCCACATAATTAACTATATACGTGATGTAGGTAGAGATAAAAAAAAGTTTTAACGTTTTTTAATATCGTCTTGACAAATTTTGGAACACGGCTCTGAAAACTGAACATACTCATATTTTGGTAACATTTCTAGTAACTTTTAGTTGTGTACATCAAGCTGTTCAAATCCCTCCTCCAAGTTTTTAAATGAGGTATATAAATGTAAATATTATCAAGAGAGTGTTAAATTTGTAACGAAAAAATTATTCGTTTTTGTTTTTGACCTTCCAGACTTTAGCAGCTGCATACAAGGACTTCTTTCTCTTACATCAATTAATTATGATATAAGTAATAGACTATTATCATTTTTCAATTTTAGTGATTCCGAAATAGCTATTTACATAAGCAGTTTGAAAAAGAGATTTTGTTGATTCTCCAGTATTATGTAGTAACTATTATACAACTATTTGGAAAATTCGTTGGACTTTTCCGGAACGAGCCATTTCATTTCATTTAAATATTAAATATTTACAAAATATCGATTTCATAAATGTTAAAATTGACATATTAGAAACATTGACAACACAAAAGCCATGGATTTAAATTGAAATTTTCGTAATCAGTTAAGAAAAATTTTTGGACAAAACCCTAGAATGGTAGATACACAAAAAACACAAGAGCAATGACTAATACAATTACAAAAACAGTAAATCTGAAATCAAAAGAAAATCTTGGCAATAATTAAAAAGAATAATATATAATGTATAATAGTACCATAGTGCAGTAATATTAATTATTTCTTTAATATAAACGATAGAGGTAGAACAACAAATAAAAGAATTACGAAACGTATATTTATGACATTAGGAAAGTTAATGAATTCCGATGTTGTTTTTTAATGTTTTTAGATAAAAATTATATCCTCACAAAATGTTGTTGTAATCTTGTAGCTATTTTAGTTCTTTACTTATTGATTATCATTATTTTGTTCAGTAATATTATATTTTAGTAATAATATATTTGTTTCACGTAAGGGAGTCTTAAGACTACAAAATGATATTTAAACATTTTTGTTATCAGTTTAACTTTACCCTTAAAGTCGCGAACATAATTTAATATTCTTTGTAACAATATATAATTATCCATAATTTGTCATACTCAGTTTATTTCTTAGAACGGCTATTCAGTAAGATTCGAAACGAATTAAATTTTGTTTCTCATTTCTTAGTTACATTTATAATGCATTGTTTTATTAAGTATCATTTTTGCTGTTATCACTCGAAACTTATTTTTCTTTTGAATTGCGACTTTCAAGTCCTCTGAGATTTCGAAATTAAGAGGGACTTCTGCGTCAGTTGTTGAACAAGTCAGGCGTACTTTTGTTAGCTTTATAATTTGTAATTGTAACATATAATATTTTCCTTAACTTTTGTTGAAATATAACTGACTACTGGACACTACACAGTTTTGTTACTAAACCTTACCTTTTCTGAGAAGATAAAAGAAATTCACCAGAGATATTTGACGTGTTGTTAGTAAATGTCAGAATTATTTTATCCAAGACATATAATAATTAATTAACAGGAATTAACGAATTTTCAACAAAACCCTTTACTTTTTAAATTTAGCTACATATGTGATAATATTGATGACTTGATTTTATTAATATACTCATATATGTTCAAATAATTACAGGGTGTTACTATATTCGACCGACAACGCTTTACCCCAGAGAGCTCTCGTTAATTGATGAATTTTGATATAGGAACATAAACCCTTAAAGGGCTTAGTTTCCGAGATACAGGGTGTTAAAAGTTTGAAATCAAAATTAAAAATTTGTCATAAATCAGAAACGCCTCCAAATATTTTTTTCAAATTTGGTGACCAATATGCACTTTAAGAAAGTAATATTTTGACATAAACTGACTTTTGAAAAATTTAACCAGTGGCGCGCTATCAGGGTTTGTGGCAACTTTTATCCCCCTATCTTTTACGCCACTGGAACAAATATTTTTTTTTTATTTTTTTAAATTCTCTGTTCATTTTTAGGTAAAAAAGTAATAACCTTGTATGGAGCTAAAATGAACGGTGTTGTAGATATTTGATTCTGAACAAAAGTCTGCAAGTACTTAGATAATTCACAAATTATGATTTGTTGTGTAATTTGCTCGTCGGCGTTTTGCTAAACAAGTAAGTATTTGCTTTTAATCCATACTATTAATTTGATTTCGAATAATAACTCAGCGTTAGGCGTTAGTTGAAAAAAGAATACATGCTATTTCTGAGATTTTCTGAGAACTTGATAAAAGTAAAAATCACAATAACGCAAAAGCTATCAAAATTAAATTCAAACAAATGTATTAGATACAACAATAACAAAATTGACAATTTGGAGATATGGAGATATTTATACGCGGTTTCTGGAAGAAGTGTTAGATGAATTGTTGGAAAATGTACCGTTAAATATTAGACAACACATGTGGTTTCAGCACGATGGGGCATCTGTTCATTTTGCTGCAAGTACTAGAAATTTCCTAAACAGACGATTTAGAGAAAAATGGATTGGTCGGGGTGGACCCCAATGTTGGCCTCCAAGGTCAGCCGACTTAAACACTATCGATTTTTTTATCTGGGCCTACATGAAGTCCTTAGTGTACGAAACCATCGTTGAAACTGAAGAAGATCTAATAGCGAGAATTCAAGCTGCGACAGAACTCATTCAGTCCAATCCGGAGTTATTCTCAAAAACACGTTTTTCAATGAGAAAACGGTGTAGAACGTGCTTACAAGTAAACGGCCGACAGTTTGAACAACTATTGTAATTTTGTCAATTTTGTTATTGTTGTATCTAATACATTTGTTTGAATTTAATTTTGATAGCTTTTGCGTTATTGTGATTTTTACTTTTATCAAGTTCTCAGAAAATCTCAGAAATAGCATGTATTCTTTTTTCAGCTAACGCCTAACGCTTAGTTATTATTCGAAATCGAATTAATAGTATGGATTAAAAGCAAATACTTACTTGTTTAGCAAAACGCCGACGGGCAAATTACACAACAAATCATAATTTGTGAATTATCTAAGTACTTGCAGACTTTTGTTCAGAATCAAATATCTACAACACCGTTCATTTTAGCTCCATAAAAGGTTATTACTTTTTTACCTAAAAATGAACAGAGAATTTAAAAAAATTAAAAAATAATATTTGTTCCAGTGGCGTAAAAGATAGGGGGGATAAAAGTTGCCACAAACCCTGATAGCGCGCCACTGGTTAAATTTTTCAAAAGTCAGTTTATGTCAAAATATTACTTTCTTAAAGTGCATATTGGTCACCAAATTTGAAAAAAATATTTGGAGGCGTTTCTGATTTATGACAAATTTTTAATTTTGATTTCAAACTTTTAACACCCTGTATCTCGGAAACTAAGCCCTTTAAGGGTTTATGTTCCTATATCAAAATTCATCAATTAACGAGAGCTCTCTGGGGTAAAGCGTTGTCGGTCGAATATAGTAACACCCTGTATATCTTAATTGGGGTTTAATAAACTTTATTTTACAGGAAAATTTCATAAAATTATCAAAAAAGACAAATTTAACCTGAACAACAATGACTTTACTTCGCTTATGTCGACTTTAATACTTTCTTATTGTCCTACTATTAGTTTCTTTCAATTTACAATGTTCTTTTGCTGGACATTCAATGTATTTCCAAATCTTGTCCTTTGGAGACTATTCGTTGGCGTCAGCTGCGTACAAATGCTTTAAATAATTGAATCACGAAGTTTGGCCTTCACTAGCGGGTGGCTTAATTTTTGTTCTGACTTCCCTGTTGGTACTGCATTCCTACGTTCTTCTTTGCCTAAGAACTGGCGAGAAATTCATTCCTCAATTGCTCAAAGTTGAAATTGTAGAGTCGACAATTTGCGCTCTAACCTCTCTACTATAGGGGTGCATACTCCTTCTCTGCTTCCAAGGAGCCACTACTGGGAGATTCTCTTTCGGTAACTTCAGCAACTCTTGCTCGATTTTATAAATTCTGTGGAAAATCTGATCTTCCTGCTGGGACGTCTGTTGAGTGAATTCGATTTTCTTGCATAGATATTTGCTTGTAGAGTTCGTTACACTGACTAATCATCTGCTGGAATATTTCAACGCGATGGCTGTATATCTGCTGATATATCCGAGATGATTGGTCTCGCCAGTTCATCAACTACTGGAAGAGATGGTAGATGTTTACTAAATGATCTCATCGCGCTAGCTAGATATTTTCTGAGAGCGCTGAAAGAGCTGTTTTTCGTAGTGAGATATCAACTGGGAAAACTGTACATTTTGACATAATCACGTAGCCGTTACATTAGTGCTGTCTATGGGATGTATATTTAAATCTAGGGTTTTGCAACTGTCTTTTGCGCTCTCCTACTAATAATTTACAAATCTTCTAACCAGACATCTTGAATTTTCCACTTAAATAAAGTGTACTAAACGCACAAGAGTGTTACAAATTGGTATGAAGTGTGGGATTCAAACCGAACTCAAGAGACTGAAGCCACTGAAAGCAGAATTTATGGTGGTATTAGCTATAGACGGCAACTTTCATTTCAATTTTTCTACATTCTTTTTAAAAATCACTCTCTCAAACTATTCATAGGTCGTCTACATCTGATTCTGATAGTACTATAGGTTCTGATTTCAGTGTCTTCACCGTCTAAATTGAGCTGGAACCTCACACCTGACACGTTGTAACATTATGGATTTAACAAACTCCATTTAAGAGTGAAAATTCTTGACGATTTTGAGAAGCTGTCATAATTGTTAGTAGTTAGATTATATTTTTGGGTCTTGTTCTGTATATGCATGGTAGCCAAGATTCTTACAGGTAGTGAAATTGACTTGTGCCACCAAATTTAAGAAAAAAGCGTAAAAGTCTTATTTAACTACTACTCATTCCTTTTTCATTATTATTATGGTAATGGTTTATTATTTTTATCTCTTCGTATAATTTATGTCAGTTTGGAAAATTGCAGCACAATATTAAATTTATAAACCTTTTCCGGAAATCGGTAAATGGATCGATCTCTAAGCAAATTAAAAATGTCTTAGGTACAAACCCTGATTATATAGTTATAATCAAACAGAACATGAAGTATGCCACATGTGCCAGAAGTACTGTCCAATAGGTTTGAATTGTCTTCTAAACATATAGTAATTATGATTTTTAATTATGATTTTTTGCCTGTATTTTTTTATGCTTTGTTCGCAATTAATTTGTCACTCTATGTACCTCTCTTACGTATTAGTAATTATAGTTTTTTTAATTTAATGTCAAAGGAATTTTAGTGAAACATTAAAAAACTTAAGAAACTCATTGGTATACAGCGCTAAAAAAGCCGTATTTGAATGTCTATTCGATCTTGTATAATGTTCTCGTTAGCAAAACTTTGTTTCTGTGCCCACTTTATATTTTTACCTGAGCATTCTTTAATTGGAAGTCTTCTAGAAGAAATCGTCAAACGAATTCGCTTGCTCGCTGGGCTCAGACTCTTTATTTTTAAACGTTTCACTCTTTTAATAAGCTTACTTTTAAAGTGACCTACTTGAAAACTTTGATTCTGAAGACAAACAGCTCCAAGTCACTAGTTGATGTCGAGCTGTTATGACTTGGTGAAAAATAACCTTTTATCAAATTCCTCTTTTTTCTTCTCATGAAGAGGGATTTATTTTTTTACGTAAGATTTTTGTGCAGCTTTGAGTGAAAGAGATTAAATAAATTGCAGCTTAAAAAAGGGGTCTTAATGGGGAGAAAATTAGATTCTATATAAATGTTTGAGAAGGTAAATACTTTTGTTAAAAATAAGCTTCTAACTTATAATTATCTTATCTTAAAAATTACATTATTGGAAACAAATGTATCAATCAAGTTATAAAGTATATAAAATATAACTAATAATGCGTAACATAACACCAAATTTATTAAATTATCTTCTAATATATATCTTAAATTTGCAGTAACAATTGTGTACCGTAACAGAGAGTGTAGAACACTTTTAATAGGTGTATTCCAAAATAAAGGAGAGTAATAAGTTATGATTTCAGCCAATTCATGACATAATAACCTTGTTACCAATTAGTTAAATGAAACATACAATAGTTTTTCAAAGTAATGGATTGGCAGCAAGAATTCTATTATATCCTGACTAAACGCTGCATTTTTTCGACATTTCCACTATAGAAAAATAATTAAATTTGAAATTTGCTCATCTAGTAGCAATTAAAAGCATAAAAAGTCTGCTAGGTGTTCCATTAAAAATATAAAACAATAATCAGAAAGATGAGGACCTGAAAGTTTTAGTAGAAATTATATGATGTTACATTTACCCAGAAGGCATAGATCTGACATATTTTTATTTATTAAATTATTTTAGATGGAAAATTTTCATTGAAATATATATTAAGCAAAGCAATACATGTTATTTTAGCAAACAAACTACTCCTTTTCAAAATACATGTATTACTTTGATATAATAATAAGCGTAGAATTTTTTGCTAGGTATCTAATAAACCACCTTTTTGCATTTTCACCGATGAAGTCACCTGTTTCCGTTTGACTACAGCTTCAAATATTCAACCATCTTATTATGGCATGCCAAATCCAAAAACTCTCAGAAAACTTCTGAAGTAGATGTAATAAAGTCGAGAGTCTCTCCCTTGTAAATAGCCATCTTATTTCCGACAATGGCTGAAAACCGTTTATCAACAAATTAAATGCTATGTGAAACGTTAGGGTGACTGCAACTGCCCTTGTTCGGATACCAAATAGCAAAATTTATAAAGGAAAAAAAAGGCGGGGGATCAGTTTTGTGTCTCTTCGTTTATTTTATAATACCAGAAGTGATATATAATATAGGTTCGTTTTTATTAAATGTAAAATCTAAAATTAGTAATTTTAAAAATCGGGTATTTACAAAGTATATTGAGCGGATTGTAACGCCGTCTATCTTAGCCAGACACTTAGAAATTTTTTAACATAAAGTACTGTGAACACTTACGAGCTAATAGATTAAAAGAAACAGATAAGTCACATTACGCAAACACCTCATTGACACTAAACACAAACCTACACTTAATAACACAATTGAAACAACAGTGGCAGTTCTACATATAAGTGACAAAAAAGAAAAACTTGATTTTTTAGAAGACTATGAAATTAAGAAATACATAAAATGTCTTCAGTAAATGGTATTGAATGAATAAGTAGACCTGGGAAGTTCAATTATTTTAAACTATCTTTTAGACTAAATACTTATATAATAATAACCAAAAAAAAATTTGCCAGTATTCGAAAATGTCACAGTGCACAGTGTGTGATGAAACCTTGGTCAGACAGTAATTTAAAACAGCGTTGTAATACGGTGGAAATTCAGATAAGTAAAATTTATCTTTTCATATTTACTAGTCTATTAAAAAGGCAAAAAAAATACTTCGGCCTAAAAGATTTATTGCTCCTTTTCTCTATTCTTTTAGCAATTTTTCTTATCCTTTTCTATCTTATCCATAAGTAATTTTGCAATTCTAGATTGCATTTAGATCGAGTGATATTGTGTTTTGTACATTGTTAGATGAAAAGTAATATTTTTTCTTTCTTTCCCTCTCTCCTGCTCTTAAATAAATTAGTAGTAGACAGCCATGTACAAAATATTATATATTTTTTCGTTATGTATAACATAAAATAATGATGGTTTTACCTTTTTTTTACTAAGTCGGTGCAATTGTCATCATCCCAAGAGGTTGTGTAGTGATGGTCTATCTATCCTTTTTTTATTCTCAAAGCCAGTAAGCAAATCACTTTGTACCTTGTTATCTGTATTTTCTATTCACATTTTCTTTCAGTCCGCTATATCTCCTATCAGTATTTTGTAGATTAGCTTATTTTATTCGGTAGATTATATATTGTAAATGTATGTATTGGTTTGGTTAAGAAAATATTTATGGGTTTTTTGTAAATATGAAATTTAATATAATAGGATAAAAAAACAATAAAATTTAAATTAAGTGAAAAAAAAATTAAAAAATATGAATTTAAAACAAAGCAAATATAAATCAATCGTAAATAAATGGGTGAATTCGTGTAATAAATCAAAACTAAACTAAATTTTTACTACTGCTTATTATTTGTAATTTCAAACTATTAATTTTAAAATTAGTAATAACCGGCTAATATTAATAAATAAATTAATAAATTTCATTTAATGACCAATTTACATACAGAGTACGTTTATAGTCAAGGATGTGCAGTATCAATATAAATTTAAATGTTGATAATATAAAATACCTAGCCATAGTATAAAATGAAGGAAATTCACAATTAGTAAAAACATTAAAATATAAATACATTAAACTATAAAAATATATATTTAATTCGTTATAAATTAAAAATATGAAACATTCACGTTTGTTGTTGTTCTAAACATGAATTGAAGAAACACATTACCAAACCTAAATGCATAAGTGAACACAAAACTTTTTACTTATTGATGAAAACATTAAAGTTGGGTCACATACGATAACTTTTATTTTTAAATCAATCTAAGGAATCCAGGATTTAAACATTAAATCAAATTGACATGACGATATTTAAAACGGAAGAGAGTTTATTCAACAATTTTTAATAAATTTTCAAAGTTAGTATTCAATTAAAATTTTACTAAATCAAATCAAGCAAGACGTGTTTTTTATACAATGTTTCAGTGTAAAATTACGAGAGAAAGCCTAAATTTTGGCATGTTTTTTATAAAATTTGGAAATCAAGGCATCCTAAAACCATAATTTATTATTTAAAATTTCTTAATTTTAATACAAAATGAATTTTGAATACCTTATATTTTGCTATAAAACCTATTTCCACATTAAGTAATTATATAAAATAAATCTTTATACAATCTGCAATGTATAATTTTCAGACATATTATAAATTAACTAAAAATTATTAAATTTCCGGAAGATATTTTCCATAACTTAAGTTGTAATTTTTACTATCTTCTATCAACACCATGTTTATAAAAATCACTCAATTCAGCCCTCAATATTAAACTTATTTCCAAAACTGCTAAAAAAAATTGTGTGCTTACAATTTAAATTAATAATATTATAATTACTTAAATTCTAAATTTTATTGACCCCCAATGTTTTAAAATATTCCTTATACTATTTATAATTTACATAAAAATATTAGAACAGGCTATTAATTATTTAAACGTATTTTAAATAATTTGTGTTCATTAGGGATATATTAAACTTTGTGGAAACTTTCAAATCTCTCGAAAACAGTTAATATTTTGAACATCAAATAAGTATAATTTTTTTACAAAAAAATGGTGAGACTTCCGAAATTAATTAACTAAGTTGTAAATTAATGAGTAATAAAAATATATGGCTAATTTCTTCTGCTCAATATGGCCTATCTAGAGTTAACTTAAATCAAATACCATATTATTGTATGTCATTGCTAAAAATAACTCAATCTAAATTTTAAGGCCTGCATCTAAAAAAATTTTTCCAAATTCAGCATCCTGTAGCTCAGAACAGAGCAATCTTAGACCCATTATTGTTTAGCAAAATATTATTTTTGTTTTTTGACCGTACAGTTATAATTTGGCGTATTACTTATATTCACTCTATATAATAATGTTTTTTTACACTTATCATGAACCAAAAATGAAATAAAGTTTAATGTAAAACATAATAAATGTGTCTCTAATCTTGTATATGGTCTAACTGGATATAATACTTTTAAATTTTCTTATTCCACCAACATTTAGTTTTAGTACTATTTTTATCCTCCCTCTATAATGTAACATAATCCTTATTACCTACTTCCAACAACCATCGTCTTCAATCCCTCGCAGAGAATTTTATTGCAATGCGATCCCGATATTATAGTGCACCCTATTAAGATATAAATATAATTCCCTCTACACTTGGCGTGCCAAACTTCAACTCTAATTTACATATAGACCAAAATCACATCCAAATTATTCCCAAGATATTATTTTATGTCAGCTAAGAACTTTGCGAAACTTTGATTTAACAATCTAGTCTATCCGAAGTTTTTGGAGCTTTCCATGTTTCTATGAAGGATTGGGAAGCATGTACGTGAACTTCAAAATCGCAAGACAGGGGATTGTGCAGAACAGAAAATTCACACTCCAATCTACCCTTAAAAGTAAAAATAAAAACTTCTCAAGGAATGAACTTTTCGAGGTTACTAGGTACTTGTATTTAATTAATTCAGGAAACAACATGAAAATACTGGACCAGGGCTTGTAGTTTTATGATTGATTTTTGAACTTGATGTGTGTTTGTTATGTATTATTACTTATACATGCAATGCCAGATTATAGAAATCAATAACAAAAATCACGAACTGAATGATTATTTATTTGTTATAGGATTAAAATAATCATAAATATGGTAGGAGTTGTGAGGCTTTTAAGCATGGTTGTCATTATTATGGATTAACTTTAATGATACTGTTTTAACGAAGGAGAAATTAGAGATTAAAAATATTGACGGCAATTGGAAATGCAAGATTAATGAACCTTATGAAAATTAAAAAATTAAGATAATGGAAATCCGAAATCATTATTAATCTACTTACTGATATATTGGCTATTTTTTTAACTAACTAAAATCCATCCTCGTAGATTCATTTATGAAATAGTCTCGTAGTCTTACTTACTTAATTAATCTACATTAAATTTCTTTTATATAAAGCACTAAACTTGAAGACATAAAAATGCAATATTTCTGCTAAGCTCATTACTTCTGAAATAAACAAGGGTTTTATTAATGACTAATAAAATATTAAATGAAATATTCTCTCATTAAAATATAAATGATGGTATTCACAATATAAATTGGTATCGTAATTAATTTATAAATATGTATAAGGGTGAATTACTTCATATTGAATATGTAGACAGTAACATGGAAAATATTCCCAAAATTATTAACTAGGCTGCTAAATAAACATTGAGATTAGTCGCGCTAATCTTTGTTTTTAGTCTTACCGGCTGCTGAGCAGAAATTCTTCGGTGACACTATACAGGATGTTTTAAAATTATGGTACATATTTTTAGAGATGAAAGAACATCAAAAAATGAATTGGAAGTAGTTTGCTAAATACAACCATGTCCTAAATTGCATTAACTGTCTTCCAATAACTGGACCTTTCAGTTTAAGTTAATTATACTTTTATTATATTATATTTTGGTGATGTAGAAATATTTTTTAACGCCTTGTTCGGTAATCAGACAAGTAATCAGATTTTAAAGTAAGTTTGATTTATATCGTTTAGCTCCGGGAAAAATTCTTTACCTAATCAATTTTCCAGCAACTTTAAACTAATTTTAATAATCAACTTAAAATAAATTAAAATATCTTACCTAAAGTATTGTTTAATTTATAATTTCAATAGTTTCGCATTACCAGAGTATTTGTACAAATTTAGAGTGTTCTTAAAATTTTTCTAATTGGCGCGCTCACTAATTGGAGAATAAAATTCAATTGCACTGTGGGTTCGTTGAACAAGAAATAGCTATAGTCCCGGAAATATTCTTACAAATTCAGCTAAAATGGTAGGTTTGCCCAACGTCATCAAATTTTTTATGTATACGAAGTGATTTTTATTGTCCTACAAGCCAAAAATAGAAAGTAATATAGTTTATATATGATGTACTTTGATTAAAATAATAAACAGGTTATATTTACTGAAATGTTTATGAAGTAAGCTAATATTTCAATAAATTTGATATTTTGAAAATATAAATTAATTTTAAATCATGATTATTTCAGTACATTCAAATAGAATTAAAAAATGTTTACAATTTCCTTAGTTTAAAAACAAATTATGACACTTCATAAACATGAAAGTTGTTTTGTATTATTCTTAATTATATAATTTAAGACACACATATAATTTTAAAATAGTATAATATTTATCCCAATTTATTAATATTATGTTTGAAAACGTTTTTCCAGATATTATTTAATAGCCGGAATATCATCTACTCTTTCATTCAATTCTTTTAATCCTCGAATTTTTGCTGTTAAATCTTCAGCTAATATTTTATTGAGATAAGGCAAGAAACCAACAAAATAAAGCCCTAGTTAATCTATCCACAGCTAGATACCCATTATTTTTCTTGATTTGTGCTTCGATTTTCTCAATATAGAACGGCAAAAATTTCATCGTAGAGAGGTCCCTTCCCCTTAATTGCTTGTCTTTTTCCTAACGATAAATCGCAATTTTTGCGCAAAAATCAGAAATTGGAAAATTTTAAAAGATTGTAGCCACCCTTTAGGGTCAGATTTTAAAATTAGTTGCAATTGCACAATGTTCCGTACCAGATAAACTGATTTTAAACGGGACACCCTGTATTTTGTATTAAAACAAATACAAAGTGGTCAAAAATTCAAACCGGTTGTGATTTTTTGACCACCATTTACTCGTAATTATATCCCGTTAGACAGCACATAAAAAGTAAGGATAGAGACATGTAAGGCGTTTTGACCTACAATAAATTTTTGGATACAAAAATTTCTTAAAATTAAAAAATCTCGATTTTTATGTCTGTAACCCCAAAAAATGCAACAAAATACAGGGTGTCTCATTTAAAAAATGAATCTTCATCTGGCACGGTATTCTGGAACATACTGTACAATTGAAACTAATTTTAAAATCTGACTTTAAGGGTGGCTACAATCTTTCAAACTTTTGTTTGTATATCTTCAAAGATTTAGAAGATATTGGACTTTATTACACTAATGAATCATGGTGTATAAAGAAATTAGTACTCAATATGTAAATGTCACAAATTAACAATATGTTTTAAATAAAAACAGTTAATAATTTGCCTAGTTACGAGTATGGTTGCCAACCTAAGAAACACACAAAATGTGGGAAGGAAACGGAAGTTAAATACACTGTCGCTAAAAGTTTGTTGCTCAATATTTTTTTATAATTAATATAATATCGATACCTTAACGAACACAGTTGTGACATTATCACTTTTTACAATTTCGGGAAATCAGAAAAACAAGTATTTGTTAAGAGATTCCTTTAAAACTAATCGACATTTTTAACGTTTGATAAAAGTTAGTTCAAACAAATTATTTTTGATTGTATTCCAACTATTGTAATGTCAAAATGGATGCCACGCAAAACATATACTGTTGTTACATTGAATGAAATACATATTTTGGAAAACTTACGTAATAATATCAAAGTTAATTTTTATAATATTTCGTTAGAACAATGATATACTATTAAATTAATGGTTTCAACTCTTTCTTTATGGAAATTATTCATAATAAATATGGAAAGATAAATAATACTTATCTTGGAAATTCAAGATAAGTATTATATATCTGTCCATATTTTTTATGTTATTCTATTTTTTATAGGGATGAAGTTTTTTAACCATAGTAAAATTAATATCAAAGCTAATTTTTGTAGCAACCTCTTACTGTAGTCTCGCTTCTTTCCTGTTCATAGAATGGAAAGAGAGAGCAACAAAGTGTAGTTAAAATGAAACCAGACAGCTACAACTGCCCATATCGAGACCACTTTGGCGCTAGGTATATGATTTGTACAGAAACTCTGAATTGATAAGACTGATGGAACTGTTGACTGCAACTACACATTGCCGTATATTTTGGCTTTTAGAAGCAATCAATTTATTTATTGTATACCTGTAACGCAGTGCATAAAACTTTAGTGTAATTCCTCTTGTCTTTTATAAGATCTTTTGTCGTACATGGATGCAAATTTTTAGAAACAAGCTCAGAGAATTACATCAGCAATATGGCTACATTCTCTTTTTACTTGTCCGTTCCCTCGATAAGATTTTGTACATGGTAGAATCGTCAAAAGAGCACTTATAGTGCCTTGTGTTTGCAATATGGCATTCTTTATTCTTTGTAGTTGGAACTTTTATTATTCTGGAATATATATTTTATATTTGAGCGTATTCTCGGCAAAATTAAATGTTGCATTACCTAAAGAGCTGGTGGTAGCGCACTCTGGTGACAATAAGAAGCTCCTTTCTTTAAAAACAATGGCGTATTCCGAAGAGGAGCAAAGACCTCCAATAGAGTGTATTTATAGAGTAAGATAAATATATAAAAAAATAAATATTTAAAGATGAAACATTAAATTATTTTTGATTTTTTATTATTATTATGCAATATGACTTCTTGGTCTGTTGTACAAATGTATATTGTAATTGGCTTTATAAATATATGACTAGTAATTAAAAAAAAAATTTATAATTTTTTTAATTTAATATTGAATGAACTTTTGTGCATAACTGTCACTGTCAACATAAGCCAAATACCAAGGCCAATCAGATAAAATCGATAACGCTTATGAAAAATTTTTTTTTTCTCTAAAAGGAATACTTTTGTGTGAGAAATTACTGCTTCCGGAGAACCCCGTCATTTTTGAAATATTTCTCAACGTTCGCCATTTCTCATAAGCGCCTTTTTCAGAATGTGAAGTATGCATGGTAACTCAACTACACAACATAGCCAGAGCCAAAACATATCTTAAACATGACGCTATCCTCCGGAACCAGTAATCCATAGATTCACTTTGGCTACTACGAATTTCAGATTATTTTAATGTTTTCCGAAGAATTCGCCATTACGTTCTAAAAGACTTCAAATTCTACATATTTCTGCATATCAAAACAGTTATTAATACACTTATTCCATTCAGAAGTTGGTATGCTGAAAATGTGTAATTTGAATGCATGCACAGCTTATTCAGCGTAGGAAAAACATTGACAACGCTATTTTTAATTGTACAAAATGTAAGAAAGTCACCTGGTATCAAATCAGATCTATGAAATGGCTGGGTCATTAATTCGACGCTTGTACTGTTCAAATAATCGACTGTTGCGCTTTCGGTATAACAGGTTGCATTATTATGATGCGAAGTGATTGTACCTTTACGGTTTATATTTTTGCAATGACCAATTACTTTGGGCAAGCAAACTAGCTGAATTATGGATCACTTATCCGGTATCCATCGTGAATAAAATTACTTCATGCCTAAATGATTATGCAAAATAGAATTTATTGATGTCTGAGAAATGTGCAAAGTTATTTAAATCTCATCATTTGTCATCGTATGTTATCATATGAAGGACGCCCTTCCCCTGATTGATCTAAAAGTGAAACAGCTGTATACAATGCAAAAATTAAACGTTCTATATGTTATTGTTTTGTTAAAACACAACGAAAATCATAATAAATAATAACATGTGTGCTTCCTTGCGTTATTTCCATTTTTAATACGCTTCCTAAAGTTTATGACTACACAGTGTTCAAAGGGACAAAGATTTTAACAATCGGAGAAAACTAACATATTGTATTTTATCACTATGCAACCGTTACTAATTTACACAACCAGAGTTGCCAGATTCCCAAATTTTTCCGATGGTCCTCCGTATTAAGAAACTAATTAATAAGGCCAAAATTGCTTTATGGAAAATGTAGAGTATTACTTTTAATTCATATTTTATTCCTCAAGCCTATCTTAAAAACGCTTTCTACGTCTCTGCTCTCAGTGATAAGAATACTTTTCATATAAGAGATAGTAAAAAGTAGGTTAAATGGGTACGTGCTGGTCTCGGTGACATTTTGTTCAAGGATGTTCACGTTTCAGAAAGAATAATGCTTATTATATTTTGGGAAATATTAAAGGAAACGTTACTACTCTGAAAAATAAAACACATGACACACGGGTTTCATTAGTCCTAGTGTACAATCATTTTGAGGGTAGATTCGTTTGCTTTTCTTTACAAAAATAATGGGATAAAATTTAAGTAATATAGACGTTACACTTATTGTTATTAATATTCTTAAAAAAATCATATTGAATATGATGACCAATTCCAGATTTTGGAATAATAATCCTTGGGTTTTTGTACTGTTTGTTGAACGGAACCAACCAAAGAAATTGACAGGTTTCTTCCACAATCTTATAACTAGTAAAAGAAATAAACAAGTCAAAAGCAATTGAAATGCATTAGATAGTCCAAGTAGGTGTTCTCCTGGTTGAAAATCAACAAATTCTTACCTCATTTATAAACATCTATTCCTATAAGAAGATTATGAAATAACGGGGTGTTATTTGCTTGCATGGCTGTGTCGACACTCAGTGCACACGTCTACCAAGGCCTTTTGTGATCTTCTAATATACAACAACTACATTTTAAGTAAAGAAAAAGAAACCGATGTCTATGTGGTAAATAAATACATTCCTAAATGGTGTACTATTCCTATTGTATTTATGCCATATAATACGTTAATAAACTCCAGAAACTAAGATGACAATAACGCTATTTGACTATGGACCATCCCAGAGAAGAGATATGGCGAATATTGATGATATAGAACAGTAAAGACGTTAATACTCGCGTCGAATTTAATTAGAAGCATCTTAATTTATGGATAGTTTAAAACGGAATCGTTAAAACGTACATTATTGCAAAATGCGTTTAAAAGCATTTGTTACCATTGTTCTAGTCGCTATAATGAGCAAACCGTATTTCATTCTGTTATAGAACCGTATTCATTTTGAGATTGTGGTGAGTCGAAAGAAGGATATTAATAAAATTATTATTGACACAGTGCAGCGTTTTAATTTAGTATTTTATGATCTTTATTATAGACTAGCCTCAAGATACTAAGTTAACTGACATATCAAGACATTCACTATTTCAATTATAATTCATCTTTCAAACGATTGTATTAAACTTTTATTTCCCAAAATGTAATATCAGATTTTTCCAAAGGATACAGTATTTAAAAAGCTCATTAATAAAGAATAATATAACAACGTGGACAAAATAATTGTAATAAATATTCAGCAATTTATACGGTTTTCTATTTTTTTGTTTTTTCAGTTTATCGTTGTATCCGCTTTATAAGTATAACACACCGGCAATATTAAAATCACAAATCAACTCTCACTTGTAGGTTGTAATAAAACAAAAGCTATCCAAAAATGCTTTTAAATAAAACAATTTATCATTATTAACCGTAACGGATATAATGGAAAAATTTCATAAAGAAGCCGACCTAATTATGTAGACTTTTTCATTACCGATAACAATGAATATAGGGCTTTGCTGCGAAATATTTTCCCATCAATTTCATTAGGCTAAACAACAGGTTACGAAGCCTGAAAATATGAATACTCATAAACTAAATAAAATTTAGAATTTTATATTATGTAGGCTTAATTAACCATAATTTTAATAATACTAGCAATCTAATCAGTTTATAAATTAAAAATTATATTTAAACAAAAAAAACAACCTATTAATATACCTTTGTGGTTCGGGGTTTTTGCGTGATTCCATATTATAATATATAATATAAAGATTTTACTTGCTTAGTTTTAATAATGTTAATTTCCTTCTTTAATTTCACTTATTTATTTACGTGTGTGTCTTCCCTTTCTAGTTTCTATTATTTGTTCCAGTAGTGGTCTTTCTTGAACTTGAAATTAGTGGAAAACAGGCTTTAATGCTACTCTAACTAATGATATTCTATTATCGTAAATTTGTCTAAAAATAAAGTAGAATTATTTTTTGCCAAATAAATTCTTAGGAAAATCTTAGACCAATAAAACGTTGCATAAACGGCTGATTTAAATTTCAATGAATAAAATGGCATATTAGCATGAATATATATATTTACAACTCTTTTATTTTAAATAAATCCCTAAAATTTACTAGTTAATGAAATATAGCCCCTTATACGAATATGGAAATATCTATTATGTTATGTTACGAGTTAGAAAGCAAACGGCTAGACCTATAATTTGATATGGGGAATTTAAAATAATAACTTACTGTAAATTCTATTAAAATTTAGTAAAATATAGTAAAATATCAAATATTTAAGAAAAAACTCTATTTACCAGTTACTTCCGAACAAAACGTCTAAATTAATAACCAAGAAGAAGAAGTTTTCGGCAAATGAACATTAAATGATTCTTTTCCGAATATATTTGTCATAAAATTTTGGTAGCAATTTCAATTAGTTTATGATCACATTCCATACTATTCCCCCTCAACATCTAAATAATAACCAACTTAAAAAGAAGAGGTTAAATACGTCGGTATTCACATAGAGACTGGACTAGAGTAAATATATCTTGACCAAACGACTCCACTAGGACGTATTTACAGGAAGTTGTATTGGCTTCTGAGTCATAATTCGCATCTTTTATGACATAATAAAGTATTACTGTACAATATGCCATATTGCCAAGAAAATTATACCCGATCTGATTACATACATATTGAGTTTATTATCTCTTTTACCACTTAATGAATTATGGTGTATATGTATGTATATTTTAGATTTTTTTCATTCTCCTCTATTCTTTGCTTCATTCCAACTTTTCCCTGATTTAGTCAATATTCCGGCTATTACGAATTCCAGGATTTTCTTGGTTTGCCTCTTTTTTGCTTCTTTCAATTTTTTCCTACCATACTTTTGTACGGGTCTTCCTTCATTCATGCGCAGCATATATCTCCACCGTAGTAGATATGTAGTTGTATCTTTGAATTAATTATAATTTTAGGACATATTCTTTTTATCTTCAACTTGCTAAGTTCTCATACTCATTTATGTACAGATATTATAAAAATTAATAGTGAAAATTACATCTAGAATTGTTAGTGCTACATGATATAGATATATATATATATATATATATATATGAGATATACAAGATTTATTATATCTTGAATATAAATTTAGACATTTGAAGAAAAAAAAACAGGTAACAGTAAGGCAGTCACTCTTTCGATTAATTCGTCTTATTATATGCTACATTATTTGAGTATGCAAATTGTGAATTATCAGTTAAAACGAGGCATTTGGAGATAAGTATAGTTACGCTAAAGTAATAAAAAATAAGATAAATCCAGGATAATATCCAATTAATAACGAATTCTTTTAATTAATGTGTGGTAAAAAGTTACTGTAAGTAAATATTTAAATAAAGAATTGAATGTCAAATTAAGCGTAAAAATTAACATTGGCTTTAAGCAAATTACATAATAATTACATAATTATTAATAATTTCACACTCAAAAGTGTCGTAGCATTGGTAAAGTAAGAAATACAGATTCATTATGTTAAACAACAATGAAGGCAGAATGAGTATCCAGGAATAGTAGAGAAATCAAGAAACATGTAAACCGGAATAAGATATCCCAAAGGAATTAAAATTTAAGTTGGGATAATTGAAATGAGTCAAAAACCAAACTTAGTAAATTTAGGTACTAGCAACAATGTTGATCCGCTAGTTTTAGAACACTAAGTTTAGTTTTCTTCATTCATTTCAAATATCCCAACTTAAATCTCGATTCCTTTGGGAGATCTCTTTTTCCGGTTTACCTGTTGCTAGATTTCACTACTGAAATAATCAAGTATTCTTGGCTACTCAGTCTGCCTTCATTGTTGTTTAACTTAATGAATCTGTATTTCTCCCATATTTCTTCCCTTACCATCGCTACGACATTTTTGAGTTTGAAGTTGTTATTTAATTTTGTTATTATGTAATTTGCTTGTTAAAGTCAATGTTAATTTTCAAGTTTAATTAAATATTTAATTTTTAATATAAATATTTACATATAATAACTTCTTACCACACATTAATTAATTAATTAATTATTTATGCCTAAATTGACATTTGATTATTGATAGTTACTATATAGGATCTTATAGTTGGTAAGTTGCGAGTTTCCTTTCATCCTTTGTATTATTTTAAATGACAATTTCGTTGTATTTTCAGAACTCAAGATGGGTTTGTTCTGAGCCGAAACTATTCGTCATAAAATGTATACAACCTTTAACAAAATTAAAATAATTTATGGTACTGATTTTGAAGTTTTTGATTGTATCTTATTAATATATGTTGATGAAATTCACAGAAAAGATACACGAATCACTAGAAAAGGGTTGCTTTGAATGTTAGATGGATATGTCGTAAATAGTTGTATCAAATTAATCAGTTTTTCATTTATTGTAATAAATAAAGTTATTTTAGTATAATGTTTGTCAATCAAAAATTTTCCAAATATCAACTAAATATATTTTATGTGATATAATATAAATATAAATTTAAAGAAATGAACGTGAGCAATCCTGTAACCTCTACCCGTAAATAGCAGGAAACTCGTATCAGCAGTGAGCGCACATAGCAATTGTAACTCTCAACTCAACGTTTTCGCAATAGCGGTGGCGGAGGGCGAGCAGCGAGCATCTGGCACCTGGTGGAGTGCAATCCCATCACCACCACATCCTGTTTCAGTATTTCATAGCTACCGAGCGCTCCGAGCATGGGAAATATTGCATTATACATGTACGGACCGAAATTTACAGCAGAACACCTTCTGGCGGTCTCCAACTCCTGCCATCTGGCCAATCATAACAGATATAGACACGCGTAATGTACCATTTTATTGCCAAAACGTTTCGTCTGGTTCAGAGATGTGTGTAGGTCCCTAACTTACCGACCGTGTTGGTTGACAGTAACCATAATAATAACTATGCGTTTCTAGAATATATACTAGTGAAATTATGATAATATTCTTCCCTTCGCCATTTTCTGGTTCTACACTTGTTTCAAATTGATTTTTAAAACTCGAATTTTGTTATTATTTATGTCAATATTTTTTTAGTATAAAACCAAACTTGTATAGGTACATCAGACTTAGAGACAATAATAAAATGATTCAAAACGTGATATTGTGATTGATGATTTAAAAAATAGTAGATATAGGTTGCAACCATTTGGAACTTTCTATTCCACCAGTTCTCTGCTTTCTTAACAATACCTCCTTCTGATCATTACCTTAAATTGCAACATATTTACAAAAATGAGGAGTGTAGAATGGAAGCAATAAAAACGTGGTAAGTATTTTTTTTGAAATCTACGAAAGTATTCCACTTAACTTTAATCAAAAAGCAATATATCAATTACTAACGGAGACAAGAAGCAAAGACAGATGTAACTTTTAAGAACATATTACTCCTTTTGGAAAGATGATTTCTGATATCCTACGTTTGTTAGAAGTTAAGAAGATTTTGATGAAAATGAAAATGGGATTATTAACCCAAATTATCTCACTAACTAGCTAAAAAATAATATAAAATTTTGTTTGTTTTCTTTCAATAAATATATGAACAAATCTAAGTACTATTTTCAGGGGGGTTTAACCCACTACGTAACTTGGTTAATAGAAATTAATGAGGCTAAGTGAAATAACAATTTATTTATTTATAAATAAAAAGAAGACTTACATCTTTAAAAAATTTGTAAATTTAATCGAAAAGGTATGCACTATCAACTTATCGATTATTCGAAAACCCAAACTTGTATTAAATAAACAGTGAATACAAAATATTAAATGAAAAATAAGTTCTACGTACAGGGCGATATGTAACTAAATCCCTGTACATACTATCGTAACAATATAAACATCCTATTACTTTGTGAATTGTAGACATTAGAGCAAACCAAATTAAGAAAATTAATTGCATAGAAATATAAGAATTTCTTACGCGTAAGTCAGGATTTATTTAGTTTTACGGTTTAAAACCTAAGCTTTTAATAATAAGAATAGTATTACCTGTGCATAGCCTATCACGTTCATAATGATATTTTCTGCAGAAAATATTGCATGAATACAATTTTGAAAGTTTTGAAAAAACGAGAGAGGACTAGTTATTTAACAGAAAAAAAGGAAATCATTGTGTAGAGATTTGTGTGTTCGAGGAAAAAAGATACCGCCAAAAATTAGCATCAAATGGTATTCTATTTAGATGAAAAATGGGTTATTCGCTGTCGAAAATTTGGCAAATACATTCCTCCACCAAAAGTAAAAACAAGCAACATTTAGGAAAGTGGTGAATTCTCTTGTGAGGTAATAAATCTCGTCCAACTTACAAGATGAAAAAAAGAAGATACTGAAAAATTATCGAATTCTAAAATTTAACCTTTCTCTCAACGAAATATAAAAAGTTCAAAAAATATATTGACCCGAGAAAAACGCAATAAAATTCTAAGATTGATTCTTTGCCATCCGGATCTCATTGAATAAATAGATTTGGGTAAAACTAAGAGGTTACAGTTTGTTAGAAACTTGTTTTTGAACACATTTTGGAAACCTGATTTAGGAAATGAAAACTTACTAAGATACTACAAGTAATCAATCTGACCAATGAAGATATTGAGAAGAAGCTTTTGACATCCTGAACAAATATAATAATGACGTCTTTGTAAGAAATCCATCAAAATTGTATCAATTTTTATCTTCAAAGTACATAGATTTATTTTTAAATGTACAAATTTATTAGTTGAAAAGTGTCTTAAAACATATACATATATATTTAAACACAATAGATCTATTCGGAAAGTATATGTCAGGTATTTGGAATTTTAAGTTTAAAAAGTTTTAAAGAGGTGTTGGAATTAAACTGGAAAACAAATTTTATTAGTAAAAGTTGACGTCTCAAAAATCCAGTTTAGTTGTAATTATAATTCCTATTTATAAAAATAGAGTGACCCAAATGCAAACATATTGATAGAATATTGAGTTCAATTAATTATAGTCATAAGTAAAATATTTAAATATTAAAACATGAACAAAATGAATATTGGTTTAGAAAACAAGAAACTAAAAAAATAGGGAATTAGTGCATGTCGCTGACTTGTATTTACCGCAAAAAGGATTGGAAGGAAAGTTTAATATGGAACGCAGCAAATGGATCAAATAAAGTACCTAAATTGGCTCAAAAGTAGAAATGGCTGTATGCATGCATATCTAAGTTTTTCTTACATAATGAAAAGTTAGCTAAAAAATAGAAATTAAAATATATAAATAAGAATTTGTACCAATAGTTTTGTGTATTGCTAAGATGTCAAATATACAAGTTACAAACCAATAAGTGTCTATAAGACAAACTTATTTTAAATTGGAACAATTTTCTATATATTGCACAGTAAAAACATCGTGGGACATCCTGTATAACGGTTGTCCAATTCAAAAAAGTAAAGTAGGCGTCACTTAACCGAAATCGCGAGTCAATATTGGAGTGCGTAATCTTACTTTAATAAATTTTATAAAAATAAATGGCCCATATTATCAATGATGCACAATAGAATCAGGACAAGTGTGGTATCGTTGCATTTATTTTTTAAAGATATAACCAAAAATGTAATATTATACCTGTTGCACTATTTAAAATGTTTTTTTTTGAGTCACGTAACTGGAAATGAGAGGAAAAACGTAAATCTTTTTATAACAAATACAAACATCAGTTTCGACTGTTTATAGCTGCCAAAATTCATATTTGTCATGTGAACAGTTTTCGAAATATTGGACTCGGATCAAAACTCGTGGGAAATAAACTATTTGAGCAGAGACAGTTAAATAAAATAAAATAAAGCATATATTATTACAAAGAGAATTTAGTTTTTTTAATACGAAAAGTTTTGTTAACCTGCATTATTATAAAAGAGTTTTGTACTGAGTGGAGTAAAAACGGACCAAGGCGCTAATGAAAACACCGTTCTGCTTTTAGCCCGATGCCTCTAACGTCGATGCATTTGACGTCGTAGCACCAAATCTCTATGCAGAAAAGTCGTGTCTTCTTCGTAACCAACCAGGTAGACGGATAAAAGGAACAGAAAGACATTCGCACCATTTGGAATATATGCCACTCGTTATTTCTGATATGGTTCGAGAATATGGAATTTTATTATGACATTAGGTACCTCTTACGTTTGTTGGAAGGTTTTTTTTAGTCGAAAATATAAATGTCGATGAGAATTTATTGAATTTTCAATATGAATGTATTCGAAAACTTGCAAAAATAGTTTTTAACTTATTGAAATATTTACATAACAATTTTAAAAAGCAGACTAGCAACAGATGTTTCAATTAGTAGTTGTGTAACATTTGCTTGGTTGTTATAATTGTATTTAACAGGAAACATTTCACAAAACTTTTTAAAACTACAAATTAACGTCAATAACAGAAATATTACTTAGGTTACGTCAGTGTTTTACTCTTTATATTTGTTTCTTGCTTTTTCGAAAATTCTAGATATTTACCAACTAATATTTTAACGCAAGTAAAAAATAAATAAATAACCAATTCGACCCTATACATAGCAATTCAAATAATTTAAATCAATGTTGAAAGAAGAGAAAAGAAAATTCTTGCATAATTTTTCAAGTTAGTTAAATATTTGTTTAGTATTTCCGGATTTTCGTGGTAGTTGTACTTTTTTCGTTGTCTTTCGCCATTAATAAAACATTACTGACTGCAGGTAGGATATATGAAGTCAACCTTTACTGTCTTAATTTAGACATCCGAATCTCTAAATTTAGGATTTATTAATAAAATCTATTTGTCTTTGCCGTGTTTAACTTAGAAATTCGAGGACAAGTTAGAGTTAACTTCGTCTACTTTATCTCCGAGTTCCATAAGACTACTTGCCCAAATTCTGACATCTCAATGTTAGTTTCTAGTTTGGGACTATGGTGTCAACCAATATAGACTAGATAACATTCTTTTCAAACTTACTTAATTTTTAAATTAATGGATTATTTGCATTATATTATACTCGTATTATATGTAAAAATAAATATATTAATATCTTTTAAGTAAATAAGTAAATATTATCTCTTTTATGTCTTTACCCATATTTGACTTATTTAATATTTTATTATTACCAGAGTTGCACAACTCGCAATAAAGACTTCCAAATTAAATTTATTCAAAAATTCAGTTAGGGGCTGGCTAATTGACATTTTAGCCTCCTTAGTAATAAGTTATTTTGCCTATTTTCAATAAAAGAAAATATCTTAATTGATTCCCAATAAATTATTTATCTTTAGATTGATTGGTCCAATTAATAGTAGGTTCTCCCAAATTTGTGGTATATCTAAATATAAAATACATATTTACAAACTTCTGATTGGTAATACGAGACGAAAGCTTTTAATTATTCTAATAACAATTTTCTAAAATTTATTGGTAGTTTTCTAATAATAGAGAAAATAGTCTAACAGGCCATACATATTTCATATACTGTTAATTTTTATTATTAATTTCAATTTGAAAATTTTATCTTCATAAAATTAGTTTTTGGATTAATTATTTACTTTTCAGCGTCCTGAATAAGTCAGCGGTTTTTGAGTAAGTAATGAATTAAACAATTTAAATATTCCTATACAGGCAAAAATTTATATTAAGCCAAAAGCAGGTTTTTTCAATGTAACAAGTGTAGAAACATAGAAATAAAAAATCAGATGAATAAAGAATCAGTCTTTAGAACCAACACCGCCAAGTCATGAAACGTATATAAAAAAAACTTCTGAAGTTAATCCATTTATAACTAAAGAATTTTTGAGATTCAACTCTAATCTAAACATAGTGATTAATTTTAATGAACGGAAGTTCATAGAAATATCAAAGGGAAAGTAACTCAGTCTTATTACATCAATTTTTTTTTATTTGATGTTAACACACTACTAGATCCGGGTTAAACTCATCAGCAACAAAGTAAAAATTTTCTGATGTGGTAAAATTGTGAATTATTTTTCCTCTAAAATCTACTAGCTATATATCTGATGTTGGAACCCTTTCTATTTATTTTATAAGCGTATTAATTTGTTTTCTTCTAATTTCTGTAAAGTAATTTTATTTGTAACTTTTTTCAATATTCCAAACTTACGGTCAATTTGTATGTAATAAAATACGATATCGTGGACGTAAGATAGAGAGAAATGACTTTTATAGTCACTACTATTCTTACTGCGGATGTCACTTATTATTAGCTTTTAAATCTAAGTTAAATAAAAAATAATTAAGGTCACACTACTAGTAATCTTGCGCCTAATTTGTAGTATTATTTACAATTTGTATAGAAAACCTCAAAACAATAAAAGGCCCCATCTAAAGAAAAATAAGGTGGAGTTTCAAAAAATTTGTTTAGTGAACTTTGGTATAAAGTAAGCTAAGCTAATTCCATTAAATTTAGAGAAATTGGAAAAGAAACCAATAGGCTATGTTTAAAACGCCAGGTAATGTTTTAAAGATGTCATTGGTCAACCAAGTTAAAGTAAAGATAATGGGACAAAGAATTCTGTGAAATATTTTGTTCCTGAGGAAATTCCAAAGGATGATGGTCGAAGTATGATCAAAACTAGTATTTAAGAAATTTATCGGACATAAAGTAATATTCTCCCCAGTTCCTCCAGGCTAGCATTTGTTTTTAATATAAAATCTGCATTTTTTCCTTTTGCACTAAACTTACTTCCTCGAGTTCCAGTCTTTAATTTAACGATATGGTATTTAAAACTAAATTTTTAGTGGGCCCTACATTTATTGGGGTGCAGTTTTACGTCTCTTACGGACGAAGGGAGAACAAAACCTTTTTGATTATTATCTCTCTAATACCTTTCCAGAATATCTTTTTACTACTGACAGCGAAAATTGGAATTTTTGTGAGTCCTCAAACTGATTTTCTGGAAACTGTATTGTACTATTCCATTATACATTATTAAATGGTTTCTGTCGAATATCCTTTGCTCTATCGCCAATATCTATCGATTATCATAATAGTTTTACCAAAATTATGTATTTGGGTTTATCAAGAAAATCTGTCAATTTTATTACCCTTTAACAAATTAAGGATGACAGCAAAAAAAATATTTCGATTTTTAGTTTAGTTTCAATGTTATAATATTTTTTGTTAATCAGATGTCATATAGGAATACTAAATTTTAAACATATTCTCAGCACTAATGCATTCTATGCGAGGACGAGAATGTATGTAATTTCACTCAAAGAGCATTCTATATTGTATGTCATTTCACAGTCAGAACGTTATGTATGGCAATATTACTATTATAATCATTAACTACATAGTTCAGCTCTTCCTCACTTCAGGTTGATTATATATGGAATATAATTCTACAATTTCCAACTTCAGAATTTATATCAAATTACTTCTTAAACCTGTAAAATGTGAACAACTTAACAGACGTCTTATTGTATTTATAAGAATGTTGATATTGATAAGATTTTTTAACTAGCTTTAAATACAGAATGTAATATTCATATTTTTAAGGTTTAATGCCTTATTATTGATTTTTCTTCTTCTTGTCCTTTTGTTAGCAACTCGTATTTTATAGTCATGTATATTTTCTAAAAAAAATATTTCTTCTTATTTGGAAATTAAAAGAAAATAAGCTTGAAACGTGTATATTAAAGGAGAGCAGAATAAAATTATTTTGAAATTCCGTTATGCTCCCAAAAAATATAAAATTTAACGTTTTTATTTAATACGGTCACAACGTTATCACATCATGAACTTCACACTCATTTAAATAAGGCACACAGTACGCTGACCACTTGTTGAGAGTATGCAAATATAACATAGAAAAGCTTCCATTTAGAGCAATTAAATTTAAAAAGGTTCTAACTCAATTCTCATGTTTGTTTAAAGCGCTCAGAGAAAGGAGCTATATCAATACAAAAACTAAGCAAATGAGAATTATGTAAAAGAAGCGTTTCGTATGTAACACTGTTGCCACATACGATTCAAAAAAGAATTCCTGTTAAACTTAAGAATATATTACAAGATAGAATAGTAGAGCGACGATAACTCAAGTGTGCTGTATTTGGCTAAGTACCAAACATTTTTATAGTTTTTATAGTAGTTGATTTGGAATTATCTTCGTTAATTCTTGGTTTAATGTCATTTTATAAGGATGAGTATTCTTTTTGGTGATGGTTGTATAAGGCTAGTTTTAGTACTTAACGATATTTTTGGTTCTCTTTTATATTAAGTACATTTTACTCATTTGTGAGTGTCCTTTTCCGATCAGGTTGAATATGTTTGAAATAATCCATCAACAAATACCTGTTTTCTGCCGAAACCAAATCATTTATAGAGCTATTTTTTTATGTTCGCTTACATCAAACTTTCTCAAAATGATCACTTTTTAAACAAAAATTATTTACCGGGTAAAAAAATATAAATATAGTTCTAAAAAAGATTCATTTTTAGTCAAAATTTAAATGCAGCCAGAAAACAGGTCCTTTTTGCCTAACCATGTAGATATACATATAATCTTGCTAATTTAGCATAATTATTAGAATATAAATACATAATTGTCTATAAAAACAACTATTACGTTTACAAGCATACTTTTTATTGAAGTATTGACAACAGTGTAGTGTTTACCAAAACATTGTGGTCACGAAAAGGGAAAATAATGGTTGTTTTATGGCGATTTTTAGTACGTCGTTGATTCCGGGCGCTGAGAGAGGGTTTAGTGTTAAGGGTTTAGGGACTACTTGGAGTTCATTATCCTTTTGTACGCTCTACAATGGTTCTCAACAACTTTCTCCACGATTAGTTCCCACTACTGGAAAATCGTTCCACATTTGTAAAGGACAGGCACGAGCTCGAGCAGAAAGTACAGGAAATCGTATCTAAACTTAATAAACCGTGTTAAAAATATAAGACGGAAAGTGTGGCCGATATACAGTGTGAAACAGCCAAATGGAATAAACTCAGTATCTTCGTATTTCACACTTGTCAAATAAGGCAATGGATTTTGATTGTAGCGGATATTTACGCTCTATTGATTGCACTAATGGCTAACATGACTTCTTTTGGAGACGTCACCGTAATTCTTTTTAAATGAGGCGGTATGCCAAGTGGCGCGTCAAAGGGGAATCCCATTCGAGTTTAACAATATTTTGTTAAGGTATATTTGGTCCTATCGCCATATTTTGGTCCAAATAACCTACCCTTAACCTATGTGCCAATAGTTGCGTATAGTTTTTTTCTATTTGTATCAGAGAAGACAGTATTTAGATCAACAAAGCTAACTGAATTTGAGATTTACTCCAAAATCATTCTCAATTTTCAGAAAATTGAGAATTCCTAAAGCAAAAATAAAAATATATATAAGCAACCCAGTTCGTTAGAAGTTTTACTTGTATATTATGAATGCGACAGCTTATTTCCTATGCAGCAGTCGGATTGAAAGAAATGTCTTAATAGAAAAAGCTCTGACAGCCCAAGGCTAATCCTTTAACTTATTAAAAGTTGAGTTAAAACAGTTTGTCTGAGGGCGACGGTCTTCTTACATCCCCGCCGTCCCATCCGCTTCTTGTACATGGAGAAGCGCATTTCGCGGTTCGGAAACTCAAAATTAACCCGACGTCGCATGCAGGCGCGGCCTGTATCATTTTTTATTTCTATGAAATATTAACTAAAATGTTTTTAAATTAATTTTTAATAGTAAGTAATGTTACAGTGCAAGTCAAGAAAGTTAAAATATGATTTTCCGTAACTCGGGTGCTGTATAATATTTTCGTTTATTCTAATTAATGTGCAGATGTTTAGATCGACATAATTTATTTTGTTATGATAAATAAATAAGCAAATACAACGCTGAATACCCTTTATTGTTAATGGGTCGTTTACAAACCGTACTATGCCCAGAATTCATCATTCATAGTTAAATTCAATTTACAGCGACAATAACGTTCTCAACCCCTGTGTGGAGTGATTATTGAATCATTACATTTGAGCTTTAAAGTCTTGTAGTGGTCAGGCTTGTGAGTCATAAGCGCTAGGTGTCCAAACACGTATGACCTCAGGTGAATTTATTGGACATTGGAATCTTTGGTTTGCCTAAACCCGCCAAGCCTGAGTCTTGAACCACTTAAAGACAAAATCAAGCAACATCAGCAGATGATGAATAGTGAATTTAACTTAGGAAGTTAACTATTTACACTATTTCTTTGGTTTTTAAGAAAAATCAGTAAGGGATAGGTACTTTGTCCTTATTTAGGCAGTTCTTAAGTTTATAAATTTCTATAGTTTTTATACGTATAATGATATTCTGCCATTACTATTTCTAATTAACTTAGGATTTTTTAGAGATACTCTACGATCGCTACTAAGAACATGTTCGGTATCACAGGTTTTTTAAGTTCCATTTTATTTTGAACAACTTAAATCTAGTATGTAATCGTCTTTTCGTTTGTCCAACTTATGATGGCAATCTGTGCAAGTAATTTCTTATATTCAACTTTATTGTCTCTTGGATTTAAATTATTATTTTTTTAATAATTTGATGACGAAATATTTTTAAGTCTATACACTTTCTGAAGTTATTTTTAATAATTTAAATTATACGGAAGTGAAATATACTTATACTTATTATTTTTCGTACAATATTAATTACAAAGATTTTTCTTGTGTATACGTTTTGATAATTAATTTTATCTAACCCCATTAAGAATTGTCAAATTTTAAATGCGTTTTGGACGTTTTGAAACCTCTCATTTTTCCCAACTGTCTGTTTCATTACATCACTAGTTATATTATGAATTTTTGCATAATGAATATAGAAGCCTTTATGTAGGAAAAAAATCTATAATAGTAAGAAATACTTTATTAATCATTTAACCTTCACTTCAAAAATACTACTAAAGTAGTATATTTTTGGATGTCAATGATTGGTTTTTACATTTAAAACTACCTTCCGTAAATAACACTCATCGGTTCGAAGTACACCAACAGAACCTTTTCACAAACATTTTTTAGTTCTTTCTCTTGCCACCGTTTTTCAAATTTCTTACAGACTTCAAAGATTGTTTGAAAGTGATTTCAGAAAGGGCGAATCGTGAGGGTAATTTGCAAGTATTATATTAGTCTTTTTATAACTGAAACACATATTTAACTGGCTTGACGCCTACGAAAATATATAAATTAACAGATATAAGAAACTCCCAAATACGGTCAGGGTACTTGTCCCTTACAGTCCTTAGTGTATGGTCAAAGATGACTGGTTTTTTATAAGTCACCGAATATAGAAATAGAACTTTCTTTGAAAAATATTCTTTTATGCGTTTATTCCTCTGATGTTATGTGTTATACTGTTTACTGTACTTTTGTTCGTAACATTATAAAATTTTTCATACGAGAAACTTTTTTATGGATGTGTAGCTTAATTGTTGAAGAAAAATGAAAAAATGTAGTTGTAAACGAGTATTGCCAGTCGCAAAATACATTTACTCAATTGTATAATATTCATGCAATTGGAAAGTTTGCATTAATAGTGGTATAATTAACAGAGTCGGTCCTGTTGTTTTATAACCAGCCGTCACTTGCTCTAAAATATTTTTTTCCTCTTGTGGCTTCAGAAAGGATTAACAAATAATGCAAATTTTTATTAAAATTCGATTGAAAACTTTTATCGCCTCGTAAGTCTCCCTAATTCGGTATTCCGTAATCTTCTATCGAGAAAAATATGTAAAATTTGATTGGAAAAATACGAGGCTTCCTTATGAGATTGGAAGTTCATCAGAAATTGAAATTAAAAAAGTATCTACTTTCGAATCTTATCTTGGAATAATATTGAAATTATTTTTAAGGTAATATAAGAGAAAAATAATTTTTGGAGTTTAACTCTAGATCGATTTGGAACGGAAAATGTTATCACCAGATTAATAAGTATTTTTTGACAACTTTAAGACATTCTAAATAAAATATTTCATGAATAAGCGGTTTTTTTTTTAAAAATGTTGACTAAGGATACTAATAATACCTTCTACTGTTGCTTTAATTAGTTTGTGAACAATAAAGGATATTTGCTGTTTATTTTAATGTACTCTACAAATTTTGTAAAGATTTTAATAGCATAAATCAAGTATAGTATTTTTTTTATATTATTTTTAAATTGCAAGCCATACTCGTTCGTCATTTTCAATTATATATTTCAAGATTTAAAACAAACTTTAATTTTTAGGACGACAAATATAAAAATAATCTGTTATAATGACTAGTAATATAATTGCAAGTATCATACTTTTAGAACACTATGGGGTATCAAGTTAGCTTTTACCGTTTTATTCTTCCAGTTTCACCAGAAATGATACTGTTTGTATTTGTATATATATATATATATATATATATGTGTGTGTGTGCTCCGTTGCATATTTTAGTGAATATCTCACCAAGTATATTGTCAAAAATCAATAATTGGAAGTTCAGATTTTTCAACAAATATTTAAAAATAATTATAACATGTAACCTTTTTTTAATTTCTTATTCGGCTCGACTTGCCATTTTCCATATTACATTATATAAAGTATTAAAAGTTTTATTTAAAAATCAACATCATCTATATTTAAATGATATTGCATAAATTGTTAAATGGTTATTTAATTAGATTACTTGTTAAATAATTAGTTGAGATTACAAGTTCCATTATATGAATGAATATAATAATTACTGATTATATATTTTATTTTTTGAATAATTTCAATTGAAAACCATCATATGGTTGTCATGAATTCTATAAAATTTATTATTTAACAAGATATACTTGGTCCTTGCCTCGTGTATGCTCCATGATACTCTCATTTGTGGGTTCACTTCCTTAAAAATTCTGTGTATCTTCCTTATGCTAACCCAGAATTAAATGTATTCGAATGAATTAAATACAAAGCACTAGAATATATATATATATATATATATATCAAAATTGCATTATTCATAAGATCAGCCTGTAAGGTCCATAAACACCTATGTATATATTTGCAGATAGCATTTATATAAAATATTAGCACCGATGATCTAGTTGAAATTCAAAATATTTTAAAACAGTCATTAAGGACATTGACGTTGATATATTAGGTTCATAGTAAAACTTTTAAATAATTTAAAATCTAGCTTTTTGTCAGTTCTTATTAAACCAAATTTATCAAAAGACTTTTTTAAAAAGGGAAAAAATTAAAATATTTTTATTTCTGTAAATGTTTTGAATTTTTATAACTACTACTCGTATTTATTTTAAAATTGTCTACATAATATTGATCCGAACTCTATAAATTAAGCAAACGAATTAAAATGTATACCAGTTTCGTTCTTATATATGGAAAATGCTTCACAAAAATGGAAAGGTCTGAAAAATACAATTTTTTGAGAAAACAAAATATAGAATTTAGGTTCATTTACAAAAAATGGGAATATCTTAATTTTTTTTTTTAGCTCACCATGTACGAGTATACAGTTATTAGTCGATAATTTCTTTTTTTTTTTTAATTTGAAGTGTGTTTATTTCATAGCGATTTCGATAAATACCCGGTATAACCTTCTACAAGTCTATATTTTAGGAACGAGAATTAACAGAGGAATCTAAATAGAGAAAAGATACAGCGTGTTCCATTAAAAAATATATGCTTGCTTTACCAAGTAGTTATCCATCACTCTGTAGAAAATGTTTTCCAAGTACGGATCCTACATTTTTTTTGATATCCTTTATAATGACGTAGTTATCGACCGTTGCTATACTAAAAACTAAAAATAAGGACTTTTATATTTTTGTCTAATTGGTATATTTTATATTTAAATATTTATATTTCTGTGTTCATCTAAAGGTATTAATATATAAGAAAGAAACGTTGGCAGCTATAAATTATTTTGACGCAATTTGAAAGTATTTTGTAAATCATTTTTAAAAGTTGTCAATTATAATTTCTTAATATATTAGATATTTTTCTAATTCTGATTCGTTTATTCCATGGTTCTCGCTCAATAGCATTGGACAATATGTTTCCCATTTTTTTGTAACTTACATTTAAAATTGAATTTCTAATTATACTGAAAATCCCCGTATAGGTATGCTTAGTACAATTTCCATACATCATCATATTATTCTTTATTTATTCCATTTGTATCATAAACATGCCTTAAATATAGCAACCGGTACCAATAAAATCAGATAATTCCCTCTGATTTGTTAGAAACAAGCAAGCGCAGGAAAGCGGTAGTTAGAGTGTGTTCAGAATTTACATAATTGCAGAAGCTTTCACAATATTATGAACAGGTAAAGTTTCTCCAATAATTTATAGTGACAATCATAACACCTGCTGCAATCGACTGTTTTGCTTCTCGCCACGATGTTCTGCGTATGGACGACCCTCCTTGGTGGGCTCTTCGCTGGGAAATTTAGGACCTGTCTCGGTCTTTCCCTCTCCATTACGAATAATGTTTTATGTTCGAAGTTGTACAGGGTTATAGTAAAATCAAATCATAAATTAGTTTTAAAGAGTTAGATCAAAAACAAAAATTTGAAACCATCGTCACCACCCATAGTAGTATAATTTGGTAGTATTTTAAAAAAATACTACTCCTAAAAACTTGGATACTAGTCAGGTTTTCTTATTATTTTTGTAAAAGTTTCAATTTTTATTACATAGGTACTCATAATAATAAGATTGAATATATTAAGAACAAGTTGGTAGATAATGAAACAAAGCAATGATTAAACAAGAATAAACAAACGTAAGAAGTAAGTAGAAACAAAAAGGATAGAAAATCTTTAAGAATATAACAGGAACAGAAGCGTTTAGAAAGGTTAAAAGAACTAGATTGCGAAAGGGAAAAAAATTACAGAAGAACTATATAGTGTGAATAAAAAAGAATATTTTGCAGGAGGTTAAACAAATGAGGAAGAGGAAATGTTAGGAAACATCGAGAAGCCGAAAATAAGACAATCAATTAGGTAGATCAAGATGAGCAAAAAGAAGTTATAGCAAAAAAAGATCTTCTAACAGTGATAGAGATAATTCAATTATAAAAAAATACGAAGAGAAAAAGGCGCTAGAAATGAAATAATGCTTAAGAAAGAAAGGAATAAACTAAATATGGAAAACATATTTGTAGGTATAGAAAAAATACCACCTAACTGTGTGAAAAAACGTAATAGTGCACATTTTTAAAAAAGTATACATGGAAATACGAAAACTATATACAGAGTAGTACGTTTTTCATCCACATGTTTCAAGGGGTATATAAAAAATATGCAATCAATTCGCATATTCACTTAAAGACAAAAATAGATAAGCAGAAAATATCCAACAGACAGAAAAAGGATGATGCTAAGACTAAATGGAATGAAAGACAGAAAAAATGAAGAATTGGTATCAGACCAAATCTGAGGCAAAGAAGGGATTCCTTGAACCATTCCAGTGTAGCCTTCATTACTGATTACTGATAATTCACTAAAAGAAAAAATACGTCTAAATTTATGACAAAGATATAAAAATGATTGTATATTGATTTTAACTGAACATAACTGTTCAACTAGAATTCAACACAAGAAGATTTTTTAGAATCTTCTTGATATTGCCAATATGTTAGCAGCATCTACATTGTAATTGTAATAAATACAACCTAGTAGATAGACTATAGTTATGTTTTTATTTGTAACTAGAAATTTGTTGAAATATCAATGATTTTTACTTTATAAAGGATATAACTATATAACCTAAAGATCTTCTTATTTGACATTATGTCATAGGCTTACCCTTGAAGGAAAATGTAAAAAGGTAAGTTAGAATTTACCCCAAACTGTTTCAAAACTTATTTTATAACATTTTCGTTTGAAAAAACTATGTGTACCTTTACGGAAAATGTGAAAATAAAATTTTCTTTTATAAATGTTTGAATAGCCTGGGCCCAATTTCATTAATGTTTTTATTAGCTAACCTTTTAAAATCAACGAACTCTTCAGAGAACTAACGCGAACAAAAAATGGTTAATGACTACAAACTTTTATAAGCCCTATGTAAACATCGAATTTTCATTCTATTTTTTGTCTTAATGCTTTGACTAATTTATAAAAACGATCAAGTGGAAGCAGAATAACCCTTTACTTCGTTTTTGTACCCCAACGCGCACCCTTGGTATGTTTATTTCAAGTTGTTTTTGATGGGTAGGTTACGAGACAGAATTTTGCGGTGGTATAATATATGATTTGGATACAAGTCGGTGACATCCTTTTTGGACGTTTTGTGCTTTTTAATAAATAATAAATATGAATTTACTCTGTAAATGTTATAATTAATTTGAGTTTGAAAATTTGCTACCAATAATCCGCAGGGAAATCATTGGACATTACAAATAATTCTAGATACAACAAAAAAATGTTTAATTTATCAAATTAAATCGCAGAAGTTGGTAATAACTGCCTCTAATTGTTTTGTGATAATAATTATTGATTAATATAATCAATACAGAATATTGTGTGACCGCATATAAATTATATAAAAAATAGTTTTATGTTTCCAAAAGTCTAATTTATTAAACAAAGATACGAATATATAGATGATCATTTTGAAATATGTGACTTGTAAAAATTCAAATAACGAAAAATTTACTTAAAAATGTATGCTGTTATACAAAATAAAAGTAAAAAGATCTAAAAATTCTACCTAAATAACTAAAACTTAAAAATTCTTATCCTGTATTTATAACAGTTTTGTACCTATCCCAAGTCAAATATTTGACCATTCATTTTTTTCAATTGGACTAAGAATGTCTGTACGCCACTGTGGTCGTAATTTTCGTCCGTTTAGCGTGATAGCTCCAAAATTATTAAGACCAAATGATAATTCATTAGGGAACAGTTCTCGCTCCTCCTTTCTCCTTTCTCCTGATTTATTTTCAAAAATAGTCGAAATTAAATATTGAGATTTTGCCTCATTTGAATATTCCACAAGGAATTTCTTGAATTTCCGGACAAAAAGCCAAAAAGTTTTGTATCCCCATAAACAGTTGAAAAAGCTTACCCTTAACGAACCTTTTCGAATTTTAGAGTAACAATAACACAGTGCATTTGGGTTCAAACGTAAATAATACTTTCAATAAAAATAAAAAAATCATTAACCTTTGAAATAAATTGGGAATTTGGTAAATAAAATAAGATTAAAATATTAAATTAATAATTTATATTAATAAATATTTAAATAATGATATGTTTAATATGAAAATAAAAGTACTGGAAGCAACATACTCAAATAACTGACGAGACTTTTGGGTTTGGTTTTCTATGGTTATCTATGATTTGTGACCCAGATGGAAGGTTATTGGAAGGAGTCCAAGAAAAGCAAAAAATTATAAATGTCTTTTCAATATCAACGTTTCTGTCTTTATAAGACCATCCTCAGGGCACCACAATACAATCGATACATATTGATGATCTTAATTAACTATTAATTAACAAAGGTAGTAAATATTAAAACATATAGTTGAATATAAAAGAAAATAGATGTATTGAAACCTTATCGAAAAATTATTAATTCTAGTTACACACAGTTTGGCTTGCTTTAACATATTTTATGGTATAATCGTCACTATTTTCTATTACGGTACGGTTTTTTAATTTATTTATTTCTGTTATACCGTGCCTTTATATCTTTTATTTTGTATATAGGGGGAATGAAATATAATGATATTTAGAAAATAAAGTATTTTTTAATGTACAGAAAGGGTAAAATGAACGGAATCTAGATTATAATAAAACATGAAGAAAAAAATAAATGTTATCTTTCTAATATTATTAAGCTAAAAGTAGAAAGAACAGATAATTAAACAGACACGGTTAATAAAAACAAAAAATTATATACATTTATAAATATAAAAAAATTCAGTACATGACCAAAGAGAAATAAAACGTAGGCATAATTAAAAACAATTAATTAAACATTTTGTTGTGCAAAAATAAAAAACATGGAAAATGGGACAAAAATAAGTGATTTTTTTGTGTGAAGTATAAGGATATTTATTGAAATTATGAAAATATACAGTTATAAAGTCCTCTCTGTCTTACTTCTTATTTTCACTCTTTTTTATATTTGAATTATTTCTTGCAATTTTCTTTTCTATGTGTTTGACTGACCGGCAACTACCCTAATGTTCTTGAAGTGAAATTTATATAAGGAATTAAAGCCGTTTTCACTGAAGTCACTTTTCTGACGAGAGTATTAAATAAATTAGGAAACATGGGACCTAAATTAAGGAATCGTCGTAAAAATTGTGATTTATTTTCAGATTCTCTTGCTGCTTATCACTACCATCTTCCGAGACGATATTCATTTTCTTGTGAGGAGTCATTTTTTATATAAAGTCACACTTTTGTATAACCTTTTTTTTTGGTGTAATACTTTTCGGAAAAAACGTTTTAATTATAAGCATGAAATATGCCAAGATACACAGAGAAAGAACAGTTGCTCTTATTAAAATTGCTGGATTATTTTCAGTTAGAGGAAGAGACTGACCATATTTTATTACCATTTTTGCGATACGGGAAGTAAGTATGAAATTATAAATTTTTAGTTTTGTTTTTATTTTAATAATTTTAGCGTATTGCCGATGCATTATGAGTGCCACTGTCAACTATAACCCGATTGGCAAATGAAGGAATTCAAAAAGATGTTGAGTATGTCCCTAGAATGAGTGATTCTATTTTTACTAAATGCTATCATTTGAAATATTTTCAACAAATAACAAATTACAAGGTGCATTTGAATAAAAGTACATATTTTTTTAAAATTTTTCACATTTCTGATCTTTATAATTCTAGGTTTGAGTCCGGGGGGGCATGTGTGTGTGTGAATGTATAGAAAAATATCTGAATGAAAATATTAGAAATAATAGTGTCTGGCTGAATGGCTATAATTCCAGGTTTGAGTCCGGGGGGGCATGTGTGTGTGTGTGAATGTATAGAATAATATTATGAAAATATTAGAAATAATAGTGTCTGGCTGAATGGCTAACACCGAGCGCCATCAAAAAAAAAATGAAGTAAACAGCTTTTTGCTTTGTTTTTTAATTAAATTCTCGACTTTCCTAAAGACTATATGACCTCACAATAAATGACGTAGTGAATAGTAAAAGAAAGTTCTCGTTCAAATTATAATATTCTTTGTTCATTATAAAGAAACTGGCTTACTTACCTGAAGAATAGAATACATGTGAAAAAGAATGATCAGCCAAAGATGCAACCCGTTTATTATATGTGTAAGTTTGCAGAATAGAAGAGCTTCCGCGGTTTCTATTCAAATTTAACTCCAATAAGTGAGAACTGTGAATCATAATGAATTGACTGTTAGAAGAATGGTTCAAGTCTATTATTGCAACGCCGGCATCTAATTGTAAGGTTATCTTTTGCTCGAGCTTGTAAGACTTGGAATAATAAGGAATTGAGCAGGTTACTGTTTTTTCTGATTGGTCGTGTTTTTGCCTCAACGAGTCAAACCGATGTCGGCGAGTATGGAAAAACTCGTAGAGAGATACAACTGACGAACGACTATCATTTGGCGGTGAGTCGGTTATGGTTTCCGAGAAGCTTGCACACGGTTAGTTTTAATACAAAATGGTTCCCTGATAGTTCACAGGTACATTACGAAAGTTCTAGATGATTATTCTGTCAATGAGTATATCTGTATTAGGTGGGAAGCAGCCAGAATTTCTACAAAATATTTGTATGAAGTAAGAATTAAGCGATTTAATTGGCCAACTCCCAGTCAGGACATGTTTCTTATAAATCATGTCTGTGATGAGTTGGGTCGATATATTCGATTGTAGACACCAACTGCAAGAATTGCCCACAAACTCTGATCTCTGATAGTTGCTATAGTAGGAATAGATTGATACTGATCAAAATGTGGTCCATAAGTTTATTGAAAATATACCTGGACGACTTTAATAAGTCATTAACGTAAAATGTGGCAATACAACAATAAAAAGGTGTACTTAGTTTCAAGTGTAACTTTGAGAATAAAGTTATTAACCAAAGAATATGTTTTGCGGTTCGACATTAGGTTATCATATTAGCCTAGAAGATACAGTACAACGGTGAATAATTGCAAATACAAGCTTAAAAAGACAAAATCAAAAATACATAATAATTTGGAAGGGACCTATATTTTTTTATTTTTTGCTTGTCAATGTATTTATAACTGCGTAACAGATGAACCCGTTTAGAAATATTCCATATATATTTTTAATTAACCAAATAACAAAAAGCATGGCTCTATTTAGTGTTTCGGAAACAAAACGTCTGGTTTACCCGTTCGCGTCGCTGGCGCAATAATGGTAAACATACGAAACACGTACCAAGTTTATAATTGCCGTTGACCGTCACTATGTGAATTGTTTAATTGTTGCAGTTGGCAGCATTGCATTTCGCGCACAGGACACAATATTCATTTTGGAACCCAACGCTACTGCTACTCCAGAGTTAATTAGACACTTGAAATGTCCTGATTTACCATAAAGAGGTTAGATAGTTTATTAAGACAGGTTCACCTATAAAGTCTACAGGCTTAAGATATTAACACTAAAGATGTCAAAATATTAAAATTATAAAACAGGTTTCTAGATTTTATATTAACATAAGGCAGATTTTGTTGAATTTTGTAATTATTAAACACAAACGTTGACAGTTTTCTAATTTCCACTGTTAAAACAGAATTTGAAAGCGAATCGTCATTATTAACTTTATACCCATGCGTAAAAAGCGTTCTCAAATTCACAAATACAACCAGAATTGAAATATATCTTATTATCCTATTAACTAAGGAATGCTATACTTAAAAACTTAGGTACCAAAACTATACTCTGTAACTAAAAATAACTCCGATTACTACAAAAAATAAAAAGTACAACTCATTCTAAACATAAAAATAAAACCTACATATTCTATAAAAAACAACCCTTACTTACAAATCATATATACAAAATATTTACATTTATTGTACACCAAACTATTTGTTTTTAATTACAGAATTTTTGTGACTGAGCCTGAAGATGTTACACATTTTGCCACGAAACCGGTAGTTTTTCTATGATAAATAAAATTTATATAATGTGAGAATGAAGGACCTATTATTTCTCCATTTTTTCCTCGTATTAACAAATATTGTTGTACTAATTATTTTTTGCCAGAGTTATCATTGATTTTTAAAATGCTTGGATTTTTGAATGCCTGAAAGAGTCGTTTTAATTGTTTGTTATAAAGAATTCAAGATATTTATCTCTTTAAGAAGTTTTCTATTGTTTGAATGAAATAATTCCTCAGAGGATTTCTCCATTATCAAAATCTACAGTATTCAGAAATGAAAAGATTAATGAACTAATGGAATAATAAAATAAAATTCAAGGATCTGGTCAAAAAGAACAGTCACAAATTATGAAAATACAATTTATCTCGTTTTAATTATACATGAAGTTAAAATATATCAATTCCTCCAAAACAATTTAAGGGAATTAATGGAAGTCACTACATTTAATATTTATACTAGCTATATATGTAGACGTTAATTTTGTTAATGCATAATGTCCGTTATCCTTAACGGTGCATTTGACGAGAATTTTGTATATTTGTATATATATATACGAGTATATGTATAGCCAAACCGTTGAAAATCAATAAAAACGGTTTGCATATCTCTATCCTAACTTTTTAAGTTCTATACTATGACAGTAAAAAATATTTTATATCTGATTTTTGATCATTCTGTATAAAATATTTTCTACTTCCATACCACATAACTTAAAAAAATATTCTTATAATATTTTTGTCAAATGCGCCCTTCTGGAGTTATGGACCGTCGCGTCTACGGTAACTCACCCTGTATAAAATCAAATAACGTATATAGGAATGCACCGTAGATATATTCTCTGTGGAAGTTCCAACTAATTACTCGAAGGGTTTGTTAAGCTTTTAAGTTCAGAAATTTACTATTAGACATATGATTTACATAAACTTTACCCGAAGTTACATTTAACAATTAACTAAAATCAACTATCAATTCAAAACTTTACCGCACTTATTAATTAATCTATTATTAAACTATTAATAAACATAAATAAATGATTCTGATGAATCTAATAATTATTGTTTACAAATTATTTGTGTAAATAGAAAATTTATGAAGCTGGTGAATATGAAGAATAATTCGGCCATTTTATGAACTCGTCTATTCTGATGAAATTGTTCATAATTTTTGTTTTTTTTTTTTCATTATCATCACGTATACATTTTAAAGAGATCAAAATTAATCCGTTAAGACCTAAATACGGTCCGAATGTGTATAAAAAAAATATGTTTAGGTTGGCCTGCAGCTACGGAACACTTTGTATAAATGAAAATAATTTTAGGTTGTTAAGCTTAATGCTCCCGACAATTTTGCTTTGTAAAATTTTTTGGTTCCAATCTAATAAAGGAACTGTTGGAGCTTTACGCACTATTGGGATACCCTGTAGAAAACTTTTAAAAAAGTAATAAAATGGACAAAACAACAATACGAACATAGAGGCTGAGAAGAAAGGAAACTGCAAAATTCAATACAGAGAAATTAGAAGCGAAAATAGGACACCATTATTATTATACGAATAGCGATAACTTAGAAAATATATGGACATTATTTAAAGAAAGAATATTACGTATGCGGAGTAATACTAATTTATAAAACCAAAAAACAGACTAGATGGTGAAGCGATGAAAAAAAATGAAAAATGAAATTGAAAAAAATTAATGAAAAAACTATTTCAGTAACGGAAATAATGGCAATCATATTGAGTATAAAAAACAAAGAGCAAACAGACAGACAAAGAACACAACAAACAATGATTATAAACAGCAAAAAAAGTAAAAGATATCGGATCCCAGGCAAGGAAAGTTTCGGCAATCCTCATGCATTGAATAATCATGTTCGAAAAGGCAGAGAAAAGGGACCAGTGGGTAGGCGGAGACGATGAATTATCATTTGGTCTTAATAATTTCCAAATGATCCCTGAATACTGGTATTTAACTAGGAACTTGGAAATGGGACAGTGGTGGACTGACAAATATTTCACAGCTCTTGGGTTTGACATTAATTCGACTAGAGATATAGGCAAGCGGATTCTGAGGCGTAAATGTGAGTTATTTGATAAGTATGGTAATTTATAAGCTCTAAACATTACAATACAACTTGACATATAATTGTTAAAATGCAATAAATTCTTCCATTAACATTATAATGTTTGGCCTTGTGAAATTATAAATTTCTTAGATTAAATCCAACGCTACATTTAACGATAAAATATATTTTCCATAACGCCGTTAATTTAAAATAATATTTTTTGAATAGAATGCTTATGCTTATTGTAAAAACAGCCTAGAATGGTGAAAAATATACCTAAACGGTGGTTGTAAAACTGTGTGTTCTTTTATATCTATCTCATGATCGTACCATATGTTTTTTTGTTTAATATTCATTTTCCCAAATGAATTACCATTTTATATATTTTAAGTTTTGTTTTGAGATGTTTGAGTTTATGATTATGTGTTTTATAATCAACTTACACTTTCGACGCTTTATTCTTCTTATTTATTTAAGTACCCTTTTTTCAGGTAAACAAATGTCTTTTCCATGTTTCTCAGTTTTCTCCGATTACCAGATTTTGTTTTCGTTTTTAGTCTTTTCCCATTTTGCTTTTTTCTTGGTCTGCTCTTAATTCTATTTTTTGTGCTACACTATTTTTTGTTATTTTCTGTTACTTGCCATCAATACAATTTACTGCTACATTGTGATTTTTATAAAGCATGAAAGTGTAGAAGTAACAATAAATTTATTTGTCAGTTTATAAATATATTTATTAATAAATATGGAAAGATAAATAATACTTATCTTAAATTTCCATAGTCTTCCAAAGAGTTTTAATATGTAATGTGTCTACCTAGGTTTCGGTATCTGACAATACCATTTTCCAAGACTGAAAGAACTTCTTCATTTTCTATTCCCCTTGTTAGAATCAGTACATGACATATATTAATATTAAGCTGTTTTGTGGCTTTCCATAAAGAACTGTATGAGTTCTTCTACCAATAAATTCATCAGATATCTACTTAAAGAGTTATCTTTTATTTTTTTATCATAAAATATGTATGAAATGTATTCAAGATGATTTCTTATGATTTATTTAAACTACGCCTCTGTTCCGTTCGGAAGAATTAAGCCACTTTAGCTTAATAAATGACGTTTCCCTGAATATGCAAACTCTTTTTTCATAGGAACGCGGACGCCCCATCATTATTTTATTTCTTCTTGATCGTTCGCATTTCTCACAGACCCTTTCCATTCGAAATTCAACTTTCGGATAATAGAGATAAAAAGTTTTAATTGTCTAGTGCTAAGTGAGCGCTCCTATTGAAAATTGTTTAAATCCTAAGGAGGGTTTCTTTCAAAGGATCTCAGGAATGAAATGAAATATGTGCGCGAATCGTAAAAAGTCAACTTTTTCTTCGAAACAGTGAAATATCTTGGAAAGATTAAAATATGCTATTGTGGTTCAAAGTTTCTGAATATTTAATAACTTGTGTTGTAGAAAATTGTTAAAAGGGCGTAACAAAAATTAATTTTAAGGATATCTATAAATTTATCATTAATTGTATCTTTATATTCTCCATAACGATTATAAACAAAACGTTTTATGAAATAGCAAATTTACCAAAAAGAAACAAACTAATATCTAAGCTATACATTTATACAGATAAGCTTGTTTTGTTTTTGAGTTTTTAAAAAGTCAGACAAATAAGGAAGAACAGGCCGATATGGTTATTAAAAGTACTGCATATTCGTATAAAAAATGCTCGACAGATTCTTTTTCGCATTCTGTATACATCACACTCATTCTATGGAGTTGAGCAATTGACAATCGATTACCAGAATCAATGTTGCACGTCAAATACTTCCTAGTATTTCCTAGCTTTTTACACAAATTCTTGGCTTTACAGCTTGATTCTGTTTCCTATCTATTTTTAAAATTTTTAGTAATAATCTCTAATTTGATCCCGTCACTACTAATGCAGTTTATCTATTGAAAAGGTTACCCAGCTGCTGACCAGATTGTCAGGAATATAGTTTCTTCCATAACATTTTATCCACGCCACCTCAGTATTATAAGAGAGTTATTAATTATTTGGCCTGAATATTTAAGAACATCTAATAATCCAAGCCAGCGCTAAAGAACGTGTTATGAAAGAGAGAGAACGTATTATTAATTTCTTGAAGTAGGGATATATCGAGGTGGGAACATCGTTCCAGTCAAGTCGATAGTCGCGGTCATACATCTAGTTTAGTGGAAATGGGCACATTATCGTGCTCTCTCTCAGATATATATAACATACGTATATTTCATCTTAAGATTTTGTATATGCCTTTTTAAATACTTTCTAAATCTGTACATGAAGATGTAGATATTATAGCCATGCCGTTGAGATAAGTTTGAATTACATTTTACACTTTTTCCGTTAAAAATTGCTCAAGATACTGCTTTTGAATCGAAGCATTAAATGCTGTGAGCACAATTATATACTGAAAAGGAAGACAATACAACATAAAAAGGACAGGAGAAAATAATGTCACCATACTACAATACCATGTAAATTTAGATAACGCCGCATTGTGGATATGGAAAGATATACCCTGTAATGAAACTTTTATCAAATATATAATAAGCACATACTCGTATTAAGTACTCATAATAATTAAGCCACAAACTCTGATAAGATACAAAAAAATACAGCTAATTAATAATATCAGAGTGTTCAAAAATATTCAAGAAATTAGATTTTTTACTTCTAGAAAGTGCATTGTTTGTTATTAGATGAACGTCACTGGATGGCAACGTCTGTGCGAAGCATCTTCACTACGCGCGTCGCGGCGGCATCGCAGGGCGGCATTTATCAAAAACGTAGCACATGACACTTCAATAATGTAATTAAATCCGCAAAATGGCCGTTCTGGTTGAAATATTGCCTGAAATATTCTAATTTAAAATCGGCCTTTCTTCCAAGGAAACCGTTTGCATTAAAAATTAATTATCCTTAAAATTTTATGATTTCCAAGGCGTGCTTCCTCCTATTATTAACTGAAACGGTTTCTAATATTGGAAAATTTATTTCATCGTTATGCTCGCTGATATTACTATTTGTTTTGTCGTTACCTAAATCAGAAGAATATCCGTGTTCCTTCTGCAAGGATTCTTGAAAACGTTCATTTTTATAGTTATTGTTGTTTAAAGTTGAAAAATTAAAAGTGAAACAAGATATATTTTATAACTATACCACTTTGCGTTTACTTTCTCAAATTTCTTACAACATTTTGCTCATGGGCGCAATGTTTTTGTAATGAGTTTTTTAAATTCATTAAACTTCGCCATATTTCCGCTACAGCCCTAATTACCAAAGCGATCACCTAACTAGAAATTTTACAAAACCCTTTAGTATAGTGATTTTTTTAAATTCTAAAAACAGTATCAAAATGAAGATCTACGACCTATAGTCTGTTCCACTAAAAGAATACCAAATAGACACGAAAGTAACATTTGGTACAGATATTCAACAACTTTTGTGGGTCAATGCCTCACTATTATCCCAAAAATCAAACTGTTGGTAATACATATCAGACGGAAGTTAGATAACTACTAAAAATAAACAAAAATTTGAAGTGCAATTAATTTTAATTTCTATTAATTAAACAAATTAAATACCCAGTAACTCAAATAAACTTATTAGAAAATACCTGGAGCACTGTCCAATACCATCCAATAAAAAGAAAATTTTTCTATACATCGGGAGCTTCACAGAGAGAATGCATAGCAAAATAGTTGTTTTGCATATATAAAGTGCTGCCAGAATAAAGTTAATTAAACAAATATAATATAACCTTACTCAGCAACTAAAAGCAAACACTTATTAATAAATACATGAGGCATCAACCAATACTAGAAAATCCGCCAATAAGAAAGTTGAAATGTTGGCAGATCGGTAGGTATAAAATGCAACATTTCAAACAAATATAGCGACTGGGAAAACCTTATTCAAAAAGAACATTAAATTAAAGACACTGCTGCATACAACTGATGAGGTAAAAACAAATTTTAATTGTAGGTTAATATTAAGTATCAGGTGTTGATCTAATTACCGAAAAAGTGGTAAACATCTTTATAGGAAAGCTGTCTCCAAACTAATCTATCTATCTAATTAATGTTCCAGTCAGATTCAGATATCTCCCAACGATATAGATTGAGGTATATATAACAATGATACCCAAGCCAAGAAAACCACGCAATGAAATTTCTCTATACATCGGGGGCTGTAGAGTGGTAATGAATAGTGATTCTGCTTACATAAAGTGCCGCCAGAATACAGTTAATTAAAATAATTATACAACAATGTTACTCAGCGACCCAAAAAAGTATTAGTAAATATCTAGAAAATCAACCAATAATAGAATAGCCACCCACCAAAAATGAAGTTGAAATTTTGGTAGAAAGTTAGAAATATGAAGAAGAATATTTCAAATAAATAAAGCGACTGGGAAAACCTTATTCAGTAAGAACATTAAATTAAAGATACTACTGCATATAGTTGATAGGATTATTTGAACAAGAGGATAAAAAAAAATTTGTGATGCTAATTTTCGTTTATTATTTGTAAAACGATATATAAAAAATATTTGATGAGGTCTTAACAAGAATAATAATGTTATGGAGATTGAAACGGGAGATATAAATAAACATGACAAAATTAACTATTATTTCTAAAACGGCACATAGAAAAATTACTAAATTTGGTAGGTATGTCAATAAAGTCATGCTAAATAATGAACCAGGGAGTTAGAACGACTCTCAAACATAGATGAAAGAAAGTCCACTGTCAAAATTATTTAACATTCTTAAAACTAATTATAAAAATTTTAATATTTAGAAGTACTTAATGACGATAATTCAAAATAACAAAAAAGTCTTTATTTTTATTAAATAGTTAAATAATAATTGTAAGCTTGTTACAAACGACTTAATATTACAAATGGTTATGAAAAGTGTAATAATATCTAATGACATAAATAAAAACAAATCCAAGTAACTATTCTTCAATAAATATGGATAAGCCTCCGAATTAACATAAATCGTACTTAATCTAGCAAGTTTACCCCTTTCTAAAAAAATTCTCGCCCGGCAAATGAATATCGGTTGAGCTCAATAAAATCACGCACGACCTACGTTCTTTATTAGTAAATCAACATCCGCTAAACCCGATCAGATAAAGTTATGGTATTTGCGCTTTTTATAAAAATGTCCTACAAGCGATGCAATTCTCGAAAATTTTGCAAGTAAAGAACGCTTTTAAATAAAGTTAAATTTAACGAGATCTTAACGAACACCTTAATGAGACCAACTGAGAATAACTACTCCTCAACCGCATAACTATATCAATATTGAGGAACTTTTAAAATATTTTTTATATAATAAAGAATAAAATATGTAAATAAGTTATAAAAGCAAAGAAACACTCCAAATACTTAATATTTGATAATCAAAATATAATTTCCTTTTAAATGGTCATTTTAGAGCGTTCATCATTTTTATACTTTTCAAGAAAACCAAATTTTGTTACCAAATAAAAATATTTCTTTAAGAAAAAAGTCTTTGTGACTTTTATTACCTGAAGCTGTGTAACTAAATTAATTAGAAAATTTGAGAATCACCTAAAGCTAACTAATTAAAATGTTTGTCAACAGGGGTCACCAGAGCGTACACGCCCGAATTTGCTGAACCAATTGTCAACTTGTCCGTTCCTTTAGGACGAGATGCGACATTTCGGTGTTTAGTTCATCATTTGGGAGGATACAGGGTAAGCAAAAATCTTTCACAAGAAATATTTTACATTACTTTTTGTTTCGTACAATTAATAGAACTGAATACAAAAATCAAATCTCACACTTTATCGACTTTCACAGGTTAAATTAATAAAATTATAAAAATAAAAACTGCAAGCATATTTTACTTTTAAATCGATTTTCCACTTCTTGTTGTACTGAATTATAACTATCTAGTTAATTACAACATACCTCTCTTAATCGCATATAGAATATGCGTGTATTATAATAAAACCAATATTAAATAGAATTAGCAGGGAAAACTGAAAAGCAGTGCAACGGAAATCGATCGAATTACTTGCTTTATATTCACATTGCGGGACAGAATCCGTTATTCGTCAAATTAGTTTATTCGTAAAGAGAAGAGATACTATTCAAAGAGAACATGAGAAGTTGCAGCAATGTCCGTAGAAGTTCTAGAATAGGATAGTTGGAGTTGTACGGACTGCCGGATAGCAACTACAACATACGTTGATTAAGATTGTAATACGATATTAATGAAGGCTTTGGGAGCTGCAGGAGATTAAATTGATTCACTAAGACATAGATTCAGAAATTATGCGATAATTGTGCAAGTTTGTAAATATATAGGTATATATTCTGTAACAAGCCAGGATTATCTCTTGCGATTTTTTTTTATACAGAGCGTTTCTTTAATTCGATGTTGTAAGCTAAACATTTCTAAACTATATGAGATATTTAGAAGCTGTTTTAATTGTTGAATTTTAAATAACTACATATATACTTGATTTATTTTACAATAAGAGAAATCCCTACACAATATGTAGAGAGTGGGTCATTCAAAAGAGTCCAACCTGATATTTGACAGTATTCATTGGATTTTAAGAAAATACCAAAACGTCGAATTTTCATGATACAGACATCTGTCATATATCAACCCCCATCCCTTCTAAGCCTCCAACCCATTAATTTTAAATAGATATTATACCGTGTATGGTACAACATTAGAAAGGTATTACGATGGACTAGTCAGCCATATGATCCATGACTTTTCTTTCAATATTAACTCTATGTTTGTAAAAAATTTGTTAATTTAATTAAAATCTAATAATAAAATGGTCCATTCTATTGCAGAACGAGATGAAATTATTTCCACATTAGCCAAACATAGGAAATCCGTTTAATTTTTAAAAGATTAATTAAATTAAGAATTTTTTTACAAACATAAAGTTAATATCAAATGAAAAGGCTGATTAGACCATTGCAATATCTTCCTAATGATGTGCCACACATGGTACATTCCTTATTTAAAATTAAGGGGTCGGAGACGTGGATGGGAGGGAGTTGACATATGACAGATGTTTGTATTCTGAAAATTCGACGTTTCGGTATTTTCTTAAAATCCAATGAATACTGCCAAATATCAGGCTAAAGCAATAAACAATAAAATTATTAATTAATAAATTAGAAAATGAAAAATCATATAAATCAATTGTATTATTATAAAAACAGAGGTTATGGGGGATCAATATCAAAACTAAGAATTAAATATATCAGCTAATCTTCAAAATAAATAAATTTTCTCTTTCCTAAATATACAACTTTTTCTCAATTTCGATATACAGCAATAATATGGCGTCTATGAAAAGGTAACCACTATGTATATTTATCTACAAGAAGAAAATAATTAGACATAAAATTAGATTTTAAAGAACTTAAAAAAAGATGACCAATTTTTTGGAGTTACTATTTTAGAGTAATAGAGTGTATATTATAGAGTGATGAATTTATTTTAATATATTATATACCTTATACATTCCTAATGAAAAATATTTATTTTTGAAAAAAAGTTTTATTCAGTAGATATTTATTTAAATTCAATTAAAATTTAAACTAGATTATTATTTTTAGTGTCAATTTCAATACATTTTACATTTATGGTTTTAAAGGTACGAACGCTCTATTTCTTCTCCGTTTTGAGTTCTTCTTCGAACTGATTTCATAAAGAACACATTTGGATTCACTTGCAAAATTTCGAAGCCAAACATAAATTTGCTCTACTGTTAAAACAAGTAATGATAAAGAAATATATTAGAATAAATTATTAATTGTGTCTAGTAAATATTTTAATTTTGAATAAAAATTTTAGAAATTTGCCATGTTTGTATAGAGATAACAATGATTATTTCCTTCGTATAAATTTTGAACACCTGTTAGATATCTTTGAGAGAATATTAATTAATCATATAATACTCAGTAAACAATAACATTATGAATGATAATCGATAAAAGTAGATAATTTGGGAGGAAAGTTAAAGGCTCAAAATTTGTGATACATCGTTTTTAGAGTTTCTTTATTGAGGTAAAGCATATTCAAAAATAACAATACTATTGTTAGAATTTCATGTCAACTTTATTATTTCGTGTGAAATACTAGACTTTATTTATTACGTTTTTAAATTAGATAACCAATGTATATGTCATTTTACAGTGTGTTGTGGAAAGTTAATTGTTTACCTTCATTTTTCACACATAAAATACGATGTAATTTCTGTCTTGCCGAAACGGATAATAAATTCTTTTCATTTTCAATATAAAATGTCTACTTGGATAAGCTAAATCAGTTTTAAAAAATCACTCTGAAATAACAAAATATCGATTTTCACCCAGATAACTTTAGGGTTTATAAAAAGTTCATGATATAAACATATACGTCAGAATATGTCATAAAAATTCTTTATTATACACCTTCCAGGCTTTTCTCATGTCTTTGGGTAATATAGTGCCCTGAATTTATTAACAGCAAATTTAGATTCGACACTTACGGAAAAAAGGTTATACAGGTAGCGTATAATATGCATAAAGAACGACAATAAATGACTAATAATTATTAACCCTTCGTCAAACTTTGCGATACGTGAAAATCAGGTAGAAATTATCCGGTGTAAGGGTAAACACCTTACTTTGAGTTGGGTCAGCCCTTTGTCAGATTAGTACGCTTGAAGGAAGTCAGATTTATTGCACACCCTGTCTCATATGGAGACTGACGGAACTCGTTGAGAATTAATTTGTACAATATTGAGGGAGAATAATTACTAAGGAAGTATGAGTGTCCACTACTATTTTAGGTAATTATGTATATTCACTCTGTCCCATGTTATAAAATATTCGTTATGCACGGGGTGAGCTAATGATCTTGCCACGAAATGTAATGATAAAACTAATTGAGATATAGAAATGAAACAAAACTAGGACGTTTTCAAAAAGCAAAAATGTGTAAAATGAATATATGACCGATATTTTTGAATTGTTACTTCAATTGCCTCTACCACAACGTTGTTGTTGTTGCAAATAGTACTACCAATATATTCACAATTCTTTGAAAATCTTTATATTTTAAAAATATCAAAAAATTAATTTATAATAAAAATTTTAAAAATAAACATTAGTTGAAATTAGTATTGAACACACTTCAATATTTGATCATTAAATAATGATATGAAGGATGTTCGCAGCATAAGATTAAAGTTTCGACATTTTAAAAAGAGTTAAAATTTGTTTTTTTTTAATAGAATACTTTGTATTTTTTCCTATCAAATTAAATAATTTCGAAGTTTTTCATTAAACTGATATTCTCTGGCATTTTTTAAGTTGTTTAATAAGTGTTTATGTACAAGTGAAAGTAATACGACAATCCAATAAGAGAAAAAGTCACTTTACATACAGAAAACTTTAAATTTTAATTTGTTTTATGCACAAGTGGGTAAATTTTTTTATACTATATTTATTATTATATTTTTGACATTACCAAGCCATTAAAATTGAGATTAATTAATTAAGAATAATGCGTGTCACATTGACCATATACACCAAAAATTAATACCTCATGATTTTGCATATAGATTTTATATAAAGGGTTTACTGACTAATTAAAAAAAGAAAAGAATGTTATGTTAAAAATAAAATGTACATAAAGAGGTACCCACAAAATAAAACATGAAACCTAATTTCACTATTGGAATTTTTAAACATATGAAACGTACTCAATTTGCTAAACCAGAGATTCAGAAAGTGCATAGCATAATTTTTCAATTTTATTCTATTGTTAAAAAAATTTCTCTGTATAACTAGATATAGCTAGCCCATAAAGGCAAAACAACATTTTGATATAGATCGCTTTCACATAAAATTCGTAAGATTGTCTAAAATGGTCGTGAAAACGATGCTATAAATTTATTCATATGGAGAACAATCCCTCATAAAATTGTCCAGTTTGTTGAACATTGCCCTTATCGGTTGAAAGAGACCCTTCCTAAAAAGAAATGATGACTCCTGCCCTCTGCGTTTGCTGCCGTATTCATCAAATGCCGGGGGCGCCTCAGACAGCACTTAAAATCTGAGTGGAAATAATGTTTTTTTATTTTTTTTTCTGGTACTGTAATATGCAGTATTTTTTATTTGGTAAAAGTAATTTGTGTCAAAAAAAAAATTATATATTCTAAAGGACCAAGCATCCTTGTTAGAGAAAACTTGTATCAAATTTTCTGAAGAAATTATCTGTTGTTGACAAAGCGACAAAAAAGAATTTTTTTAAACCACTATTTCGCATAATAAACAAAGTTTAGTTCAGATTTATATGGAAAATATAAGGTGTTTTTTATTTTGCATTAAAATTTATGGACAATTACTAAAAAATTTCAGCCTTACAAATGTCAGTATATGTAATTTTACAATAAATTTTAAATTATTGTTGTTTTAGGAGATGCAGGCTTTTTTCAAACAAGATGACTTATAATAGCGATGAAATATTTGATACATTTAATAATATTATTCTATGGGAAGTAACAGTGTAATGTTTTAATTATTTAAATTCATAGATTTTTTTTATCACTTTGTATTATCAAATTTATTTCACAGTAATGATAAATCAAACAGTGAAAGAATGTGAAAAAATACAACATAGAATTACAAATGGACACATGCAAATTTAACAACACTTGTTAAATCAAAAAACAGATCCAGAAAGATGAAAATACAAAAGTGTTTGCTGGTCTACAGTTATAAACGGTAGTCAAACATTGATTCTGAAAAAATAAGATAAAAAACTTAGAAAGATGGAAACAAAAATGCTTAGGGGGTATGTAGGAAAGCAAATAGAAAATGTATGGAGACGAAGATTGAATAAGGAGGTGACAGACATATTCGCACGGAATAACAGATATAGTAAATGCTCAAAAAAGTGATGGTTAGGACCATATCGACAGAATGCAAACAGGAAGGATGCCAAAATTAGTTCTAAGAGGAAGATCGATAAAAAAAAAAAGAAAGAGCTGGCCCAGACAATATTGGCATGATAGTGTGCAAGATCTTCAAAAGCTGAATGTTAAACAAGAGGGAAAAAGCAAGGAACCAACAACAAAGAATCAAGAAAAATCATCGCCCTTGCCCAAGTCTTACAAGTCTTGTAGTGCATATGTATAGTGGATCCACGGATGGGATTCATAAAATGAGAAAAAAAATTATTTTTTGTTTTATCGAAAACTGTTATTCTTGATAAAAAGTTTTGCCCTACCTGCTCCATTTTATGGTCAATTTTCTATGAAATCCAGTAAACTTTTGCACAAAGTTTGAAAAATTAATAATGATCTAGTGGGTAACGTTTATATCATTATCCAAGCAATAATATAATAAGTTATTTCTTAGCCTATAAAACATAATTAATACAAAATACAAATATCACAATAAAATACTGGAATAACACTAATCAGTTATTTTCTTTTCCTCGGTGTTTTATCTTTTTATTATGGCAATGCATCAGCTCCATATATTTGGTTAATTTTATATATGTCAGTGAAGAGTACTACAAACCACCTACTTCGGAACATTGCCAAGCATACAATCCATTAAGATGTGTTTATTTTTACAATTCCAGCTGGCTAACATCGAACTAGAAGTGGAATTAAATAAACAGCTTTTATATTTTGTACAATAGCGGTGCTGGATTGCAAAAATTTATTTGAACCAAATATATGAGGTTCTGAATTACATTTAGACAAATCGGCGAAAACGCTGTAAATTTTTAAATTCGTACTATTCCGAGTAAGATGTATATAACTGACGATAGTATGAACAATGTTAAGTAAAGAATGTGTCGCCGGACGATTCAAGATTCGTCAGTTAATCAAAAAATGGCAAATAACTAAAATTTGGTTTCACAAAAAAAATACAATATGTTTATCTTCATAATGGCAAGAAAAAAGCTCATTGAAAATAAATACCATCACAATAAATGTAAAATATTAAAATCAAACTCAAAAGAGATTTTAAAAAATAGAAATAAATATTGAAAATTACAACAAATAAAAAATTTCCACTTTAAAATCAAATTATGTACGAGAACAATATGATGAAAAAAAGAACGATTAAATTAAAAGCGAGACTGAAACATAATAGCATACGTTTTTTTGCAAATTTCCAAAATTTGATGGAACCTAAACTAATTTGCAGCTAAATTTTGGTTGGCCACCCATTTATCTAAATATTTGGTGCATGGTGGCTTGACGCTACGACAGAATACAACCTTGGTTAAAATAACAAACCTATAAGCGAATTAAAAATTCCAAATCTACTAAATCTACATAGAATGTTTCAATTTATCATGACAAATACTCATGGTTCATGAAAATCAGGCGAAAATAATGTGAGCAGATAGTTCATACTTTTTCAATGAGTCGTTGTAAAAAATAGTATGCGCTTAAATAAGAAATTAAATTATTGCGTAATAAAAATAGCCATTCCTCAAAAATGCTATGTAAGGAGTTTAATTAGGAAGAAAATGAAAAACAATATACATATTTATTATGTTATTATGTTAGCATTTTGTAAACGTATTTATTTTATGGCCATCTATTGCAGTTGAGAGATGGATTCGATAACTGAAAGAAATTCAATATCGAAAGTATCAGTGGCATACGAATTTCTATATTTCTATTAAGGACTACAATTATGTATTATATAGATTTTATATACTGTAAGAGACGAAAAAATAATAGCAGTACGTAAATTTCAAAGTGTCACGAATAAACATCACTTCAACCCAAAGACCGATTTTTCATTGTAAAATATACCTTGATAAACATGTTTCAATAAAAGTAATTATGAAATCCTTCCTAACTACTTAATAGTTAATTTGTTAAATTGTACTTATTTCTTACTAGCAACATCTACTGATAATACTACCATTTTATCATATCCTCAAGATCTAGTTATAATTATATTACGAACCAGACAAAATAATCTCAATGAAATTCGAATGGTTGAAGAAGCTTCAAGTAAATGATAATCTCTAATAGGTAAAAATATCTCCATTAAAAACTTGCTAGTATTAATGTCTTAGGACAAATAGAAGAGAACCATACATCGAATATTTCTACACAAAAATGAAATAGCTTTTAACAAAAATTAAATCATAATTAAGTCACAACTACTCTGCAATTATTTTTTTGATATTAGGTCAATTTTTATCTTATCATAAGACTTTATCATGAGTCATTGCTATACCAAATTCAGCTTAATGATGCCTCTAATTCTCTTACCACCTGTCTGCAGGATATTGTTGCTTCCAGCTACTAACATCGTGTTAAACATCATGTAGTTGACTAATGGGCTTAATCGCCTGGACAGATAATATTACACTGTAGGAAATTGCTGCAGGATGTATATATTTAGATTCCACTTACTAATAAACTATAGGCCCCAAAACTTCAGAATTTTGACCGTTTAAATTTTTTTTTTGAAAAAACTTTTTAAGGGCATGTACATCGCCAAAATGGTCGTTACTGTTCTGATACAAATCTGCATTTAGTTCACAAATCTCCAATATCATCGAAAAAGTGAATTGTTTGGGTATGAATAATTGGTGATAAAATAGTGGGACCTCTGCTTTGCGAGGAAATTTAAATATTTCAAATCACTGGAATATACAATTCACCCTTTTATGGTTCAACTGGCGGGGGAAAATAATAATTTGGTGAAAGCTGGTTTAGATTAAATACATCCTGATAGATGTCCTGGACAAAAAGGAAATGTTAAATGGCCCGCACGTTCGCTATATTTGTCACCATTAAATTTATTCCTATGGAGGTATTTGAAAAGTTTAGTTTATACAACGAGTTTATAGCGATCTATGAAGATGTCCTTGTGGTGCTCATTATCAACACTTACTCTAGCCACAATTTTTTGTTTACAATATTTTAATACTTAAAATGTGTCGTAATAAAAAACTTACCGTTGTAACTTTGGTAGTAATTGTCCAAATTCAAAAACAAAATGTGGATGTAAAGAGGTTGACGAAATCTTTAAAATAAGTCACTGGATTCTACATGCCATTTTAAATTTACAACTTATATCTTGGTGTCATTTCGATAACTAACCCCGATTAAAAAATTAGAGGGTAGGAGAAGTGACTTTACAAAGGTACTATATATTTAATTTTTTAACTACTATTCTAGGTGTAGAAGTAAATACAGTAAAGCTTTTAAGCTTTTAAATACGCATACTTATCAAATCAGTAACACTAAAATTTGAATAAAACTTTTTTTTTAATCTTTTGTACTGATATTTTATTTTTATTATTATTTTTATTTTATGTAGTCATTTGGTTGTAGGTTGTACTTTACAATTTTTCATGCAATAATCTTTACATATAAAAATCTACGATAAGGTATCAATGTACTTTATTTTTTATTTTACAAAGCAAAAGTTAAAAACATAATAGGAAATTAAATTTGAAAAGTTAATGGATTATTTTAAAATATGGTACGGAGTATACGACCGTACTGTAGAATAAGAATAAAAAAGTGACTAACCAACCTACAACACGACAAGATGGCACTGAAAACAGTGAGAGTATAGAGTGTTTTGGCACGCATCAAACCTAACGGGATGTAATAATAGTGTAGATATGACAAATAGTTCTGAAACGCCACAAACTTGGGATCATTTATAATACACACAGCTGTGAGTCAGAGGTCGAGTTTGTGACGATGTCATCCATGTCTCCGGGCACTCAATCGAACGGACCATGGTTTGCCCAATGTAAACAACGGGTAACGTAACCTTCATTTTCCAAAATTAAGTGTTGAATAATATAAATCAATTTTTCGTTGCATATTAAAATAATTTCACCCGTTTATGCGCCAAATTAAAGTACTTAACATAATTAAAAAATGTTTTCATATAAGAATGTCAGCCAAATGTCCAGCTCTCAAATGAGAATCATGCAGTGTCCCTAAAAGCTATACAATTTTTATTGAATTGGCTAAAAATGCTTTAGGCACATTTATTTTTCAACACATTAATATTTTATGAACTAAACTTCACTCGACCACAAAATTAACCGGACAGTTCAATTTTTAATAGATAGACTGGATCTAAAGAATAATAAATAATGTTTATAACGTATTTAACGTCCTTATCTTATCTCAGTGTTAGCGTATAAAAACAGCACTGATTTAGGTAGGCAAGTAAGAACATGACACAAAATTGTTTTTTTTTAAATATTTTATTTCCTCAACCACCTTGAGTTTGTATTCCTTTCTTTATGTTTTACTTAAAAAAAAATTAAAAATGGGTCCAGAAAAAGGTGCTCTAAATTATGATGGCTGCAATACTCATTATACCGCAATTGTGATTAGTATTCCTCGTAGTACAATATTTGTGTAATATAGAGGTTTACAGAGACTAGTTCTTACTTAAGAAAATCCGGTCACGATATACCAAGATCCATTAATGCAGTTTACGACCGATTTCATTATCTACAACTTCGAGACCGGACAGTTTCAGCCACAGCTTGCTAGAAGATTGACAGATGTTCAACTTGGTTTTATTTGAAACTGTATATAAAAGATAAGAAGATCTGGTAAACGATATGTTCAATACTTCTAAGACAGAATAACGCTCGACTAATACTTTAATGACATTGCTATTCAGGTATTATCAAGATGGCCACCCCTACGTCGGTATTTGAATCCAATAGAGAATATTTGGGACAAACTGGGAAGAAGAGTTAAACCAAACTATGGTGAGTTCCAACCAGTGGATCAGCTGCAACAAGCGTTTGCTAAAAGAGTGGGAACAAGTGTCACAAAATGAGGTTGCTCCTTTGATCCATACCATGACTTAAAAGTGAGGACTGTCATTTGGACTATAGGAGGAAGCACTCGCTACTAGAATTTTTTTTTAATTATTTTCATGACTAAAACCGATTCGTGTTTACGACTATAAAAAATAGAATTTTTAATTTTTTCACTTTTATTAAGAAAATAATGATCGGCTAAATTATTCCATATTCGTTTGTGATGTTCATTATTTGCAATTGAGTAAAAAAAAACTATCAATTGAAATCTAAATTTACTTTTTTCTTCTAAGAAACATGGTATCCGATTAATTTTGAAACAATTGTAAATTTGAAGAATTCACAACTAGTACCCAACTCTAAATTTCGTTATTTTATTTGAAAACTTTAGTTGGAATATTTTTTCTGCGTCTATTTTTCTAATTTCTTGTAAAATGAATAAAAATTATAAACAGATTGGCTTAAATCCGGCCAATTTCCTATTAAAACTGCAGCTATAAAATTTTATTTTTAAAAAAATATAATTATTTTTAAATTAACTTTTAATTAATATATTAATTAAAAATTAGATTTTAGAAAATATCAAAAGTTGATTCTGTAAAATATACAGTGTGTCCACGAATAGTGTGCACAAGAGGAGAACATTTTTTATTTTTAGTTTTATCGAAAAATGTCATTCTTGAAGAAAACACGATGTTTTATCCTATCTGCTTTATTTTATAGTCAATTTTCTATGAAACCCTTTACCAATAATCTAGTGGGTGACGTTTATGTTATTACAAGATATATTCTATCTAGAAGAGTTAGCATTATAAAAGAATAATTAATTGAAATATTATTGCTTGGATAATGACAAAAACGTTATTCACTAAATTATTGTTAATGCTTCGAACTTAGTGCAAAGGTTCATAAAAAATTGACTTCATTTCTTGAAGTTTTAGAATAAGCAAAACATTTTATCAAGAATCACATTTTTCGATAAAATTAATAAAAAATTTTCTTCTCTTGTGAATGCGATCCGTGGATATACTGTATATATAGTATAGTTACTTTAGTAATATCAATTTCAATTTTGTCGTTATCTTTCTCCTTTTTATCTTTACTTGAGGGTAACAGTTGGTGATCTACTTGATGAACTCGAAATTATAATGAAAAATTATGCTTATAAAACTAATCCAATAAATTATAAAAATCCTTTTTCATTATACACACTAATTGAAACATTATTGTAAATGAAATAATTTGAATTTTAGGTTTTAATTATAATTAGAAACATATACGTTATGTTTCATATATTACTTATTGTGATTAACTATAAAGCAAAAAAATGTGATCACATGAATTCATCAATCATGATTCAATTTTATTTGGTTTATGGTTACTTCAGTCTTTTAGATTTTAATTTCCATATATTTAAACTCATTTTCTGATTCTCAGTGTTTTGCTTATTGGACTTTCGCAATTGTGATTTAGATTCTTTACAAGGCATTAAAGATCATAAATAGAAATAATTTTATTGGATATAAAATAAAAAACCAGCAAGGACATTTTTCATCATTTTTCCAGTGGCGTGTTATACTGGACCAAGGTAACTTTTTGATTTCGACTACATATTTTAATGTTTGCTGGTTATTCGAAAGTATGGCTTAGTCGATAAATTTATATTGAAATTGAAATTATTTTGTATTCATTACAAAATATTATCATATGGAAATAATTATAAAAAACTCATAAAATTTGGGGTATACAGGGTGTTACTATATTCGACCGACAACGCTTTACCCCAGAGAGCTCTCGTTAATTGATGAATTTTGATATGGGAACATAAACCCTTAAAGGGCTTAGTTTCCGAGATACAGGGTGTTAAAAGTTTGAAATCAAAATTAAAAATTTGTCATAAATCACAAACGCATCCAAATATTTTTTTCAAATTTGGTGACCAATATGCTCTTTAAGAAAGTAATATTTTGACATAAACTGACTTTTGAAAAATTTAACTAGTGGCGCGCTATCAGGGTTTGTGGCAACTTTTATCCCCCCTATCTTTTACGCCACTGGAACAAATATTTTTTTTTAATTTTTTTTAAATTTTCTCTTCATTTTTAGGTAAAAAAGTAATAACCTTTTATGGAGCTAAAATGAACGGTGTTGTAGATATTTGATTCTGAACAAAAGTCTGCAAGTACTTAGATAATTCACAAATTATGATTTGTTGTGTAATTTGCCCGTCGGCGTTTTGCTAAACAAGTAAGTATTTGCTTTTAATCCATACTATTAATTCGATTTCGAATAATAACTAAGCGTTAGGCGTTAGTTGAAAAAATGACGAATCATTCTACATTTGGAAGTATTGAAAGAAGACTGAGAGAAACTGGAAACTTGTTAATTAATAGAAATAATGCTGGAAAGCCACGAACAACAAGGACTGTGCGTCTGGAAGAGGCAATATTAAATAATATTTCTGAAAGGCCATCTTTAAGTACTCGAACTCTAGGCCATGCATTAAGAGTGGACAATAATACTGTATGGAAAGTTTTAAAAGAACAAATATTGCGTCCTTACAAATTCACCATGGTTCAAGCATTAGAACCTAGAGATTTTCCGGTACGTATGGAATTTTCAAACTGGTATGTACAAAAGTGTCGTGAAAATCGAAATTTCCCAAATTATTTATTGTATACAGACGAGGCCAAATTTACCAGGGAAGGCATTTTTAATTCCAGAAACAGTCACGTTTGGGATGAAGAAAATCCACACTCTGTTCGTGAACGTGGATTTCAGCATAAATTTTCGGTGAATGTGTGGGTGGGTATGGTTGGGGATTGTTTAATCGGGCCTTACCTTTTTCCAAATAAATTAAATGGAGATATTTATACGCGGTTTCTGGAAGAAGTGTTGGATGAATTGTTGGAAAATGTACCGTTAAATATTAGACAACACATGTGGTTTCAGCACGATGGGGCATCTGTTCATTTTGCTGCAAGTGCTAGAAATTTCCTAACCAGACGATTTAGAGAAAAATGGATTGGTCGGGGTGGACCCCAATGTTGGCCTCCAAGGTCACCCGACTTAAACCCTATCGATTTTTTTATCTGGGGCTACATGAAGTCCTTAGTGTACGAAACCATCGTTGAAACTGAAGAAGATCTAATAGCGAGAATTCAAGCTGCGACAGAACTCATTCAGTCCAATCCGGAGTTATTCTCAAAAACACGTTTTTCAATGAGAAAACGGTGTAGAACGTGCTTACAAGTAAACGGCCGACAGTTTGAACAACTATTGTAATTTTGTCAATTTTGTTATTGTTGTATCTAATACATTTGTTTGAATTTAATTTTGATAGCTTTTGCGTTGTTGTGATTTTTACTTTTATCAAGTTCTCAGAAAATCTCAGAAATAGCATGTATTCTTTTTTCAACTAACGCCTAACGCTGAGTTATTATTCGAAATCGAATTAATAGTATGGATTAAAAGCAAATACTTACTTGTTTAGCAAAACGCCGACGGGCAAATTACACAACAAATCATAATTTGTGAATTATCTAAGTACTTGCAGACTTTTGTTCAGAATCAAATATCTACAACACCGTTCATTTTAGCTCCATAAAAGGTTATTACTTTTTTACCTAAAAATGAACAGAGAATTTAAAAAAATAAAAAAAAAAATATTTGTTCCAGTGGCGTAAAAGATAGGGGAATAAAAGTTGCCACAAACCCTGATAGCGCGCCACTGGTTAAATTTTTCAAAAGTCAGTTTATGTCAAAATATTACTTTCTTAATGAGCATATTGGTCACCAAATTTGAAAAAAATATTTGGAGGCGTTTCTGATTTATGACAAATTTTTAATTTTGATTTCAAACTTTTAACACCCTGTATCTCGGAAACTAAGCCCTTTAAGGGTTTATGTTCCTATATCAAAATTCATCAATTAACGAGAGCTCTCTGGGGTAAAGCGTTGTCGATCGAATATAGTAACACCCTGTAGATAGGAAACCACCATTACTCAAAAAAATATTGATATTTAAATAAATTAAATTTTTAAATATCGGTATAGTATTTTCTAGTATTTTCACAAAGGTATGTTGTTGTCGTAATGACCTTCGCGCGTTTTTCCCTCAGTTTCCTGATAATGATTTGTTTATATTTATTGTACAGGGCGATATTTTGTATGAAACAAATAACAATTTTGAAGTAATTGAATCAGGCCCAGATTTTGTAATATTGTCACTATTTCTTGTAATACCATAACAATGTATGAAAGACTAAGCTGTATGAAAAATTACACATTTTTTTTATTATTTCATAGAAAAAGTGAAACACAGTTTCCTCAATTTTCTATACAAATTTCAGAAATATATATATAGTCCCTTATATTCAAAAAACTTTCCATTGTCTATAGATGTAGTAACACTTCCAGTAATTAATAATAAATATATTTTTGGTATTTTCATTAAGTTTATATTAGATACAAAAATAGACATAAATATTTGATTCGATAAAATTGTCAATTTATTATAATGATGTAGTTTTCCGGTATGTGCCTAATGGACTATGTCCGAGGCTATTTTTTACATAAATACAACAACGTTTTCCGAAAAAATTCAATTAAAATTTGGCAAGTCCTGGGTCAAAGTAAAGAGCTCCTCTTACCACTGAGTTAATTAATCTGTAGATATCTTGAGCCCCATTTTAGAATAGTTAAATTCGTTCAACAATTCTAGAAATTATTTTATTTATTTTTAATTTATATATTATATTTATATAAATACATTTTCTGTTTAAATATAATATTCTATTAATTAATATAGCCGTTTATTTGTTCTTATCATTTGGTTTTTTTGTCATTTGGTTCTTTTCTTTAATAAATATCTATATGTCTTTTTTCTCGATTTTCATTCTGCATTCGATATAAGTCTCCGCCATGTAATTTTCAGTCGAGCGGACATCATTTCTATTAGGAAGGTAGTAGACCCGGAATAAATATTGGCGAGATAGGACATGGGAGGCAAGCCCTAACCGTTAAAAAATGGAAACATTTTTATCTAAGTTTAAAGTACAAAATTTGTTTAAAGCATACTTGACTATATTATCTGTTACACACATTTTTGTTTTACAGTTATGGTCGTTACAATATACATTAATTCAATCTAATTTAAATTCAACGAGGAACTGAAGATAATTTACACAAAATTTGGGACATAAACCTTGAAACCGACACCAATGGCATCTATTCTTATAATATCCGGTATTATCTTCCTTTGTTTCCTTAGTGTCACGGCACATTGGTTCAACATATGTTCAAGAATATACCTTAAGAATACCAAATACAAGTTGACATCTGTCTTTACTTTCGGCGAACAATTCCGAATATCGGATATAGCCTGTCTTGAAAATCGTAAAAAGTTATATTCAAAAGGGTCTTTTAACGGAGCATTTCGTAAATCATTTTAGCAGGTATATGGAATCTAAAAACGAAAATTATTCTTTACTACTATGTTCGAAAAGATATAAATATATACAATATATCCTAAACTTTGTGCGATGTTTGATTGCTTATATTATTTTTGTTTTTATTTATTAACCAATATAATTGGCTGGATATTATTTAAGATTAAAATTAAATTAAATACATTTCGTTTAATGACCAATTTACATACAGAGTACGTTTATAGTCAAGCATGTGTAGTATCAATATAAATTTAAATATTGACAATATAAAATACCTAGCCATAGTATAGAATAAAGGACATTCACAATTAGTAAAAACCTTCAAATATAAATACATTAAACTATAAAAACATTTGAATATTAAATTAGACACAAAATAATTCCAAGAAATAAATTAAAACCACTTGAAAAAAATGAAATTTGTAATCGAATTAAAAATATGATGCACATTCAACGGAATAGCTAATTTACTCAGCAATGCTGTAGAAAGAATTTTCTATCAAATGATTTTTAGCAAATTTGTAAAATTGAATATTGCTCATTTTAGTTATTTTGGGTCTGAGAAAAGTTTGTCTAATTTATTAAACAGACTTAAGTCAAGTCGATTCTATTTAGCCGTTGACAGGCGTGAGTATATATTTACAAGATAATTTCCGTTCCTGGTGTTGTAATTGTGAAAATCGCTATACCTTGGAATATAATTCAGTTTTCGATGTATTCTTAAAAGTTGGTCGAAGATATATTGGCAGGACAAGCAAAGTATTTTATATTTTTTTAAAAGTTCTTTACAATGAGCCCGGTATGTTAAACCATCCACAATTCGTAATGCTACCTTTTGAAGTACGAAAACCTTGTGAGACCCGCTGGAATTACCCTAGAGTGAAATGCCACAAGACAAGTGACTATGGATTAAAGCAAAGTAAGCAATTTTCATTACATTATTGTCACTGATAGTTTTATGTAAATGTCTTAATACGAAAATTTGTGTCGATAATTTTGAGCACAAAACATCGATTTGGCTCAACCAATTGAGCGAAGTGTCAAACATTATCCCTAATAGTTTAACAGTTTCCGATTTAACTAGAAATTTGTCAACACTGAACCGTATTTGCTGAGTTTTTGACTCATTTAATTAAAGTTGATTGGCTTGAAACCAATTTTTTTGCCATTACGAGACTCTCTTTAGAAATTAGAGTAGCATCATCAGCGTAAAGTATGGCTCTACCTAAATGCTCTATAGATTTAGGTAAGTCATTAACATATAATTATGTCTAAGGAAGCAATTGTTGTAATTAAAATACAGAAATATGTATTAAATATTAGAACATCATATTTATCTATTATACAGGGTGTCCCGAAACGTTTTTTACAAAAAACTACAAAATCTTCATCTTATTTTATGTCGATTTGACATAAATCACCTTATCTTAAAATGCTTCCTAAGAGAGCTAGAGTTCTTAAAAGATAGCTTTCTAACATCGGTTTAATTTCATAACGGATTCTTGTTAAATAATAATATTTATTTTTGGAATGTCTCCAATCAAATGCCAGCTAAACATTCCAATGCTTTCTCGGTGGCTGATGGGTAAGCCCAACGTATTGCTGCATGGTTTTACTAGCTTCATGTTATCTGGTCTTTAACTGGGATTGGTAGACTTATTCCAGATGAGCATGTAGTACAGTTCTGTCAGCAGGATGGCCTGCAGAACATCCAATGTATCTCCGCGCAGAGCTACGGTAAGAGCTACTGCTTTCTGTTTTGGATACAATCCAATTACACCAGCTACTGCGTTGAATTGCTTCATGTAATTGAAACAGAAAGTTTTGCACTCAAAACTGATTTAATTATTGTTCTGACTTTCCTGATAGTACCGGGTTTCTGTCGTTCTTCATTGTCTAAGGAGATTAACTCTTTAATTGTCCGAAACCGGATTTGGAGGGTCGACAGGTTTCTCTCAAACCTCCCTACCACCGGATTACACTGTCCATGAGGCGACTGTTGGGAGGTTATCTTTCGCAATGAGAGAACTCTTCCTCGATGTCATAAAATCTCTGGAAGAACTGAAGTTTCTGTTGAGACATTTCCGCTCGAAGTTCTGCGACCCAGCTAATTATTTTCTAGTGGAGATATTCAATATTCTGGTAAAAATGTTGGTTATCTGCAGATAGATCTATTAAGATTTTTCCGCTTGCAATTCTAAAATCTGGCTGGATATATACTGAAAGATCTGACTGCGCTGGTTGGCCATATTTTATCAAAGATAGAAGAATTCTTGTTGAGAAATTTGTTGGGTGAATCGGTCTTCTTAGCGAAATATCTGTTGGGAGTGCTGGTCGCGATGGCTGGATATCTTCAGGTTGAGTTGCGAAAACTGTGCTTTAAAAGACTTCTGTAGATGTTCTTCAACTTCCATTGATTCACCATCAGTGCCTTCACTCTAATAGTACTTAGGCAGTTATCGCACTAGTGGTACTTATATCCAAATCTAGTTCTTTCACTTTTGTTCTGAACTCACCCAACAATAATTCATAAATCTTACAAGACATCTTCACTTTTCCTCTTCACCTAACACTTAATTCCAATTTATAACACTTGTGGGGTTTTTATAAATTTTCTTTAGACGCAAAAAACGTCACAACTGTACTTAACAGTCTAAAATTCCAATTACAGATTAACGAGAATTCGATACGAGCAACTTTGGTTAACGTCAGTTCCTAATATTTATATACTCATGTTGACTACATGAATATTCCATACAATTTTAGTCAGCCCTCTCACTGCCTCATTTTGGCCTATGCAACTAAACCGTTATAATATTATAAAAAGGTCTGTGATATACAAAATCGATTACAACGTAATCAATTTCTTTGTTTTCCCAAATATATACACGTACAATACCTAGCGGAATAATATTATTTTAATTTTAATGTGTATTGTCTAGTGAATTGCTTTGTTAGCGTTGCGTGTTTTCTAATACTAACACAAACTGTTGGCATAAAGCCCACGTTACGGTTTCACGGCAAAATGTATTCTCCGTCACAAAATAAAGCGAAAGCGCATAAACGAAGCAATAACTGATGAAGTAATTTGCACCGGCCATGTTGCACTAATTTCAACAAATATTGGATGGCAAAGCTACGTGATGTCCGCCAATCAGTCAGTAGATGTAGAAACGACAGGATACTCATATCTTTTATATACTTCAACTCACGACACCAATTTTATCTAAAAAAAATTTCCAATTACTATACTAATAAACATTTTTCTTTTTAATTTTCCGTATATTTTATACATCGAAGAAACGTTTAAATTAAATTCCCACTGGGGTTACTGAAAAGTCGAAGGACGCCTGTAGCAAACCATATCCTAAAAAAAACTTTCATTAATTTCCTTTTATGTTTTTGATATTTGGTCTAAGTTAACAAAAAATAATAAAATAAATCATAATTTACAAAATCCGTCAAATACACATGTGGAAGGCTTAATTAATTTTACTACTTAGATTTTTTCTGCTTTTACAGGTTAAAAATGGTATATTATGAAAAATTAATACTAAACTAAATATATTATTTAATGTAAATCCATTATAAACTAATTATTATATATTAAAAAAAAGTATCAAAATCTATTTGTAATTATGTGAAGTCAGCGATATTTCAACTTCTTAATTCGAAAAAAACGGGAATGTAACTAATATGTTGACCATTTATATAAATGAAATCAGTTTCAAAAATAAGATACGATTATTCTTATTATTTTTAAGACCCCGTTTTTAAAGAGAAATTAGCTTTTTGAAATATTTTAATGTAGCGAAAGTTCAAATAAGAAATACACAGTTAAGAAGTATCAAAAATAGAGAAAAACATTTGTTCCAAACGTTTAAAGCTTATACAAACTTTAATAAAAATAAGAAATAAAAAATATATTGAGAAACAAGTGGAGAAAGTGGGACTTTTCCTACGAGTGTGAAATTTTCTGGAACTAGGACGAGTGCCACAAACACAAGAGTGAAAAATTACCCCCCCTGTGTTGTACACTATACTTTTTCTACCAGTGCCAGTTAATATGATAATATTTTTAGTGAAAAATTTTTGGTAATAAGTTTGGAATGACGGTAGCCGGTTTTTCCACAATTTTTGGTCATGTACTTTCAAAATCACTGTAGATTTTTTTTAGAGAAATTTTTACAAGTATAACCGAATATGTAAAAAAATTATCTTTGGACGATTATGACAGAAGCCTAAAGTTAACTTTGTAAATGTTAATTTTTTGATAATCCATTTAAATCAACATACCGTGGGATAAATACAGTGGAAAAAAATTTATTATATTATAAGTTCCTGAAATGTGGGAAAACAATACATTTTTTAGTTATCATAAAAATACATAATTTCCTATTGATTGATCAGTCTTGATTAATAATATTTGAACTTAAAAGTACTCACCTGCATAGTAATACGACTCCGTATAGGCAAATTATTAATTAATTTCTATTTAATTATTTTGCAGTATAAACCGCTTACAGTTAATAAGGTTAGTTTGAAACGTACGACTCTCGTAATTAACGGTCGATTGGCGTAATAATAATCGTTGTGTTTTGTGATCATCACGTATGTCTAATAATTTTCCCACAATGCTGATCCATTTCAAATTACAAGGGATTTCGTTGCAGTCGTATTGTTAGCTCTGTTTTGTAGTAGGAAAAATAGTTCGTACAACGAATTTTCTTTTTTAATTTGGTATTTGATTTAATGTACATATTTAAAACAAAGAATAAAGCTGAAAATAAAATACATGTAAGTATATATGAATATAGATATGTATATATGTATGTCGAGATATTTTAAAGCAAATGCCCTTTTAAATTTCAGTACATATTTTATAACGAAGTTAAATGAAATAAAAGAGAATGTACAAAAAAATCAAATAATATGCTGAAAAATCAAATATGAGGTTTCTCTAATTTGAGTTTCTGTACTTCCAGCGAACATCAACTATATTTACAAAAACAAGAAAATAATATTAAATTAAAGAAATTAAAATAGCATTCGTGTGCTTGTAACTGTTCAAGACCTACATCTCCAATCGTACAAAATCAAATACGAAGCAGATTATACAGAAACTAAAACGTCAATACTTTTATCTTGGAAAGAAAAAACATATCGATATCATTTTATGTATATGCGTAAGAATAATATGTCGAATATTTAACGCTATTAACACTGCCTTGGGGTTGCATCTGCCATCATGAATAGATTGGAATAGAAGATTATCCAACTTGAAAGACTTTTTCTTGAACTGTATAACAAACAAATTAAAAATCAATAATATTGACATGAAAATGTTGTACGAGATATATTTTTTTTACATATTGTTTGAAATATCTCCAAAATATGTAATAGTTGCGTATTACCCGTCATCTTTAAGTTGTTTCGGAAATATCAGGTTAACGGCAACCTTTTCTTCCTTTTTATTAATCAACTTATTTATTAGATGCAATGGATAATCATTAGTGGTAGCGACTTGCTTTATTACATTAATTTCCCTTTTAAAATCATCCTTACTGATTGGTATTGAAAAGGCTCTATGAATCATTGAATTATAAGCTGCTAAATTATGTGACATAGGGTGATTTGACTTAAGAGTCATATTTATATGAGTTGGTTTACGATAAATTGAATATTGAAGATTACAGTTTACTCTTTTGATATTTATATCTAAGAAATTTATAGAACTATTATCTTCAATTTCAACAGTAAATTTTATTTTTGGATTTAAACTGTTAATGAAATTAAAGAAAACATCCAATTGTCTATCACTACCTCTATAAACAGGCAAAACGTCATCAACGTATCTATACCAAAACAACACATTCCTGGAGAAATTTGAATAAAAATTTGTTTGTTCCAACTATCCATAAAAATTGGTGATATTGGATTAATAAAAAGAAAGAAAAGGTTGCCGTTAAGCTCATGTTTCCAAAACAACCTAAAGATGAGGGGTCATTCGGTACGATTACATATTTTGAAGATATTTTAAACAAAATTTATCTTCTTCTAAAATATCTTTTAAAGTAAGAAATAATGTAGGTTCATTTTTGTTAAATATAAAACCTAAAATTAATAAATTTTCTAAATCGGGTATTTACAAACTAAATTGTCCGGATTGTAACGCCATCTATCTTTGCCAGACATTAAGAAATTTTAACATACGCTACTGTGAGCACTTAAGAGCTTATAGAATAAAACAACCAGTTAAGTCTCATTACGCAAAATATCTCGTAGACACCAAACACAAACCAACACTTAATAACACAATGGAAACAACAGTGGAAGTACTTCATATAAGTAACAAGAAGAACTTTATTTTTTGAAGGAATATGAAGTAAAGAAACACCTAAAATATCCTCAATATACAGTATTGAATGAACCTGGGAAGTTTAATTATCTTAGATCAGATTTTGAAGTAAATAATACTAACCAAATATATTTTTAGAAAAAGAATATTGCTTAATACTGATTGGTTGTCAGGTTTATGATATGAAATTTATTTACGTTTTTAATCTGTCAAATTTCTTTCTGTCTTCAGAATGATATTGTCAGATACCGAAACCTAGGTAAATTTAAATATACTAAAACGCTTTGGAATACTGTGGAAATCCAAGATAAGTATTATTTATCTTTCCATACTTATTATGAATAATTTTCATAAAGTAAGAGTTGATAATATTAATTTAGAGCATAAAATCACAATATCATTCCCTTTATATAAATAAACGTAACATACGAATCTTGCAAATATATTCAAAAATTTCTCTGGTTTGACTAACACTTATATTTTCCAAAGCGTTGATGAGAGCTTCCAAATTCCAAATTTCGTTTCATAACAGTAAAAATCGGGCAATCAAAAATAATATAGAATAAGGTTTCCCGTTTTTGTTGCAAGCCTGGCATATTACATTTGGGTCAATCAGATATAAAATTTCATTTAAAGTGAACTTGATCTTAAAATGATTGTACATGCGTATTTCGTACACTGACCAATTTGAAATTTGATTTGCTTATTGTTAATTTTATTCTTGTTATTTTTTTACAGGTCGGTTGGGTAAAAGCAGATACAAAAGCGATACAAGCAATCCATGATCACGTGATCACTCATAACCCACGAGTATCTGTCTCGCACAATGACCACACAACGTGGAATCTTCATATCAAGAACGTGCAAGAAGAAGACGGTGGTCAGTATATGTGTCAAATCAATACTGATCCAATGAAAAGTCAGGTAAGCCAATAAAAAGTAAAAAAATACAGCAAAAATATTACATTATTACAATTATTCTAAAATTGTAGTAAAGGTACAGTTCGTCCAATGGATCTTTAAAACTCTAACATTAATATCTGATAATAGAAGTATAACTGATGGACCTTCACGTAGCATCATTTTTACATATTATGATGAAAAGTAAAATACATTTCTATTTTTAAAATAAAAACCAGATGTTAATAAAAATTTAAAATATTTTTTTATGGGTCGTGTAACGAATATTATCATTGTGGAATTAAATGGAAAAGACGGTAAAGGTAACTAATTAAAAATAAATTACTCTCAGATAATGTAAACATATGAAGTCCGCATAGGAGACAGAGTATGGACAACGAATAACGTTTATTATAAAAGCAACAACATAAATTTTAAAATGAAAATTTTGAACGTCTGCCAGATGCCTCGTTCCCATACAATGAATGTAATGCAAAACAGAGAGTTTTTGTTGGGGTACTGTTTTATTAAAGGAAAATATACGAAAAGCAGATATCCAACAATTTCCACATAATTTTTTCAGAAAGGTTTCCATTTCCAATGGTTTTTTTATTGTTAGTTTAACCAGTGGATAGCAAACCAATTTATTAAAACACGTTCCAGAAATGAATATTCAGTGATTAGGTTACGTCCCTTAATTCTAATTTACATTACTGAACCCTATCCATACCGTATAAAAAATATTTAAATTGTATGTAATATTAAATATTTTTTTATATTTTGGAAGTTTAGGACACAAAATTTCTGCCTTCTTTGAAACATTACAAACAAATTTGCAGAAACTGAGGTACCAAAACACATAAACAACACAATGTTGCAACAGTTATCTTTTGATATAAATCGTTTCCAAATGTTTACTTGATATTGGTAAGAATCCAGTAAAAATTGTTTTATTTGTACTCTATGTATCTTTTCCATGCTAAATCCAGTTATAGTTGGCATCCAGGGACAGACCAATTATAAATATCTATACAGAATCAACGAGAAATTAAAATAGAATAAGCGAAACCTTAAGAAGTAAAAACATATGAATAATAATATGTGACCAGATAACCGACAGAGAGAGAGAGAGAGACAAAGAGAGCAACAATATGTCCCCTCCATTAAACCTACTCTTTCGAACTCCGCTGTGTTAAACGTACGAGCACAACTGTCGATACGTTACGTTAGAGGAGAAATTGTAATGAAATCTCGCTTTTTTATGTGTTTTCTTACCCTCGCCTGGATTCGTCTATAGAATAAAACATTACCTCTGAATTTGTCTAAATAATAACCACAATATTAAAATTGTGGTGTTCATTTTTACGCCCTCATGGCGGCAGGAATACAAACTAACTGAAGCACGCAAATTTTTGAATATCACAGAGTTGAAATGTTTAAGTGCCATAAAAGATTCAAATTCATGGTTAAATTGAAACTATATTGTCTCTTTGACTAAGTACCTACAAATACTTATTTTTGGGAATAATTTTTATTAAATGAAACAAAAAAAATGTGTTTTTTATATTAAATTAGATGACTAGATAATTCATGAAATAAGTTTACCATTTTTACAAAATTAACCCTCGTTCGATGAGCTAATATAAAAAATAGTGTCTTAAAATAATTGTCAATTTAAGAAGAATCAATGAATTAAAGCCAAAAAATGAATTTAACAATCATTCTGCTTTCTAACTGCTGTTGAGCATCTAAAGGGCTTCACAGCTGAAACAACTGGTTTGCCAACTAAGGAGCTAGATTTCAAACCGGAAGTATTTGGTTCCTCAGCTAATGACATGCATTAATCATATTTTTTCGTTCAACTCAAGGAACTACATTTTCCTTTGAGTACAATTCATGTATAAACATTAAAATACATGTAAAATACCTATAATTACATAAAACTCAAAACATTATGTTATGATTACATTAACAAAATTGTGATATTCTCAGAAATTATTCAATATTTTTATTTGAATGATATTTGGTTGATATCTCTTTTTTTTTATTATTTAAAAGTTTCTTAGTAAAAATATAAAAACTATATATACATACCTGGCAATATATAAAAATGACAATACGTAACTTAACAAAAATAAAAATACTCTTCATGACCTTGAAGTTGTTTAAATCTCGTTAAAATTATTGATTCAATAAATGATAATCATAAGAGTCGTGTATTTACGAAAAAAATCAATAAAACTAAAAATTGTTTTCATCCACGACTACAAAGAAGAATTTATTTATTGTGTAAACAATAGAGTCAGTGGTTTGTTTGTCCTCCTTTAACATCTTTAATTATTCGATTAATTAAAAAAATTACCATTTTTTTGTAGCTTCATTTAAGAGCTTATAATTATAACTTGATATATCCAATATATTATTTATAAACTTTTACATGTAAGTTGAATAAAAGCATTAGTTTCATTTGATCATTATACTCGTATATTATAACAAAAGCATTGTATTGCTTCAAATGAATGAGATCGTGAGCCTTCAATTTTCAGGTCAAAAATTAAAAATGACCAACAAAGGCAATAAGTAACACCCTCGTTTTACAATAATCAACCTGTTCCATGGTACAATGTAAATCAAGCCGATATCTCTCGTCGATCTACTGGGTGAAAGGGTGAAAAGGGATAGACCCATTATTTTATCACCTTTGTTTTGCACCAGTTCACACGACACGGCACAAAACAAAAGCATCCCCTTTTATTGAGGTGATACTAAATAATTATTGTGAGTGTATGCCTGGAAAATAGACAATATTGTTGTACAAAATGTGATAAAATTCAATAGATAACCCCAGCAGTTTTATTATTATAGCAAAATAGGGGTGTATTTTCAGAATGTTCTATTATTTACGTATGTGAAATGACAGGTCTGAATAATATTTTTATTAATAAAACACGGCGTATTTCTAAAAAAAAAAAATTATGAATTTGTTTTATACCTTTAATATGGTTAATGGTCTAATTTGAAAATTGAATCGAAGTTTTGTTATCCTGTTATCGTGTTTTTAGTTTCATTTCTTTAAGTAGAGGTGTGATCGACAATGAGCTCTTAAGAAGCCTTTTTTCGTGTTACTTGTTTATGTATGAAATAAATATATACCTCTTTATTCCTATTACCTATATAATTCATTTTTTTTGGGTTATTTATCGGAATATTATTATTATCCGATATAATTACTAAAATTTTTATATTTAACTGTTTAACTGATGTAAAATTAAATTGTATACACTAATAATTAACTTTTAGTTATATCAAGTGCTACTTGGAGGTAAATGAAAATTAGCAATTCCATTTGGAAACTGAAACATCAATACACTATATATATCAACTAATGTCGCAATACAATATTTCAACAATTTAGAATTCTCTCTAGTAACAATTTCCTTTATTAACTTTACAATTGGTTTTGAGTAGGAAAACTAATAGGATCAATTTCCATTAATTACTGTTTCCTTTGTCGGATTTCCAGGTTAATCCAAATTACTTACAAATGTTTATTTAGTAATGAAATATCCCTGAATTTTAATCAGAGTTATAGATTATTACTAGTTCATTGTATGTAATTGATTTGTGGCGGAAAAGATAAAGGAAAGTAGTTAAATTGCCCTTAGATCTTTTGTTTGGGACATTTATGTATAGATAAGAGAAAAGCGGTTTATACCAATATTATCTTGATTAATTCACGAGTTTTAAGTAAATCGATTATCGTCACTAGCGTTCTCTAGTCAATAGTATCATTTTCTGTAAAATATTGAAAATTTAAATGTCATTTCAACTCAACCATTCCCATTGAGGCTCTAGCATTTCTTTAGCAGGCTCAGAAACAAGAACAATAACAGAACACGAAGTTAATTAATACCCTAATACACGAATAAGTTATAAATATTTAGACTTTAAGATAATGTTTATAAATAAATATCAAAGTTAGAAATAAATACTCGTAATTAGTGGTTTGCAGTAAAAATAAATGTTTTAGATTTAGCTGAGAATTTTATTAAGTTATGGTATAATGCACACCCAGTTTCAAAACAAAGTAAAGAGTTGGGGTAGAAATTTATATGGTCAAGAACAAAAATTCCAAAGATAGTAGTTGTTGCGCAGTGGAGATAATAAAACAGGCGACTAATAACTAAAGAATTATCAAACATAACTTAAAGCGATTACATCAAAATTTATAATAAAATGTGATTCTGACCTGAAGGGTACCCGGGTCCTAGAAGATTCAAAAGCAACGGGAATTGTAACGAACTAATCAAGCACGATATTAGGACAAGAACCTTTATAAGTAGTTATTAAGTACCTCTTGAAGGTGTGGATCCATCAGCTGATAAACAATCTTGTGTTAGATTGATGACAAGAAACCCCCAAACACTACTCTAGCTATTTGGAGGACCTTAATAGAAAGTGGAATAGTACGTCAGTAGAATAATCAAGTCTATAATACATGTGCGTTTATCTGTAAAACGAGTTTTAATTTGAAAAGGTGCTCATTTTTAAATACTCAAATAATGTACTACTCTAGTTAGATTAACTTCACAATATCACACAAAAATCATTACTGTTCTTATTAGTTGGTCTTTATTGAAGTCAATTGACCTTCTGAAAATGGAAGCATTTATTTTATTTATGATTTTATGAGAGTTGGCAACTATATAGTTTCCAAAGTTAAAACTTAAAAATTATATTGTTCATAAAGTCGTAAAGTTTAATATAAAAAGCACATATTTTTATATAAAATATGGATATGTTTATTTTTTATTTTATCTTAAAATTTCTGAAACCTGTTAGCGTTTTCAACATAAACTTTATGAGTTTATTTCTACAGTTGTTCACCTCCAGCTTTGTGTTTACATATTTTGTATTCAAGAGACAAAATCAATTTAGAAAAGTTCTGAAAACTCTTACATATTTACATTTAGGTCCTAGCCAATATTTTTCAAGAAAATACGATCTTAATACTGCGTTCTGAGAGGACCGCTCACTTCATAATTTTGTTTGCTGAATATACATCTACGCTTCGGTATAGAACAAAAGAAAAATTTACATTTAATATTTGAATAAAAAACTGTATTTTACATTAGTCTTGTATTAGTATCTTGGGATTTCCTCTTTTACTTAATTTAAATGTCAATAGATTTTGCACAAACAGAATTATATAAAGATATTTTGCATTATGTTTGTATGTATCTATCAAGAACTGAAAATATAATGAGTTATATTAAATTGTTCCTCAAATAACGTTACAAAAGCATATCCGTATTTTACAGGAATATTAAAATATTTTCATTATAAAATCATAATATCATATATAATTATTTTTAAAAGCAATTTTAATTTAGACATCAAATGGATTAAGGTAATTTTCAATAAAATACAAAAATTTAAAGATTTAAAAAAACTCTGGCGTATCTATAAAATTTTATTCAGTATATTTAATATATTTTATAAAAAATAAAAATTTTTAGATTATATGTACAGAATGGGATACTAAAAACTATTAAACTATTTCTTTAAAGTATAATATCACTGGACACAACAAAATAACACTACTATAAATACATCAAAATAATAATGTTTATCAACCTCTCAAACTACTTGTAATGTATTTTAAATAGATAGAAATCTCTTTTCTTTTTATTTTCTGCGCTGGTACTGTTATTAGGTACAATTCATCTTAAATTTAAAAGCTTAAAATTAGGTCAATGGGTAGGAATAAAAAAGTGAAAAGTTTTCTAAATAAAGACATTCATTTGTTGTGCACTACACTTTAAATACCCTGTATACTAAAAAGTACGTTGCTTTTCATACATGTCTGCACAATACCACTTTAAAAAGAGTTAAAAACAAACACTTTGCTAGTGATACAACTTGCGAACTTGGATAAGCTTTACATAGCGAGTCACCTAATTTATTAGAAAGCTAGGCATTTGTAGTTATTACACTCAGTAAACAACCGACTTCTAATTAATTTTTCTACGCAGTTATAAGCATTCTGGTTCATAACATTTATTAATTATTAATTATAAATATAAATCTGAAAAGATAAATTATACTCATCTGAATTCAATAGTTTTCTCTCATTATAAGTTTAGAAAATGAAAATTTTATCCCGTTAAATCCCTCGCTGTTTGTGCCACTAAAAGTAAAATAAATTCCATTTCAGCAAACAAACAATTGCTATTGATTAAAAGTTGTGTTATGATAGGAAATTAATACTGTCAAATATATACCAAACTCCCAAATAATTTTTCGCAAAACTAATGTAAAAGTTTTATATTCAGCTCATGTTTTCATCCAATTATTTGGTACAACATTTAAATAAACCAAACTGATATATATGTTGAAGTTTAACGCAGCGAGTCAAAGGAATAAAATAATGTTTAACATATGTTTTACTAACATAAAAGTGTCGCAAGTTGTTAACGTTTGTTTAAAAAATCTGGCTTCTGTGTAAAAACTATAAATATTTCTCAAAAGAAAAAAAAAAGAAAAAGAAAATTGCTATTGAAAACAGAATATACATACACCTCCGGCAAGGATTAATGAAGGAACTTGATTTAGGAAGCTCTAGAGATATAGACGATGGTATATCCATTGTCAGTAGTTAATGAAAGGACTGATGTTAGAGAAGTTGACACCCAACGGACTTACGCGAGGCCAAAACAGCGCCAGTTGACCACTAAACTTCGATAATCGACTATGGTCCATAAATTAACTCCGACCCGCTACCAACATCTATTATTTTCCCAGATAGAATGTACCAAAGGGACTGTCTTTTGTCACATATTTTACGGAGTTTATTTTGCACGAATACATTCGTTAATTATGTGGAAAATTGCATTTCGCTCCTAGTGACTACCATATTCCATGCTATCGTGCTTTTGATATATTGAAAACCATATTATCCATAAAAATATATTAGTGGAAATATTGTAAATCAATCATAATTTTTATATAAATTACCTATCTATATCTTCTGAAATAGTTGTCCGTTCTTTGATTTACCAATTTAATAATTGTCATAAAGGCATGCTTTGTGTTCTTTTATTCAGTTCCGCATTGCTTAACTAAATATTTATTTTCTCTAGCGTGTATCATTGCAATATTTGCTTATATAACTAGTTATGAAATGGGGCACTCGGGTACCAAACTAAACCTACACACATACTCGTACATACAGTATGATCCAAATCGAAGGAATAAATTCATTATTTCGTAAATCGGCGATTTTAGGGGAAAATCCTAAAACCCGTCGATTTTTATTTTTAAATGGGCGCTTTGTCAGATCAACCTTTTTATTTTTGACTTCATCTCTGTGAGTGTCATGACGTCATCAATAAAATTTTGTATATAAAAAAGTGGGTCTTGCAATACATTAATTGAAAGGTGTTTGAAATATCTATTCAACTATATTAATTATGTCTAAGTATTATTGTCAAAAGTAGTATTAATTCGAACAGATTTCTTAATTTATTAAGTATTATTATTATGTATTTATTGATACCCAAAAATTAATTTGGCAAAGGCCGTCACTGACAATGAAAATATGTCTAAACAACTTATTACCTTCTTTTTAAAAAAAAAAACTAGTTACCTTATAAATATTTCTTTATTGACATTCAACATAATTGTTATTGTCAAGTGGTTAATGAATGAAAAACTTTTTCACTCTTTTATCAAATTATTATCATATTCTTTTTCTAATTTGATACTTTTTAACATATATTAGAAATCCAAACTCCAAACTGTACGGTTTAAGTTCCACTTACTCCATTTTATTTCTTCCAGGTCGGTTTCCTTGACGTGTCTGTGCCTCCGGATTTTATCTCGGAAGACACCTCCGGAGATATAATGGTTCCCGAAGGAGGAACTGTAAAGTTGACTTGTCGAGCACGGGGCCATCCGGAGCCGCACGTGCAATGGAGAAGGGAGGACGGACACGATCTTGTCATTAGAGAGCCTGGTGGATCAAAAACTGGAGGTAAGTAAAAAATAGTTATAGCTCAAATAATTATACTAAGAAGAAAAAATAGAAAAAGAGAAACATTCATATATTATACAACAAATGAAAGACTAAAAGTAATTTCATGTTTATTTTTAATTCTTATGTATGAATGCAACCTTTATCAATTTTATTTTTAAAGTAATAATGCAGACGATCGCCTCCGCTTTTTCCGATTTTCCTGGTAATACACCTGTAACAGGATAAGTGGAAATCTGGATGACCATCTGCATTTGAGCATAAAGTCACCGTTACTCTTTGAGTATCACCTTTCTTGCCGATAACCGAGATGATATTCCCAAACGACCCCTATAATAGTCCAGTCAAATACAGCAAGAAAATTTTTTAAATACTGTTAGTTATAAATGATCATTATTATTATTGAAACTGATTTTATACCGCTTTTAATTTAATAATAGATTGGAATTGACCTTTGCCGATTGTGAAAAATTTTTGTTAACGTTGATAGAGGCTGAATTATAGGAAAATAAATATTCTTATTATATGCATTTGCAACTATTTAGACTACAGACCAATTTTTAATAAATTTACAACATGCGAAATGAAAATATTATGGAAAATCGAGAAAATGTCAAAAATGGATAAAGTCGGTTAGAAAATAAGAAAATAATGGAAATATAATTGAAATCTTGAAACTAACAATTTGTGGTTAAGGTATCTTATATAGGAAAGAATCAAAGCAAACTAGGCATTAGGATTAGTTAAACTTAGTGTAGAAAGTCAATGAGAGCCTGAATTATACTAGTGCCTGGAGCTCTTAAAGTTCAGGAAGGAAGACGGAATAGGTCGAAGTTAATTTGGAAAATTCTTGGGCAAAATAGGTTTCTCTTCCAGATATAATACCAGTGAGACCTACACCATATGGCGTCTCTCGCATCCAAGGTTCCACCTTCTTCTATCTGGCCAATCTTCATCCCGCATATATCTGTCCTCCATTTCTTCCCGAATGTATTATTTTCTAACCCTTTCTATTCTTGTCACACCAAATTTGCATCTCCAGACGTTCATCTCCATCGCTCTTAACTTTCCTTCATTTTTCTTCGTTATTTCCAAAAACTCTAGCCCATATAGTGCAATACTCTCAACTATCGTTTTGTAAATTTTTTTTTTCATACTTATTACATAGTATTATAGTATTTATATGTGGTGCACCATTTTCCAACTTTTCGGTCATCCAGATATAAATATACGAAATTTAAAAAACTAAAACTTGTGAAAAATTATGTGAAATAATTACTGTTAGCGATTGACTAATGTTAATGGCAAGAAGATTAGGTTATTTTTAAATAAATTTAGTAGATACATTATTAGTGTTCTCTATTAAAGCCGAAAATACAATTTTAATTATTAACTGAAGCATGATAATTTATATATTTCCACCTCGTAAATGAAGATTTCACTCTTTATTATAAAATTTATAATTAAATCATGAGTGACTTTTCGGTTTATAATAACATTTATTTTAAAATTCATATATTTTCATATAGATATGGAACTGGGCACTTACTTATAACAGTTTACAATATAGACATTTCAACATAATGCAATAAATGTTAATCGAATAGAATTATTTCACTTTTACAAGGATTGCTGCTTTAGTTTCGAAATAAATGGAAACAAAAAACATTATGAATTCAAAAAGTGGCTTTATTGCTTTTTAAAATATATAAAAATTTTGACCACGCCATTGATTTTTGATTTTTAGAAAAGTGTGAAAATTTGTACTTAGATGGAGAATCCGTGCTTCATTTTGAAACACCCAGAGAGTGGAGTGTTGTTGTGTTTGTGATTCATAAGAATATATTCAACTGTCATTACTACTATCAACTTTGTAGACCAAATTTGACGTACCTGAGTTGAATCGTTTGAGTGTTTCCTTGCACCATTTGACTCGAGCCTTTTTTTGACCTTCCGTTAAATAATGCGGCATCCATCAAGAACACATTTTTGTTTCATATCAATGCCTAAACAAGGTTGAATTTTCTTATATGTCACAAGGCGATCTACTATTATCATTTCGTTTAGATCATCAGTTCTCTGCCGTTTTTGGAGTTGTTGGTCGACTTAATGAAATTCGTCACTCCGACCAAATTTAAAATCTTGATATCATAAAAAGCAGATTTTAGATCATCCAAACACTCTTTTTAACTTTTTATTATTCGAAAATAAAATAAAATAAAGTCTCAAATATGATCGATTAATCGATTCCAGACTGTATAATTAAATTGTATTCTAACAGCTTACTAACTATGTCAGTTTGGCTTATCACAATAAATAACGTCAAATTTGTATGCATTAAAAAATCAGTTAGCTTCATTGGCGCCATATCTCGTATCTCGTATACTTTTTTTATTATTTAAACTAATCAACTACAATTTCCAAAATGCCAAGAATAACTAAATAAACTAGTCAAAAGAAATGTCACCCATAATATGGGCTACAAAAATTCACTAGTCAAAGGGAACGAAATTATAAACAAACTCCCTAAAAATGGACTCAAATACCCTTTGTAGAAAAGAGGCAACGATTAAACATCGGTAAAAATCTTCAAAAGCTCAGATAAGCTAAGATGCTTTTGAGAAACCATGAAAGATTGTGTTTGAGCCTAAAAAAGAACAAGTTAGGGATACTAAAGAGAAGAAGGAAAAGGCAGTTTATATGTAAAACTAGGGGAATTTTAAAGATATTTTATGTTAGCTTCCATAAGCCAAGGACACTGTACCAAATCGAGGAGAGCGAGAACATGCAAGCCCAGAATTCCCAAAACGAAAACCTGGTATTGCTAATAAACACCAGTATATTTTAATTTATTAAAAAAATGAATTATACAGATGTATAATGAAAAAAGCGATCCGATCTAACTAATTCTTGCCGATAAGTTAAGGCATGAGGGATCTCTATGTAGATTCAAAGTATATCGATAAAACTATTTCATATAAAAATCAATGTTTTTCATCTTATTTGCCAAAGGGATTGTAAAAAATCACTTCGTTGGCTGAACTATAACCGTGAAAAGTTATCGCCGAACGACCATTGATCTTTCGAAAAAGCAATATACTTAAGGTCGGTTCGTAGTAGCACAATAATAGGTATTGTAAGATTCAAAAACGATCGTTCTGTAGTCCCAAAGGCGTTGTAGTTACGGCTCTACAGGGGATATGCGGAAATTATCTATTCATTGGGTATCCGGAAGGGGAAATTAAAAGAAGGCAATTTGTGAGAAATACTTCCTCCTTTGTTCAGTCTTCGATAATTGAAGTACAAAAATATTTTGAAATACTATTCTTAAATTGAATGGAATTTTCTTTTTGTATACATGAATAAAATAATGAACTATAAAATTCAAGAAGAGTAGAAATATATTCTTGAAACTATTTTCTAATGAATTAGTTAACTTTGTGTCAAGCATGTATTTGAATTGTTGATAAAGATTATCCATTTGCTCAAATGTGACTAGTTTCGGCAAAGAGCCGTCATCAGGTCTACAAAACTAAAATGACAAATTATATCAATATAATAGTATATAGTAATCTTATATTGATATAATTTGTCATTTTACTTTTGTAGACCTGATGATAGTTTTTTGCCTAAACCAGTGATCAAGAATTTGAAATCTCAATGCCATAATACAGAACTTTAAAAGTTAGGCGAGACATATAATCCGTTTTTATTGATTTTCAACGGTTTGGCTGCTACAGATATTTAAATTCAAAAAAATGTTATTTTCAGGTTGGCTGTAGATCTTTTATTAAACATAATAGACATCAAGTATGACACTTCGTTGAAATTAATTCGGCAAGAGGTTTATAAAAATGTAAAAATATACGGGAAGTTCCATTTAAAAAAACAAAATTATTGTCTGGCACTGCGTTCCTGAACACACTGTATATTTGGGACTAATTTTAAAATGTGAATCTCAAGACTGCCTATAGTTCCTGTAAAAACATTTTTTTCATAACTTTAATAATAGCGGACTAATCGTACTTCGACGCACTAATGCCGCACCCTGTATATATTAATAATATATACTTCCTAATAGATAATAAAAAATTGTATGAAAGTATATCATTAAAAAAACACTTTACTTTGATATGCTTATGACCTTATGAAATTACGAAATAATTTTAAAATGTGCAGCTTGACTCTATTTATAACTTTTATTTAAAACACTCTTTCCTTTTCAATGATAATGAGTAAGGATTTTAAAAGGGAAATTAATATAATAAAACAAATCGCTACATCTAATGATTATCCGATGCATCTAATAAATAGGATAATTAACAAAAAGGAAGAGAAGGTTGCCATTAACCTGATCTTTCCGAAACAACCTAAAGATGGCGGGTCATACAAAGCAATTACATATTTTCGGCATATTTCAAACAAAATATCAAAAATTATATGTTCTTTTAAAGTAAGAAATAACCTAGGTTCATTTTTATTAAATGTAAAAGCTAAAAAAAAAATTCAAAATCGGGTATTTACAAACTAAATTGTCCGGACTGTAACGCCATCTATCTTGGCCAGACATTAAGAAATTTTAACATACGCTCTTGTGAGCACTTAAGAGCTTATAGATTAAAACAACCAGATAAGTCACATTAGGCAAAACACCTCATTGATACCAAACAAAAACCTACACTTAATAATACAATGGACACAATAGTGGAAGTACTTCATAAAAGTGAGAAGAAAAAAGAACTTGATTTTTTTGAAGGAATATGAAATAAAGAAACACCTAAAATATCCTCAATATATAGTATTGAATGAACAACTAAACCTGGGAAGTTCAATTACCTTATATCACCTTTTGAAGTAAGTAATACTAACCAAATATATATTTAGAAAAAGAAGAATATTGCTTAATACTAATTGATTGTGAGGTTTATGACATGAAATGTATTTACATTTTTAAAAAAGATCTGTCAAACTTCTTTCTGTCTTAGAAAATGGCATTGTCAGATACGGAAACCTAGGTTGACTAGAATACATATTAAAATGCTTTAAAAGACTGAAAATTCAAGATAGTGTTATCAATCTTTCCATATGTACTACGAATAATTTCCATAAAGTAAGAGTGGAAACAATGAATTTAACATTCTTTCCTATTTCTCAAGATAACGGAGATATCAAATTTCGGAGTATAAGTTGATCTCCCTGTATATTTAAAACACTATATTAAATATATAGGGTGCATCTAAATTCTTGTTACAATATTTAGGAGGAGATCCTGGTTGAAAATTATGAGAGGTTTTTCCTATAAAAAATGTTTCTAAGCCCAACCTAAAAGGATATCTATCACCCTCGAATAGAGAAATGGGTTTTTTATTTTTTTTTCAAATCCCAGGTAATATAAAAGCTTGAAATTTTAGTTGTTACATACACTCTTGAAGAGATAATTTAGCAATTTGGTATAAATGGGTGAATTTAACAAGTAACACTTATTTTATTTTATGTCAAAACTTTTTTATGGGGTTGAATTTTATATATTAAAAATATTATTCGGAGTTCCTATTTTTATTTCTTAACTTTATCTTTTGCTTTTTGTTCGTAACACTAATATAAAATAATGTTCATTAAGTGAAGTAACATAATTGAAAATGCGAAAAAATAAAGAACATAACGTAACTTGTAGTAAACTTATAACATAATGCTAGTTTTAGAAAAATACTATAATTACCTCTGTTAGAGCTTTGATTTGATTATTTTACATTTCAGTGTATATGTAAATATAATAGCAGCATTATTAAAAAAATTTCCTAATTATGATCCTCGTGAATATATTTATGTTATGTTCTATTATCCGGCAAATTCTAGGTTTCAGAATATAACGCAGCCAAATATATAGGGTCGTGAAATTCGATATATTATCAAAAAACATATCAAAACAAATAATGTGTGTAGTTGTAATCTTTAGAAATAATATTTAAAAATTTCAATTTTTAATATGAAATATCATTGGAATGGAATATCATAGGAATCTCTTAATAAAACGATATTTACACCTTTTTAATATAAATTAAAATATTAATTTGGTTCTTTTTCAGTTCAAATATTTTAATGATATTTTTTGTATCCTTTGGTAATATTTGAATATAAAAGTTACTTAGTCAATTTGTGTTATCTTATAATATTTTAGTTAGTCATAAATTTCAATTGAATTTTGCATTTGAGACCTGAAGTATTTGTTTTTGGTATAAATATTGACTTCAGTTTTGGTGTTAATTGAGAAAATGTTAATACTTTTTTCTAGCAAACTAGCTGTTGATAATTTTGGAATGACGAACACCTTATAATGTTTAAAAATGTATTATTTTGCTCTAATAGTAAAAATGATTTATTTGAACTGAATATTTAAAAACAAAACAAATAAAAATTCGTGATAAATAATATTAATTATTATTATAATATTAATAATATTAATTATAGTTGATAAAATATTAGTTAAAGTATTCATTCGCCATTTTTTTTCGAATGTAGAACAAAAATTAAATTATAATTCTTAATTAAAACTATAATATATATGTATATATCGGATTTTAACTCTGTAAATGATAAAATGTACCGAAATTTTTGTCAAACCCCCGTAAACGTACATTATACCTATCCGTCTGATTCCCTTAGGGCCCTTATAAAGTGGCAAAAGCACGTCTATCTGTTCATATAGGAACAAATGTGGCCCACCGCAATCATGAAGTGCCTATTCTTTTTTCTTTTTCAAATGATGCACCAGAACGTTCAGTTTTTCTTCGCGAACGATTCTCTTTTTATCTCAATGCTATTATTGGTGACAATTCAGTCTATTTTTATAACCGATAGCCTACAAGTTCATTGTTTTTCGGCGGGTATTCTTGAACAAGATACTTAAGTTTTCGGAAAATATAGCAAAAGAAAGCGTACACGTTTTTGTATGCAAATAGATTTAAAATAAAATACGGTTTTTTATATTTTCCCTCAAACAAACGGTTCGGCATATTGTTTATAAAATTCCTTAAGAAATTATCATCATTCTTAATAGTTTTTTTTACAATATCTTAGGAACACTAATAATGACAAAAAATTATAACCTATTAAACGTTCTTTATTACATTTTTAAAAATATACTAAAAAGAAGAAGAAGAAGTCTTCAGAAATACTTATGCAACGGACATAGAAAGATAATAGACATAGTGAAATAGAAGAAGACTACTAAAACTCGGGGGACAAATATTGTAAGGTATATAAAGACACTAAATGGTCAGAAGAATGGTCACTAGGCCCCATTATATCCAAGAAGAAGAGGGAGACCAAGGAAAAGATGGTGGAATGAAAGAAAAGACAACATCAATACGTTAAAAATCAGCGACTGAAAACTGAAATGTAAGAACAGAGAGGAATAGAGAAAAATAACCACAGCAGTGAAGACAAATACTGAATTGTAATGTCTGAAAAGAGGAACAATTCACCTCAATACACTGATGTAAATGCCTACATAATCCCAAAGATTGAAAGGCTCTGATAATGAAGATGATTAAAAAAAACTAATAATTTAGTTTGTAAATTCTATAGCTCTCCAATTAGAATTCTCAATAATTAAACCGAATAACCCTAAAGTTTCGAAGCTTTCAACCCCTTAATAAATTTTAAATTAGGGGTTACCTTTTAATTTTGTATATAGGTACCTACAACGAATTTAGCTACGAGCCTAAAAGCCCTATCTGTCGCAAATATATATGTTCAACGATTTTATTAACTCTTTTTGAATGTATTCTACACTTTTAAAAGAGTACATGATAGGGGTTTGATCGGACTTAATGCCCGGTTTCATCAACGATAAATAAGACCTTATTTTTATTTTATTATTCACCTATCCTGTATTGAAATATTCCCTGGGTCATGTAGACTCCACACACTCCCACTCTTCAGTTGTTGTAGGGGAAAGAAAGGCAATAGAATTAAGTTGGCAATTTAAAAGTACCTAGTTTTTTTATTTGTATCACTGTTGTGTTTTGTTGTCCCTGTTCTTGTTAGTACTTTTGACTTATTGAGTTATTGTCACTTTTATATGTTACTAGAATGAGGAGAAATTTTAGGGTAGTGGGAGGTGCGCTTGAGCATAGTTGATCCGGTGTTTTCTTATCAGGAAAAGTCTATTGTTTCACCAACATCAAATTGACGTTTAAATTAATCAACAAAATTTCTATTAGTTAAAAATTTAATTGGTGTTTTCTAACCTCAGTACTAAATTGTCATATTTTTGTGATTGAAAATTTTTATTTAGTAGGCTGTATTTGTTAGTTTGTTTGATTTCGGATAATGGATAATAGATAAGACAATAACTTATGTACTCTTTAATATATTTAGTAATTATTTATACATTTATAAATGCTCGAATGGTTTTAGAAAGAAGAAAACCCATTACTGAGTATGATGAGTAAGATTAGGTTTAGACTATCTAGAAGATATGTTGAAGAAGTTTTGAATTTAATTGGAAACCATTTAGGTTATTTAAGCTATCGAAATAAGCCGATCAATCATAAGGAGGCTTCAAAATAATAATTACCTTATTCAGATTCAAAATGTATTTTAAGAATTAAACAGTTTCCCAGAGTTCTTAGAGTTATTGAATGCACGCATATTCGTATATATTCACCAGGTGGAGAAATATATAGGAACAGAAAATGATTATTTTCGATTAACGTACAAGCAATATGCGTTGATATACAAATAATAAGAGACATTGTTGTACATTGGCTTGGTGGTGACCATGATGTTACTACAATTTTCAATGATTCTTTAGTACGAGCATTTTTTTTAAATATTGAGTAGGCTGGTACGTTACTTTTAGGAGGCAATGGGTATGGATGCAGAAAATATCTGTTTATTCCGTTATTAAATCCCTAAAACAAGATCAGAAGATGCTTAGAATATTGCGCATATAAGGACTTGCAATGTTATATAAAGAACTTTTGGCATTCTAAAAATACGTTTTCATTGTCTATCTTTAGGATTTATAATAAAAATAGACACCATTTGAGGCATAATTGTGGCAAATTCACAATATTGCTACTGAATTTGGTGATGATGAGCAAAATGAAGACCCAAATATTATATTCCCTTTATTTGAAGATGCTGCAAATATTGACGATTTCTATAATGAAGATAAAATCTCTGTAAGAACAGTTGTAAGAACTGTTTTTATGAGATAAATATGATTTATTAATAAATCTTTACAAATATTTATTTTTAATTCGTATTTCTTCCTTTTCTTTATTATTTCTGCTTTTGCTTGAAAAGAAGTAGCATCTGTTATTTTTTATTTTCTAAAATATGTTTATATTCCTCCACAATTTTAAGTAAATTTTCCATTTCCCCTTCTAAGTAATTTTTGGTTCTTTCTCTTTCTTATCGATTTTAAGATTAAAATAAAACAAAACTTAACTAAACAAAATAATGACCAACACAATAATAAACGTGTGAAGAATTTAATTGTCAATGTCTAATTTTTCTTTTTTTGTAAAGAAATGCAATTTAAAGAATGATTTACACAAATATTTGCTTAAACTGTCAAATAGCTGACCAAGTATTGAAAGCGTTGGTAAAACGTTAAAATATTTAAACAGAAAATTAAAGCTATTCATTGAATAACTATTTAGAGATTTATTTATATGTAGTATTATTATTAATAATGTATCTACACGGATTGGGAATGGTAAACTTAACACCACTGTGCCGAATTTACTTATTAAAGATAAGTAAGAAAATAAAAAGACTGTAAAAATAAATCCCATTAAATGCAGATCTTCCAAAGGAGGGTGTGTTCTTAATAAATTAAAAAAAAAACAAAATATGTTTTGTTCTTATTTATTATTTTTATTGATGCTTAATTTTATTTAATATTTTTTTCTGTTTATATAAGTATCTTATATATCCTTTCTCATAATATACCCCAAAACAATCCTGACTTCAAGCAATATGTTGACTATTATATTCTTCAAACTTTTCTTCCCCGTGCTATAGTTCCCTCGCCTTTACATTCTATTCAACTCCTTTCAGACAAGATATTATCGGACTTTTTTAAAAAAAAATCGAAGTAGATCGCTCTCGTGGGGTTGGGGTTGAAAGTAGAGATGAAATGTATATGTTGAATAGAATAAAAATTGGTGTGTACGACCATTTTACGAATTGGAAACAACTTACGCTGCCTTGCTAACGAAAAAATGGCAATTCGTCATGAATTTCTTCCCTGCACTGTTATTTGTAAATTGTATAAAATCAATACCATATTCAATTACTTATCTCGTTGTGAGGAAAATGTGATGAAGGTAAGTTCAGAGTTGTTTCCAGGAAACCCTTCAACAATTTTTATACATGTTATATATGTATTATAGATATTCTAGTTATATATTTAATTGCTATTGATTCTTTCTGGGTAAATATGTATTCGGAAAACGTTTAAATGCAAGATCAATGGGAGAAAATTTAGCGACTACCAAGAAACAAATCCAGATTCTGATGTTATTACAGAAAATCTACAGTTAACTCCCTAAAAATACAATGTCAAGTTTACAAGTCAAATAAATTTTTCTTTTAGTTTGAAACATGTCCCAAAAATATCTAGAAAATTGAGAAATATATTAAAATCCTGGAATCCGGAAAATCGATAAATGGAAAAGGCTAATAAAATATAAAAGGGCTTTGAGAATTTGTTACTAAAAAAACAAATTTCAAAATGACAAAAAAAATACTGAAAAATTACCATTTCGAAATCAGAAAATTGACTTTCACCAGATAATCCCTAAAGGATAAGAGATTTCATGGCTCGATCATGCAACTTGAGAAAATTCAGAAAGTTGGTGATAAAGTAAAGTAACAATCAGACTGTTCCTAACCCACTTTTTTTCGTGAGACACTTTGTACACTTTATTGAGATATGTATTTATTTACTTTTATAAAGTAACACACTTAATAACCAACAACTACAACAATGCGCACATGTCAAATACCTAGGTATGCACTTAGACAAAAAGTTGAATTGGAAAACACATATCTTTGCAAAAAGAAAACAACTTGGCATGAAACTTCACAACCTGTACTGGATGATCGGCAAGAAATCTAAACTCTCCATCCCTAATAAATTATTGGTCTATAAAGTTATATTGAAGCCCACTTGGACATACGGAATCCAGCTATGGGGAGCTTCCTCCCAGTCTAACCTAGAAATTCTAGAAAGATTTCAATCAAAAGTTCTACGTCTCATAACAAGTGCACCCTGGTACGTACCCAATAACTGTATTCGCCGAGATCTTCAAATGTTAACCGTGAAGGAAGAAGTATCTAGACTTGCCAAAAAATACAAAGAAAGGATCCAACAACATCCTAACCACCTAGCAACAACTCTCATGGAAAACCCGCTAACCAAAAGGCTTAAGCGTTGCATACCAAGTGACCTACCATTAAAATTTTAATATGTATAACAAAATATAGTTTTTAAAATATTTTGTATGTATAAACTGTTCTACGTAACTAGTAATGTGCCCAGTTTTAAAAAAATGCATATGTATAAAATGTTATTTATATAGGAAATGATCATTGGAACATTTCCTGCATCACGTATTTTGTAATCAAACAATTTACCTATTGTAATTATTGATTTACAGATTGTAAATAAATGGGAAGTTAAAAAAATAATTTTCAATACAGATGTTTTCACAAACCATAAATTATATGTGCCTCTAATGTGAAAAATCTACTACACTTATTACATATTAGGTCGAAACGGTCCTGAGATAAAAACTACAAAATGTTCTGCCTTCCACGATCGTGTAACAAATTGTTTGCGCTATTCTGATACTTACCTTCCTGATACGTTCCTATTTATCAAGATAACGATTTCCCTTTGAAGCATATATTTTTCATTTCACAAAAACTATAAATAGACTTTTTGGGTCTTCAGTTTGCTGGAAGGCATAATTATAATACTGAATGTTGCTATGTCATAAATTTTGGTAACAACATCATGAAAAGAAATTTATATTAAAAAGATGGAGTAGTGATTCGGCCAACTATTGCTTGTTTCAGAATTCATGAATATATTTTTATACAAATAAAGCGGGCCTATATATTTTAAAAAATGAAGATCGCTTTGATTGTTTATGTAGAAATTTTAATGAAGCGTTTCTTTTATTAACACTATGTTCTGAAGTGACAAAAAAGAATTTTTTGGAGAACTATGAAATTAAGAAACACCTAAAATATCCTCAATATACAGTATTGAATTAACAACTAAACCTGGGAAGTTCAATTACCTTAGATAACTTTTTGAACTAATTAATAATAACCAAATATATTTTTAGAAAAAGAAGAATATTGCCTCATAATGATTTGTTGCAAGGTTTATGACATGAAATTTATTTACGTTTTTAATCTGTCAAACTTTTTTCAGATAACTAAACCTAGGTAGATTTAAATATATTAAAACGCTTTGGAAATATATAGAAATTCAAGATAAGTATTATTTATCTTTCCACATTTATTAAATTTCAATATATCATTATTTTTGCCTAGAAAAAACCAATGTGAAGACTGTGAAAAAATGTGGCACAAGGAAAGGCTTTAAGTCTTTAAGTCTTTTGATGTTCCTTAGCTTAAAAACAAAAGATAAACCAATTGTGTTTGGCATATTTATTTCTCAGACAATTGCCCAAATGGAAACAAAAGTTATGTCGGTCTGTACAACTATCAACTTGACGTCATTTCTTATTTAAGAAGTGTATCTCTTACATTTTTAATAAAGGGTCAAAATAAATGAGGGTTAGTCATTTATTAAAGTGAAGGGTCCCTGACGAGTGGCTTCGTATACATTTCAACGCAGTATAGACAAATAATAAGGGATTATAAAAAAAGCCATCCATTCCTTGATGTAAACGGGTTGTGTCACCAAGATTTTATAATTTTCAAAGTATTACTAATATTCTAGGAAACAGATTTGCTACCATCACTGAAAAAGGCTCTATCCATTTTCCGGGCATTAAAGTACTCAGGCTTACAAAGGCGAAACAAGATTTTTTTCAGTGTTACACTGAGGGACCTTTTGGTAGGATTTGCTCTAAAAATGCAGATAGACAATCAAGAAATAGCGGTTCCATCTCAATTCTCGCTTTGACAAGAAACCTGTAATTTCTGAAAAAAGAAGAAGATAAAACTTTAAAAAAATCTTATTAATTTTAGTTTTCTTGCTTTCTAAACCAGATAATTTAACATTCCTCAGAACTAAAATATCGTATTTTAATGAATCTTTTATTTCTAAATATGTGCAGTGCTCTTTTTAACGAATTCTTCAATTTTCAACTTTTAAAAAACAATAAATGCTTTCCTCTTTAATTTAATTAATAAAGTGAAGAAGCAAAGAGCATTACACAAATGGGAGAGCTTAGATGGTAAAGCTACAAAAGGTACAACTCTGAATAACTTCGTAATATCTTGTTTATAAACATTTTTCAGAAAAAATAGACAAGGCATTTACAATACTACAATATTATTACAAAAAATTTTTTGCAAATAAATGCAAATATAATAAGGTGATTTGTGCAGTAGAGTTTTATAATCCATTCAGAAACAACAAAAAAACTTTGAAAATCATTCCTCAAATATGACAATTTTTGAATCTTATCTTTTTAGGTTTATTATCTTATTTTTGAGAAAAAAGTAAAATTAATGGAAGAAGGATAGTAATTTCTAAATCAAAAATTAAAAAGGTAATTTGCTCATATAATAACTAACATTTCTAAATAAATCGCTTAGAGTCAATTTTAACTAGAACAATATTAAAGAGGAATTAATTACAAGGAAATAGCCTTTTTACTCTTTTCTTTTTAATAAGCTAGCTTCTTAATGGCGAATTTTCCAATAGCCTTTTTGTGTCGGTTCAAACGTTTTCAAATGCGAATTTGATTCCAAAGGCCCATTAAATCTAAACTAAATATCGATTTTGCACCAGTTGACTAAATTGTATTTCCTAGGGCACTGTTTGTTCCAAAATCAACATTCAAATGGCGCGTTACAGTGGAACGTATCAATTTAGGAGACCGTCTCTAAAATTTCCTTTGAAATGGAAAAGTACTTGCCTATAATTATTTTACTTGAAAAGAAACAGAATTAAAGTCCTATAAATATTAACTACATTATTAAGAAGAAACTAAGAAATTTAAAAGAATACTTGACCATGCATCAGTATACCTAGATGTCTTAAAATTTATAATAGTACATTTTTAAAAATTGGTATGAAAACATTTTTAGAAATCTCACGAACATTTTTTATATTTTGACACCTTCTCTTGCGTCCACTATGCATTATTATATAAAAAAAAAGTGGTAAGAGGGAGCGAGTAGTAGAAAACTTTGCCTATTATAGCTTGACTCTAATAGTTTTTGTAAAATATTTCTTTCTTTAAAGTGTAAAATGTAAGAAAAATAATTATATTAAACAAATGTAAATAAATATTTCCTTATTTATTTACAAATTATCTCATTCTAAATACTAAATAGCATTTGAAGTCTTGAATTTTATATTAAATGAAACAATATAAAAGATTTTTTTCTATTTGAATGAAAATTTGCTTGGAAATATCCCCATATTGTAGGTTATCCGAACCCTTATCGTTTTAAGTACAAATCGGGCACATTTTATGACATCTGAATTTCTACCATTTGACGTCGTCTCGCTATCACCACTAAAAGTTTCATCTTTATGTTTCAGTATCATCTTACCAAGGCGAAGTATTGAAATTGTGGAAGATATCTAGAACCGAAATGGGCGCGTACATGTGCATAGCATCTAACGGAGTCCCGCCAACAGTGAGCAAAAGGATTATGGTCAACGTTCACTGTAAGTGGCCATTTTGTTTAACCCTTTAATCGCCCGCATTTCCACACTTTTATGTTTCGTTTTTCCCATTTCTTTGGCTCTAAGCTTTCTCTAAGCGTTGTGATAACTCTACACATGTTTGCATTGAAACCATTATTTCTATTGTACTTTAGATAAATACAAAGCGACATCTACTCGATACAGGGCGTTTCTTAAAAATTATATAATTAACATTTAAATTATAGTTACAAAAAAACCATTATATATTTTATATATTTCATTTCAATTTTATGCATTCATCTAGACTTAGAAAAAAGGACCAACATTTTTTAATAACATTAGAATTTGACCTTATCCAAGTATACTAGTGTTGGTAATTTGACATGAAGGAATATGTCCCAATCAATGATTCTCATTTCTATTTACGTAAATAATTTTAATTAAATGAGTGGTTGTTACCATGTGTGAATTCTACATTACCACAACAAAAATGGGGGAAGTAAATACATTAGTCTCATAGTCTATAAGTTTTTATTTTTCATAGAAAAAACTACCGGTTTCGTGGCAAAATTGGCCACATCTTAAGGTTCAAATCACAAATATTCTAGTAACAAAAGTTTAGCTTTTAAAGACAGAAAATACACTTAAATCAGCCAAACGTCGTTCAGTCTTAACAAATTCGACATATACAAAATGATCAATCACGATTTGTATTCAAATTATATTCACAATTGAAATGATTTTTTTTGAGGTCAGCACTTGTCTGCTATTATTGAATAAAACAACCGTTCTTAGTAATCAGAATGTTGCTAAAAGATAGAAAAGCATTGTTACACGATAGAAATGCATTGTTAAAAAAAAATTCCCTGGTAAACCCAGTGTAATATTTTCGAAATAAAGCGTCTTTTCAAAAATCGTCAAAAAACAAAATATTCCTAGAATAGTCCAGGGAATAAAGCCTTGAATTGTTGACGTATGTTTAATAAATACCCTTTGTATACAATATAATTACTATACTTTTATTTTTGTTTGTTTACGTTTTTACTGTTTTACTATTTGAATATTGATATTCAATATGACTTTTTTGTAAGTAAGTGGTAAATAAAGTTTCCTAAATACATATGCCGATTTAATAAATTAATAAGCTTTAAATAACTGTCCAAACGGATAAATAATATATTCAACATATCATTGTGGATCACTTGTTATTTTTCGGTGTTGACTGACCTTTCAACATTTTTTACTTTTTTTCGTATCCGTCTGCAAAGCACTTTATGGGATATTACCATCACAGACTTCTAAGTCTTCATTTCCATAAGTAAAACTTATACATATGTATGTATACGGGGAAGTAGCAATAGGGTGCCATTAGCACCACCGAATCCGATGCAAATAAAATATGTTGTAGACAAAATTGAATGGGAGGACATTTACACTGGGCGCTAACCGTTTAATCTCTTATCTGTCCGCTTGGAGCACGTCTTCGGAGATGGCGATGAGGGTTTTAAACTGTAATGTTTTGGAGGTCTATTCCGAAAACTGTATTTGTAAGTCTGCAAAATGTAGTTGTTGTTATCTTTAAAACTGGATTCTTAATCCGAAATAGATAAATACTTCTACTGCTGGATAGGGCTTTGTTGATTCATCGCTTATCATGACGGTGCAATCGCCGTTAAATATCTAATTACTTTTATGTTAATGCTTTATTATTATTATTATCATCTCTACTCCCGTGCATGAACTTACCGAGACTTTTTTCATACACAAGGGCATTAAATTAATGTATTTCCTAATAGAGTTATTTCACTAATTCTTTCCAAAAGAGTACATGTAATTTCACGTGCACTTTCAAAAGGGTTTTGCTTTGATTTTGAAAGAATGTAGCGACTTATGAAGATGCGATGGGCAGGATCAAATACTTCTAAGGATCAGATACTTTGTATTGAATACGTAACATTTTTGTTATAATCGAGTTATGGCTAATTAATAATATTAAGATATGAGAAGCCGTATTCGAATACTTTACTACTTATGCTCGAATATATCGAAAGGTTTTAAAAATCGAAGATTCCTCGATTTTTAGTATTCTAGTGCATTGCTCTATGCAAAAAAGCGCATTGTGTGAATTTAGCAATTGTACTCCAAAATACTTCTAGTCGAACTTGGTACTCATTTGGTTATTTGGTTAATTCCATTTTAAGACAAATACATTAGCGCCTTGTTTATTCAATACTAAAGAAAACATGAATAAATATAAAAGTTGAATAGACTAATTCTATTAGAAATGAGAGTGACAAAAAAACTTACTAAAACGAGTGTTTGTACATTGTTTCCAACTCAATACGAAAATGTGAAATGAACTATTCAGACCTTAAACACCATATTAATATAGATATGCAATTTTGAAAGCAAATTCAAATAGTTCAATTACAACAGAAGATCAGTCAAATAAATGTTTTATTCTATTTATTTACATCGTCAAAGCGAAATATATTGATATATTTGATAAAACAAAATACTCCTGGAGCTGGTCAAAATCAGAGTTTCATTTTAGTCCAAACATTTGCGTTAAATTTAGGCAGGTAGGTAGCTATTCATATGTAAGCTAGACTTTCATAAATTATTTTTTTTAAATTTAATCGTTAATATAATTATTTTTTCTAGGTACATTTACTAAATTAAGTTTAATGTATAAAAAATTAGATACCTAAAGTCCTCTTTGGATGAAATACTGTTTCGTTTAATTCAACCTTTATGTATTATTATAAAAATAGTCAGGTATTTGGGTATAATGTCCAAAATTAGTCAGTTTTTCCGATTGTTAAAATCTTTGTATAGTCATTAAGCTTACGAAGCGTAACAAAAATGGAATTAATGCGGGAAAACAGGCAAACGAAGGTTTATTATGCGGTATATAACAGTAACAATGTACAGAACGTTTAATTTTTGTATTTGGTAGTGAACCTTCATCAAAAACAGAATATAACGCTGGTTTTAAGATTTTAAATTCGGTCGTGTTTCGTTTAAAATCAATCAATGAAAGAGTGTCCCTCAGTATCAGTTATTGTTGAAAATATTGATGCTACCATTCAAATGACTAAAGAAGACCGTTATGTAACGTACGATGAGATCCGCGCATCTTACCATATTTCTCGGATATTCCATTGTGTATAATCCTTTAGCTACGAGGTAACTTTATTCTTGATGGGTACCACATAATCTATGTATAACTCAAACACAAGACCATCTCATCTGGTGTAAAGCAATGCTAAAAATTCAATAATGGAAATTCCAAATATATCTATGATAGTATTACTACGTGGATCTACTCCTACGAACCAAAAAAAAAACAACAATCGATAGTTTGGGTGTTTCAAAATGAACTTTTGCCAACAAAAGTTGTGCAATTAAGAAACACATCGTGTTTCGTAGTCAAAACTGCTTAAGTGCCTTTGGGTCTAAAATTACTTTATAAGATATTCGAATAGCAAAGTCAGAGTATTATACAATAGTTATCTTGCAAACGCCGAATTAATTACACATTCGTCCCAAGTGACTTTTTTACGCTTCCTACAATTAAAAAGAACATGCATGTTCAATGTGTTTCATGGCTTGAAAAAGCCATGAATACATTAAATGCAATTATTTTGAGCTTACCATCTTCTTAATGGAATAATTGTTATAATAATAAGTTTAAAGTATGAAAAAGTGCAAAGAGTATAATGACAGACACTTTGAAAAACAACAAAATAATATTTTTTATAATATGAATTAATACTTCATTTTCTTTATTTACTAAAAGATAATTTTGAGAACTCTCCACCAATAAAAACCGCCTCCACTATTTGAACTGCTTCACACCTTGTTAATAAATCGCCTTCTTCTAGTTATTTTCTATGTAAGAAAACAATTTGGAGAACCTCGCAGGTTTTTACTGTGGGTCTCAAAGTTTGGAAACTTGCAACGGTAAACACTGCTCTTTTCGTAAACTCACCACTCGCTCTTACAATTTGAGATAGCTAATTAGTCTAATAATATTGGTCATCCTACTGGGCTCTCACATCACACTTAAACAATGAATGGATTTAATTCTTTGAGAGTTTTAAGTAATATAAGTACCTAAGCACTTCGAAACTATTGATTTTCTAAAAATATCTAGATTAAAAACGTTAAAAAGTTTTTGGCACATTTAACTTAACTACCCAATTACATGACCCTTTCCTTACAGTCGTAAAGTTCACTCAACATAATCATTTTTCAATAAGTTTGAAAAAAAACCGATTAAACATGCTCTTTAAAATAATTTTAATCTTCAAGAAATCGTTCATGTATATGGTAGGTTTAAATAAAACATTATGATTTATTAGGAAACGGAATAATTTTATATTTATTTCTATTTTCTAAAATAGTAACTGGCTTAGAAATCTAGCTTTCTTTTTATAACGACCCTACTTGCAAATAAATTGGTATATGAATTTATAAAGATGAACTTAGACTGACGAAAAAAACTAATAGGACATCCACTATGTGTACCTGATTTAACAATGTGCGATTTTTGGTTATTTTATGTACACTTCTGTTAAGGGATTTTTTTTTATAGAGAATATTTAAGAATATATAAAAAACTGTAAAATGCTTTATCGTTGAAATTGTTAATTTTAGTATAGGAAAGTAAGTACTGTATTATTTTACCTTTTGAATTAAAAGCCAAGAATATCATCCTGTATAATAAAATACCAAACTCATTAATATTTAATGAACGAAAATGTAAAGTTCTTTAATCATTTTCAATGTGATGGCAATTTAAATTTGGTTTCAGCTTTTTTAGCGTAATACATGTAATTTGTTCTGTTCACTGAAGACCGAAGCTTTCTTTGATAATATTAATGAAAGAAAATTCATTTCCGCGGTTACCTATAATAAGAAGATTAAAAAAATACTGCCCCATAATGTTATTGGTTATAAAGATATTGATGTCTTATATAATTTATGCTTTTTACTTCTGGTTTCTACAGGCATTAAAATTTATTGTTACTTTGTTTTAATCGTTTTCAATTTTCGTATCAATTTATAAATTTGTTTCAATTAAAAATTGCTTATTTAAATCTAAGAGAATCTAAAAGACAGATGTACCATTTTTAGATATTGTCTTTCAAACAAGTTATTTCGTTAACTAGTACATCTACTTCTAATTTAACTTTATAAGTAGTTGATTAATAGTCTCCTTTTATTCATCACCATTTTTTTGCCTGGTTTTGAAAGTTATCTTTTATCAAGCCATTTGGCCTAATCTTTTGTTTGACAACTGCTAATACTTTAATACTTAATCATGTAAAACATATTTTTAAAATATATTTGAAGAGAAAGGCTGAGTTTCGGAATAGAAAGTAGCCGTATTTGGCATTTTTTCTAGTTTATTTCCTCAAATTTTTCATAACTACTTACCGGACCAACTGATTTATATGGTTTGAGTGAAGTCAGAAATGCGACTTCTGTAAGAATTACATTCGCAATGTTAAATTTATATTAATAACTCGATTTCACAAATCAGTATTTTCCGCAATTATTTGGTTAAACATGTGTTTTCGCTGTAATGAAATCAAAACAGTGTCTAGAGCAAAAACCAACACTAAAACCTTCTGCAATTATTTGTGCATCATTTTCGCAAAACAGTAATAGAGACTGTTGCTTTCACACAGTATACATTCTGTCATAGAATTAATTCACATTGTAATAAGTTTATTTCTACAGGGCTTGTTAGACCAATCCTAGATTGATATGAATCTGATCCCCTTAATAATATTAGTTTTGAGATGAGTCCAACCACTGATTCTGGAACTGTGAAGATTTAAAAAATATCTTGTCTAACATTTGCGTCGATCTCCGCATTCCACCACAATATTACTGTATATTGGAATCCGTATTAATCTGACTTAATTCCTTTGACCAATTAGGGTCAGGAAGTCAAGCAGATGGCAGAACGTACAAAACTGTGATATTGTCATTACCGATTAAGATTTGCTAATTAGTGTAAAGTCTCCCGAGTCTCCAGAGCATATCTCGAGACTACCAATAATATAATGCCGGAATAAATGTTTTTCCACATAAATGTCTTGATTTTAAATATCTGGATTGTTCAATTAAGAATATCAAAAGATGTGATGGATCAATATTTGCAGAGTAGTTACGAAGAAACCTCCTACTTGTACAAATAAATATGGTCAAGAAAATTATACAGAACAACGCGAAAACAATATATATATATATATATATATATATATTATTTACTGAAAACCAATTAAAGCCGGCAACACCGCGACATTTGGATAACTCAATCAAGTACAATGCTGATAAGATAGTAAACAATGGTTTTTTATACGTTCTAAATATAAGTTTTTATTTTAGCACACCTAGATATTGAAAATTACGATTACAGGGAATGTAGTGAGTGAAAAATTTTATGAAATTTTACAAAAATACTCGAAGTACCGTCTACTTGCAAGCACGCATTAATTTTTTCGAATATAATTGTTATTAATTTTATAATTAAATAAATTCTTACCTTAATTAAAAGCTCACATTGATACCAGAGGGCTATAGCAATGTCATAATTATTTATAAAATAATTATTTTCATTGACTATCCAACACGCATTTTGCGGCGAACCGAATTGCTATGAATATTATAATTATTTAAATTACGGCGACTTATATCAGCCACTACGAAAATTCGATCTCGTATTTTATTCCCTTTGTCTACTTCGGAACGATTTTCATACCCAAGTGATTCTACTAACCCCAGAAATAATAGTCCACGACATTAAGATCGGGAGATCTCGAGGGTCATAAAATGGGTCCTTCTCTACCAACGGATAAGATAATTTGCATAAAGAAGAAATTTCACTACCCGAGAGAAATATGGTGAAACACCATCATGTAGAATCCACATGTCACAGCAGATGTTCAAAGTCAAATCTTCGAGAATCTTTGGTAAATAATTTTCCAAGAAGTATAAATAGTTTACCCCATGTAATGGTCTTGGTAATTCCAATGGACCGAACAAATGATTTCCAAAAATTTCAACCCTCAAATTAATGCAAAACTTTCTTTGAAAATTTGTCCTATGTATTTAATGCGGATTTTCATCATCCTTAATATGACAATTGTGAAAATTAAAATGACCGTTTCTTGCAAAAGAGGCTTCATCCGTACACAGTACAGTGGTAGTGAATAATGAGTTTCTGATAGATTTATTCTGGAACCATCTATAAAAGTCTGTAGACTTTGGATATAGTAAGGATAGAGAAGTTCTTTTTTAAATGTTCGCTGGACTACAGTTTTAGTAATACCATCTTTGGTATTTGGATATTTTACCGTAGGTAATTAGCATATCCTGATTTTCTTTATTTGAATAATATGCCATTTTCACTGAATTATTTACCAAATGATAAACTTAAACGATTCAACGATCCGAAATATTTTCAGACTAACAAAATTTTATAATTCATGAGGTAGAAATTCCTTGGTTACATGACACATATTTTTGTTAGTGTGTTGCACTCATTTGAGGTGTAGCCACGTGTAAATGTTTAAAGTGAATTTTTGATTAAACTAAAGATGTTAGAAAAAAAATTATTAGAATATTTTGTTCCAAATGACCCCTTCAACATATGCATTATTTTCGCGTATACTAAATATTTACATATTTTTGTAACTGCCTCTAAATACAGGCAAGAGTCTTTTTTAGATTTGGCGGCTTCTTAATATATAAATATAATATATAAATAATATATAATATATAATATATATAATATATAAATTTTAGTGGTAAGCCAAGCTATCATACTTACCAAGTATAAAAAAATATATAAAGTTTTTCATAAATTTTAATTTTTATGCAACTAATCACAAATTTACTGATGCCTATGAAAAATGAAGTATTAATAGATAATTATTTTGTTCCAGTTCACCCTGTAATCCATGTGCCAAACCAACTCGTGGGTGCTCCATTAGGTACAGACGTCACTTTAGAATGCAACGTTGAAGCCTATCCGAAATCCATCAACTACTGGGTTAGAGATACAGGTATGTCTGTCGTCTGTCAGGATATCTATTTTCCCGCCTATATTATTTCTGCCTCGACTGGATTAATTATTTAAATATGGGACATTTATATTCAAACGAAATTTCACGAGTTAGTATAGCTTTATACATAAAGGGTATGATGCATTATTAATTACATACGTTATTATTATTTCCTTTAGGAGAGTGCACGAAACATTTATATATTTTTGGAAAATTTTGTTTAGCATTCTGCCGAAGTCTTGGAATTATACGCCTTACATTATTTTTATAGCGAGCAATAAAATAATATGTTTGATATCTTGTTTCAAATAAAATGCTAAACCATTTTATTTTATTACCTCTTCGTATATATCAGGCTATTTCCGATGAACGAGGTACAGGGTGTGAAATGTTTAAATAAAATATAGCACTATCTTTTAAATAGTTTTATACAGAATACAAAGTTGCATATTTTAAACTTATTAAAGAAAAAGTGAGGTGGACCGGGAAGCAATAAATCGAATAGAAAATTTACTAATACATACATATAACAAAATATCTTTTTTCATTTTTTGATATCTTCAAAAATAAAGAGATATAGAACAGAATGTTTGGTACTTATTTGTGGCTTTTTAATAGTTCCCCAAAATAAGTAACTTTTTCGTTACTGAACCTGACTGGCACTAATATGATTTCAAGCATTTCAAAATATATGGCTAAATATTTTTAAAAAATTAAAAAAAAATATAATATACAAAGTGATTATTTTGTATGTTACACTCTATGAAAGACATTTCTCATTTTCTATATTTGTAGAAAATCCGTCAAACTGAAAACGTGGAACTAAATTTTATATTAATTTTATAACGAAATGCTCAATCAAGTCTATAGCTGTAAAAAAATATTCATGCTTTAAAGAAGATTTTGTTTAATAAATTTTTTATTGAAAGATCTACATACTTTTTTAAATATAAAATTTGGCATTAATCTTTGTTTCAGTCTAGTTTGCAGCATACAGGTCAGTGCATAGTATTAATATGCAAACACAGATACATCTACCTTCGAAAACTGCAAACCAGTATATCTGGGTATCATTTATGTTTGAGTAAGCTTTAAAACACTACAAAGTTTTTAATACTTTCATAATTAATTACAAAACTCCAGATAATCTGCAAATCACTATTCATTCCTCTCAGTTCGTTGTCTGAACGGAACTCCACTTTTTGATGGTCAGCTCATTAATTCAGTTCAGAAACTTCGCTCTCTATAGTTTGGAGCTATTAAGCCGTTACATAGTAGTATTGAAAAATATTTTGAATATTGCTGAATAAATAGAAGCTATTCTTTTTCCTTTAAATAAACCAATTGTAACAATTCTCTTTGCCAATTTTATTACAAATTTCCTTATATAAATTTTAATGTAGAAAAGCTACAGCTACATAGCTTGGTAAATTCTATAGACACTAGTCAATATTTGCCCAGTTTTTGACTAAAAATAACATTCTGATTGGTCTTCTTGTTTTCTCTACTTATTATCATCATTATAATTATTAAAACTAAAACAGCTAATACAAAACTAATAAGCGTAACTATCTGACAAATCCATCGAGTGACACAAAAAATCATCTACAACTTAGATAAAGAGAAATGTTATACTTCTTTTATATAAACTAATGTTTTGACAAAGTTTAGCATAATGGTCTCTTATAAAAATTAAAAGGATTGCCATCCATAAACTACTTCCTCATTCTTAAATTCTTTGAACCTGATTGATACTTCCTCGTTAAACATCATACCTAGAGGAGAATAAACATCCCTTCACAAAGTTGAATATGTAGTTCCTCAAGGGTAGTGAAGTCGGAGCGCTTCTGTATCTTTTGTATACCGCTGACCTACCAATAAGCTGAAAGTTTACATGTGGTTTAACTTGTAGGTTTTAAGTACTTTAGATATAAGTTTATGTAAAATTTAAGATTCTATAATTTAAAAAAATTTATTAACACTAATTGAATTCAATTAAAAATAAATTATGAGTAAATAGTTTTCTACGTTACATAATATTGCAATTTCAGTGACAAATAAAAAATATATGATTGCTAGTTCTAATCATTTATTAGTTGCATAGTTTTTATATCCACTTTTTAAGTCGCGCTTAAAGTTAAAGAGCTTAAATTTACGGTGTTTCCAAGCTAAATTTTATTTGAAATAAACATTACCGAAATATATACATATATCATATACAGGGTGATCCGTTTTTCATCTTCGGAGCTAGCAGGTTTAGAAAGAAGGTTAAATGGGGAAAGATTTGCTGTTTTGCGAGCTCAATTAAATACTTCTTTTACTTTTTCGAAAATTTGCTTGACATACTATATATTTACGAAAAATGTATATTATGATTTTCTTTAAATGCGTTTAGCTATCTTAATGTTGGTTTCACAAAAAATACAGAATTGTAGGCAGTTTTTATTGATTTTCAACGGTTTGGCTATTACAAATTCCTTAAAAAAAATGTGATTTTCAAGTGGCTCTAGATCCTTTATTAAAGATAATAAACAAGAAGTGTGATACATCGTTGAAATTAATTCGGCAAGAAGTTTATAAACATGTAAAATATACGAGGTATTCCATTTAAAAAAACAAAATTTTGGTCTGACACTGCCTTCCTGTGTATTTGGAACTAATTTTAAAATGTGAATCTCAAGACTGCCTACACTTTTTGTAAATACTTTGTTTCGTATATATATATATATATATATATATATATATTGTAACGGTCTAAAAGAATCAATCAAATAATTTAATTAGGGATTATACAAAAATTGATAGGTACAAACACAAGAATCTAATAAAATTGGTAAAACAATATAAGAACATTTTCAAATATTTTTATGTAATACTTATAATACTTAAACTAATCAAAGTTCTGTAAATTTAATAGAAATTATTAATTAAATTTTTGTCAGTTCTTAGAAATATGTAAGAATTTAAAATTTTTCTATTAAAACAAAAGTAATTCATTGTAAAAAAAATTAGGCTTTGTTGTATCTAAATAATAAACTAAATTTTAATGTAGAAATAAGAATGAAAATGACAAGACGCAGCTACAAACATCATATTTTAATTATATAAAGTTAATTCTTTGGATACAGTCAAAAATGATAAAAAATTTATATTGTAATTTGTAATCAATAATTTCTTTGAAGTTTAATTATTAGGTGTCAACCCTAAAAAAAAATTAAACATACAGAATGCTAAGATTTAAGTTCCATCAAAATTTGACGGAGCTCTCTTCTGTTTGTGATCTGAAAGAGAAAACAACCTTGTTAGTAAGAAAGTCAAAATTATTACTTAACCTCAAATTCAAATTTAAAAAAAATGTTGTTAATATTACCTAATAGTATATAACTAAATTATTCAGTTAATGTTCTTTATTACCATTAAATTAATTACTTAAAATACAGTTTATATAAACTAAAAACAGCAAAGATCTAAGAAAAGGATAATGATGCTATCAATAGAAGCCAATAAACCTTACCTGTTGTGGACGGACTCCTATAAGAGAGTAAAATCTGAATATTTGGACAGTTGGAATGTGATAAACTTTATATGGGTCATCGGTCGTGGTTTGACGGAATTTTGAATTGACACATAGGAAATGAGAAGAGTTGAACTTTTACTTATAGCATAAATAATACAAAATGGTAACTTTTGAGGATTTTAATTTTTTTTATATACTTTTCCTTTGTTTAAAATTAAATTTAGATAATTATATTATAATTATTTTGTTTGAACCATATTTTTATTTGAACTCACTCTGATATTAGTAGTCATTTGCATCTCACATAATACTTAATTAAATTCATACCGGGTATCATTATAAAAACATGACTATAATTAAATTTCACACTATATATATATGTAAATATATATATATATATATATACATATATACTATTAATTTATCCAGATGACCCTCCTACTATTAAAAGGATGGGTTAAAACAAACTGATAACGGGTGAGTGAAGTTGTGTATTTCGCCTACTGACCTATAAAGCCCTTCGCATATGATTAATGAATTCGAGGAGATAATCCCAATTCCTTCCAGTTAATTCTTATTAGTGGCAGCCTGTCCCCTTTCAAATACTAATAGTTTTAAGTCTATAGGTGAAATTGATCTTGGGATGAAAGATGCTATCTCGATGGCCATCATCATCTGAACAGAATTAGAAGGATTTATCTCTCCTAGCTTGCCCGGTTTTCTCAAATTGGTTATATATAGGCTGATTGATTAATATAGAGTGGTATGTAAAACAAGGTTTAACCGAAATGTTGAAATTAAGCGTAAAACGGCACACTATACATGCCCACAAAGTTTTGACAGAACAGTAATTATTAAATTATGTCATGTAAACATATTTTGTATATTATAATAAAATTATACTGAATTAAACATGCTTCTATTATTATTCACCTCCTGAAAATGCTAGAACCTCTGCAGGACTTATTAGTAATTTTATTACTATTATCAGGTTCGATATTATAGCGTACTGCTAATTTTTATTTAGTTGTTTATAAAATCACATGCATATATTTCTTTTTTCTACCCAATTTTTATTTATTTTTCTTCTTCTAAGCCTGGTCAATGTAATACATGCGAAATAATTATTTTTGCACTTATTCCAATAACTCTCGATTAATTTAAGTTTGGCCAAATGCAGAATAACCGCTTTTCATCTCTTATAACCTCTTAAAATCTTGAAAGTTTTGTTCTACATAAATACACTCGCTGTTTTAGAAATAAAATGTAGTCATTGAAGACTGATATAGCAAAAATGGGGGATAATCCCCTAATTCGAAACCAGTCTTATAAATACCAAGAGGTTAACACGTTGTTTTAGTGAAACAATACACCCCTCTTTATCTGTCCTCGGAGTTTATCTTTAATTGATTCAAGTAAATTGGCAATTTATTTTACGTAAGAAGCCACTGCAAATAGTAACTTAGAAAGATAACGGTTGCTACTAGCTAAAATATTTGTGGTAACTGTCTTTATTTGAAAGCTGGGTTTCGGGATCATCTAATTGGTGAACACAGAATTTGTCTATCTTTCAAGTCCTTATTAACTTGAAACCGTCCTAAATATTATTATGATGTCATCACTATATCATTGTTTTGTCTTTAACTACATTTTTTCAAATCCATTCATGTGGTATTATACTACGCTTAATTTACAGTGTGTCCACGGATGGGGATCACAAGGGGGGATAAATTTTAACTTTTAATTTTATCGAAACATATCATTCTTGTTAAAAAATTTTGTTTATTTTAAAACCCCACAAAATGAAAAAAAAACATGTTTACTCTACCTGCTCCATTTTATAACCAATTTTCTATGAAAGCTTTTGCGCTAAGTTCGAAATATTAATAATAATTTAGTGGGTGACGTTTATATCATTATCCAAGCAATAATATTTGAAATTATCGTTCTTTTATAATGCTAACTATTCAAAAATGTATCTTCTAATAACGTAAAAGTTATCCACCAGATTATTGCTAAAGTTTCGAACTAAGTGCAAAATTTCATAAGGTTTCGTAGATAATTGAGTTTAAAATGAAGAAGGTATGATAAAACATGATTTTTTTTTTCATTTCATGGAGTTTTAGAATAAGCAAAACTCAAAAATGACACATTTTTCCATAAAACTAAAAATAAAAATTTTCCTCTTGTGAACCCCATCCATGGATACACTGTATATGGATAGATTTCAAATGCTGTCGTATTTTTTTCTGTAATATTTCATTAATTAATCAACGGAATCCATTAAAAAAAATGTCGTTGATAGGGCACATACGTCTTCAGAGCAGATTCTAAAACCAGAAAAGAAACATCTAAAAGCTTGTAGATACTGAGAAACAAAGTGATGGCCAAATTCATCAACTTGTTGCCAACGCCTTGTTGAAACACAAGAAAATGTATCTGGATAAATGTTGCGCATCCGCGGCAAATTTAGTCAATTTCTGAATTTTAGAAATGGACGTAGACACTGCTGTCGCTGGTATTTGTGCTGCTTTCATTCTAATAGTTACGAGTTCCAGAAAACGAAAAAAATGCCAACAATTTTGTTACCTGGTGTGGACTAAGCTTAAGGCTATGGTGGGGCAAGAATATATTTGCAATATTGCAAAAATAAGTAGCCGGGCTTTTCTTAATCAATGAATATAAACTAATTTGTCCTCACTTAAAAAAATAAAAGATATAAGGTCATAACATAAGGGTGGTAGAAATAGTTAGTAATCAGTCTAGTGTATGCAAGTGAAAAATATTCAAATATTCAAAAGCAGTACAAATATTATTATACTGAGAAAGTTTATCAAGGCAAGGTTTCTGATACTAAATGAAGAGAGACTTTGTATATTTAACTATATCAATTAATCTTTGTCTATTTTTTGGAGACCTAAGTGGATGAAATACGTACGAGAATATTTACAATAGAACAACATAGTTTCAATAAGAAACTGGTGTTCATATTAAGCAAAAAATGTAACGTTTTCGGGCTTGTTTTTGAGCTAAGTATGGTACAACATTGATTAAAGAAGTATTTAAGTACGCACGCAAAACTTCGATTTTATAGAATCGAGCATCTAAATTGGTCGATTTTTAGTTAATAATTAAAGTAACCATTCAAATTTGAATTTAGTAAAAAATATTCTACATGCTTTTAATTAAATTCTTTTAGGATAATTAATTCTTATTTTACTAACTGACTAAGAACTACATTAATTATCCTAATTCTTTTTCTAAAAATTAATTTTAATTTAACAAAAAAATGAGCTAAACTTAAATTAAGCAGAACTATTCTGGTTGAGAGATGTACTTAATTATAATGCTTTTTAATTCAACACTTAGTTTTGTTTTAGTTTCAAAAGAATCCCTTTTATTGTACAACTATTCTTATTCTGAGAGTCGGAAGTTTTTATACGTTTTGTGCTAGAGCTATAATTAAATAAAAACATAATTTTATAAAACATCAATATTTCCTTTAATCTCGGTTGGATATGGTAATGGACACAGAAGTTTTTCAAAAGTATGTTAATTAAATTTCAAAATATAATTTTTTTCTATTTCAATTTTATATCGCTTTAATTTTTAAACCGACGCTACATATTTCAAAGAGAAATGTTTACTCATTTTATGAAGGTGCAATTTCAGCTGTCATATTCCAGTTTAATGTTTTTAAATTAAATAGTTTTTAAGAGCAGGTTGTAAAGTTCAATTTAATAAAAAAAATACTGATATTTGTCTCTAGTCAATACAACAAAATAACCAAATAAGCAGTTAAACAAAATATATTCAAAATACATTTAAATTTAATTTGCATATATTTTATTGTTTATCATTTGTTTTTGGTTGAAATATTTTTTAACTTCTTTTTACTTGATAACAATATATTCCTCTTTAGAAGTGATACTTTAGATGTGCCAGTTTCTTTATATTTCTTTTTTCCTATAGTTATAATGCCAGCAAACCTAATCCTTTAATAAGTTTGTAACTTCTGAATTGTGTGATTTCAACATTTTTTCAAATCCTTCAATTAGTGTATATATTAGTTATATATTGGGGTCTAAAACTCCATCATACCCCTTTTAACTTTTGAATGATTAATTAATTAATGTGTTAAAGCAGATGCTTGTATTAGAGCAAAATTATTATTTTGTCATATCTCATAGTTTTAAAATCACAGTTGGGCATCATTTTCAAAAATGGTTTCCCATGAAAAACTGAGTTGAATGATACCTCGTTTTAAAGGTGTTTTTATTCCTAAATCAACCTAAATCATCAAATGCCAGAGCAGTAAAAACGTGGCTTCACTTAACTGTTATATTTGTAGTAAGTTCAAAATCAATCAATGTAAAGGAATACCAGGGCACTGAAAACTAAATTGATCGTCATGTAATTGAAAAGTTTTCAAAACTGGTAGTTGAATTAAGAAATGTCTTTAAAATAATGTGTTAATCAACCCCCTTTTTCCAAAAGCAAATACTTTTCAAAATGGTATTCATCTATTAGTTTGCAAATTTCGGCTTACATTTTCTTGTCAAAAAATAGTAATTTTACTCTAAGATAAACATTTTAAATCATACGTCAAAAATTAGAGAACAATGGCAGACTTAAAGATAATAGTAATATATATATATATATATATACTATTTAAACCTTCCGATTTCTAGCTTGAAAGTTTTCTTGATGATAAAACTATAGTCTTCCTCAAAGAATTAAAAAGTAATAAGGTCTTCCTCAACAATTGACATCAATCATCAAAGAATTTAAAAGGGATTAGAAGAAACGGAGTCTGGGCGACCAATTTTTTAGAAAACAATGGCGTGTGAAATTGTAAAAGTTCCCAAGAAAAGTCGAAATGGGGCACATAAGAGAACAAATCACCAACTACTACACTATTACATACATCCGTTTATAAATAGTTAGTTAGCTCGCCTTACTGGAAAATTTATTACAAATTGTTGGGAAAGTTTTATGAATTTTTTTGGTTTCCAGTCTAGTTACTCTCTATTCCATTTTGTCAGGAAAAGTTTTTGCTTTAGTATTTATTGTTGCAGCTTGAATACATGTTTATACTAAGAAATTTTAGTACTGTAAAGGACTATAATAATACACATTAACTTCTGCAAATATAAGCACATTTTTATATTTATTTGTTTCATTTTATATATTTCTTTCAATACTGAACTACCATGCTTCATTTTGCAGCATTTTCAGACAGATTTTGCTTTGGCGAAAATTTGTTCAAATATCTTTGTGATACGGCTGCAAATGCGAGAAAATTTCTCAAACACTGAAGCACATATCCGTTTCTGAGTACTTAGTTAACCCGTCTTTCTGGAAAATTTATTACAAATTGTTACGGAAAGTTCACAAACATGACTTTTTTTTTCTTTAGTTTTTAGTTAGCGGCAACTACTTACTTAGAATTTTATCTTTCTTAGTAATATGATAAAAACTTCCTAGATTGTTTCGCTAAGTTCTTTAAAGTTTGCGGTTGCTAAGGAATGATAGCGGGTGTTTTAAAAGATTGTAGTGATCTCTTCTGAATGTGCGATACGAGGGTAATACTTAGATTAATAATATAATATTCTACAACCTGGCTTTGTTTGCATTTAATTCAACTTGCGAAAGTGTGTATTTTAACAATATCAATAATTATTTTCGGTAAAAAGTAAATGTAATTTATACTATTTCTCTGGTTATACTTGTATGGTAGTAGTTTTTTAGCTTAAAATATATCACAGGATACCACATGTTATAAAATTCCTGTTTAATAGTAAAAATACTGCATTAGAGTATATTTTGTGTTACAACTAAAAATTTGGTAATAGTTTTTTATTGAAGATATTTGAAACTTTAATATACTTTTGTTTCTTTTTACAGCAGCTATTCTTTATTGTATTTAACCATAACACCATTTATGCTTTTTTTTCTGCATATAAAGTGTGTTTCAATAAGAACGCAAGATTTGAATTGCTCGCCATGTTTGACAATCATAATGACACGTAATTATAAAGTGACAGATCGAAAGTTGACAGATGGGAGTTAGTAAACATGAAGCACTACTCGATAGAACAACATGTCCTGATTGTTAAATATTATTATCAAAATGGTGAAAGTTTGATTGCCACCATTCGTAAAGTGCGTCCAATATTCGGTCGACAGAATGTTCTTAATTCATCTACTATGAAAAGAATAATAGAAAAATTTGAAAGTACTGGTTCAGTTAATGATGTGAAATACAAGACAAGAGCTGGTAGATGTCGTTCACAACGAAACATCACGGCAGTACAAGAGAGTGTGGCTGAAAGTCCAGAGACGTCGATTCGTCATCGTGCACAAGGACTGGACATTACAACCACTCTTCAGCGTATTCTCACTAAAGATTTACATCTACACGCTTACAAAGTCCAATTGACTCAACAACTTTTGCCAACAGACCAACCACAGCAAAGACAGTTCACCAATTGGATCCATGAGGAAACAGAAGTGAATGCGGATTTTGCGAACAAAATCATGTTCAGTGATGAGGCCCATTTTTATCTCGATGGATTTATTAACCGGCAAAACTGCCGCATTTGGGGCTTAGAAAATCCACGAAAGATTTGTCAAAAAGCAATGCATTCAATAAGTGTCACTATTTGGTGTGTACTGTGGTCTGGAGGAATAATTGGACCGTATTTCTTTAAAGATGAGGAAGGTAATGCATTAACGGTGAATGGTGAACGTTATCGTGCTATGATAACGCAGTTTTTGGTACCTCAATTGGAAAGTATTGTTCTTGACGACATGTGGTTTCAGCAGGACGGTGTCACATGTCATACCGCTCGTGAAACATTTACTGTCTTGCACGAGTTTGCTCCTGGTCGTGTCATTTCCCAATTTGGTGATCAGAATTGCCCGCCACCTTCTTGTGATTTAACACCTTTGGACTTCTGGCTGTGGGGTTATCTGAAGTCACAAGTTTATACCATGAGTCAAAAAAGTACGCATGTGCCAGCAAAACCGTGGCGGTCATTTACAAGATATTTTGTTTCATACATAATAAATCAATAAATATTTCAATACATTTCTACAGAAAATATTTAACCTTAAAATATTTAACCTTAAAATATTGAACTCTTATTGAAACACCCTTTACATTTTTCTCCAGATACCACATTTTATTTAACTTTATATAAGTAGCGACTTAATGACAATTAAATATGTTTAATGAAATAATGGTATTCTTCGAAAGGTCACTGGATGTATACGACCTCTTGACCCTTTATAAATATTAGAGCAATTTAAATATTCATTGAAACGTATTGTAAAAATATCTTCTAAGTAAATTACTCTGAAACGCTGCCACAAGTTTAAAAGATTCCGAAATTTTAATGCATGTTGAGCAACACTCAAGCGGATGATAAACGACATCTTAAAAGAAATTTATAAATCCCGTCAACAAGGCCTTAAAGATCAATTATTAAACTTAGAATTTTTGGCTATATCCGACAAAAGAAACCATTAGCATTGACGTTTCAGCTAAAGTGATTAATCCTGATGCAGTTTACTTAAAGAGTGAATAATCAATAAAATTTAGTTGTGATAAATTAGGGAATTGAAACGATGCTGTCCACGGAGCTTTCGGCATCATCCGGCTTCCTCCATTATTATTAAAGCAGAAGGATTTAAATATCCTAAATTATTAAACCTACCTATCTCGAGTTTGATTAATACCTTATTTCTAAAATTTTCATTACACACCTTTTATGAGATACCATGGGTCATAATTATGAATTTGTTAACACCTTTATTTTAAGTTGCATCCTTTTTGGGAATTTTAAAAATCAATTAAAAAAACCTAGTTATAATATGGAGCTAGTGAATAACTATTGCAGTCTAAAAAAACTTACTTGGCTCAAAAAAACTATAATTTATTTATATTCATAACCTACAAAACCTATAATCCTACTTTTTAATAACTGTCGCCTGTTCTAGTTGACTGCAGTATATGTAAATTGTTGTATGTATTGTATTGTAATTGTTGTATGTATTGACAAAAATATTGGTGATAATAATTTATGTAAATGACCATCAAACTTGGAACAAATAACTGATGAATTTTAACTAAAGAGCGTACTTTGATTAACTACATAATTCATAACTAGGATAAACACATTCTTCGAAAGCCAAATAGTTTGATGAACTATAGCAGGGACGCCTCTATAAGAGAATTAGTATTATTAATCTTTATTTTTTAAGAAATATAGAATATCTGAATAAAACACTTAGATTTATTTTCATTTATACACATTTTACAGTTCCGAAAGCGTCCTGAAGACATAAATGTTTTTAAATTACAATAGAACTATTTGAAAAGTATATGACGAGTATTTTGGAGCTTAAATTTTAAAAATTTTAGCTTAGAAAGAAATTTTTATTGGTAAAAACTGACTATAGTACAGGGTTTTGGTCTGTGAAAAGATTCTTTTCGTCCAGGATTGTAACCCCGTATAATCTTTAAACACAGATTATATTGATCAAATTGTCTAAAGCCGAAACTTAATTAATAAACCGAAAATCATAAACAATTTGGGGTACTCAAAAAAACAAATTAACTTCTTGGGAAATTACATATTAAAATAACATATTCTGAATTTTTTTCTTGGGAAAACGCAATCTTGATGTATCGTACAAAAAATAGTCATTTTCGAATTTCAAGAAATTACTGAAAGTTTATTTATATACTACTAACCGCAATTGACATTTGTTCCTTTCGACTTATGACTATTTTTTGCCTTTGTCTTAAAAGTTATTTGAAAAACAATAGTTACTCTTAGATGTTCAATCTCCCATAGAATTATTGCTTGATACTTTTTGTCTACCTTCTATAAGCTATATACGAATTAATTAATGAAAATTTTAAATTGGAGAAAGAGGGAGTTCAGGTATGTTGTAGAGATTGAAAAAGGAGTAACCGCACTAAACCTAAATTGATACCGCACCCAGTTAGTCTCTAAACAACAACCTTTTTCCTACGTCTTTTATTCTTTGTTCCTCAAATCTATTATTGTAATATTAGGAACATAAACTTTATCAATTTCTCTACAAGTATAACACAAACTAACCCCCCCCCCCCCCTCTACAATTTTAACTCTACCGTGTGAATTAGCTCCCTAAAATTTCAAATAACTTCCAGAAGGAGATATCTTTTTGTAATGGTAAATAAGTAATACAACATTATAACGAAGTAAGTACTTTTATGTCATTATAACATTTAAAAAAATAGAATAATAATAATAATAAGCAATTAGTCAAAAATCATGATCAGATTGTCTAGAAAATTATAAAAAATGGAAGTTACTAGCAAATACTATATTTTTTAAAATGCATTACTTACTTATTTATTACCTACTCAGTAATATGCAAATTTGTAGTTGAAATTATCATATTAATTATTTCTTAAGAATTCATGGTCCCCTAATATGAGAACACAACGAAAAATAAATACTTAATTATGCAGTGACACTGAATAATTAAAATAAAATCATAAGCAGAGAAATGTAGAAAAAGTTTCAACCTATACTCGCAATATGCAGAATATTTATGTTTTAAAAGATTATTTTAAAAATATTCATTTAAACACTTGAAGATAAGTTCAAGAGACCATTCAGTCAATTTAAGCGAGCCCTTTGTATTTTGGCAATGTTACTTTTTCCAATAGCATTGCATTTCGGTCTCATATATAGATCGACATTCATTTCTCGCTAAAACGAAAATTAGAAAATATTTATAAATTACGTATCGAATTCCCTAGAAAATACTGCTTAATATTCCACAAATTTTAAGCAGCAGAAGTTCTTTTAAGTAGAAAAAACTTCTTTTGTTTGGCTTATATCTTTCATTTTTAGCCTCAAATTCTGCAATTTCCGTTCAATGCAACAATTACTTCCAACAAGTTATCCCGGGAGAATATCAGCCTGCCGTCCGGAATAACAAACACTATTCTTGAATGCTGCATTGAATTGTTAATTGGCAAATTTATTTTTTCAATTTCCTTATCGAACAGAAAATTTGCATCGTAAGTGCCTATTAAATACTTTTTGCGAGACCCGAAAAACGCTGTAATTGGTGTGATATTTATCTGACGCGGCACTGTCTGCAGAATAACTACGTTGGCCGTAATCGTGATGGAGGATGGAGAGAACGTGGAAAAATGAACTCATTAAAAATTATTTCTAATTTCACGCTGTGTCTAAAATATAGAAAGAAGGAAAGAAAAAGGTAGAGGTCAGCGGAATCTTAAACCAGTGTTAATGTCTATTTCTCTTTAATAAGACAATCAGCGATATTCATTTAGTTAAATAACATCATTAACAATATCATTAAAATAGGGTTTGTCTTAATTTTCCGACAATCAACGCTTCTATGATTTTAAAAAATGTTGGAGGAAATTCTTGTGCAAATAATTTGTTGGTCTGTTGTAACCAAAAACAATATTTTGATTAATTGACGTACTTGGACTTCGTGTCCATTTGATCTTGGCGGAATTTTCACATTGAACATATTTTTCTTTAGTTCAACACCGCACATTCCTAAAATACAAAATGAAATTTTACCAAAATGAGTTTGAAACATTGAGACGCTCAACGTGCAGCCATTGTGAAATAAGTAGTTAAATATTTTATACAGTCATACGAATGTTATCGCCCACGATCTACTCTTATAAAATATTATGTTTATTAATTAGAGTACATTTACTAAATTCGATGTGGCGTATAAAAAACAAGCTTCGCATGTTTGTTTCTTCAAAATTTTGAAGGACAAATTCACACATTATTCAAACAATTGTCTTCAAATTTAAATATAATAATAACAATATTAATCAGCTTTATTTTACGTAACACTTCATATATTATATTCATAAAGCAAGCAAAATGGCGTCAAAATATTTAATAGAAAATACCATTTCATTCGAATAACATACTCTTTTAAATTGTATGGTTCTAATTTTATCAAAAGTGTTTACCCTTTGCTAATAAATTTTATACTGTTTTTATTATATTTATTTTTATATTTATATTTATTTATTCAATTTCTTTATTTGTTTACTAAAAATCCTATGATAAAGTTTTCTCTGTAAAAGCTAAGCGATGTGTTGGAAAAATAATATCCTCTATTATGACGCTTAAATTTAACAAATATTCCCCAATCCTATTAATAAAACGTGTAGAATGAAAACTTCGACTTTGAAAACCATTTATTTTTTAATCTCATTTGAACGCAAATTTAGCCAAAGTATCATGGAAGAAAGAGTAGTTTAATTACGTTTATATAGGGTGTCCCACGATGTTTTGACAGTCCAATATCTCGAAAACTGTGACACATATGGCAGCTATAAACAGTTGAAATGGATGCTTGTATTTATTATAAAAATACTTCCGTTTTTCCTCTCATTTCCGGTCACGTGAACCCAACATATTTTATTCATGGGACAACCGGTACAATATTACAATTTTGGTTATATTTTTCAAAAACAAATTTAATGATACCACAGTTGTCATGATTCTATTGTACACTAATGATAATATGGATCATTTATTTTTATTACATTTTTTAAAGTAACATTTTGCACTCCAATACTGGCTTCCAGTTTTCCTCTATACAGCTGTCCATTCAATGACCCATATTATCATTACTGCACGATAGAATCATTACTAGTGTGATATCGTTGAATTTGTTTTTGAAAGATACGAGTATATCTAAAATGTAATTGGCGAGATTTTTTTGAACTTTACATATGACGTAGAGATGAATATTTAAAATATTCGTTTTTTGGGACAAGGTCACTAGAAGAAAACAACTACTTTTTGATAGTCGACGTTTCGTCATTTATTTTGCCATCATCAGTAAATTTACGAAGAGTAAGAACACTTAAATACAGCCTATAATAATTTAATACGATGAACCGTCACGTTAAAAACCAAACGTACTTAAGGTTCAGTGAGCCTTAAAGTTGATCAACATACAAATTACCAAACTCTTATTTTTTACTGTTTTATTTTATCTTAATGTTTTATTTAAAATTGTCTTTGTTCCAAAAGTTAAATTTTATGTTTTACATTTTGTTAAATACTCCATCTTTTACTTAATTCTCAAACTAGGATGTACATAACATTGAATTCAATACAGAGAGATACAAAATTTGTGTAAGTATTTGTTTTAATATATTTTTAAATTTTATTTTAAGCAATCAGGTATTAATAAAAATAACATCCCTCATTTTTGTATTGTAGTGTCCTGATTAATATTTTAAATATTCATCTCTACCACTAAAATGTAATATTATACCGGTTGTCCCATTTAAAAAATTTTTTGTTGGGTCACGGGGCGGGAAATGAGAGAAAAAACGGTTTCGATTGTTTATAGCTGCCAAATTTTTTATTGTTCATGTGCACAGTTTTCGAGATATTTTACTGTCAAAACGTCGTAAGACACTGTGTATAAAGTGAATGTTATCTAATATCATGAAAACTTTTATTAAAATTCCTCACTTATTTCAATTTCAGAATTATGAATATCTACATCAAAAATAACTAACAGTTTGGAAATAGTTTGATTACTGTTTCATAATTTACGACTGTTTACTGTTTCCATGTCAATTAAACATTTTATTAAAAAAATTATGTACTATTAGCTTAAAAAAAGTAACTTTGAGAATTAATTTACTTCCTAATCTTTGTTGTTCTAGTAATTACTACTATAAATGTAATAAAATATTAGTAAACTTTCTACATTAAACTTTGTTTTATATTTTACGTTTTCATATCTTCCATTTCATACACAAAAATGTCTTTATTTGAGAAAATATAACTGGCTTTAGCCCCAAAAATATTCAAAAAACTTTTAGACTCTTTAGATCCTAATATTATTTTTTTCTTTCCAGGCGAAATGGTTATTTCCAGTTCAAAGTTCGACGTGCAGACAACCAGCAAATCCCAGTTTCACGTAAAAATGACGGTAATCGTGAGGAATCTACAACGAGAAGACGCCGGATCGTATCGTTGTATCGCCAAAAATTCCCTGGGAGAGGTCGAGAGCAATATCCGTCTCTACGGTAATATCTTAAGTCTTTCTTCCACCTCATTCCGCGATTCGCGATCATTTCTTAACAACTTGAATCGCTTTTATTTCAACTTGTGATGTGGCTGAAAAGAATTTCGTTTGAAGTATATATAAAGTAAACAATATAAAAATTTCACAATCAAATACATACTTATAGGTATCTGCAGTTAGTTTGAATTGTGCTTAATTGGTTCACCTCATTTTAAAATATTTTTAAAAATAAACAATGAAATGTACTAGACTAACAAGAGATTCACGATATTAAATTAATTGAAAATACAAAAATTTTCATAATAAATGAGTTGAGTATACGAAAATCCGCTAAAAACATTTTAAATAACTTTTCTTAAGCTCATTCAGTTTGGTACATTATACATTTTTTTTAAAACATTGATAAACACTAGTGATCACGTCTTACATTTTACAATGTTTAAATATAAACTGAAGCAATTTATTTCGCTAGAAGAGAAATAAGTTCTTTTCTTTAACATTAACTCTCTAAGCAACATAAATTTATCAGTTAACTTAGTTGCTTCGGTCACGTAACCAACTAACGAAGTATTTATAAAATCTTAACGACTGTTGATAACTTGGGACTGTTCAGTCGTTTTCTCTAATGGTCCGAATCCGCGATGCCAAATCTCGCTGGCTTACGGGATGAATTTTTATTATCCTTCTAAGGTATCAAAACCCCAAGGACCCTCCATTTTATGGGTCTGTTCAGAGACGGCCTATTAAAAACTGAATAAATCTGTATTCGATCTTTAATGAAACAGGAACGAAAAACATTTTTTTTAAGTTCATAACTATTTTATTAAAAATAATCACTAGACACAAAATAAAAGAACTCGTAATAAGAATAAAAACATACAAAAATAGAAGTAGTAGTGTATGGAAAACAACTAACAAATAAGAAATATGAAAAGTTAAATTATACTTATCTGAATTTCCACCGTATTACAAAGCTTTTTAAATTATACTATCTGACCAATGTTTCACTACTAATGTAGCATTTTCAAAGAGTGACGCAAGATTAACAGATTTTTTTACAAGCGTAAGCAACTTCATATCACAAACGTTTCAACCAACCACCATTAAACAATATGTACAATATTCTACTTTTCTTAAAAATGTTTGGTTCTATCATATAGTATTTAATCTAAAAGGTAATTTAACATAATTCAACTTCCTACTTTTAATTGTTCATTCAATATTGTATACTGAGAACATTTTAGGTATTTCTTTATTTCATATTTCTTCAAAAAGTCAAGTTCTTCTTTTTTGTTACTTACATGAAGTACCTCCACTGTTGTATTAATTGTGTTATTAAGTGTAGGTTTATGTTTAGTGTTAATGACGTGTTTTGCTAATATGTCTTATCTGGTTGTTTTAATCTATAAGCTCGTAAGTGTTCATAGTACCTGATGTTAAAATTTCTAAGTGTCTGTCCAAGACAGATGGGGTTACAATCCGAACAATTTAGTTTGTAAATACCCGATTTTAAAAATTTAATAATTTTAGATTTTATTTCATAAAGGTTGTGTAAATCCAGGATTGCTAACAGAAAGAGAACGGTAAAACGGCCAAATCTTATCGAAAACTCAGTAATTGGTCGGTGTCATTTAACAAAACACTTGTATACTAGCTAGGCAGATTAAAAACCTGTATATTTCTAGACAAGTTTACTAAACCTTATAAAGATAAAAATCTCCAGACTACAAATTACAATTAATGTAAAGATACACTGTGGAGACAATAAATCTAACTTGTGTTTTTCGTCCTTAAATTTTCTCCTGTATTTAAAAAAAATAATGGAAAACTCTGTTAATAACATCACAGATCTTCAGTATTACAGTCTTTAACATTGGATACTATTGAACTACACAAAATTCTAAATTTGAATCAGATATTGAAAATAAAAGTTTAACGAGACTCAAATATTAAACTTTAGGCTATCGAATATAAATAAGAGATGAATAAAATATGACAAATAATAATAAATTGACAGCGAGAGCTAAAAAACAAAGATAAGTTGGCTTCATTTTGAAAAATGAATAAGTGTTACTGTTGTTTTTAAATAAAACGAATAAATAAAACTTCAAACTATATTCTTGGCATAAATATGACTTTAATTCTCGTTTTTTGGTAAAGGATTCATTTTGAGATGCTTTGACATACATACATATTTTATTTTAAATGCCGACTCTGGACTTGGAGATTTTAGGGACCCTCTATCAGTTTTGGTTTGAAAATGTTATTTTCAAATGTTGCTGGTGATTCGGAAAGAATATGGAAAGCCGATAGAATATCCGTTAAACAAATGGGTTATGTTTTATTTATAGATATTGGGAGATGAAATATGTTTTATAAAGGAATATAAGTGCAGCTTTACGTTTCAATAGATACTTGCATTAAAATAAAATGCCCATAAATGACCTCCACAAACCTTTTTTAATGAATATATGAATAGTATCGATCGTCTCAGCTCAGATAAACCATTTCGTTACAATTTTCTTTATTCAGATATTCGACTCTAGTAATTTAATAACATTACAATTTTTAACTCTTACTTTTCGCACGAATTTGGTAAAAATGCTCAGTTAACTTATTTTAACTTGTTTTGTTCTCTTTTATAGCAACAACTTTTTTTTTCAGAAATACCTGGGCCTACGCGTGGATATAGTTTGTCACTCGATGAAGAGGACTACAACGATCAGTTTGGATCAGCCGAAAAAGAACGAGACGAAGATATATCCAACAGCGTTTTAGAAAGATCGAGATCAGCGTCACAATATCCTACAGTGGAAACACCATCAAGGTAAAGATATGAGATAAAGAAATGTATATCATTTACATGACAATTTAACTTACTAGATTGAATGAATTTAAAAATTTATAAATTTATTTCGCCCCTTGCTTATGAACTAATTTGGTCGTCGGTGATAGACACAACTGTCGTATTTATTATATTTTCTTGTCTCTAATAATCAAATTGATTCCGAGAAATTAGTCTCCATTGGAACACACTGTTTACTGAATTGTTAACTGTATCCCGTAACTGGATTTTGTCTTCATTATGCTTTATTTTGTTGTTAGGTGACATTTAAATGGTAAGATGTTCTTTCAAGCAAGCAATATAATTCCCTGGTATTTAACATTTTGTAACTTGTTTTGAAAGTGCCAGTCTTCGTGCAACTGCTGCCAAATTGTCAAACAGATTTTGCATAAACAAACACCGTTACTAACGATCTATTCCAACATTTTCTTAATCATGAACAAAAACGAGTTTCGTGCTTTTTCTTTTTAAAAGGATTAAATGTTAAACAAATAAAAACTGAACTTGACGAAGTTCATAGTGAGTTTTCTTCTTCGTATGCAAAGGTTGCAAACTGGGTTGCTTAATTTAAATGCGGTAGAACAAGCATAGATAATGCACCACGGTCTGGCATACTAAAAACAACTACCCATAAAGAAACCTTTAAAAATATCCATGAAATTGGGAGAAGTGATCACCAAGTAAAGTTGAAAGACATAGCAGAGAAAATAGATACTACTACTGCATGCATTACATCTACATCAATATTTGAACATAAGAAAACTTAGTTCTAGATGGGTGCTGCGTCTCTTGACAATGGACCAAAAGCGAGTTCGAATGACCAATGCAATATCTAAACATGTTCAAATGAATAATGTTTTTTGCGACATTTTTTACCTGTAGACAAATCGTGAATACATCACTACATTTTGGAGACCAAAGAGCATTCCAAGCAGTTGACCAAGCGTCTACTGGAAAAATGATGGTTACCGTTTTTTCGGAATTTCCGAGTAACAATTTTCATTTATTACTTGTAAGGACAATAATGGATGAATAATAATTGGCAAAGAAAAAAAGTCTCCTACCACCAAAATAATCTTGAATCCCCCAAGTTGGCAACAGCGATGGCAAAACTGCAAGAATTATGATTCTAGTTAGTTTACTAGAGTTGATTGGAAAGAAATTCTCATCGAATACTAAAATCTGCGAAGCTGTAAATGGATATTTCGAAGGCAACACTTTCTAGTTTTTTGAAGAGTTGAAAGGTCTTGAAGAGCATTGGACTAAATGTGTAACTATGAAAGAATATTATGTAGAAGAATCTATACAGTTTCCCCTAAAAAGTTGTTTTGTCCATCTCATTCTAGAAACTTAACAATCTATTTACGTACAATTTTATATAGTAATAGGACATTTATTTCATTATTTAATTAAACAAGTATAGTTAAAATAATTCGCTATAATTTATTTCAGCAGAAAGCAGCAGAAAGAAAACTTTATTTGCCATTCCTTTCTTAATATTTGAACAGCCTTATCCAAAACCAATTAAACTACAAGTACAACATCAATTCGAACTTGACTCCAATAGGAAAGCAAATATTAGCCATCGGAAATATTTATGGTTGTCTTTAATTTTTAATCCCTGTTTCTTTTTATAAGGGTCACTTGCGAATAGCTAAAAGAAATCAATCGACTGCAATTTGTCTGTCTAACAAACGAAAATTTTTACTTTTTACATTGCATAATGCTTGACTTTAGAGTAGTAGGGGTAAAATTAAATAGTAAAGAAACGCTTCTAGGATAAAAATAAATAAATAATTTATACAATATGTCCCCCTAAGTTGGAATCATATGGAAAACTTTTTTATTATAAATTTTAGGAAGAAAATTTATTCTTCATAAAAAGTTCTGCATTATCTAAAACCTAGAATACACGTAATTTTTAATACTGATCAACTTTTTTTAGTAACATTTTTCGATATTGTCAAATTTAAAGGTACTTTACTCTTGAGTATACCACTGAAAAAATTTGAAATTTGATGACTGTATTCTAGGTTTTAGATAATGCAGAACTTTTTATGAAGAAAAACTTTTTTTCCTAAAATTAATAATAAAAAAGTTTTCCATGTGATTCCAACTTAGGGGGACATATTGTATATTAATATCCTGTGATTTATAAAAAATTGGATATTTTTATTATTTTATTTCAACATTTTTCCAGGTCTATTTAAGGTATACATTGAATTTTAGTATTTTCTTCAAAAAAGTGTTTGTTTAAAGATTTAGATACGTCAGACACCCCCATGAATATACAGGGTACCTCACCACATTTTGACAGTTCAATATCTCGAAAACTGTTCAAATTTTATAAAAATAAATGATCCATATTAACATTACTGCACAATAGAATCATGACAAGTGTGATATCGTTGAATTTGGTTTTGAAAGATATAACCAAGAAAGTAATAATATAGCCATTGTCAAAAATTTCTTGGGATCTTTTTGTTATAAATACAAGTATTAGTTCCGACTGTTTGTAGCTGCCAAATATCATACTTTTACATGTGAACAGTTTTCGAGATATTAGATTGTCAAAACGTCGTGGAACACCTTGTATATGTATGTCTTACAGTAACAAAAGAAAATTATCCATTTTACTTTTTACCAAACCAGGCGAGTACTTTCTTAGTTATGATCACGCTAAAAAGTAATAATGGAAATATTTCTATTCAAAAGTAATTGCCAAAAGTGGTTATAAATTTATCCCACTGGGAGACAAAACGATTAATCCCAGTCTTGTAGAAAGATTTAGGGCGCTGACGGATCCACCTTATACTTCCTCAACCGAATGGAACAGACGTTCACGAATGAATGTCTTTCTTCAGCTCGCCAAAATGTGAGCAGTATAGAGGAAGTGTTTCCCATCAAATCTCTAAAGCGCATATCTCACCACATTAGTGTATGGGACAGACATTACCATACAAAAAAATAATTCCGTCCTACAATATACCAGAGCGTTTTAACTTTATGGCGGATCTCATTTCTGCAAAGTGTCTTCATAGCGCTCCACGTTCGAGGAATTAGACAAGCCGAAGGTCCCTGCAATTGAAGAAGAAGTTGATCATGAATCATCTTGTAGTGATATGTGTCCTTGTCGGAACCTCTTATGCCATTCGTGTACACTTGTCAGTTAAATACAGTGTTCGCTATACACAACAAACTGCGAAGATGAATTTCGTGTGTTCCAACACCGCCAGCAACCAAAAAAAGAACCACACCTCTCTGCTCTTCTTGGGTTGCCTTCATTTCCAATGCTGGATGAACCCATTTTTCACTACACTCACACCTACCCTAGAGATGACTGTACCGATAATTAACATCAGTGTTGCTAACTTTTGCGAGGAATGTGTTTTATTACAGGTGTTCCGTTTTCATTCGACAATCTCTCACATATCATACAACCTAACAATTGTATCGACTCTAGAGAATGCTTTGAAAAAATAATAAAATTGTTTCAAATATTCAAGCAATTTCGTTTCTATTGTTTCAGAGCGAACTATGTCGATAGTCAGAACGTGGCAAACGACGGCGAATCAAATTCTTCATCAGCTGCGTCCGACTCTTCAGTGCGCTTATCGCGGTTTGAATTGGCGCAGTCAGTGGGTTATTTTGTTATTTCGGCGTCGTTTGTCGCTTTGTTTACGCGCCAAATGACAACGACAATGATGTGACGATTGACCGGTAATGAGAGCTTTTTGTAGTGACAATAATGAGAGACTCTTTGTAAAATGGTTTGTGTAGAATTAAGACGAATATCAACCCAGACTAAAGGAAATTAACAGAATTATTCTGTTTTAAAGGTTAAATTAGTTAGTGAAAAAATATAGAAATAAGATTCAGACTAATACAAAAAACACATTATTTTACTACATCTAAGACTGCGTTCAGTAGTAATCTTTATTGCTTAAACATTTTTCTACTAACAACTATTAAGTTAATTTCTTTTAGTTATTAGTCTAAGATCCCGATATAAAACGATATGGACTGAAATTTGTTAGACAACCCATATGCAATATATTTATTGACATATTAAATTAAATATAAAATACGTTTCATCAAATAAACATCTCGGTGAAGGTCGTTTTACATCGGGATCCTATACTATATGGTTTATTAGAAATATTTTCTAAATCTCCCTTTATTTTATTAGTTGTGGACAATAAATAAAAAAGCTAACGACTAAATATGAGGATTTGATAAAATCAATAACAAATAATTATTTATCAATAATCAATTGTTACTAATGCTTAATTCTGAAACTAGTCTGTGGACTTTTTTCTAGATCTAGATCTACTAGTACAAGTACTTATGCTTTTTGTTTTCTTATTATAATTTTCTTCTCTTTTTATATAATATGCTATTATCTCTGTCTATAAATTTCTTACGTCTGCTGCCGAATTCTTTTAAGGAACTCTAAGACCTTTAGTGTATTGATTAATTCAATAACTATTTGAAATATTGGCGGATGTTAAGGACAGTAGAATGGGACATTACAAATACATATAAATAATATCGATTCTTCAAGCTCTTTATGCTACTAGCAAAAAATTTGGTAGATATGTTGGCCGCTTGTATTGAATGTTCCTGGAACAAACGGATCAAATTAGTTTTCTGTTTATATTACTTCCGGTTCCATAATGTTTTAGATACATTTTTGAATTCAGATGTTTTTTATAATTTAGTTTTACGAACATTTAAACAGATACAGGGAAGTTATATTATATTATGCAATTTATTAACGAAAAAAATGTTTCTTGGCAAAATCAATGAGTGGCTTATAAGGCATTTGATTCACATAGAAAAAATTATTTGTAATCTTACGCTCATATCAGTTATATATAAAATAATCGAAACCAAGTTGATTTCTCATCGCAATTAATTTACTATCTCGTATAAAAAGTGATTAATATTTGAATAATACTTTAATAATAGTAATTTAAAAAATTCGTGAAGATTTTCATTTCGGCGCTTTCGTAGCATTCATGTGTTTTAGGCTATAAAATGTTCATCCTGTAATATATTTCCTTACAAAATCGCTTACTTTTCGAACACCCTTTTTTCGCAGACGAGGGTTCGCCGCACGGTACAAACAAGAGAACAAGATTCTACAGACTGAACACATATCTAATGAAATAAATCGAGTGTAGAAGTCGATAGCATTGAATTTATTGTGATAGAGAAGTAAATGGGAAAAATAGAGGCCGGCGTTATTGATGAAGATGCATCTGTCCATGTCTGAACTTGAGAAATGAAATCATATATCGTATCGCCTCCAATCAATTCGACGTCATGTTTCCTAAAAAGCCAACGATTGAGAATTATGAGGCGAGAAGAGTAGTTTTGATTTATAATGTTTGTTGCGATGAGACACTTAGAAAAAACTGACAGCCGCTAAAGAAGAGGCTATTCGTATACAAGTGATTATTGCATCCCATAACAGAATATATAAAAGACAGTGGCGTCTAGTTCTTAAGTCTTCAGAACCACCAATAAATAATCTTTATCTTACATTCAATACTGTTTATTAGTACTTTTTTGGTTTTGATGTTTTTTCCTAATGACGGTGTTTAAATTCAGTGAACATGACGACAAAGTAAGAGGACTATAAAACCAATTACTTACTTGCTATTAATACAGATTTTCGAGCTTCAACAAAGCCAACTCATTCAAGAATTTTGCTTCAGTAATTAAGCAAATCAGTTTGATTTTTGATACCCCAAACTGATATTTCTGGTTTTTTTATTCAACAAAACACCTTTCTAACTTTTCTATCAACAGTTTTTCTAATGAAGTAGATATTTCTCTACTGGAAACGATTTCAGCTAGACAAACCTATCCTCTAAATCCTAAATATTACATTTATTAGTAATTAGAATGCGAATACTCTGATTGTCAACTAAACATTAAAAAAACATGTGGCCAAATCACTAAAAAGAAAAACATTTTTTTAAATTAAATATTTTAAATGGTTTTATCTGTTATTTTGAATAATATTTTTCAACACTATGTTATTTCTATCGAAAACATAAAAATGTAATTTTGTGAAAATAAAAAACAAACAAACCGGAGGAAAATATTATTAGACTTGTACCTACATTAATATATAACCTACTAAACTACAAAACTAGCAGTTATTTTAATTAATCCGAACGATACATTTCATTAACCAAATTAATACACCATAATGTAATGCTCTAACATTTGAAACAAAATGTTAATTAACCTAATTAAAGATATTAAAATACCTATATTACTTGAACTATGAAATATATAGACCGTTCATATTTTTGGCATTTTACTTGACTCTGAATTTAATTTCGCTCTGTATACAACTGATGTTACTCATTTTTTTTACCAATATTTCTGTCATAAATCTTAAGTCTTAAATCTCAAAATAAAGTTTAACGGCATAGAATATTTGGTTCAATCGAAAGTATAAAAAATTCTAAATCGGATTTTTCATCCTGACACAATATACCAATATCCTTTTCAGTTTTATAACTCCATCTATAAATCAGTGAGGTGAAACGGTAAACAGCTTACAATATTTATTGGCCACAAAAAAATACCTATTTTAATATAGTTAAAAGGAAAGTGTATGGTGTTGTATAGAAGTATATGTATGAGAGACCATACAGTGTGTTGCCTTAAAATATTGTCAAATAAATTTATACTAGTTATTTTATTTATTGTACGTTCTTTAGGTTATATGTTTTAATTTTATAACTTCTTATAATCAACATTGATATTTTAGTAACTTACTTGGGGATGATTACTCAAAAAAGAAAAAGCTAAAACTTTTAACAAATGACGTGTGCAAACATCCTTTATTGTTGAGATTAAAAACGTAAAATTTTTTTATAATGATTTATAGTAATCATTCTCTTTACTAAATTAATATGAAAAAGGGATAAAATTAATATCGTTAAGTAATAATTATCTCTAAAGAACTTTAAATATCATAGTTTAGAGATTTTTTAAAATATTATAATTATACGTTTTTTTATTTAAAATGTTGACAATAAGAGAATAAGTAGTTACATTTATTTTTAAGTATAACTTATTTTTATTCTCTAAGCTATGATCTAGTCTCGCTAAAATTTAAGCTTGTTTCTGGTTTTTAACTATTAGGTTATACTATATTTTATTTAGAAGTTTAAAATTCTAAAAATAAATATAAAAAACGTTTTTTACTGTTTTTGTTTTTAGTGCCGAACTGAATTATATTTATAAAGGGAATAAAACTCAGAACCAGGAGAAATTATAATAAGTAATATGTTAGTACTCAAATAATTATTTTCTTTTTATTGTTTAAAATAAAATTCAATTATTGTAATATAGATGTAAAAGCTTGAGTAACGTTGTAAAAATATATAAATTCCCACCCTCCTGTATATAATGTTAGTTAAATATAGTCATAGTTTATTAGTATATTTTAAAATTTTTGTTTGTAAATAGTAAAATAGCTTAAATATTTATAATTATTTACAAAAATATTCAAAAGCTTTTTAAGTTTTAATTAAAAAACTACAGGCGTTATAATATGGAATTTTTAAAATAGTTGGATATCTATTAACATTATTTGCGGTGTGCGGCTAAAGTCACCGTCACTCTGTTTCTGAACTTTTTGAATAGAAAACACCTTTTTTATTTCGTACTATTCCTTTATGGCAGTAGTTACTTGTAATTCGTTTTTATCCGGAATTTAAGACGTAGCGATGGGGAAGGGGACTTTAGGGAAGCGCTGTATTTTTATATAAAGAAAATATAATACCAAATTCATATAGGAATTATTAAATTTAAACCAATTTATAAAAACGACTGTTTTAATAAAATTGTATGTATCTGTATTTAATTTAACCTATTTAATAAAATGTTTATTTAATTATCTCAGTTAACAGGTAGTTATTATTGTAATTCCATATTCATAATTAACTGTATTACAATGTACATAGAAGATAAATTATCGTGATTCTATAAATATACATATATTTTATTTTTACTTAAGGCAATAAATAGTGACTAACATTTATTCTATTTAATTAACTTATTAAATGTACTCTCTAAATGTTAATTTTATATATATTATGTTAATTTAGTAAACCAATAATTTTATTGTATAACTAAAATAATAATTATTTATTGTTCATTAACAGCTGTCTTATTAACAAATACCCTTTTTAAAAAGATAATAAAAATATATTTTCGATATAATTTAATAATCTCTCTATATCATATAAAACAACAATTAACTATATACGACATTGAGCTGTTAGCTGTATAATATTAAATAATACATATAGAAATTTCAAAATTTAATTATTAGTGTTGTTTATCAACATATTTTTTCTAATAAAGTTTGTCTGATGACTTGTGGTGGTTTCAGAAATAATTAACAACGTCTTGATTTTATGTAAAATTTTAGATTAATTTTGTCTTATTTTCCCAAGTCTGATAATAAACTTTTTCTGTGATATTGGTACTTTTTCAAAAATGTCGTAAGCAGTCTATTTGCCGAACACTAAATATTAATTTAAAAAAAATCATTTTAAGAGAAGTGTTCCTTATATAATTCTAAGGTATTAATAAATTAGTTGTGATTTCCTAGATATTCAAATTAAAGCAGGCTGCACATTATCGCGGATAGGAATGGATCGGAATGGAATGGAACGGAAGGGAAATTTTCAAAAGCATAGAGTCCTGACTCTACCATGAATCGGAACGTAACTCAATCGTAGGGATTGCTCACTGAGCGAATTTATCCGATGTTCCCCAGTACCTGGACTATGATTCATGTTTACTGTAAGAAAAAGAAAAAAAGAAGTTAATAGCAAGTACTACTTTCCAAATGTAGTATCTAGTTTTTGAATATCTAGAAATTTCAACAAAGCATAGAATTTTTCGCTAAACATTCAGAAGTACTAATTTTTTATCATCGTCTAAGAGGTCAGGAAATAGATGATGAAATTCTGCATATTCATGTCTTTTCAGATTAATTTCATGGACCCTCTTACTTTTTTTTTCTTAGTCTGAAGTGTTCATTGCAAAAGAACGACAAATACTAACTATGAAGCTATAGTAGTTTCCGGGGAATTCTCGAAGACGATCAAAAAAGAAAAAAATGTAAGTGGGTCCATGAAATTAACCTGAAAAGACATGAATATGGAAAATTTCATCATCTATTTCCAGACCTCTTAGACGACGATCAAAAATTAGTAGTTCTGAATGTTTAACGAAATATTTCTAGATATTCAAAAACAAGAAACTTCATTTCGAAAAGTTGTACTTGCTATTAACTTCGTTTTTGTACAGCAAACAACATGAACTATAGTCGAGGGTACTGCGGAACATCGGATAAAGTCTCTCAGTGAGCAATCCCAACGATTCCGTTCTGTTCCGATTCATTCCAAGCTGTTCCGATCCATGGTAGACTCTAACTTAGTTATATGATTTTGAAAATTTCTCTTCCGTTGCATTCCATTCCAATCTATTCGGTTCCGCAATTATGTGCAACCTGCTTAAGAAAGACGTTTTTTCATGAAAACCAATATTTTAGAATTTTCGGACACAAAAGTAATCAAATGCAATGAACATAGTTATTAAGAAATAAAGATTTTGGCAATTGAATTAATTTAAATTATTATGACATTACAAAATTAAACAAATAATTAATTGTATCTCAAAAATTTCTAAAAATACTAAAATCAAATTATATACAAATACTACATAATATATTGCGTTGAGTTTGATGTTTTCATGAAGTTACCCCTCCCGTTAATGAGTTCAATTATGATGAAAATAATCAAACTAAATGCACAATATGTGTAGTATTTACCACCCAAATTTCATTTCGGTATTTCTAAAACTTCCCGAGATATTTGCGTACATTTACCCATCACTGTAGTATATTTTTCCCACAACAACTAACGTTCAAAAGTTCAACAAAGTATGTCTTTCTCTGATGTATACGGGTGCCTATTAGAAAACCGAGCTGAGGTTTTGTGAGAGGAGAACGCGCTTAAATTATTACGTGAATGGAAGGGACTAAGATAAAATAATACTGATCCATCAACAGGTCGGACACGGTTCTCGTTCTTTATGCTTAGGCATGATGAGAACTCAGAATTCCTTTGTATTTTCTTTTCCACATCCTAGTAATTTAGATTCATTCTAGTCATACAAAACTTTATCATTTTCAAAAGGTTAGTTGTATGTTTGCATCATTAAAATTTTTAAATAATAACTCATCAGTTTTTCAAGTCACAAGAAATGAAGGGTCGCATAAAGATTGTATCGCCCATAGATTCGCAACTATCGCATTACAAAACATAAACATGTTGCGACAACCAAACCTAATATAAGTAGTTGTAATTTCGAGAGAATTTACACGTTCTCGTTGTGCTCTGATGTAGTCCCGAGCAAGTCCGAACACAAACACCCAACGCCTGGCTCCGTCCATCCATCTGGCAAGAATTACTGCAGCCAATTTAGCAAACGGCAGCTAATTGGAGCTGCTAAGCCATTGTTCACAATTTCTATAATTTCCTTAAACTTTGCAAATGATGTTCCATTTCAAAACAGAGTAATTATCGCGAATTTCAACTGTTACGTTGGGTCATTGGGAAGTAATGCAACTATAACGTTGTTTTTGTGGTAGTAACTCGATATTTTCTTGATTTATATGAGTATATCTTTGTAACAGTTCTAAATTTCTCACCAAAAGAAAAACTTACCAGAAAAATGTTTAAATCTTATTAAAAATAAATTTACGGTTGTAGCAAATTGAGTTGTGATTTGGATATCCAAAAGCTAACATTTTCGGATAAATAAGCAAGTTCGTCACTTCATACATATGAAAAAAAAGCAGCATAAAAAATATTGTTCGTTGAAACAGTTACTCATTTTTTACATTTTTCATCAAAATTTGGAACACTTCCATTTTTTTGGTCGGCTCTGTTGAAATTGAATAAAATGATAAAACAGAACCAGTCGAATAAACACCAATGAATGTGGACCGCTAATTGAATTAACTTGCTTTATAAATTCATTATCACTTCAATCACAAATCATTGACAAACTAAATACGAACATTCTTATACCATTTGCATTAATAGTTACCTACTGGTAGCAAAATATTCATGTATTTTCGTACTATTTTATAAAATCATTCTTCATTAAAAACACTCTGTTTGGTTTTAATTTTGGACAGTTTTATAAACAGAGACAACATATATCATTGAATATCAATCATTACTTATTACATGTCAAGGGCTAGTTCATTGTGAATATTTAATTATCGACAAGTTGTTCCCTAAATATTAATACACACGAATTTCTTAATATCGTATATTTTAACTCTTACAAGAGTTAAGTGCAACAACTGGTTAAAATTAAATAAAATTGCAACAATGCCAAAAAAACCCGGTTATTCGTCAGCGCCCCATCAGCGGCGGTAACACAAGTAATACGCTTAAGGCTTGCTCTTCTTGAAGCGCCCACACATTGAAGCCAACGTCAATTGCCTACGTGTAGAGCCAACGTTAATATGATGCGCAGTAGCAATCGGCACTCGTCCATTGCTCTTGACTTATTTTCGATAAGACTAGTAAACGATCCTCACCCGTTTGTGGCATCGATCTTCAATGTCTTTGATCTTTGGCGAGAAAACCGACGTTCGCGTCAACGATTTTTAGTAACGAACGGGTGAGGATCGTTTAGTAGTATTACCGAAAATGAGTCAAGAGCAATGGACGCGCTCCGACTGCTACTGCACACATGTTAACGTTGGCTCTACACGTAGGCAACAGACGTTGGCTCCAATGTGTGGACGCTTCAAGTAAAACAAGCCAACGTTGGAACGAACGTTGGCGCGAACGTTGGCGTGAACGTTCGTTCTAATGTGTGGATCCTGGGTAAGATTATAATACAAACAATACAATTAAGAGTATTGAACAGTGCTACCCACTAATATTTTTTTATAAATTTATTGAACTATGATGATTAGTTATTTCGATCTTTGAATTCTTCACGTAGGCTTTTCTTTAGTTCCATTTTACAACTCGGGATCTAATTATTTTTTTCATTCTATCAGCAAATTTTCCTGTATGTCAAATTGGCATACAAGTACGGATATATCTGCTCTGATCCAGACCCTATAGAATCTAATGCGCGTCTTTAGATATTTTTAATAATAATAATAATTTGCAATAAAATTACTCTGATATGATTAAAATGATAGACGGACTAAAGGGCAATAGAAACTATTTTATTCCACAAAAATCACTCATTTCATAATAATCAGCTATTCCATCTCTTTTTTATAATTTGCCTGATTTTGTATATGTACATTTAAGAAATTTAGATGAATCGATACAAATTCCAAAAGCATGTAAATTTCGAATTATATATTACTTCTATTTTTCAGCAGATAAAATAGTTTTTTTAATATATGAAAGACTATTTCTAACCATATTATATCTAAACCATCTTGTTTATTAAATCGTTTTTTATATCAATATTTTATAGACATTTTAAACATTTGCAATCTTTTTAAATACTTGCATCTACAATTTATGTTTTCATCTTGCATCATTTATACCTATTGGTTTTATTAGGAATTACGTTATTTACCCTGTATTTATTAAATGGTAATCTTTAAATATCATATTAAATATTTTCATTTAGTTTTTGTTTTTAGCTTATAACTGGGGATTTAATAAAAGTGAGCTTAAATTCTCTGAACTCTGTTTATAATACGGGTCTGCTAATTTGTCTTAGGTAAAGTCCTCTTCAGTTAAGAGGCTTCTATTATATTTCGTCAGAATTTCCACTAATCCTCGTATCCTGCGTAATCACTAATTATTCCTTCAATTCATGTCATGTTTATATCTCTAGGCCAATCAAACTTCAACAGATGTTTAACAGGCATCATTGATTTGACCATTGAATACGTCCTTTGCAATATCAAAAGCTTCACCATAGAATAAGTATTTACCTTTTAATGATTCACCCTTGTGTTCTTTTACTAAACACGTTATTAGTCAAACTTTTCAGGAACTTAATTCATTAAAATTCTTTTAATACAATCATTTTCAATGGTGGCTTAAATTACCACATTTACATTTTTTAACAACGGTAAATGAAAATATGCAAATATTTGGTTAATGTACCCAATAATATATGCATATATTTTTTTATCAATAATAATTTTTTTATAAATCACACTGTATTTAATAAAATGCAATCCTAAAACTAAGAAGTTTTTTAAAAAAAGAATATATTTATTTAACGCAATATTATTATTGTTGACAATGTGACTCATTACTTGTTAATCATCCTGTATATGTATAAAAGAAACCAAAAATATATGTGTGTTCATTATTTCTAGCAAATTAAGGAAAAATTTAACAAGCAGAATCTTAATTTGAAGTAACTGAAAGCGTTCTTAGGTTTTCCCTACAATTTTTCGTATCTTCAGACCGTCAGATTAATTTTTTATTCTTTTGATGTATTTTGCTATATCAATTTTTAAGTTTGTAAAAAAGTTTCTTTAAAAATAATTTTTATTCAGTTAGTCCGTTTCGAAATAAATTTCATATATGAACATAACGTTAGTTATAATATACAGAGTTCGCCACTCAGAACAGTCCACCCTGATATTTAGCAGTATTCAAGAGATTTTAAGAAAATGCTGAAACACGATTTTTATTTCAAAGGGGACATATTTTCACGTACATACATTCGTCATGTGTCAACCTCCTCCCTTCCACTTCTTCACCCCTTAATTTTAAATAGGGACTATACCATGTGTTGCACATCTTTAGAAAGGTATTGCGATGGACTAATCAGCCATATGATCATCCCTAACTTTTCATTCGATATTAACTCCATGTTTATAAAAAAAAGTCTTATTTTAATTAAGGTCTAATACCTCTTAAGAATTAAACGCAACTCCTATGGTTGACGTAATCAAAAAATACCTATTAGATTAGCTACCATCACTGGTTAACGCTACCAAATGTTTTAGTAAAGCTTTGCAGTGGCACTTTAGCCAAACATAAACGTTGCATTTCATTTTTAAGAGGTATTAGATTTTAGTTAAATTAAGACTTTTTACAAACATCGAGTTAAAATCAAAATAAAAGTCATGGATGATCATATGGCTTATTATCACATTAACATTAAGGGAATGGAGACGTGGAAAGAAGGGTGTTTTAGTATTTTCTAAAAATCTAATAAATAGTGCCAAATATCAGTGTGGACTGTTTTCAGAGGTCCACTCTATATATATATATATATATATATATAAATAATAGGATTTAAGTGATTTATTTTTAGTTATTTTGACTTTAAATCTATTTCGAAATTAATAAAATTAGATGATAAATTTTCTTTAGAAGTCGTGATGTTTTCTATACTTCATATACTTTTTATGCTTTATAGAAACATCGATATAAATTATTACAACATTTTAACAGTATAATATTTAATCTTAAAATTTTTTGTTGAATTATTAATAATTATTTTTTTGTTTTAATTTTTAATGTGGAAATAAACTTACTTACTTATTTATTGAAAATAGGATATAGGATCAATAACATAAAATTCTACAACTTTTATCCACTAATGGGTAGTTTGTCTAAATAGAACCGTACTGATTGAAAATATTTTAGATTAAAACTTGTAAGATTAGAGTAAACGGAATACCTTCTGCAAACTACTGAAACAATAAACTCAACTTATAGTTTACAAATACATTCTAATAGTAAAATCGATTTGGATTTTGTAAATTAAATTTACATAATGTAGTTGGACTGAGGCTGTGCATTACTAGTTTGATATTCCAAATGGATTAAAGGTTCAAATGGAATTTTACAGTGCCATAGCTTATGTTTATGTTGTAATAAATAGGTTCGAAAATCTAAAGAAGTAGCCTATTTCTAAAGTGAATCAAACAAATTTGAATTATAAATCGAAAAGTCAATGGAACGTACAACGTAGAAGATGTATAGAACAGTCTAAGTAAGTAAAATTTTTACCTTGCATTTCTAAATGATTTTAATGCAGAATGAAAAATTATCTAAAATAAAAACTCTTAATGATGCACCACTTTTCCAATTTTGAAATACGCGAAACAGAATACTTAGTAAGTAACAGGTTATTTTTCAAACTATATTAATTTTAAATTAGTTTTTTTAAATTCAGATACTTTCTCTATTTAAACCAGAATATTAGAATATCTGCTATTTATTTTTAAGAATAACCTGGCGACATTGAGCAGTAATTCCATGTTGATACAAATCGTGGAAATAATTCATAAATATTGTTCGAATTAAATCCGAACATTTTTTATCCCTATCAACAAAATTTAACACGTCAAAAAAAAGGTATCCATTTCCATATTCTTTTTTGAGTTAGAACCAACTTAAAAACAAAAAAAAGGTGTTCGTTCTATACAGTGCAGTAAGTGGCTTATGGCACAAAATCTTTTACTGTAAATTATTCCATTTCTTTTATTATAAATTAAATTAAATTGTGAGTCGACCCATCTGCCATTTTGTAATTCCACTAGTATTAACATCGTTTTTTAAACATAAATAAAAAGAGACCTCCAATTTATAAAAAAGGTGTTTTACTTAAGAGAAGAAAAGTTAAGAAAATAGTCCAATCCAAGGAGAAAAAGGGGTTCCCCTTATTTTCGTGTGCGACCATCTATTAACGATTAAGAAACGTTGCTACAAATATTTCAATGCATGTGAATAAAAAAGTGGCGTTGATGTAAATAGTACTTAATCTTTCTTATTCCATTTTTGATTTTAACATCTTCTGTATTTAAAAAAAGATAACAGTTCTGTATATTTAAGATTCCTTGCAACATCAACTTTTTTTAATTATAAAAATTGGAAAAGTACCTTCTTTTCGCAAACTATAAAATTTATGCTTCTTACTATACATTACATTTTCTTTTGATAAATCAATTATCATGAATCTAATTTTGATACTTTGGAACAGCCGATAAATTGAGAAAATGTAAATAACAACCGTAAATTGATAGACCCTCTACAATCATAGATTCCAGACTTGTTTCTTTTAAAGCATGGTGCCTTGGTGACCACATAATTCTCTCAATCAGGCTACAAAAGAACATGTTTAAGAATACAAAGTCGGGCATTATGAGCCGGGAAAATAGCGATGTAAATGAAGTAAAAGCAAGACCATAACTAGTTTTTCACTTAAGAATGCGACTCTCGTACGCCAGGGACGTTCCTACAATCTTATGAAAATATATACGCAGCTCAATGTCGTTCGTTGAAGTGGCCGAACAATATTCCTCTTTTTTTAACTGCCTGCATTATTCTTTCTTACAATGCTTGTTTTTTGCCTGCTGTCAGTTTGGTGAGTAGTTTACCATTCCCTCTCCTATAGATTCGGTTACGATCCTAAGTTCAAAGTTGCTAAAGATACAGGGAGAAACAACAAACATATATTTTAATAGTAAGGTGCATTTTGACACAATCAGATGTAGAAGAAGAAAATAAAATAAAAGAAAAGAAAAATTTAAGTACAAAAATGATGATCGGATAATCGGCAAAAAAAAATTCCAAGATGGATAGAGTAAACGGTTTATCTAGACTTAGAAAAAAAAATTTAACTTCTAAAATTCCGCGCATGGTTCCAGCGAAGATCTCTATGGTGTTGGAACTATTTAACACGCAAAATCTCATGAAGAAAGGTTGAGTAAATAACTACATTGTAATGGAATTTATTTAATAATATTATTAATATATGAAATAAAATGCCATTCCTTGATTGCTTTAAATGTAAAATTTATTAAATAAAATTAAATAATTATCGGCTGAAGAAAATATAAAATAGTTTTCAGAATTTGCGTCTAAAACAATTTTTTTTGCAGATCACTGTGATTCGAATGTCAATTGTTAACAATTGTTTTTTTCACTATACATTGAGTTTATGCTGTTTATTTCAATGTAGGATTTACGATTACATCAAGTAGGAACAATTTGTTTAACGGAGCAACCTGGGCTCAATCAAGTCTAAAAAGCATAAATTTAGGACCTACATCATTTACATTCAAAAAATTTGAAGTACTCTTGAAAACTTTTTGATACATTTTACAAAATTTAATACATTTTATTTGTAGTAAATTTATTTCAAAACATACTTTCTAACTTTTTGATTATGTAACCTGGCTACATGCACATCTTGATTTAAACTTAGAAATATAATTTTCAATAAAAGTGAATTTAGAATTCAATTTTCTATAATATTGACTAATAAATAAATTCATGTTTTACGATAATTTTATGATCATTTTACTTTTCCACCAATTCTTTATTATATATGGAAATAACTATCTAAATTACATTATAAATCATTGTGAAGTATCTAGTTTGATTCTATTCCTACATTGTAGTACATTATTGCAAAAAAATAAATATTTATAAATAATTTTTAGATTTTCACTTTAATATCTAATTAGACCTCAATATTAACTTGTATACCGAAAGTTAACATATATTTTAATCGTTTTTCTCATATTTCTTTAAAATATTTATATTTATTTTCTGACTTTCAGACTTGTTAACTTGTGGCAAATTCGGTCTTATCCATTGTGCTAAAAAATAATAAATTTAGTAGATTTATTACTATTTATGAAAATCAAACTTATACGTATAATTTGCTTAACTTTTTACTAATTTAGAATATTTTACAGCTTTCAACATAATGCATGACTTGATATGCAGATTTGCTTATATGTATTTAAGAATACCGACTTAGAAGTATAAATGAAAGTTCCTCCATCAATTATTACCAAAAGTTTACTTAAGATTGATTTTTTTAGCAGCACCAACTTGAGGCCTACAATTAAAACTAGTCTTATACACTGACTAATTATTAATTTTGTTCTGGCAAAGACTTAAACCTTATTTACTAACCGAAGTCATTTCACTATAATATTTTAGATTGGTCCGATATTTACGTACATCTCACTCAGAAACTAGTTTCTGCTTTCACACGTATACTTCGTAAGATCAAATAGCCTAAACCTCTTGAAACTTCAGACTTTATGGCTGTACAGCAGTGAAGATTGAAGATAAAGTCTGGTACCTTGCTTAACCACAAACATGTTTATCTTTCTTTTAAAGTTTATAGATGTAGTAAGAATAAAAATTCGATTTAATCTCATATAAAAGAAAATACTATAAACAAAATGTTAAAGTATACATATTTAAACAATTATAATACTATTCGCCTATTTTACGAAACACAATTCTTCTTCTAAGGACTACAACATTTCGCCGGATATCATAAGCGACTTCTTTACAAGGAGAGATATGCATGGTAACTCAACTAATAAACGGAGCCAGAGGCGAAATAGATCTTAATTGGAAAATGGGTGAATTTATATGGTGATGTCGTTACTGAGAGGATAGAGGGGGATATGGCTTGATATAATATCTATCTTTTTCCCCATTCTTCTAGAAGCAGTAATCCTAATGCCGGCTCCAGACTCTCGCGGAGCAATTTGGGCAAGTATCCTCACCATAGTTATCCGAGATGAGGGAACTGCCGCTGCTGCTATTTGTGCGTATCATTATTGCGAGAAAGAGTAAACACGAGGGTGTGGTGGTGATACCTCCTACTCTTCTTCTTCTTCGCCCTTTGACTCAAGCGACGCTATACATGACGAGGTAGTACGAGGCGTAGCGAGCTCCACACTCTCGTGCCACGCTCAACGTCGTGCTACTTCGCGAGAGTCTGGACTTAACTCTGCTCGTGAAAGCCTACGAAATTAAATAACTGTCCTTACCATCAAACTAAAACCTGATTGTTTATGAGTGTTGGATCAGCGCCAATAGGAGATAAATAGTAACATTGTAAGAATTTTTCGATTTTATTATGGCTTGCACAAATCTCTGCTTGCCGTTATATCCTTATTCTAGTGGTAACCAGACTGAAGTCACTTTGTCTGGTCATATAATTCCTTTAAGTCTTCATGTTGTCTGATATCACTTTCTTATTTTAAGTCCTATTCCGCGATCGAAGTAGATGACGATTCCTTGGATATTTGCTTTTGATCTTATCAACTCCTCTTTGTGGAACTATTATTATTCCTCTGTGTAAACGACCAGTTGAGCTAAAAAGATTTGGAACCATTGCGCACCAAATAAAAATATTTTGTGTTAACGGAATTTCGATCAATCCTTTCATTCTGGTAGGACTATATCAAATTATTTGGTAAATTTAATCTAGTTGTATTAGTTCTGTACGATATATTCGACATAAATGCAATATTCCCTTCATCGAGTTTATAACTGTGTATATTCATGTTTCTCATTTCTTAAAAATATGTCTGCCACTGAAGAAGCTGGTGGCAATAAACACAATTAGTGCTTACTTTCAACATTTCCATAAATCGGATTTGCACTCCTATTTTGCAAATAAATAACATACCCTTATTCCCCTTTTCTTTTCCTCTTTGTTTCGCCAGCTACCATTATGCTATAACTTGTTACTAGATAGAGTCATTATGGGCCGTTGAATATGCTCCACAAAACCGAATTTGGAATTATTTATTACCGACGGAGCTGGAAGAATAAACAAAGGAGGTTTATTTTATACGAAGTTTCATCATTCTATCATTGTTTTAGAATTTTGTCGGTTTCCAGTTGATTCAAATAGGTTATTTTCGTTAGTAAGATAATGAAATAGTTAGCTTGAAAGTCCGTTATATAGTAAAATATTATTCATTTCTTTTTAATTTTGCTTTATAACTATTCACTTTTTCAAAGATGAAACAGCGCAGCTTTTGTAAAAATTTGACCAAAATATGGTTATTAACGTCACTTCTCTTCGAAGCTTTTATCAGATGTTAAAAATTCACAATCTTTTACTTCATAGAAAAAATATATTAAGATCCACATTTAATATTAGATATAATCAAAGCTTCCTCAAAAGTCGAAAGTTTATATAACTAATTATTGTTTTAAAAAAATAACTTATGATTAATTTTATCAAAAGTTTTCGGCAGATCTGTATAAATTGATATTGCTTATTTTTTCTCAAGTCAATTATGTATAATTTGAACTTGTACATAGAGGCAAATTTATATAGGGATTAACAATTATATTTCTAGTTCTATTTTTTGTGTTTTAATATTTCTTTCGCCCACATAAAAATTTGCATATAGTATGGTGAAAATATTGATTCTTTTTTTATCTTTAATCACCATATATGTAGGTATATTATACAGGGTGTTACTATATTCGACCGACAACGCTTTACCCCAGAGAGCTCTCGTTAATTGATGAATTTTGATATGGGAACATAAACCCTTAAAGGGCTTAGTTTCCGAGATACAGGGTGTTAAAAGTTTGAAATCAAAATTAAAAATTTGTCATAAATCACAAACGCATCCAAATATTTTTTTCAAATTTGGTGACCAATATGCTCTTTAAGAAAGTAATATTTTGACATAAATTGACTTTTGAAAAATTTAACCAGTAGCGCGCTATCAGGGTTTGTGGCAACTTTTATCCCCCCTATCTTTTACGCCACTGGAACAAATATTTTTTTTTTTATTTTTTTTTATTTTCTGTTCATTTTTAGGTAAAAAAGTAATAACCTTTTATGGAGCTAAAATGAACGGTATTGTAGATATTTGCTTCTAAACAAAAGTCTGCAAGTACTTAGATAATTCACAAATTATGATTTGTTGTGTAATTTGCCCGTCGGCGTTTTGCTAAACAAGTAAGTATTTGCTTTTAATCCATACTATTAATTCTATTTCGAATAATAACTAAGCGTTAGGCGTTAGTTGAAAAAAGAATACATGCTATTTCTGAGATTTTCTGAGAACTTGATAAAAGTAAAAATCACAATAACGCAAAAGCTATCAAAATTAAATTCAAACAAATGTATTAGATACAACAATAACAAAATTGACAAAATTACAATAGTTGTTCAAACTGTCGGCCGTTTACTTGTAAGCACGTTCTACACCGTTTTCTCATTGAAAAACGTGTTTTTGAGAATAACTCCGGATTGGACTGAATGAGTTCTGTCGCAGCTTGAATTCTCGCTATTAGATCTTCTTCAGTTTCAACGATGGTTTCGTACACTAAGTACTTCATGTAGCCCCAGATAAAAAAATCGATAGGGTTTAAGTCGGGTGACCTTGGAGGCCAACATTGGGGTCCACCCCGACCAATCCATTTTTCTCTAAATCGTCTGTTTAGGAAATTTCTAGCACTTGCAGCAAAATGAACAGATGCCCCATCGTGCTGAAACCACATGTGTTGTCTAATATTTAACGGTACATTTTCCAACAATTCATCTAACACTTCTTCCAGAAACCGCGTATAAATATCTCCATTTAATTTATTTAGAAAAAGGTAAGGCCCGATTAAACAATCCCCATCCATACCCACCCACACATTGACCGAAAATTTATGCTGAAATCCACGTTCACGAACAGAGTGTGGATTTTCTTCATCCCAAACGTGACTGTTTCTGGAATTAAAAATGCCTTCCCTGGTAAATTTGGCCTCGTCTGTATACAATAAATAATTTGGGAAATTTCGATTTTCACGACACTTTTGTACATACCAGTTTGAAAATTCCATACGTACCGGAAAATCTCTAGGTTCTAATGCTTGAACCCTGGTGAATTTGTAAGGACGCAATATTTGTTCTTTTAAAACTTTCCATACAGTATTATTGTCCACTCTTAATGCATGGCCTAGAGTTCGAGTACTTAAAGATGGCCTTTCAGAAATATTATTTAATATTGCCTCTTCCAGACGCACAGTCCTTGTTGTTCGTGGCTTTCCAGCATTATTTCTATTAATTAACAAGTTTCCAGTTTCTCTCAGTCTTCTTTCAATACTTCCAAATGTAGAATGATGTGGAATTCGACGATTGCGGAATCTTTGTTGGTATAAACGAGCTGCCATTCTACCATTTTTTCGAGCTTCCCCATAGATCATTAACATATCGGTCAATTCTTCAAATGAAAAATTCATTTTGTAACAACAAAATTAATTTAAAAACTAGTTTAAAACTGAATTGTTTAATCTTGCAGACTTTTGTTTAGAAGCAAATATCTACAATACCGTTCATTTTAGCTCCATAAAAGGTTATTACTTTTTTACCTAAAAATGAACAGAAAATTTAAAAAAATTTAAAAAAAAATATTTGTTCCAGTGGCGTAAAAGATAGGGGGGATAAAAGTTGCCACAAACCCTGATAGCGCGCCACTGGTTAAATTTTTCAAAAGTCAGTTTATGTCAAAATATTACTTTCTTAAAGAGCATATTGGTCACCAAATTTGAAAAAAATATTTGGAGGCGTTTCTGATTTATGACAAATTTTTAATTTTGATTTCAAACTTTTAACACCCTGTATCTCGGAAACTAAGCCCTTTAAGGGTTTATGTTCCTATATCAAAATTCATCAATTAACGAGAGCTCTCTGGGGTAAAGCGTTGTCGGTCGAATATAGTAACACCCTGTATAATAAAATATGAGATTTCTAAACAATTCTTTAGAGATCCCAAACGCACTTTAATGAAACCATCTGAGATGCAGTTTAAACATTTAATAAAATTTAGAACTTTCCATTTACAAAATATGAATAGTTAAATTAAATAATTGGTTAAAAAATCTCTTCATCTATATAGATGCGTTTACAAAGAACAAATGAAAAAAATGACCATGAGAGAATAATAACTTCTCATATTTTTTGTAAAAAGCATGCAAAAATTCATTCGGAATTTATTCATATATTTATTCATATGTCAAAGAGAACTATTCCTTTGAAAAATATTTCTTTATTGTAAATATCTTCTTAGATATAGTTATTTGATATATATCATCTAGTTCAAAAAAATTTTGCAATGCATATTTTTTGGAAAAACAACATTATCTTTGAGTGAAAACTTTTTTTTGAGCAATATCTAATTTCAGTGGCAATTAAAAAGTGTTTTCCAAGCTACTAAAGGATATTAAAATTTTCCTTTAATTGAATGATAAAGTGCTATTTATTCTATTCTGGGAACGAGAACTGGTCTTTATAGCCAATTAGGCGGAAGGATGTATAGTCATTAGACAATGAAGTAGTTTGAATCAGTCATAAAAGGTTCCGGCTTTATGGACTTTTTCCGATAAGATCTTTAGGGAAAATTAGACAAGGTGGTATCATTAAGGAAAATTGAATGTTAATGGGCGATTTATAGTGATGAAAAGAAAATGATTAGAATAGATATTTTATTCTAAATTTATATGGATTTTAATAGGTTGAAAATTAATTAACAACTTTTCCCATCATCTCTTTTTTAATATCGTTTAAAATCCCAGATTTTACCTTAAACGCATTTATAGAACATGTCATTTATATCTCTTACTCCACGACAGTTTGTGAGTTGCAAATGACAGACCCTTATAAAAATTCCGTGATTATATCTCACTCCAATTATCGCCCAATATCATTGCCAATTTTGAAGAAAATTATTGAAAAAGTACTTAGATTTTTTAAATGAGCACTCGGTCCAATGTGGTTTTTAAACAACAAAAAACACACTGCAATATTTTTACTTCTACAAAAATTTTCAAATTATCAAGTGGTTGGATGGTATTTTATTCAAAACATTTAATTATATAATTTACAAAATAATGCTGGGCAAACTGGTAAGCTATGGTTTTCAATAAATACTCAAGTAATAGACACTAAAATATGATTTAATAACCAGAATTTCGTGCCAGAACAAATCAATTGTGGAGTTCCGCTGGGATCATTACTAGAACCAGTCCTTTTCACACACAAAACCGGTAACAGTGATAACTTTTAAAATATTGTGTATTGATATCTTGTGAGATAAATGATACTATGAGTTAAAATTACTTAAGTTTAAATATTTGCTCTCTATTTTAAATCTGACAAAGGAAATATTTTAACGGGTCTATAGCACTGTATGGTAAAAGAAGTTTTGGGATTCATATATCTACTACAAACTTAATTTATATCATATTAATTTATTTTACAACGAATTATAATGAGGTTAATGTGCTTTAAAATATTCTGTATCTAAATTTTTTTAACTGTAAAAGAACGAAATATTTTTTTGGTCCTAACAAATCTCATTTCATCATACGCATTTACAAATAACTCATATAATATTGATAGTGTTGTTCGTTTACAACTTGAGAATTTTCTGGACACCAAGAATGGTTGTTATATTAATTATAGCGTTTCTCTCATCATTATCATTATCCACATTAGATATTAAATGGTTGGTTGTAGTATTTTTTGAGTCGATAATATATTCTATCATTCTTCGAAAAAAGTAATTGTTTTTGATAATAATCTTTAGTTTATGTTTTTATCTTCATCAATTTCTATGGCTGTTGATCTGGTTTATATTTTCATTCTTCCACCATCTTACTAAGCACATAAATACATTTTCCGCTCGATTTAACCATACTATTATGGAGAATCGGCAGTGTCAAAGTAATTACCAACCACCACAACACCACAATTAATTTACATTCTTTTAATACATAATTTTTTCAAAATCTAAGTTGATAAAAATAACTTAATTCGTTATTCGTAATACTAACGATTCCTTGGTGATCTGACTCTATTACTGATAACATAGTATCATCTGCATATAGACTTTCAAAACTATTAGTTAATTATCCGCTAACGTCATTTATATACAATAAAAATAGTAATGGGCCAAGTACACTTCCTTGTAGCACTTCATATATTACTTCAGCCTTATTAGGTATATCCTTACCAATTTTTGTTTGTTGATACCGAGAATTTAAATTACTGTTTAACCACTGGAGTACAGAAACCGTTATTCCATATAATTGACATTTTTTTACTCTATCAACCGTTTCAAACGGCGTTTTTAAGTCATCAAACACACTTATAATAATAGTATTTCCCTCATCGATTTCTTTTTTCCATTTAGCTAACACATATTGAATTATAGATACAAACGACTGTCTACTACGGAAACCTGACTGACCCTCGTACAATATCCCATTTTTTACTAGATACTCATTCAGCAGCTCATGTACTACTATTTCTAAAATTTTCTTCGGTTTTTTTTGGGTTATTCACTTTTGGCACAGGTACAACTACACTACATTTTAAATCACTAGGAACTACAGCTGTAAAATCACCAAATTTTGGAGAAAGTACTTAAATTTGAATTTGAATTTGTTGGGGGAATATAAATAATCATTTTTAATACGCCCCATAAACGTTATGACCATACAGGGTACATACAAATAAAGATTTTAACAATCGGAAAAAACTGACAGATTCTAACGTATCGCTGCGTGGACAGAAACAAGGTTACCAAGTTTCCGATTTTATTCGACTTATTAGGATTATTATATTAAAATTATTAATTTTTCTGGAGCTCTCCGAATTTTTGAAAAATTTTCCTTAAATATTCGTGAGTGAGAAAAATTAGAATTTAGATAAAAGATATCTTCAGTAGGAAAACAAAATGTATTATCCTAATAAACATTCAAATTGAAAATGCTAAAATTTTATTCTCCATTCTCGGAGAATTTCACTCTTATTTTTGGTGTCGAAAATTCAATTTCCACTAAAATATCTCAATTGGTTATATTTACATACAGGGTGTCCCACGACGATTAAGACAAGTAATATATCAGAATTGGGCAGTAGTAGAGAATTATAATTTTGGGGGTGTAAATTAGAGCAAATGTTGCATCTTTTCTTGTTATTGTGTTACCCAATGAGGTATTTGTTTATGGTCACGTGACGTCGCATTCAAAATTATTAATGGGACAACCTGTATATTTGTGCCTTTCTGTATTCCTCCCGATAAAACAATTCCAACAAACTAACACACTTGGGGTCTAAAGTGATTAATTCAAGAGCTACAGGTACTTAAACGATTGTACCACTACGATTAAGACAAAAAATGTAACGAACAATAGCAAATAATTTAACTGAAGGGGTACATGTTATAATCAACGTCGCTCGTCTATTTATGTGACTCTATTAAATTTTTTCACGTGACATGCAATGTAATTAATACTTTAGCATATTTACAAGCATATCCTCATACATCCATTCGACATTTTCAATCTGAACTTGGTATCAGCAAATCAACTATCCACAGGATATTAAAAAATCATAAGTATCACCCCTTTAAGATACATTTGGTGCAAGGTCTGAATCCTCAAGATTTTGATCTACGATGTACATTTATTGCAGATATGCATGTACGGTTAGACGATGAGTTATCTTTTTCGGATAAAATTCTGTGGTGCGACGAATCGAGATTTCATAATAACGGAATCGTCAATCGACATAATTGCCATTACTGGTCTGCAGAAAATCCAAAATGGGTGAGGGAAACCCGATTTCAGAGAATTTGGGGGGTAAACGTTTGGTGTGGCCTATTCAATGGGCGTTTGATTGGCCCGTACTTTTATGATGGTATACTAACGGGAGAGAGATACCTAAATTTTTTACAAAATATACTTCCAGACCTACTTGAAGACATTCCATTGAATGAAAGAAATACAATGTGGTGGCAGCAAGATGGTGCACCTCCACATTTTGATGGTAGAGTGAGAAATTATCTGGACATGATATTTCCAGAACGCTGGATTGGACGCAACGGTACTATTTACTGGCCTCCAAGGTCGCCAGACCTGACACCGTTAGATTTCTTCCTTTGGGGATATCTTAAAGGTATCGTATATGAAACTCCGTCTAGAGATTTAGTCGATTTGAAAAGAAAAATACGCGATGCTTGTAGAACTGTGACACCGGAAATTATTAGGGCAGCATGTAACCGAAATCTATTATCAAGATTTGAGAAATGCATTTACGAAGATGGGCATCAATTTGAACATCTCCTTTAATATTGTAAGTTTATTTTGTGTTTTTTTTTTAACTTACAATCGTTTAAGTACCTGTAGCTCTTGAATTAATCACTTTAGACCCCAAGTGTGCTAGTTTGTTGGAATTGTTTTATCGGGAGGAATCCAGAAAGGCACAAATATACAGATTGTCCCATTAATAATTTTGAATGCGACGTCACGTGACCAAAAACAAATACCTCATTGGGTAACACAATAACAAGAAAAGATGCAACATTTGCTCTAATTTACACCCCCAAAATTATAATTCTCTACTACTCCCCAATTCTGATATATTACTTGTCTTAATCGTCGTGGGACACCCTGTATATTTACATTGATATCATTTACAACTTTACTAGCACTATATCTTTCTAACGTTTTTGCATTGTTATAAATTTAAAAAACTTTTTGTTCGCAAATAATTACAAACTGATGTTAAATACTTTTATGTTCCGCAAATTAGTTGACTAAACTACAATTCTCTCAAATTTAGTGAAGGAGTCTAATAATCTTTGTGCTTCTAAACAAAAACTGAAAAATAAATTTACATTGTTAAAATTTCCGATGTTAGTTTTATATGGTTGCAATAAGTTACTTATCAAACTAAAAAAGCATATTTTTTTAGTATTTCAGTTATTTTATTCTAACAAATACTATTAGTTACAATAATTTATAGCAGCCTCACCTTCCTTCTCGATCATTTCGCAGCCATACTTTCAAAATACGTGCTTTTTTTTCTAGATCATTAAAAAACTCATTTTTTGAAACAATTTTAGAGGGATGTCTCTTTATTAATGAACTTTCGAAAAAAGTATATATAAAGAGGTCCCTTTATTTTTAGGTGAACTAGAACTAGAATTATTGCTCGACAATTTTGGACCACCTTGAAAACTCACTAAATTATTGGCAAAAACTACTTTTATGTTCAGCGTTCAGACGTATCGATAGTGAGTAAGTGAAAATCCCATATCGAATGGAGGAGTAAAGCACTCAAAATTCATCAAAGGTGAATGTTTGGGCTCATTTAGAAACAACGAGATTAAATTCCTTACGTTAAAAGGAAAACTTAATTGGTCTCAATGTATAAAATTTGTAGCAATTTTCAAATAAAAATAATTTGTAATTCCAGCAGAATGAGGCGCTGCCACACTACGATGTTGATAACTACTTAAATGAAGTTTTCTGAGGTAGGTGGATAGGGAGGAAAGAATCTATCGAAGGGTTATCAAGATCTCCTTATTTGATTCCGTCATACTTTCCATGGGGATACTTGAGCAGAGCAAAGTTTATCAAAATATGATTATAAAATCTAGAAGAATTGAAGAAACGCATCAAAATGGAACGGGAGCAAATAAACTCGAAAATTCACTCTCCGTCTTCCATATTATATCAATCTTTTCTACCATATTTATAAAGGTGCTATCCTATGTCGTCACTCGAGAAAACGGTTGCCATCTGTTAATCTGATAATACAACTAATTTATTTAATACGAATTCAAAAATTTCTTATTATTTGTTATTAGTATTAGTATTATTATTATTATTATTATTATTATATAATTAATTAGCTTTTTCACCTAATACGAACGTAAAGAAAAGGATTTGATACAGATATTCTGTGGTGGTACTTTATTACTTGTTGATGGCCAAATGACTGTGACTTAATTTACCCCTTTGTTTGCAGAAATATAATGATGAGATCTAGAATTCAATATTATCCACTTTATTTGTTGTAGTTAACTACATTTTTGTTTGACTTATATTCTACATTAGTCTCAACAAGGGTATATGCTTTTGTATTCCGTGTTATCCGTGGTGAACTTTATACATATTTTATTGAAGTTGTTTATGTTTTACAGCAAATCCTGGTAGATCTTGTTTGTCTTTATGATATGTACAAAAATAGAATTGTCAATACATTTTTAAAAATGAAATAAAGTTTATCTTCGATTTTAAGGGGATACGTTTAATTTTGCATCTATTTCTGCCAATTTTGAAAAAATTGTATAATGGATTTTATTAAAATATGAGAAACATAAATATATCAGGGAAAAGTGACAGCGAATTTACCCTGGCAACCCAAACATAAACAGCGGCAGCATCAAACTTTGGGCATTGATCGAATTAACTCTACTACCGCAATAAATGACTAATGATGCTTCATACTGGAGAACAATATATAATGCCGTTTTGGAATTCTGGGTTGCAAGTTAACGGTTATAATAATGTGGGCGTCGGGCGCTTGCCAGCTTTTTCACTTTATCTCCAACTGATCGATAGTTGATTATGTCAAAAAGGACATTTATTATTGTTGGAGTATAATGAAACTATGAAGTGGAGTGTTTTTTGGAAGCTCATAGTTGCCAATGACCTCGCAAATAAAGTTCAGCGATTCCTCGTTGTCGTTTTGTGGTTTTGTTTTATTGAGCACTTTTCCTCTAATACATTGAAGTTTAATTCATCTTGGATATTTTTAATAAAAGTTTACATTAAATGTACAAAAAACGCCATAAATGTAATTCCAGCTAAATTTCAAATTATTTTTTGTTGGTTATTAATAAGGCACTTTTTATATTGGCAGGAGCATATATTGTCGAATTAATGTTGACAAAATAAGAGGTGGATTTTCGGCTCTAATTACATTTTTTAATAATAACTTTAGAACTGTATGAGCAGAAAAATTAATCATACCATTTTTGTATTATTTTCAAAACTATCGGAAGTAAAAGACTCAAATAACATTAAACCATTTGGCCAGAGCTTCAAAAGCACTTGTTACTGGCAGTTCATATGCTTTCTTGGCATCCCCTGTTTCCCACCACCAGCATCTAACCGGAATTACATTATTTATTACATTAAACTGTACGATAATACGATGTTTACAGTTTTTTAAGAGAAAAATCAAATTTTGAATAAATAACAAATTGCTGAATACGTAACAAGTAATAAAAATACAATCCTACTAAGTAAAAATGCTTGAGTAGTTATTCACAATAAATTGAAAAAGTAAATATTTTTTATGTTAGAGATCATTAACCACTAATTTCTAATTTTGTTATTCTTTCCTACCATTTCCAACATAATCTTTTCCTTTAAAAATGTCGATTTTGGACCACTCTATGAAGCGTATATTTTTACAGTAATTCTCTAAAGGTTTTTATATCATTTTTAATCGAGTTTAAACCTCTCCTGGATAAAATTTTACCCCTTTTCTTGGCACAGTCGGTAGTGTCTACTCGCCTTATTCAGCACACACACATTTCAGGGTAAATGTAGCCTAAGAAATCGTTGAAGAACGGCCTTTCTTCATAGATCAGCGGCTCATTGTTCGCTTTTGGACCCTCCGTAGATTAGCGATTAATGTTTGGAGGCTTGGGCTGCATTGTCGTGTCAATGAAACGCCTTCTTTCCTTTATTAAATACGGTGAAAACGAGCGGAAATCGGTGAAACCGACAAGGTGCGGCGGTGGCATCTTGATAAACGCCGACTCTCTATGCACACCGTCGGTTATGCATTACTTTTTCTTTTCACATTTTATGCTGATTTTGGTAGATTTTAAATTTTATACCTCTGTACCATGAAAATACCGAGAAGAAATAACACGACGTATACAGGGTGTCCATAAACGCTCTTCAAAAAAAAATGCAAATTCTGTAGCTTATCTATGAAATGACAGGTATCTTATATACCCAGCATTATTTTATATTATAAATTTTCTAAACAATAATATTCTTCATAATATAATATATTATATTTAGTCTATAAGGTAATCTAAAATAATTGAACTTCCCAGATTTAATTGTTCATTCAGTACTATATATTGAGGATATGAAAGATGTTTTTTGATTTCAAATTATTTCAAAAAATGAAGTTCTTCTTTCTAGTTACTTATATGCAGGATTCCACTGCTGTTTCAATTGTTTTGTTAGTTCTAGTTTTATGTCAATTAAATGTTTCGTATAATGTGACTTATATGATTGTTTTAATCTTTAAGCTCGTACGTGTTCGCTATATCTTATTTCAAAATTTCTAATGATCTGACAAATATAGATAGCATTATAATCCAGGCAATTTCACTTGTAAATACCTATTTTTATAATGCAGAAATTTTGGTCTTTACATTTAATTTAAATGAAGGTACATTAATTTTGACTTTAAAAGATTTTACAGAAGATATTGTCCGAAATATAATATTTGATATTTTATTTGAAATTTTTCCAAAATATGTAATAGTCCTGTATGATCTGTTTTATTTAGGTTGTTTTGGAAATTATAGGTTATTTGCAACATTTTTCTCTTTTTTATTGATCAACCGATTTATTTAAAGTAATGAAAAATTATTAGAGGTTGCGATTTGTTTTATTGTATTAATTTCCTTTTTAAAATCATCTCCACTCATTAGTATTGAAAATTCTCTATATAGCTTTGAGTTATAGGCTGCTAATTGCTAATGCGGTGATATGAGTTGATAAAATTAAAGAAAATATCTAATAGTCTATCACTACCTGTAAAACCAACCAAAACATCATGAACATATCTATACCAAAACAATACATTCTTGGAAATATTTTATTTAAAAAGTTTTTGTTCCAAATCATAGATGCAAACATGCATGTAAAAAATCTATCTTCTAACATATCTGAAGATGCCAAATACTTAAAAGTATTTTACGAATTTTTAAAAATGCTTTGAAAAACTCTGGAAATTTAAGATAAGTATAATTTATTTTTCATATTTATTATCCAAAACTACTTCCTAGGGAGTTAGAGCTCTTTAAAAATAATCCTATAATATAGGTTTAGTTCAAATAACTTCCTGTTAAATGATATTATTTTTTGCATATATATCTTGAAATGTGCCCAATCAAATTGCGTGAATACGATTTTTTTATTACAGTCAATAGCGGTTCGCTTGGGTTTAGACATTTTTATTAATATATTTTCATAACTCAAATGAGCCGCTTATAACAACATTGTAAAAAATTGTATTCACGCAATTGATTGAACACATTTAAAAAAAATGTAAAGAATTATATAATTTAAGAGGAATCCGAAACGAGCTCTAAATTTTACAGTTTTTTTCATTGAAGAGCATCAAATCAAAATCATAAATACTTTACTTCTTCCGAAATACAAAATGTTTATAAAAAAGATAATAGGTAATGTAGGCTATATAAAGATATTTATAAAGTTAATGCATCATGAAAAATCTTAAAGTTACATTTAACTACACTAAATATTACTTACCCTATCAGTATAAAATGTATAAAAGTATGATATGCTACTATTTGAAATGTTTTTTAGAAATCTTGAATATGTAGTAATTTCTTTGATTTGGTAAGATATTGATTAAACTTCTTTAACATTTTAAACAGACACATGTCGTTGAAAACAGCCCAATCAATAAATTTATTACAAATTTTTTATAAAATAAGTAGTGTTCCATATAAAAAATATCACCATCATATATTATATTTTTTGAACTACGTAAATGTATATTTAAATACATTTTTAAAATTTTTCAAAATTGTTAGCAATTAGCAGCAGTTAAATACTTGACATATAAAATGTACCAACCTCTATTTATTATATACACATTAAAAAAAAATTCCAAATTTACATATTCACAACTCAGGAATAAAGTTATACGAATTATTTTTACCTCGTGTAGCAACTTCTAAGTTTATGATACATACTCCTGGGATACCCTGTATATCCAAACGATCTTAAATTTTTTGTAGAAATGTTTATTTCTATGCTAATCCATATATTATGCTATTTGTTATATTTAGTAGAATATACATTTTTTGGGTTTATTAATTTTTACAGCAATATTAGAATAGTATAATATTTGCTAGTGTTCCAAAATATCAATAATTTAATTTAATAAATTTATTTTTTCTAGAAGGGTACTATGTATATTTTTTGCTACTTGTATATTACTGCCAAAGTTCAATTTTAGAATATGAAAGTTTCCGGACATCATCTGTAGTTTATTATTTGGCAGTCTGTTTTAATATAACCTTCTTCTCATTGTTATGTGAATTCAAACTTTTGACATAGGTATTTGATTTTGGTATAAACTTTTACCATCGCATAACTCAAAACTTTTGCGAAAATTCGGTTACAAGATGAAGGAACCGAATAAGTTTGTGGATAAAAAATGGCTTATGTTCGAAGATTAACAACCAATTCGTTTTCTGAATTAGTAGAAGCTTGAGTTTAAATTTATGAAAGTTACTTACATCAGTTATGTGAATAATAAAATAGCCGATTTGACTTAACTTTAAAATAATTTATTATTAACAGAAACAACAAATGTCATTTATATAAAATAACTTATCTCTAAGTCGATAAAATGCCAAACAGATGTACATTAAGTATAGAATTAAATTCAGGTATTCGAAATAATTAGTAAAAACTAACCATGTACAGTAGTGTAGCAAAGTCGGTTCTGGAAAAGTTCCCGTTTTTGCCACCAGGGGCGATTGTGGCGCTAGTGTCGCCCACGTGGTGCGCATGCGCGCGTCATCTGTCATCTGTCACCTGGAAAAGTTCCAGAAACTGCGGCTAGGTGGCGTTGGGGGTGCCAAAGTTGTCAAAACTGCCGCTAGAGGGCGCTAGTGGTGCCAAAGTTCCAGAAACTACCATTAGAGGGCGTCAGTGGTGCCAAAGTTCCAGAAACTGTCACTAGATGGCGTTGGTGGCGTCAAAGTTCCACAAAGTGTTAGTAGATGGCGTTGGAGAGCGGCGGCGGCGGCGGCGGCCATGTTTAGTCCAATTATGTTAAAGTTCCACAAAGTGTTAGTAGATGGCGTTGGAGAGCGGCGGCGGCGGCGGCCATGTTTAGTCCAATTATGTTAAAGTTCCACAAAGTGTTAGTAGATAGCGTTGGAGAGCGGCGGCGGCGGCCATTTTTAGTCCAAGAATACTGGTCTTGAACGTGTTGGCAGTTCAGCCAAAAAAGAAGAAGTCATCTGTCACCTGTCACTAGAAATACTGGTCTTGAACGTGTTGACAGTTCAGCCAAAAAAGAAGAAGTCACATGTCACCTGTCATCTGTCACCTCTCATATGTCACCTCTCATCTGTGATCTGTCACTAGAAATACTGGTCTTGAACGTGTTGGCAGTTCAGCCAAAAAAAAGAAGAAGTCACCTGTCATCTGTCACATGTTGCCATAAGGGCACAAAGCGCTTAACTTCGCTGTTATTGGTCCAATTGAATCGCGGAAAAAACAGACATTATCTACCAGCGACGTAGATGTCAAATTTAAAGAAAAGCATGCGCAATGACCGTTGCCATAAGGGCACAAAGCGCTTAACTTCCTTGTTATTGGTCCAATTGAATCGCGGAAAAAACAGGCATTATCTATAAGTGACGTAGATGTCAAATTTAAAGAAAAAACATGCGCAATGATGGTTGCCATAAGGGCATTAGTGCCTAACTTCGTTATTATTGGCCCAACTGAATCGCGGAAAAAACAGGCATTATCTATGAGTGGCGTAGATGTCAAATTTAAAGAAAAGCATGCGCAATGAACGTTGCCGAAAGGGCACAAAGCGCTTAACTTCCTTGTTATTGGTCCAATTAAATCGCGGAAAAAACAGGCATTAACTATATGTGACGTAGATGTCCAATGTAAAGAAAAGCATGCGCAATGATGGTTGCCATAAGGGCGCAAGGCGTTTATCTTCGTTGTTAATGGTCCAATTGAATTGAGGAAAAAACAGACATTATCTATAAGTAACGTAGATGTCAAATTTAAAGAAAAACATGTGCAATGAACGTTGCCATAAGGGCATTAGCGCTTAACTTCGTAATTATTGGACCAATTGAATCGAGGAAAAAACAGGCATTATCTACAAGCGACGTAGCTGTTAAATTTAAAGAAAAAACATGCGCAGTGAACGTTGCCATAAGGGCACAAAGCGCTTAACTTCGTTATTATCGGTCCAATTGAATCGCGGAAAAAACAGGTATTATCTATAAGTGACGTAGATGTCAAATTTAAAGAAAAAACATGCGCAATGAGCGTGGCCATAAGGGCACAATGCGCTTAACTTCCTTGTTATTGGCCCAATTGAATCGCGGATAAAACAGGCATTATCTATGAGTGACGTAGATGTCAAATTTAAAGAAAAACATGCGCAATGATGGTTGCCATAAGGGCACAAAGCGTTTAACTTCGTTGTTATTGGTCCAATTGAATGGTGAAAAAGACAGGTATTATCTATAAGTGACGTAGATGTCCAATGTAAAGAAAAAACATGCGCAATGAACGTTGCCATAAGGGCACAAAGCGCTTAACTTCGCTGTTATTGGTCCAATTGAATCGCGGAAAAAACAGACATTATCTATAAGTAGCGTAGATGTCAAATTTAAAGAAAAACATGCGCAATGATGGTTGCCATAAGGGCACAAAGCGCTTAACTTCGTTGTTATTGGTCCAATTGAATGGTGAAAAAGACAGGTATTATCTATAAGTGACGTAGATGTCCAATGTAAAGAAAAGCATGCGCAATGATGGTTGCCATAAGGGCGCAAGGCGTTTATCTTCGTTGTTAATGGTCCAATTGAATCGCGGAAAAAACAGACATTATCTATGAGTGGCGTAGATGTCAAATTTAAAGAAAAAACATGCGCAATGAACGTTGCCATAAGGGCACAAAGCGCTTAACTTCGCTGTTATTGGTCCAATTGAATAGCGAAAAAGACCTGTATGATCTAGAAGTAGCGTAGATGTCAAATTTAAAGAAAAAACATGCGCAATGAGCGTGGCCATAAGGGCACAAAGCGCTTAACTTCGCTGTTATTGGTCCAACTGAATCGCGGAAAAGACCAGTATGATCTAGAAGTGGTGTAGATGTTAAATTTAAAGAAAAAACAGGCGCAATGAACGTTGTCATAAGGGCACAAAGCGCTTAACTTCATTATTATTGGTCCAATTGAATAGCGAAAAAGACAGATATCATGTAAAGGGGGCATAGACGCTAAATTTAAAGAAAAGCATGCGCAATGAACGTTGTCATAAAAGCATTAGCGTTTAACTTCGTTATTATTGGTCCAATTTAATTATGAAAAAGGTAGGTATTATCTATAAGTGCCGTAGATGTCAAATTTAAAGAAAAACATGCGCAATGAACGTGGCCATAAGGACACAAAGCGTTTATCTTCGTTGTTATTAATCCAATTGAATTGAGGAAAAAACGGGCATTATCCACAAGCAACGTAGATGCTAATTTTACGAAAAAAATTGCTTGATCATGATTGGATAATTATGTCACGTGATCTAGAGGGGGTTATTATATAATATTTATTAATAACGCTTGGAGGGATTATTGCTTTAAGACATGCGTCGTCAAGACAAGCATATTTGGGAAAAAGTCCTTAAATTTGAAGAAAGACTCAAGCAACTTCGTAAAGATATTAAACTGTACGAAGACAAAGAAAACGTTATAAAGCAGTTGGGAAATTTAAATTTGGATAATACAAGAATACCGAAAAAAGTACTATGTTGCTGTTACCTGTTAAGACGAATTCAACCAACACCAGTTCTTCCGATGACGACGGCGTCAAGGATGGACAATTAAATGGTGAAATTAACAAGACATTTACAATATCGTGCCTCACGTTATCTGCTTTATGTATTTTGTTACTAAAATTTCTTTATAAATGTATTCAAAGAAGGTTTCAATCCTCATGTAATGTTGCAATAAACAACTAAAAATATGCAAAAGGTGTTTCATTAAAACGCAAAAATTTTTCATATCATTTATTAAAAATCAAAAAAAATTTCATTTCACCATGTGTAATATTTTTCGAAGAAAAAAAAAATGTGCTGAAAGAGTATATAATAAAGAACGAAGCGTTTAATTATTTTTTTATTATATTCAATTTACTTGGTAGGTACATTTTATTCATAAAAAGATATAATTTTTGTCAATAGGGTTTTCAATTGTTCTTTTAACCCTACGCTGGGACAGGGTATGTTAAATAGATTCCAACTAAATTGTCCAGCTTCAACAACTTTTTTCGTATATTCACTATATTTGTAATATACGTTTAAGTTTTTGTTGAAAAAGTAAATGAAACCATCTATATATCTAAACGCTGATGTCAAGTCCATCGGTATACCGGGAAATTGATCGGTTATACGTCCACGACTAATTATTTCTCCAGGATCATTATTCTACATAGGAAACGTTGTTATAGAAAACAAAAGTTCTACCACTATTTGATTGAAATAACGCATTAATATAAGCATCTGAGGGCACAGGTAAATAATAATCATTTTGAATATTTAAATTTGGAAATGAGGCTACATAACATTTTCGATTACCAAACGTTATTAAATCCCCCGCTGAATTTTGAAAAATGTGAGAAAATGGGGTCGATGAAGTCTTAAGTTCATTGGGTAGATAATTAATTAACGGCTCAGGACTTGAAGGTATGAGCATACTATTTAAATCAAATTTCCACAAAGATGTATTAAATCCGACGTACAATCGATAATTAGGAAACGTTGGAGCTGTTGCAAGAAAATGAAATCTGGTGATTTAATATTACATAAATTTTTGTATTGAAGCGAAACAGTCATCGGCGCCTTAACAGAAGAAGAAGAAGAAGAAGAAGAAGAAATGTGTTTTCGAGTGGTTGGAGGATAAATTGTACTCGTTGTTGTTGTCAGTAGTATAACAAGGCGGATTCTGGCTCAATTTGACCTTGAAAATGGCCTTTAAAGTGACCTTGGTGGTTTTGGAAAAGTTTCCTCGGAAAATGGCTTTGGAAAATTTTCTTTACCACCGCCCCCGGCCTTGAAATGGGCCTTGAAAGTGGCCTTGATGCTTGTGGAAGAGCAGCCTTTGGAAAATGGTCTTGGAAAATGTCCACCTCCGCCGCCCCCGACCTTGAAAATGGCCTTAAAAGTGCCGTTGATGGTTTTTTTGGAAAAGTGGAATATCTTTTCGTTAAAAGAATCTTTTCATTAGTCTTGTTCACATCCTTTGGTTTAAGTTTCGTTTTGCTATGTTTCGTATTATTATATTCTTGAGTTAACTTGGGTAAATAATCAATCCATTTATAGGTTCCGTTTAAACTGAAATACTTGTATAATTTTTCTTTTAAAGTACGTATTACCCGTTCTGCTATAGAGGCCTTTTTAACACTAAACGTATTATAATGATTAATGGAATACTTTTTTATTAAATTTTTAAATTTTGCGTTAAAAAATTCCGTACCTTGATCGGTTTGTAAATTTTTCGGACGACGCTGGCGATGTTTCGTATGCGATAAAATGTCTTCGAATGCTTTGGTAATTTCTTCACCGGTTTTCGTTTTTAGCGGTCTAGTCCATAGAAATTTTGAAAAACAATCAATGACAACCATAATCATTTTAAAACCTTTGTTTTGCGGTGCATAGCGACTCATTTCAGCTAAATCCATTTGCCATAAATCATCTAGTCCTTTGATGACGGTACGTCGTCTCGGATAATTTTTTCGTGCATATTTATGAAGTTCATTAATAAGTTGAATCTTCTCCGGTGACGTAACCGCCGACGCGATTGGCATGATAATAAATAGACTGATTTATAATTTTACTATTTATGGTGTAGGCGTAAAAGTAGTCCTTGATGCCATTAATTTGATAATTTGCTCTTGATTCTTCTTTACATTTTGTTCAAGGTTTTTAATATTTTTTCTAATCTCTGAATAATTATCAACAAGGTTATTTCTAAGAAATAACTTAAGCTCTATTGATAATTTATTATTTGCGTTTTCAATACTTTTTTGCAAAGAATCGTCAACATACTTTTTTGTCACCCAATCTGTAGTTTGTTGTTCTTGTTTCGAAATAAACTGCATATTTTCATTAATATTATTTTGCATATCTACCATAGCATCAGACATATTTTTAACGTTCTCCACTATTCGATCTATTGATTTTGAAAGGTTTGTTATCATAGAATCGACATACTTTTTGTTTGCGGCATCTTCATCAATTGTTGGCCCATTAACGTTGCATAACTTTAAATGTTCAATATCTAAATTGCCATCAGAGGTGTGCGGTAATCGTACAATAGATGGTTTGAATGCAAATGCACGCGAACGTGAATGACGTCCGAATTTATCAACACTCATCATTGAAATGACATTCGTGTGGATGTGTAAACTTATTTTATCATATTAGCCTCCCTCAATTCATTCATTATGGCAACAATCTCATTGTTATGCGAAGTATTTCCTGCCTCTTTAGATGCGATAAGCAGTCTCAATCTAGTAATAAGCTCTCGGGGATCGTCCCAATAAATATATTCTATAGGTGCGTTATTATATTCTAAATGCATTCCTTTACCTTCTTTCGGTGATGAAGAGGCGAAATGTTGAACTAAACTTGAGAGACTAGATTTTTTACTTTTTTCTACGGTTTTAATCAAAGGTTTTATAATGTTATACCATTTTATACTGTTATCTCCTTTTAAATGTCCTCTACTATTCAAGTGCGCCCCCGTATGTTCTAATATGGTTTTATAGTTTACGAGATCATCGGGAGCGTACGATGGATCAGAATAAAATATTAATTGATAAAGTCCTGGCGTTCCTTTCACATATCCTCCCGAAAAGTCTTTCTCCGATAACAACATGATAGCACCGGTTTTAACATCAAAGGAAATTCTTCTATTACCAAGTGTCCAATTATCTTGTTCACTATCATATGTAGGACCATATTTTCTATCAATTTTATCGCTATTTGTCCAGTAATCTTTAACGTAAGTATGACTTATTGATGGATACTGATCCAGATATTCATCTATTACATCCTGTGAATATTCGATGGACGGTTCAGTGGAACGTTTCGGTGATAAATTAGGTTCCTCTATTATACTGGGCTCATTAAACTCGGCAACATCTTCTAAATCGAGAAATTTAGTACTAGTAGGATGCGTCTTATATTCTTTTTTAATAAATGATTCATTCTTTACTTGTAAGGGGGCGGCAGCAGCAGCAGCACTAGTAGTTTTTTTAAAGCAATTTCTTTTAACGGATCGGTTATTGGTTTAAAAAGTTTATTGATTGAATCGTCCACATTCGTTCGATTTAATTTCAATGCTAAATATTTTTTTCGTATAGCACGCGTTAGTTCAGCAACTTTTCGTTTATGTGTAGCCACAGCAACTCGATCGTCTGACATCATTCCATACAGTGACGTTTAACACAAATTAACAAATTTTTATATACTTATCGAAACCCATTCGATAGCGACCATTGTTAATGGGAAAATCTTTTACGATAACTACCGTTCCGTACCTATTAATCCAACACTTTGAACATAAGGTTTTAAATTCATTGAAGGTTATGTCTGGGGATACGTGCTCCTCAAATATATGCTTTAGATTAATTTCATCTTGTTTAAATAACACAATCAGATTACAATTATCTCTTATCAATTGTTTCGGGATTTTTGAATATGTTTGACATAAGTAGGCAGCATCAATATCTTTATGTCTACACATGGAATAATATTCGCGAATTTTTTGTTGTTTATCACATGCTACATCATCGAAAATAAAAATGGAGTTTTTTTGGCTTTAGTGGGACTGATGACTTCATCGTTGTCTTTAAACGGAAAATAACCTATACCCTTTGCTTGAGTCATTACTGTTTGTAATAACTGATACTTTGGTTGGTATAAAGATTTTGAGTATACGTAAACATTTTCAAATTTAGCACCATTGGGATTAAACAACAGGGCTAACATTACATTTGTCTTTCCACAGCCACTCGGGCCGCAGATTATGGCGCGAAACGAGTCGGGCAACAACGGACCATGTTTACTAATACCATTTAACTTTTTGTCTTGAAAATCGTCTAAATTTTCGATCGGTAATGACTGCACTTGTTGAATCACCTTCATCGTCTTATAAATATCGAAGCTGTTACGCTCATTTATTAGTTTCAATGTTTGTGCACGAAGGAGAGGGTGTGTTAAATACATTGATTAATAAATTACCCTTTGAAATCCATTTAAGTGGGGGGTACCAATTCTGCGGTCCAGGAACAAAACTACAAAAACGATTGGCACGTGGTGATCCGGGTATTAATCCGCTAGACGCCGCGTGCAAACAACACGACATCGCCTATTCGCAGAACGATTCATTGAACGAACGTCATAAAGCCGATAAAATATTAGAAGAAGAAGCGTGGCGGCGCGTTAAATCAAAGGACGCTAGTCTTGGTGAACGTGGTAACGCTCTACTTGTAACCGGAGTAATGAAAACCAAACGTAAACTTGGTATGGGTTGTTCCTTTAACACTCACGTTGTAAAAAAAATTGGAAAATCCATGAAACCTGCCAAGACATTAAAGAAGGCCGTATCGTTGGCTTTAAAAGCAGCCAAAGTGGCAGTTAAACGTGCTGGCGGTAAAAATAACATTAGAATACCTAGAATTATTCCATTTGACTCTAAATCTGGAGGATTTCTTCCTCTCATTCCCTTGTTTGCCGGACTTAGTGCCCTTGGGGCGTTAAGTGGAGGCGCAGCCAGTATAGCTTCTTCCGTCGTAAACGCTCAAAATAAGAAAAAGAAGCTGGAAGAAGAGACACGTCACAATAAAGCGATGGAAGCTATCGGTCATGGATTGTATTTACGAAAGAATAGCAAAGGAGGTTTCGGTCTGTATCTTGAAAATAAAAAAAAAAAAACCTCAAAAAAAACGTCGACGTCATCATCATTAAGGCTACCTAATAGAGCATTATACGATAAAGAATTACTGAAATATGCTAAACTTTATAAAATACCTCATTTTCGAGGTGTTTTCATGCGTGATACTCTACCTGGGAGAGTACGCGCCCAACGTGAATGTGGTATCGTAAATTTGGATAGTTGGAAAAATCCCGGAACACACTGGATCGCATATAGAAAAAAGAACGACAAAGTTGAATATTTTGATTCATTTGGTAATTTGAAGCCGCCTATAGAACTTGTTCGTTATTTAAGTAGTCGTAATCGTCCCGTCAAAATTTACTATAACAACGAACAATATCAAACTTATAATCAAATAAATTGTGGACATTTGTGCTTGAAATTTTTACGTGATGAATTGTCGTAGTCATCGTCGTTACCTCGAGGATGCAATTCAAATGATTTTATTGAACGTGAGTGATTTACAGACAGTCTGGTATAGCCTTCCCGTTGAGTACAGAATGGAGTTAAAACGGTTTTTACCATGTCAAACGAATTCCAGTCGACATGTATGGTCTGATGTATGTGGTACACAAATGCAATCAAAATGTATATATTGTTTTAAAGAGTTTAAATAAAGAATATATTTAAGTTATTGTATTTATTAAAAATTCGTTAGTCTTCGTTATGTCTCAGTTGTTGCGAGTCAATAGCACCAATCATATTTTTACATTTAAACCTCAAACACCCATCGTTTTGAATCCTGAAAAAGAATATGAGCTAGCGTTGAGATCGTTTCATTCATATAATTCCATACCGAACATTGAAGAGGGTCAAAAATTTTACTACTATGATGCACACAACAAATTAAACGAAATTGCCTTTCCAGCAGGTAGTTATGAAATTTCAGATATTGAGAGATTTATTCGGCATCGAATGGGTTTGGAGAATTCCGTTGATCCAGATCGAGATTTTTCATTGAAGCCTAATAACAATACGCTTAAATGTGAAATTTTCAGCAAATTCTATACCATATCGTTTAAGGAACCTAACAATATTGGACGTACGTTGGGATTTTCCGAAAAAAATCTCGTTCCGGCTCAGATACATTCGTCAGATTTACCCGTCAACATTATAAAAGTCTCAACCGTACGTTTTGATTCTAACATTACGACGGGGGCGTTTGACGGAAACACACCTGCTCATACAATCTACGAATTCTCCGTTAAATCAGATCCTGGATATATAATTGATGAAACGCCTTCAAATCTCTTGTATTTACCAGTCATTCCTCAACGCGAAATTCTTAATATTACCGTACTGGCAGTCGATCAAAACGGTGAACCAGTAAATTTCCGTGGTGAAACAAGTACACTAGTATTGGAACTTAGACCTCAACCTAAATGGTTATAAGCGGTGAAAACACAATTAATTATTAGTATAAGAAGATTCTTTGTTGACAACGTGCCATCCACACCACCACCACCACCACCATGTCATCGTCATCATCAATAGTTTACAAGAAAAGAAAAGTAGCTGAATCAGCTGAGAAATTACCGATGTTTAATCTATACGGGTCACCCGTAATAGATGAATCAATTCGAAAATGTGAATACAAATACTATGCTCCATATGTGAAATCGTTTAACTGCAATGACATTGTGGAAATTGTTATCAACCAAGTGGATTCGTTTTTTGCTATGTACGATTCGCTATTGGATATTAAGGGAAAATTAATAGTTACCGGAACGGGTGATGTTTCATTAACTCAAAATTTCGGAGCATTTCTATTCGATTCCTGTACATACAGCGAAAGTAGCAAAGAGATCGAGACGGTACGAGATCCTGGTATTGTTAGTACCGTTCGCGCTTATACCTGCTATTCACAGGACGACTCGCGTCACATGTCTATTGCCGGTTGGAATTATCCCTCATCACCAATTCTCACGAATAGTAAATCTTTCAGTCTATTATTACCGCTAAAGCATATTTTCAACGTTTTCAATGATTATCCTAGGATTACGTGTGGTAGACAAACTTTTCGCTTTGTTCGTGCTCGAAACGATAACGATTGTATAACTATTAAGGAAAATGGCGGATCGGTAACTACAGTTAAAATAAATATTGAAAGCATTGAAGTAAGAGTTAAACATATCTACCCCAATTATGAAGTAAATGAAAAACTGTTGAAGGCAATTCAATCGGACCGGCCTATTTTAATACCCTTCCGAAAATGGGAGCTTAATGAATTGCCAGCCATCACGCCAAATGCCAAAAAAGATATCTGGCCTGTGAAGACTAGTACGGCTATTGAAAGACCTCGCTACGTCATGATATTTTTCCAAACCGAAAAACGTGATATAGCCACAGCTGATCCTACAACATTTGATCACTTGAATATTCGTAATATTAGACTAATGTTAAATGGCGATTATTATCCTAATGATCGTTCGCAATTTGATTTTGCTAGTGACCGCTTCAACGATGCATATTTCAACTATACAGAATTTTATCCTAGCTACACAAACTCTAATCGAAAACGTACCCTTCTAACCGTTTCGGATTTTAAATTACGTACATTGTTTATCATAGATTGTAGTAAGCAGGAAGAATCTATAAAGTCATCAACCGTCGATGTAAAGTTGGAAATTGAATCGGACGTAGGATTCCCTGATAACACCAAGGTTTATTGCATCATAGTTCACGACTGTCTCATGGAATATCACCCACTCACGGAAGTAATAAAAAGCCTCTCGTAATAATAGGTGTTGACTCCAGATCTCTCTCTCTCTCTCTCTCTCTCTCTCTCTCTCTCTCTCTCTCTCTCTCTCTCTCTCTCTCTCTCTCTCTCTCTCGGTAACATCAAGGTTTCTATTGCGACCTCAGTTTCACATACTTCGCTCTATCTCTCCGGTAACATCAAGGTTTCTATTGCGACCTTGGTTTCACATACTTCGATAATATCAAGGTGTATAATAGGTCACACACACGATTCACAGAAGATATAAAAAAGCCTCCCCTAATATGATTAAAATTAGTTGATTTGCAATCATCATGCGAGTGGCACTAGTAGATATTCAAGGTTTTATTATTGAAAAAGTGTTTCATCCAAAAGAGCTCTCCATTCATATTGGACAACAGCGATTAAATTTTCTATTTAAATCGCCAACACTATTTAAAAATCTTAGTGTTAGTGATAAAAAGACAGTGAATTATTTAGAGCAAAATCTGCACGGAATTCGATTTAACTCCGGTTATATTGAATATAGCAAAATTAATGACATTTTAAAAAATTACCTACTTCATTCGGCAGACATAATTTACGTTAGAGGTGAACAAAAACTTTCATTTTTACAAAGTAAGTGTGAGGAACTGCAAATATTTCCTATCATCCATGATGTAGTCAAGTATGATAAAACTAGATGGGATACGGAAAATTTTCGACAGACAATTCCACAGCAGTGTTGCCATCATCATTCAAAAGGAAAATTTATGTGTGCGCAAAGAAACGTGGATCATTTACTTTCTTGGTTTACTAATACTATTTTACCTAATTAAATTTTTTTCCATAAACATGTATAAAATGTTTTATAAATAAATGTGTATAAAACTGTTTTTATGTTTTTTATTTTCCCTTAAATATTAAAAAAACACTAAATAAAACATATCTCATATATATTATTTATTTAATATTTTCCTTAAATATTTAACAATCATTTTTAACGCTATAAATAACATTAAACCAAATGTAGCACATGTTATTGAAAATTGTCGTTGATCGACTCCTCCTAGTGTGACTTCGCCTCCTCCTCCTCCTACTAATCCTCCAATTCCAGTCCCTATTCCTAGAGGATAAGTACAATTGGTGATAGTTTCACCAATTTTATACCATTTTTCTTGATCACCTTCACTTCTATTCGGAAATAATAATTTCAACTTGTAATATAATTCAGATGGTGTTGAGGGCAATCTTACGTAAAAAACTTGTAACTTTCCATCATTTAAATAGGTTCTACCCATCATTTGCCATTCAGAGCGGTTACATTCTTTTTGGTTTTCATTAAAACATACCGCTATATTAGACACTCCATTAGGTATGTTTGTATACAACAAACCGTTGAATATCGCTGTTAATATCACATAATTTGCGTTTAATAGGACCATCATTTAAACACAAATTTGATAAATCTTTTAAAACTTGCCTGTTTTCTTCGTAAAACACAATATCTTTGTTTAGTCGAGAAATTTTTTCACAATATTTTTTTAGCTTAGTTCTGTACTCAACTACTAATGACATTCTCTACTTTCAACTGATTTATTAAAGACATATACATCACCTTTTATAAGTTGTGAGTGTGGGGGTGATCAGACTATTATCTAATATTAGGGGAATAGTAAGTTTAAATAAAAAAACATAGTTTTAATAATATATATATTTTTAAAATCGCTATCGCCTTCAACCGCTGAGATTTTAAGCGAGGCGTGATAATAGATTTGCCAACAACAACAACAATGGGTTTAATAACCTATCTCAACGTCGTCGTCGCCGTAGTCGTAGTCATCGAGTCAAACGAGACCCGTTCATATTTAATGTTAGAGATGGGACTCTATAGCGAACAACAAGAGTTACAAAATGATTTTAAAATTTTGAATCCGAAATTGCGCAATGATTTTGATCTAAGTAATTTATTATATTAAAATATCTGATAAAAAATAAATTAAAAATGATATGTGTGAATTATGCAGCAAAAAATTATTTTAAAAATTCCGAATCTGATATTGCAAAAATTTCACTATCAATTTGATCTAATCTAACTGCGTATTGATTTATTTTTTTGCGTAATTCACACATATCATTTTTAATTTTTTTTTTATCTTCTAATAATTTTAATATTCTAGGTTTCGACACTAAAAAAAAGTTGTATCTTTCAGTAACTCTGTCTAATAATTTCCGCGTCGTCTCCTCCGTTAGTTTTCGTTTCTTCTTTAAAGATGCTATCGTCGGCGGCGGCGGCGGAGGCGGTGTAGCCATCGACAGCGTCGGAGGGTTCTCCTCTTCCTTCAAAAACACATCCGAAAATATGTTTTTGATGAAGGGATCGTCAGCATCGAACGTCAAATCCATAAATTCCTATACAATAATAATTTAGCAAGTGAAAAAAAAAAAAACAAAAACAAAAACTTACTGATTCAATGATAGTGTTGGAGGCGGCGTCATCGGCGGCGGCGGCGGCGGTGGTGACATCAGAGGAGGCACTAGTGGCAGCAGCAACTATCGACTCCAACGACATAGCTGGATTAGACATTTTTTTTTTTTTTTGATCGGTACTATTGATATATCACTTAATATTTTAATTTTATTATCACTCATGCCTGTCGAAAGCAAACTGATCGTAAAATGAACTAAATTATTCTTAAATGAAGACGACGACGACGGGAGCGAGGGCGGTAAGAATGATTATGCAAAACGGAAAACCATATGAGGTGATATCATATGCAATAGATTATACTAATTAGTATTAGAATTCAAATTAAAAACATATAAATCAGAGTTTTATTATAATCTAAAAAAAAATTCAGTCAAGTCTTTGCTCTCAACACGAAAAAATTTCCGATTAGGAAGTGTATGTACTAAAACGTTATCGAACTATAGTTAGAGTAACGTCGTCAGTGGAGTACAAATTATAACCTTGAATGATGCAAAAACGTTATCGAACTATAGTTAGAGCAACATCAGTAGAGTATAAATTGCAGCCTTAAAATAAAGGTTAAGGCTAAGATCTAGGATATAAGGTTAGGTTTTATTATTATAAAGACAGCACACGTGTCGCTAATAAATCAGTTTGATTAATAATTTCATTGTGAAAGCAGCATAATCAGCAGCAGCAGCAGCATATTACTAGTAAATCAGTTTCTTTTGTGTTAAAGTGTTTAAAAAATGTAAGTAAATATTTTTCATTTTTTGCATAAAAATAAAAGTACATATTATTTTAGAGAAAAAATGAATTTAAATGAAATAAATTCGTCTCTCCTAGAAGGTGAAAATAAACCGGTGGTTGCATTGAAAAGCCTGCCAATTAATGAGCCTCAGAAAATCTACATTGCTAAATTGGTTAATTCAAAATATGGTGAAACGATTTTGCTTGAACTGGAGAATCGAGTTATATTCTTACCACGTCGATCATTATCTATTTTGAAGAATCACGTTGATGAATTGGGAAACGGAAAATATTCTGTGGTGTATCAAGGTGACGACGTCAGCGTCGTCGATGAGAAGAACGCTGAAAAGGGAAACCCTAAAGCACTCTTTAAGTTTGTGAATAGTAAGTTTTAATTAAAAAAAAAAATGTCCGACCAATTAATAAAGGATATTGATAAACTTATTTTAAAATTTTATGAAAAATTTCCTCATATAGACTGTGAAGCATGGTTAAAACATGTAAAAATTGCGATTGATTTATGCTGTGATAAACTTAAGAATGTTAATTTATTATCAGGTCTAGTTCGATCGTGGCAAACAAAAATTAGTCATTTAAAAGTTATATATAATAAATTACATAATATACCGACGACGACGACGACGACTTCAGTAGAATGGAATGATTTAATTTCAATTTTCAAAAATAACGTTATTACTGGGATTATTATAAATTTAAGACATAAAGATGTTCTACCATTTTTAATGGATGCTTTTAAAATTTTTTGCGAAAAAGTAGAAAAAGTTTTATCAAAAATGTCATTAATAAAAGTAAACACTATTTTTTGTGGACAGTTTATTAGAAAATTAGTAGATGATAATGACATAGTAGATTTTAAATATTTTCACAGTAAATATGCTCCGATTGATTCTTCAACAATATTATTTGAATGGTTTACTAATCATATAATCAACTATATTTTATTTAAACTATCGGAATTTCAGGAACGTTCGTCAAATTGGGCATTAAAATCCCTGTATATTTTCTTAGTTGTTTATTGCAACATTACATGAGGATCGAAGCCTTCTTTGAATACATTTATAAAGAAATCTTAGTAACAAAATACATATAGCAGATAACGTGAGGCACGATATTGTAAATGTCTTGTTAATTTCGCCATTTAATTGTCCATCCTTGGTGTCGTAGGAACTGGTGTTGGTTGTATTCGTCTTAAGGGGTAACAGCAACATAGTACTTTTTTAGGTATTCTTGTATTGTCCAAATTTAAATCGCCCATCTGCTTTATAACGTTTTCTTTGTCTTCGTACAGTTTAATATCTTTACGAAGTTGCTTGAGTCTTTCTTCAAATTTAAGGACTTTTCCCCAAATATGTTTGTCCTGACGACGCATGTCTTAAAGCACTAATCCTCTCAAAGCGTTATTAATAAATATTATATAATAACCCCCTCTAGATCACGTGACATAATTATCCAATCATGATCAAGCAATTTTTTTCATAAATTTGACATCTACGCCACTCATAGATAATGCCTGTTTTATAATGTTGACGGGGAGATCTGAAGAGTGTACAACACCGGGGGCCAGTACCCTGTTGTTGGAAAATCCCAAAATCTGTCCAAGACTGCTGTTGTAGTGACGACTTTCAAAAGTAATTGCGTGACGTTTGCTGTATATTTCACACTTGAGAGTGTTGTTGTTTGGCTTCAGCGAAAATAGTGTATCACCCGTATTTGGAGCAATAGAATTTTGAATTAGCTTCTCAATGTCCGTTATTTCGTAGCAGCCGGTAGGAATCGCGACTTCTCTCAACTTCCCACTATCGTTGTTTTCGTAGTAGAAAAATTTCTCACCGTCAATATTGGGTATTGAGTTGTATGAGTGGAAGCCAAGTACTGCTAGGAAATATCTCTTTTCGGAATCGAGCACAATTGGAGGCTGAGGTGTGAACGAAAACACGTGAGTTTGACTCGTTAGCGTCAAAAGCAAAGACATGACTAATGTATATCAACGGGGAGGTAGTACTTAAATAAAAAACTGCTTCAAAAAAATTATTTATTTATTTATAAGTAATTCCACAAAATAAACATGTTGGTATCTCATTACCGCAAACATCACTCCATCGATGAAAATCATAATTTTGACATGGTTAAAATTGTGTTAGTTCTTTTCGGTATTTCTGGGGAATTTCTCGCCAAACCTCGTGAGTAATGTTCTTCATCAGGAGTTTAATGACGTCTCTCATTTCATTAAACTCCTGATGTTGCTCCATTATATAGGAATTGTAGGCAGAGGTGTCCACAGTTGATTTGTCGATAGTTTTGATATTGGTCGTTGTTGTAATAGATTCGAACATTCTTCCCCACATAGTTCACGAGTTCTTTCGGCGGCTTCAAGTCACCAAATGAATCGAAATATTCAACAACATTGTTTTGCTTTCTATAAGCTACCCAATGTGTGCCTGGATTATTAGAGTCATCCAAATTTATGATGGCACATTCGCGTTGCCAGGGCTGCTGCTGATGTGGTAGAGAGTCGCGCATGAAAACCCCTCTAAAATGAGGAATTTTTAAACGTTTGACATATCGCAAAAGGTCCACATCATATAGCGATCTATTGGGTAGCTTTATTGGCAGTTTTTTTGTTTCTTCATGTACAATCCAAAGCCTCCGCGAGCGTTCTTTTTCATATACAAGCCGGATCCTTTTGCCCCAATAACTTCCATAGCTTTATTGTGACGTTGATCTTCTTCCAGTTTCTTTTGCGCATTCTTAGCATCGATTACGGTTTTAGCTATTCCCGCCGCCCCGCCACTGAGGGCTCCAAGTGCCGAAAGGCCCGCAAACAGGGGAATCAATGGTAGAAATCCTCCAGATTTTTTTCCTTCAAAAGGTATCGTCCTGGGTAGTCGAATTTGCTTTTTACCGTCGGAATGTGGAGCTCAAAGGGCAGATTGTTTATGAGCGAATTTAAGACACCTTTACCTAAGTAAAGACTCATTTGAACTGATGCCATATCATCACGTGATATATTTATATACATATACGTACACGTAAACGTCTCGCACGTCACGTTTTACGTCACGCACCTCACGTTTTACGTCACGCACCTCACGTTTTACGTCACGCACCTCACGTTTTACGTCACGCACCTCACGTTTTACGTCACGCACCTCACGTTTTACGTCACGCACCTCACGTTTTACGTCACGCACCTCACGTTTTACGACACGCACCTCACGTTTTACGTCACGCACCTCACGTTTTACGTCACGCACCTCACGTTTTACGTCACGCACCTCACGTTTTACGTCACGCACCTCACGTTTTTATATATTTATACACAACAACTTGACTAAAAATGCCATACAATGAAGGTCATTCAACAGAAACAAACGCTTCCGATTGAAAACTTGGACTTTACCTCCAAGCATGAGAAAAGTAAACATGGCGAGTTATTACCAAACTCGTTTCGTGCAATCATATGTGGACCGAGTGGGTGTGGTAAAACAAACGTAATGCTGTCATTACTGTTTCACCCGAATGGCGCGAAATTTAAAAACGTTTACGTTTACTCCAAATCTTTGTAACAACCGAAATACGAGTTGCTTCAAGAGGTGCTAAGTAAGACGAAAGGAGTAGGCTATTTCCCGTTCAAAGATAATGAGGAAATAATAAGTCCCGCTGAAGCTAAATCAAATTCCATATTCATATTTGACGATGTGGCTTGCGATGGGCAGCAGAAAATTCGGGAATATTACTCAATGGGCCGTCATAAGGATATTGATTCTGCTTATCTATGTCAAACGTACTCAAAAATACCCAAACAACTGATTCGAGACATTTGTAATTTAATTGTACTCTTCAAGCAGGATGAAGTAAACTTGAGGCACGTATTCGACGAGCACGTGTCACCTGACATGAGTTTTGATCGCTTTAAAAAACTCTGTTCTGAATGTTGGAGCGATCAATAAGGTTCTATTGTTGTTGTAAAAGATTTTGCTCTCAACAATGGAAGGTATCGCAAAGGATTCGACTTGTATATAAAAATGTAATTCCATGTGGTGTATGATTAATATGCAGCAAGATGTTAAACCAGCAGGATGTTCGTAAACGTAAAGTTCTACAACTCTCACGTGATATACGTCGAAAATATCTAGCTCTCAAGTTGGGTAGATCTGAGCAGGATCGGACATTAAATACATTATTTAAACCCCTAATAAAACCTCTAAAAGAAATTGTTACAACGTCCCATGAATCTGCGCAAGTTTTAAAAAATATAAAGAAAGAAGAAGAAGAAGAACCCAAAGTAGAAGAAGAACCATTAAAAACAGAATATACAAGCCATCCCACTGATTTTATTCCGATGGAAGATGTAGCTCAGACTGAGGGTGATGATGATGATGATGAGAGTGTATATTTCAACGGTTCAGAACCAAACCCAGAACATATTTCGGATGAGGCCTTCAGAGAGTATCTGGAGCAATATCCTGAAATATCACATAAGTATATGCTTGATTACTGGAATAAGAGTCCAAATATAGACCTAGTTTACGGTCCAGTTTACGATTTGACTCACTCTAAATGGCTTCTCGGAGGGAAAAATATCGATTTTGATCGGAATACTGGAGCTATTATAACGGAGGGGGAACATGTTAAAGGGACACCAGGTCTCTACCAACTGATATTTTATGATGAGCCTGAAGATTATACCGATGATGATAAATTGGCATACAAGACGATTTTAAATTTAACTAACGCTCACAGAAACACAGCTAGACGTCTAAAATTTCTCGAAAATTTTACTCACATTTGAAGATTGCCGGACCACGCAAACTTAACGTTGGCGACATTGTGCGCTTAAGCAAAGCCAAGCATATTTTTCAAAAGGGATACACCCCTAATTGGAGTACCGAGCTCTTTAAAATTACTAAAGTCAAAATAACCAATCCCGTGACTTATCTGCTTGAAGACATGTTGGGTACACCAATCAACGGGGCTTTCTACGAGAAGGAATTGCAAAAGACGAAAGCACCCGATGTCTACCTCGTAGAAAAGGTGCTTAGAAGAAAGGGAAAGAAGGCGTACGTGAAATGGTTGGGTCTCGATAACAAGCATAACAGTTGGATTGAAAACACTGATTTTGTATAGAATCTTATGGAAAATACGAACAAATTTAGCAATTCAAGGGGCCTTTTTTGAATAACCTTCAAACTTACCGCTTTTTCCTCATAGTGGGGGTATATAAATACAAGTGTGTGTGTGCGAACCTACATTTTATTCAGTCGTGTGGTGCACCTACAATTTAAATCAACCAACAACAACATGAGTAGTCAAGATAGTGGTTATAGTTCTTGTGAAATTGTTTTTGAAAGTGACTCGGCATCGTCATCATCGTCACCGTCGCCAACACCTCCTTCACCTTATGCAGTGTCGCTTAATGATTGTGTTGAGGAAATCGACCAAGCTTTAATTTCATACGAGTATGCTGCTAAATTGGAGCGATACCATCTACTGGAAACGAACTTTCCCCTAAGAAGTTATGCACTTTTGTGCGGAATAAGTCCCACCAGAACCTTTAATCCTGCAATAACGCTAACATCTTTACTTCGACCCGGAAGAATTTCGTTTGGTACATTTGAGTGGACTACTTTTATTGAATTGCTGCGTCAGAGATACGATGACTTTTTTCACGATAATCTACCGTCACCTCCTGACGAATACGATCCTGTAGTTTTCCCTTGTGGAGACTTTTGTAAAGTTACTCAATTAGTGTACGACGATACCAAGTTTCTACTTGCAAACAAACATGGAGTAGAGTTCTATCTGGACGAGTATGATGTTTCCGACATCCTTGAAGCAAATTGCAATTTGGTGAAGAACTACATTTCGTTGCTAGAAGACTTGAACTTTAATACATTCTACTGTAATTTAATAGACTCTACACGAGCTTATTTTGCTGTTAATTTCAATAGTATTTGTGACGACGACACTAGTAGATTTAATACTTTAATTTTAATTTGTGCTGTTATGCCAAATTGTTTAGAAAAAAATGCTCTACAAGAGTACATGTATTACTATAAAGATGATGTAATTAATGATATATTAAATCATTGTTCAAATTAAAAAAATGTACCAAGTTTTTTGAAATAAAACACTTCTTTCTTATATTTTATTTTTTATTACCCAAGCAAACTACAAATAATACAGTAAGCAAACATATATAACTAATACATAAAAACTATAAATAATTTATTAGGTACACATAGTTCAGTCTGAAAATCGCACTCGTTTATTTTCATGTAAATCATATCGAAACCAAGCACAATATTTCTGCATATTCAATAAATATTTCAAAATTATGGCAAGCTAATAATCAGTAATCACATCTTAATTTATTAAAATTTTGAAAAAACTTTCCCCGTTAAACTCCACGGTAGGGCAAAAAAAGAAAAAATTAACTTTTATATCCCCACGGAAGGGTGTCATGTGAGTGGGGAAGTAATTGACGCTTATGATCATAGGGGCTAAGTCCAATTTTGGTCTGACTTATGCTATATACATCATGCAAATAAGATCGAATAGTGTGTTGTGTAATATATTTTTTATTATTATTTTGCAAACAATTTAGGTAATCCTCGAATATGATTTTATTTTTTACGACATTGGACTTAACCCCCTTTGATTTTTTCACTACTTTGCCACCTTGCACTTTATAACTATACATTTTTGATCGTAATCCCACAAAATGTGTCATAATTTTACCATTAGCTTCATCCTTCATTAAACCGGGAATTTTTTTATTTACTAAAGGAATCTTATAGGCGTTATTTGAGGGGTAATCTGAAGTGTCAAATTTTTCTAAGTGCTCTCCAATCAAACTTTTGTAAACGTCATCGCAATTTAATTCGTAAATAAAACTATCGGTGTCAGTGTACATTAATTTTACATTTTCCACCCCCATAGTTGGTAACATGAAATTATAGTGAAAATCATACATACAGGTTTTAGAAATGTCCAGGATAGCCATGCCGATATACAGGGGTTTGTTGAAGAGTAGTTCAGCCTTCTTTAATTCGATAGCCATAAGTTTGTCGTCAAAAACTCTTCGATTATGGAATCGTGGGCTGGCTATCAAATTTTTTGCACCGTAACGACCCTCGTAAGAAGTAAGTAATTTCACTACCCTATGGAGTCTGATGTTTTCCATCGTCTTACCGAATACGGCATTATTAGCGAGTTTGAACTGGGTTTTTTTAAAATTGCTTGTGGCTACAGTCCTTAAGCGAGTATTCAGCTCGATATAGGACTGCAGCCAAGCCGATTGTTTGAATTTTAGTACTTTGTGAATTTTCGTTAATTTTAACCCGTGTTCGAGGGCTTGTTTTAAATTACGGTAATGCAGAGTGTATTGTTTTTTCGGGTAAAGGGTGGTCATTAATTTGGACAATTTGGAACCATCATCGGGAGGTTTACGGTGTTCGGGACAAAATGGGAAATCTTTGAGCTCATCATGTAAACTTTCGGGATACTCTAAATCAACTTGTAAAATATATCCGACGGGTGAATCGTCGGGAATCTGAGTAATGTCGATGTTTGTATTGGGCTCCCATTCAAACCCCCCGTAGGGGAGGAACTGTGACATTGCCCACCCATATAAATTGTTTACGTCAAAGTACATAAGGTACTTGGACGGCTTAGAAGAATCATATTCAGGCATGTATTTATTGTTAGCTTCGGAATATCTGTTTGAACAAAAAGATATTCCTCCACGTATTGATGCCTCAACAAACAACAACATGTCGACATCTTTTAAAATTTGTAATTTACATTTCGTGTACTTGAGCATGCAATCCCAAGTATATCCGGGCATAGTATAGTACCATGCCGGATCTAGTTGGTAAGTTTCCAGAGCAGTTGTTCGAAAGTTTTCCATAACGTCACAAAGAAGGAGAATGTCGGTTCGCATATACAAATCTGCATATTCGCCTAAATTTTGAATTTGGAAAGCTTGCCAAACGTTTTGCGCATGAGTGTAATCATCCGCGGAAATATGACAATCATTTAATTTGTTGTAAAAACTCTCAATTGCTGGAAGACTAGTGGTATCATTTAGCTTATCAATACTATCAATGTAATCGTATGGAAAAACACCTTTCCTCGTCAACAGTTTGAACGTTTCATTAGTCAAGTTACCAAATTCCCCTTTTAATGTAATCAACTCCTCTATTTTTAGTCTAGACACCAACTCATCGAGACTGGTACCCAAAAATCTAAAGGAGTCTATATAGCGAAATTTAATATTAGTTTCTGGTTCATACTGCGTAAAAGAAGTGTATTTTTCCATGTTCACGGGTAGTACACTCAAGGGTCCACGTTTAGCAAGATCTCTAATAATAAAATGGCTGTCGTATCCGCTAAGATTATGGAAAACTATGGGCACTACAAATAGTTTTTTTAAGTTCAGATTGCACGATTGATGTGCGAACCCTCTAAATAATCCCGTAAAATGATCGTGGTCTTTAACGACGATGTCTTTTTCTTTAAACCTATTGTCGCAAATGTGACAGCAGACACCGTTTGCGACGACAGTAGGCATACAAATAGGAACAATATTTAATAATTTAGATTCAATAAATTTCGCGACTTCTAACATTTGATTCGCAAACCAGTCCATGCAATCTTCCCCTCTATAACTATTGTAGTAGGAAATCTTATTATCATAGCTGCATTTTAAGTAGAATCCTGCACTAAATGTTTTATGGTGTTGATACTTTGTAGTTGTATGAGATATCTTTTTAGTGCAGGCTTCTAAAATTGACTCGAAATCGGCATAAACGACAAAAGGACATTTCTGCTTGTATACATGATTTTTAAATTCGACGTTATCATATGGGGGGAAAGAAATTTTGCAATCGTTACTATTTATGCATAAAATTTCGTGGTCCGTTAGTTTTTTTTCACTTTGAAAATAATTCAAGCACCTATCACAAATAAACTTTGTATGCCCCTTCTTGCTGAGTTGACTTGAAACTAGTCTAGACATATTTTTAATCCAACAATAATGATATTTAATGGTGTTGGTAGTAGTGTCCTCATTGTTGCCGGGAGGAGCCTCGTAGTCATCTTGAATTAAAAGTAAATTTACATGACGCGGCTGTTTATTTTTAGTTAAACGTGCAGGTACCACTACGTAAAATGACTTTTTATTAGTTTGATTTAGTTCTAAAGCGTAAACGTTTACAGAGATTTCATTTAACTTTTCAAATTTTGAAATTTGTGTTAGTTTCATAGGCAATTCTAAACCGTCTGTATTCAAAACTTTACTATAGTGAGGGTAAGTAAATGTATATTGAGAGTGTTTTTTAGCGGGAAACAAAAAACTCGTTACGGCCCAGTAAAAACACGCCAGGTCCGTATTTTGGACGTTTATGCACGCCTTTTTCGTTAATATTTCTTTTGGCAGTGGAATGAAGGATGAACCGTTCCCAATTTCAAATTTGTTAATAGCTACTAAATTTATTTTTGACAACGCCCACCCACTGTCTTTTTCTTGAAATTCCGAAAGTTGTTTATTTAAAATAAAATCTACAATGCTTTTATATTCTTGCGCTAAATCCGTCCCCAAATCAACAACGAAATTTGGGGATCCAAAGTATTTAATGTCAATTACTTCCTCGCCATCACTATCATTTTTTAAAAAATCGCCGCAAAATGTGACATTTACTTTTAGCGACGGTGTATCATTTTTTAAAATTTGTGAAATTTTTGACTTGAATAAATTAAAAGCTGCCTTCAAAAAATCTTTTATTTCTTTGTGTTGTAAATTTATAATGACCCCCGTTCTAATTCGATTGTTAAAAATCGCGTTGACGTCTTCCCATTTAACGCCCCCTTTAGAGCCGCGCCCCTGTCTAATGCCCTCCCCTACTACATGAGAAGACGCTAATTTAATAATACACCGTAACCTTTTCAACTGCCCCATTTTGGTGTAAATTTTTCTTTTTTCCCCTATCGTGAAATTGCATTTTTTTATAGCTAAAGAGCATTTTCTGAGGTGAGTACTAATTAGTGCTAGCCATTTATTTTGATCTGAATATGTCGAAATATTGTGCTTAGTTTTAAGTAGGTCTTCGATTTTTTGAAAAACGAGTGCGAAATTCATAATTGAACTCACCTAATTTTTTTTTTCTATTTTAAATAGAGTTCTGGGAGCACAGCTCTTTGATATCTCGTGCAGGCCAATAAAAACTAAACTGAAGCCCCCTTTGTTTAGATCGTCGATGTGGTTCTTGTAAATTTCGGTAGACCTTTTGGGTAGAAATGTGATGACGTTCTCCTCCAATTCCACTAGGATGGATTCCCCTCCAAATTTGGATTTGGTGAGCTGAACACGGTGAATTTTCTTTGGGATGTTGGGTTGCAGGTCCTTTAGCTTAATTATGGGCTTGTTTTCGGTATCTGTAGATGAGGTAAATTCGTTTAATTTTTCGAGAAAACTCATCTAAAATAATAATAAAAAAATGGAATACTAGCATGAAAAAACCACCGAAAAAAAAACACTTACTTTAAAAGCTTAAAGATGTGGATGCCAAAAAAAAAAAAGTCTTAGCCGGATTGAAGCTAACAGCAAAAAAAAATGTGTAGCACTGGTACAAATTACTGAAAAAATCAAAAATTTGTACTGTTAAAATTGCAAAAAAAAGTTTTTTAAAAAAATTAACTTATTTAACACTTTGAAGTTTAAATTTTTGAAAATTTACTACAGCACTGGTACAAAAAGTTTTAAAAAGTCTTAGATGGATTGAAGCTTTACAGCAAAAAAAATGTAGATCACTGGTACAAATTACTAAAAAAAAAATCAAAAATTTGTACTGTTAAAATTACAAAAAAAGTTTTTTTTAAAAAATGAACTTATTTAACACTTTGAAGTTTAGATTTTGAAATTTACTACAAAAAATGTAGAGCACTGGTACAAAAAAATTAAAATTAAATGTACTTACAATAACTCCAACTGGAAACTGTTCACTGAACACTAACTGGTAGCACAATAAAAACAACTGGAAACAGCTCGCTGAATACTAACTGGTGAAGAGACGTTTACGACTGAATTGTCGATTGATTCGGCTTCGGCTTTTATAGCACTCGAGAAAAACAACAACATTATCTGTGGGAAGATAACTAAATTCGTTTCGTGGAAATGTGGTTGTATTTTTCACCGTTATCAGCCTTATCTAATTTTTATCCAGGAAGCTACATCCTGTGGGAACGGATGTAGATGTTTGTGCTAGAATTTGTTTTCTGTAAATGTGGTTTTATTTTTTCGCGTTATCAGGCTTATCTAATTTTTATCGGGAGGCTTCATCCGGTATAACCGTTAAAGTATGTTTTTAAATTTTTTTAGAAAATGTAGATTGCAGGGCCGTATTTAAAAAATTTTTAGTTCAAAAAAAACAATTTTAAATGATCTTGAATTTGGAGTAATAGAATTTTGTGTGTTATTTAACACTTTGAAGTTTAGATTTTGAAATTTACTTAACTTAAGTAAGCTCAATTTTTCGGAGGAATATTATAACAGTTTTATTTTGTAAAGTATTATACATTTTATTTCTATGAGTTATTTAACACTTTGAAGTTTAGATTTTGAAATTTACTTAACTTAAGTAAGCTCAATTTTCGGAGGAATATTATAACATTTAAAAATCACTATTGACAAAAATTATATAAAATGTAAAATATTATATAATTATCCAATCATGATCAAGCAATTTTTCCTGTAAATTTGACATCTACACCGCTTATAGATAATGCCTGTTTTTTCTGCGATTCAATTGGACCAATAACGAGGAAGTTAAGCGCTTTGTGCCCTTATGGAAACCATCATTGCGCATGTTTTTTCTTTAAATTTATCATCTACGTCACTTTTACATGATATCTGTCTTTTTCACCATTCAATTGGTCCAATAATTACGAAGTTAAGCGCTAATGCCTTTATGGCAACGTTCACTGCGCATGTTTTTTCTTTAAATTTGACATCTACGTCGCTTATAGATAATGCCTGTTTTTTCCGCTATTCAATTGGACCAATAACAAGGAAGTTAAGCGCTAATGCCCTTATGGCACTGTTCATTGCGCATGTTTTTTCTTTAAATTTGACATCTACGCCACTCATAGATAATGCCTGTTTTTTCCGCGATTCAATTGGACTAATAACAGCGAAGTTAAGCTCTTTGTGCCCTTATGGCCACGCTCATTGCGCATGTTTTTTCTTTAAATTTGACATCTACGTCGCTTGTAGATAATGCCTTTTTTTCCGCTATTCAATTGGACCAATAACGAGGAAGTTAAGCGCTAATGCCCTTATGGCAACGTTCATTGCGCATGTTTTTTCTTTAAATTTGACATCTACGTCACTTATAGATAATGCCTGTTTTTTCCGCGATTCAATTGGACCAATAACAAGGAAGTTAAGCACTAATGCCCTTATGGCCACGCTCATTGCGCATGTTTTTCTTTAAATTTGACATCTGCGCCACTCATAGATAATGCCTGTTTTTTCCGCGATTCAATTGGACCAATAACAACGAAGTTAGGCACTAATGCCCTTTCGACAACGTTCATTGCGCCATCTAGTAGTGGTGGCAGTTTCTGGAACTTTAACATAATTGGACTAAACATGGCCGCTGCCGCCGCCGCCGCCGCTCTCCAACGCCATTTACTAACACTTTGTGGAACTTTGGCGCCACCAACGCCATCTACTAACACTTTGCGGAACTTTGACATAATTGGACTAAACATGGCCGCTCTCGAAATTTGAATTTACCGCGCACCAGCGACACCAGCGCCACCAACGCCCCTGGTGGCAGTTTCTGCAAGTTGTCCAGAATCGGCCTAGTCCTACTACTCCCCACCCATTTTTTTCATACTAATAAATATTAAGACTTTCTCCGGTGAAGTTAGTCAGGCAGTCATCATGCAGTTTACAGAAGAATCAAAAGTGAAAAATATCTATTTGGGTGAACAAAGGTTCTACCTGAATAAATCGAATACGAAATATGTCGCAGTGAGTCTGTCGCATGATTTAAATTTTGCTCCGTGTGTGAAAATATCTGCAAACAAAGGAAACTGTATCGTGTTTAGTGAAAAAGAGTGGAAGGAGTTTTTATCCTTCAAAGAAACTATTGAAGATTTTATAACAGCGGGAAAGGAGGAATCAATAGATGTTAGCCGGTTTTTGTTACAGTTTGAAAATTTTGAAAGCATTACTGTTTTGAAAGTATTAACTGGACATGCTACTGTCTGGTTAGGATCAATTTCCCTTTCCGAGCTCTGGAGATGCTTACCCTTAATTACGCACAACATTGAAGTATTAAAAAGCCAGCAGTTTGTAGGTTCCTTAAAAATTTTACAAATGGCGGTTAAAAACAAGGAAGATATCATCAACACAGCTCTTACTACAATGGAGCCTATAAAACAAGCGCATCCGATTACATATAGTTTATTACTAGAACTTATATTCAAATACCCCGATGTTCTTAAAGAAAATATATGAAGAAAGTAACTTTTAATGAAGATTACAATCACGTTCACATATGGGAATCATTAGATGTTGAAACAAGTGATTGGGAATCAAGATATCTTAATCAACTACGTTTTAAACGCCGAATAGAAGAAGCTGCTAAAATTATTAATCCCGTTTTAAATATAACTCATAGAAATAAAATGTATAATACTTTACAAAATAAAACATTTAAACAATAGAATTTTTGTCTATCCAAGACTGATTTTGTATAGAATCTTATGGAAAATACGAACAAATTTAGCAATTCAAGGGGCCTTTTTTTAATAACCTTCAAACTTATCGTTGTCCATCATAGTGGGGGGTATATAAATACAAGTGGGTGCGAACCTACATTTTATTCAGTCGTGTGCACCTACAATTTAAATCAACCAACAACAACATGAGTAGTCAAGATAGTGGTTATAGTTCTTGTGAAATTGTTTTTGAAAGTGACTCGGCATCGTCGCCGTCACCGTCGCCAACACCTCCTTCACCTTATGCAGTGACGCTTAATGATTGTGTTGAGGAAATCGACCAAGCTTTAATTTCATACGAGTATGCTGCTAAATTGGAGCGATACCATCTACTGGAAACGAACTTTCCCCTAAGAAGTTATGCACTTTTGTGCGGAATAAGTCCGACCAGAACCTTTACTCCTGCAATAACGCTAACACCTTTACTTCGACCCGGAAGAATTTCGTTTGGTACATTTGAGTGGACTACTTTTATTGAATTGCTGCGCCAGAGATATGATGACTTTTTTCACGAGAATCTACCGTCACCTCCTGACGAATACGATCCTGTAGTTTTCCCTTGTGGAGACTTTTGTAAAGTTACTCAATTAGTGTACGACGATACCAAGTTTCTACTTGCAAACAAACATGGAGTCGAGTTCTATCTGGACGAGGATGATGTTTCCGACATCCTTGAAGCAAATTGCAATTTGGTGAAGAACTACATTTCGTTGCTAGAAGACTTGAACTTTAATACATTCTACTGTAATTTAATAGATTCTACACGAGCTTATTTTGCTGTTAATTTCAATAGTATTTGTGTCGACGACGACGACACTAGTAGATTTAATACTTTAATTTTAATTTGTGCTGTTATGCCAAATTGTTTAGAAAAAAATGCTCTACAAGAGTACATGTATTACTATAAAGATGATGTAATTAATGATATATTAAATCATTGTTCAAATTAAAAAAAATGTACCAAGTTTTTTGAAATAAAACACTTCTTTTTTATATTTATTTTTTTATTGTCCTACAAATAATACAGTAAGCAAACATATATAACTAATACATAAAAACTATAAATAATTTATTAGGTACACATAGTTCAGTCTGAAAATCGCACTCGTTTATTTTCATGTAAATCATATCGAAACCAAGCACAATATTTCTGCATATTCAATAAATATTTCAAAATTATCACATCTTAATTTATTAAAATTTTGAAAAACTTTCCCCGTTATACTCCACGGTAGAGCAAAAAAAAGAAAAAATTAACTTTTATATCCCCACGGAAGGGTGTCATGTGAGTGGGGAAGTAGTTGACGCTTATCATCATAGGGGCTAAGTCCAATTTTGGTCTGACTTATGCTATATACATCATGCAAATAAGATCGAATAGTGTGTTGTGTAATATATTTTTTATTATTATTTTGCAAACAATTTAGGTAATCCTCGAATATGATTTCATTTTTTACGACATTGGACTTAACCCCCTTTGATTTTTTCACTACTTTGCCACCTTGCACTTTATAACTATACATTTTTGATCGTAATCCCACAAAATGTGTCATAATTTTACCATTAGCTTCATCCTTCATTAAACCGGGAATTTTTTTATTTACTAAAGGAATCTTATAGGCGTTATTTGAGGGGTAATCTGAAGTGTCAAATTTTTCTAAATGATCTTCAATAAGACTTTTGTAAACGTCATCGCAATTTAATTCGTAAATAAAACTATCGGTGTCAGTGTACATTAATTTTAAATTTTCCACCCCCATAGTTGGTAACATGAAATTATAGTGAAAATCATACATACAGGTTTTAGAAATGTCCAGGATAGCCATGCCGATATACAGGGGTTTGTTGAAGAGTAGTTCAGCCTTCTTTAATTCGATAGCCATGAGTTTGTCGTCAAAAACTCTTCTATTATGGAGTCTGATGTTTTCCATCGTCTTACCGAATACGGCATTATTAGCGAGTTTGAACTGGGTTTTTTTAAAATTGCTTGTGGCTACAGTCCTTAAGCGAGTATTCAGCTCGATATAGGACTGCAGCCAAGCCGATTGTTTGAATTTTAGTACTTTGTGAATTTTCGTTAATTTTAACCCGTGTTCGAGGGCTTGTTTTAAATTACGATAATGCAGAGTGTATTGTTTTTTCGGGTAAAGGGTGGTCATTAATTTGGACAATTTGGAACCGGGAGGTTTACGGTGTTCTGGACAAAATGGGAAATCTTTGTGCTCGTCATGTAAACTTTCGGGTTACTCTAAATCAACTTGTAAAATATATCCGACGGGTGAATCGTCGGGAATCTGAGTAATGTCGATGTTTGTATTGGGCTCCCATTCAAACCCCCCGTAGGGGAGGAACTGTGACATTGCCCACCCATATAAATTGTTTACGTCAAAGTACATAAGGTACTTGGACGGCTTAGAAGAATCATATTCAGGCATGTATTTATTGTTGGCATCAGAATATCTGTTTGAACAAACAGATATTCCTCCACGTATTAATGACTCGACAAACAACAACATGTCTACATCTTTTAAAAATTGTAATTTACATTTCGTGTACTTGAGCATGCAATCCCAAGTATATCCGGGCATAGTATAGTACCATGCCGGATCTAGTTGGTAAGTTTCCAGAGCAGTTGTTCGAAAGTTTTCCATAACGTCACAAAGAAGGAGAATGTCGGTTCGCATATACAAATCTGCATATTCGCCTAAATTTTGAATTTGGAAAGCTTGCCAAACGTTTTGCGCATGAGTGTAATCATCCGCGGAAATATGACAATCATTTAATTTGTTGTAAAAACTCTCAATTGCTGGAAGACTAGTGGTATCATTTAGCTTATTAATACTATCAATGTAATCGTATGGAAAAACACCTTTCCTCGTCAACAGTTTGAACGTTTCATTAGTCAAGTTACCAAATTCTCCTTTTAATGTAATCAACTCCTCTATTTTTAGTGTAGACACCAACTCATCGAGACTGGTACCCAAAAATCTAAAGGAGTCTATATAGCGAAATTTAATTTTAGTTTCTGGTTCATACTGCGTAAAAGAAATGTATTTTTCCATGTTCACAGGTAGTACACTCAAGGGTCCACGTTTAGCAAGATCTCTAATAATAAAATGACTGTCGTATCCGCTAAGATTATGGAAAACTATGGGCACTACAAATAGTTTTTTGAAGTTCAGATTGCACGATTGATGTGCGAACCCTCTAAATAATCCCGTAAAATGATCGTGGTCTTTAACGATAACATCTTTTTCTTTAAACCTATTGTCGCAAATGTGACAGCAGACACCGTTTGCGACGACAGTAGGCATACAAATAGGAACAATATTTAATAATTTAGATTCAATAAATTTCGCGACTTCTAACATTTGATTCGCAAACCAGTCCATGCAATCTTCCCCTCTATAACTATTGTAGTATGAAATCTGATTATCGTAGCTGCATTTTAAGTAGAAGCCTGCACTAAATGTTTTATGATGCTGATACTTGGTGGTTGTATGAGATAGCTTTTTATCACACTTTTCTAAAATTGACTCGAAATCGGCATAAACGACAAAAGGACATTTCTGCTTGTATACATGATTTTTAAATTCGACGTTATCATATGGGGGAAAAGAAATTTTGCAATCGTTACTATTTACGCATAAAATTTCGTGGTTCGCTAGTTTTTTTTTCGTTTTGGAAATAGTTTAAGCACCTATCGCAAATAAATTTTTTATTTTCACTCTTGCTGAGTTGACTTGAAACTAGTCTAGACATATTTTTAATCCAACAATAATGATATTTAATGGTCTTGGTAGTAGTGTCCTCATTGTTGCCGGGAGGAGCCTCGTAGTCGTTTAATTTTGGAAAATATTCATCTTGAATTAAAAGTAAATTTACATGACGTGACAGTTTATTTTTAGTTAAACGTGCAGGTACCACTACGTAAAATGACTTTTTATTAGTTTGATTTAGTTCTAAAACGTAAATGTTTACAGAGATATCATTCAACTTTTCAAATTTTGAAATTTGTGTTAGTTTCATAGGCAATTCTAAACCGTCTGTATTCAAAACTTTACTATAATGAGGGTAATTATATGTAAATTGAGAGTTTTTTTTAGTGGGAAACAAAAAACTCGTTACGGCCCAGTAAAAACACGCCAGGTCCGCATTTTGGACGTTTATGCATGCCTTTTTCGCTAATATTTCTTTTGGTAGTGGAATGAAGGATGAACCGTTCCCAATTTCAAATTTGTTAATAGCTACTTCTAATAAATTTATTTTTGATAACGCCCACCCACTGTCTTTTTCTTGAAATTCCGAAAGTTTATTTAAAATAAAATCTACAATGCTTTTATATTCTTGCGCTAAATCTGTCCCCAAATCAACAACGAAATTTGGGGATCCAAAGTATTTAATGTCAATTACTTCCCTGCCATCACTATCATTTTTTAAAAAATCGCCACAAAATGTAACATTTACTTTGAGCGACGGTGTATCATTTTTTAAAATTTGTGAAATTTTTGACTTGAATAAATTGAATGAAGCCTTCAAAAAATCTTTAATTTCTTTGTGTTGTAAATTTATAATGACCCCCGTTCTAATCCGATTGTTAAAAATCGCGTTGACGTCTTCCCATTTAACGCCCCCTTTAGTGCCGCGCCCCTGTCTAATACCCTCCCCTACTACATGGGAAGACGCTAATTTAATGATACACCGCAACCTTTTTAACTGTCCCATTTTAGCGTAAATTTTTCTTTTTTCCCCTACCGTGAAATTACATTTTTTTATAGCTAAAGAGCATTTTCTGAGGTGAGTACTAATTAGTGCTAGCCATTTATTTTGATCTGAATATGTCGAAATATTGTGCTTAGTTTTAAGTAGGTCTTCGATTTTTTTAAAAACGTGTGCGAAATTCATAATTGAACTAACCTAATTATTTTTTTTTCTATTTTAAATAGAGTTCTGGGAGCACAGCTCTTGGATATCTCGTGCAGGCCAATAAAAACTAAACTGAAGCCCCCTTTGTTTAGATCGTCGATGTGGTTCTTGTAAATTTCGGTAGACCTTTTGGGCAGAAATGTGACGACGTTCTCCTCCAATTCCACTAGGATGGATTCCCCTCAAAATTTGGATTTAACAAGCTGAACGCGGTGAATTTTCTTTGGAACGTTGGGTTGCAGGTCCTTTAGCTTAATTATGGGTTTGTTTTCGGTATCTGTAGATGAGGTAAATTCGTTTAATTTTTCGAGAAAACTCATCTAAAATAATAATAAAAAATGGAATACTAGCATGAAAAAACCACCGAAAAAAACACTTACTTTAAAAGCTTAAAGACGTGGATGACAAAAAAAGTCTTAGCCGGATTGAAGCTAACAGCAAAAAAATGTGGAGCACTGGTACAAATTACTGAAAAAATCAAAAATTTGTACTGTTAAAATTGCAAAAAAAAATTAACTTATTTAACACTTTGAAGTTTAGATTTTTGAAAATTTACTACAGCACTGGTACAAAAAAAGTTTTTAAAAAAATTAACATTAAATGTACTTACAATAACTCCGACTGGAAACTGTTCACTGGACACTAACTGGCAGCACAATGTAAAAAACAACTGGAAACAGCTCACTGAATTCTAACTGGTAGCAGCAGCAGCACTGTTGAAGAGACTTTTACGACTGAATTGTCGATTGATTCGGCTTCGGCTTTTATAGCACTCGAGAAAAACAACAACATTATCTGTGGGAAGATAACTAAATTCGTTTCGTGGAAATGTGGTTGTATTTGTCCCCTTATCAGTCTTATCTAATTTTTATCCAGGAAGCTACATCCTGTGTGAACGGATGTAGATGTTTGTGCTAGAATTTGTTTTCTGTAAATGTGGTTTTATTTTTCTCGTTATCAGGCTTATCTAATTTTTATCGGGAGGCTTCATCCGGTATAACCGTTAAAGTATGATTTTAAATTTTTTTAGAAAATGTAGATTGCAGGGCCGTATTTAAAAAATTTTTAGTTCAAAAAAAGTTTAAAAAATCTTGAATTTGGAGTAATAGAATTTTGTGCGTTATTAAAATATTTATTTAACACTTTGAAGTTTAGATTTTGAAATTTACTTAACTTAAGTAAGCTCAATTTTCGGAGGAATATTATAACATTTAAAAATCACTATTGACAAAAATTATATAAAATGTAAAATATTATATAATTATCCAATCATGATCAAGCAATTTTTTTCATAAATTTGACATCTACGCCACTCATAGATAATGCCTGTTTTTTCCTCAATTCAATTGGACCAATAACAACGAAGTTAAGCGCTTTGTGCCCTTATGGCCACGCTCATTGCGCATGTTTTTTCTTTAAATTTGACATCTACGTCGCTTGTAGATAATGCCTTTTTTTCCGCTATTCAATTGGACCAATAACGAGGAAGTTAAGCGCTAATGCCCTTATGGCAACGTTCACTGCGCATGTTTTTTCTTTAAATTTGACATCTACGTCACTCATAGATAATGCCTGTTTTTTCCGCGATTCAATTGGACCAATAACAAGGAAGTTAAGCGCTTTGTGCCCTTATGGCAACGGTCATTGCGCATGCTTTTCTTTAAATTTGACATCTACGTCACTCATAGATAATGTCTGTTTTGTCCGCGATTCAATTGGACCAATAACAGCGAAGTTAAGCGCTTTGTGCCCTTATGGCAACATGTGACAGATGACAGATGACAGGTGACTTCTTCTTTTTTTTGGCTGAACTGCCAACACGTTCAAGACCAGTATTTCTAGTGACAGGTCACAGATGAGAGGTGACATATGAGAGGTGACAGATGACAGGTGACATGTGACTTCTTCTTTTTTGGCTGAACTGTCAACACGTTCAAGACCAGTATTTCTAGTGACAGGTGACAGATGACTTCTTCTTTTTTGGCTGAACTGCCAACACGTTCAAGACCAGTATTCTTGGACTAAAAATGGCCGCCGCCGCCGCTCTCCAACGCTATCTACTAACACTTTGTGGAACTTTAACATAATTGGACTAAACATGGCCGCCGCTCTCCAACGCCATCTACTAACACTTTGTGGAACTTTAACATAATTGGACTAAACATGGCCGCCGCCGCCGCCGCTCTCCAACGCCATCTACTAACACTTTGTGCAACTTTGACGCCACCAACGCCATCTAGTGACAGTTTCTGGAACTTTGGCACCACTGACGCCCTCTAATGGTAGTTTCTGGAACTTTGGCACCACTAGCGCCCTCTAGCGGCAGTTTTGACAACTTTGGCACCCCCAACGCCACCTAGCGGCAGTTTCTGGAACTTTTCCAAGTGACAGATGACAGATGACAGCTGACGCGCGCATGCGCACCACGTGGGCGACACTAGCGCCACAAACGCCCCTGGTGGCAAAAACGGGAACTTTTCCAGAACCGACTTTGCTACACTACTATGTACTCTCAGTATATACGAGGGCTGCCGCTTTAATTTTGGGATATGGTATCACTGTATGAGAATTTGTAAAATTGGACATGTATTGTGATAAACAGAAGTGACAGAAGTTGAATACAGTGAGTCGTTCGAATACAATTTAATTTTAAAGTAACAAATCGAAAAGAAACTATTGATTTAAATCACGATAATTTTCGAGCAAGTGAAAAGATTCTCTAGATGATCTATAAAGTCTTTCAAATCTTTTAAATTTGGTTGGAGCAGATTTAGTGATGGATTTCGTAAAGCTCAACTAACAATCTAAAAAAAAAATAATCATGTAGAAATAAGAACATTCAATCTTGTTTAGACATTGGTATGAAACAGATTAATCAAATTTTGCATTATCAGTTAGATTTAAAAAAATGGTTACTTGTTTTGTGTCGGAAACTAAGCGTGTCGCACTATCCCATTAGAAAATCAGAGAAAAGTTAATGCTGAATGGTACACAATTATTTGTTTACCAGAAGTTTTCTCTGAAATGAGAAAAATGAATAAAAGGAATCCCATGATTCTGCAAACCCCCACAGAACGCAACAACTGATTATTTAGCCACTAAAGAGGTGTAATCATGACCCATCTCCCATATAACCCTGAACTAAGTCCAAACGACTTTCGTAAATTTCCAAAAATCAAAAATCAATTGCATGGTCAACGTTTTTCAAGCCAAGAAGGCCCAAATGAAATGTTTAAAAATGTAATGATGAACTTGCCATCTTCAGATCAGAAAAAATGTTATCACAACTGGTTTATTCGCATGAAAAAGTGCATAGATTGTCAAAGACAAAATTTTTTAAAACCGATAAAGTCACTTTTTGAATTCTAAATGTCTCTCGAAATTAGAAAAACAGCCCTACGCACGTAATGAAAGGTAACCTGTACACTTCGACATAAAAGATTTATTATGTCTCCTTTACTTGTTAGGCAACTGATATACCTCCATTATTCATAGCCAATACTCTACCTATTCCTCTTAAGAAAATTTAAGATGTAGGATTACCTTAGTTTCAGTAGATCCTCTTCTTCTATTTCCTTCACTACTTCTTCAGATACCCTGTCAGAACTCTTGTTAATATACGGACTATATTTTTATTTAGGTTTATGCAATATGTGGATCTCTTCTGGTTTGTATGTTTCCAGAAGTATCTTCGATCATCACATTTTGTAAACCACTCCAGCGTTTGGAGTTTTTGAAATCCATCCATTTTAGAGCTGATTATGTGAGGGCTTCATACTGTGATGGTCCTCTAAATACTCTTCGCAATGTCAAATTGTGTAGAAAATCACGATTTCTCTAAAATCTACTTCCAAAGGTATAACAATGAACTGCATTAACTACACCCTTATAAGGAGCACCATATTCCTTCTCTTAAAATACTGTTCAGGATGAGGTTATTAACCAGAAAATTTCTTTTACGTACCTACTTTCAAAAAATAAAACTCAAAGCGTATAACTTCTTATTTAATCATAATTAAATATATATATAAACAATTGGTGAAAATATAACATACATATGAAATAAATACATTAAGGAGTTAAACAATTGAAGTAGATAAAAAGAGTACATATTTTAAACTAATAAATCAACTTTATCCATAGATAGATGCGAGATATCTATGGAAGATTTTTTCAAAATCACTCTACAAAACTACATAAACCATGCTTAGGTAACTTTTCAAAAGTGAACTTTTAATGGTATTTCGCCCGTCCTTCTACCCGTTTATTTATGAATCAATTTATAAAGATATTTGTAGATTAATACAGCAAATTTTAGATACATTTTCAGGTGAATGCCATCATAAATTCATCAGGTGATCAGGAAATATAAGATCGATTGAAACGCCGTGAAAATAAAAAAATCAAGATGTAAAGTTCGAAATCTGAGTAGAGGTCAGCAACGATGAAACTGAACTTCAAAAACGCGCAGAGCAGAGAATCGAAGTCAGTCTGCAACGACGTATCATATATCTCATCTTTATCAGTATAGGTTGAAGTTTTTAGGTGTTTTGTATCTAACAATTTTAGATAGCCAAAGATATGATAATAGTTTCTTTTTAGTTTTACAAGCGAAAAGAAAGTACTAATTTTCCGCCAAACTTATATTATTATATAGGGTGAAACAGAGTGATTAAATTACTGTTTTATGACTAGATATATAAATTATTTTCTTAAAGGATAGCTGCGCTTCTATTGTGGTTTTTAAAAACACTGTGGCTTTTATACAAGACTGTCAGACTTTCAAACCATTTGAGGGACGTTTGTGATTTCTGTAGATTTCTGAAAATTTGTCAATTTATTTTACCATCTTGGGCACTTATTATCGCGTTTTATGATGTCTGTAATATTTTTTCAAACAACAACTTAAACATACGAAAACAATTTTTTTTAAGTAGCTCGCTTCTTATTTTAAAGCACTAGTCGATATAGAATAAGTTTGGTCGAATATAAAAACTGAGAAGTTTTACATTAGAAACAAAATAATAAAATAATAATCAACTTTGTAATCTCTTACTTATTACATTTTAAAAAACATTTTTTCTGGAAATTTTATACAACAATAATTGACTTATTTTGTTAATGAAACGGATCAGAATACTTCATTTTCAAGTAGAATTAATTAAAAATATTTAGGCACAAGAATACTGCAAAGCGCCACTTTTCAAAAATTTAAATTGGGGCACCCTATAAAATGTACTCTAGAAAAATGTCGATATCTCAAGTAATAAAAAGTAATATAGTTTTTTCGTCACTCTAAGTCATCCTATATGTATATTCTTTTTAGATATTAGATTACCTTGATAAGCAAAAAGAAATTATATAAAGTAAAATTAAAATACATTTTATAAATAAACTGTAATTAAGCAGTATATAACAATACGAAAAATTATTATAATTACTAACATAATTTTATTTCAGTGAAACAAAAGTGTATCAAAACATTGAAATTTAGATTTTGTGTTTTTTAATTGGGATATTCATTTTTTATATGTAAACACATGAGTTTATAAACACCCCCAAAATAAATCTAACTAATATCACTTATTAATTTCAATTTCAGGAAATCATACAATCGATAAGGTCATTATCTCTCAAATTCTGAAAGAAATTATTATTATTGTGCCACTTATTCTTAGATTAGTTATTCCCTCGTCAGATTTTAGGTTTTTTTATTTTTTAAGACTGGAATCTTCATTAACTGGTGTAGTTTTAACGACATTCTCTTTTTTCGACGTTCTCAGACGTTGAAAACTAAATTCTATCGACCACGATATTATTACTAATAGTGTTATAGTGTTCAGAACATGTATACACACTCTATAACTCCACAAGTCTTTCATTACACCTAGAAAAGATATAAAAGCATTACTGCTTAAGTCATTTAAATTGAGAGATGCATATTTCCAAAAAGAGCAGAAATCTAAGTATATGTAGATACAAATTTTAGAAATGCTTACCTAAGCTTTGTCCAACTGTTAAAGTTAATATAGCTTTAGTTACCATGTTAAGACCAACAGCAGACGGGAGTTGATCTTTCGAGATATATTCAGATATAACCAAATTTTGGTTTATCACAGCTATTGCTCGAAAATATCCACATATAAAACCCATAACCACGAAATATATATACTGGGGCATTTCAACTTCGACTGAAAATTCAACAAAATAAAGATTAACAAACGATACATTTTTATATAGTAACAGAATCACTGTTTTAGATGACGTAACATTAAGGAGTTACATCAAAAATAAAATATTTTTCATTGTTTGAACTTTTCTTAAATTTGAAAAATCCAAACAAATATAAAATAAAGTGAAGGTTTGGTGTGTACCTATGGGGTAGAACTAATTAAAGAAGTAATTTTTTTGTATTTTAAAGTGCGTATTTGAAAACTTAAATCGGTCGAGCGCTTTCGGCTTTTCAGGCTCTGAAAAATAGTCGAAATCATTACCTTCTTCTGAGGAAAGGTATTTGATAAAAGATCGTCATGAGAAATTTAAAATATATAATTGCGTACTTTAGGAAAAGAATCAAAATTTTGTGTTTTGACATAATTAATAGTAGATTCAAATGTAAACGAAAATTAGTGAATATTAAAAATAGTGCCATTTTCTTGTTTAAAATAACTAAATTTTGTCCAATGGATTATTGGATATATGTACATTAAGAAAACGAAGCACCTTTGGGTTTTTAAAATTATGTGTAAATCGATTTTTTATGCTTGTTTTATAAGGAAAAAAAAGTTTTTTGTCAGCTTTATATCTAAAGCCTAACTTAGCAGTAGCCATGTCATTTATAGTTTCAAAATAGTTATTGCTTTGACTAAGAATTTTTCAACTTATTTCATATGAATGTTATAATAATGACGCATGGATAACGATCCGATTGAAAAACTGTACACATCGGTATAAAAGGAAAATTCTCAATTTATGCCTTGAAATACTTCTAAAGTTGATATCGAAAAAGCAAGCATCTACTTACTTGATCGCATTAAAGCTAGCATAACTGATCCAATCATAAAAGTCGTTCTATTGCTTAATTTTAATCTTCTGAAGATTTCAGATGCTGTAATCCTACCAAGTACGTCAGCTGATGACAATGACGTCATCGTCGTGGTCGTTTCAATCATGGATAATTTAGCCTCATCTTGAAGAAATATAGGAAAGAAAGCACCAAAAGAAACCGTCGAAACATAAATTAAACCTAAACCAACAACAATATGTACATAAATTGGATCCTTCAAGAGATTGAGACCTAATGCTTGAGCGACCTTCCTCAAAATGTGATACTTTTTTTCTTCTTGTTTCAGCTGGAACTGACCTAAAATTACAAACAAATCTATAAATATATAAATTTGGATTAAAAGTGTTTTTAAATATTTTTAATATCCTGCTAGTAAGTAAGTTATATGAACTATTATTAGAATTTGATTTTGGCAATTCGACCTGCAACCGGCAAATCGAATAGTCGTACAAAAGTACTTAATTTAGTCAGGAATATACTTATAAGTAATAGTCAGCGACCAACAATAAATAATATTTCACATCACTATCATGTAATATCAAAAATTAAAGTAGTTGATTTTATATAGCTCGAAATTTGACTGATGGTTTCATAAAACAAACAACATAAAGTCCTTAAATATGAATTCCGTATTATTTCCAAGCACTTTAAGCATTTATTCGTATAAGCCAATATTGATTTTCAAATTATGACTTCATTTTCAGTAAAACATAAAGTTAAGCACAATCCGTAATAGAATAACTACGCAAAAATTATGTGCGGAGGTAACTCCGGTCGCTTTAAATATTTTAATCCATGCGACTAAAAGTAAGTCTTAAGATTAAGTAACTTAGTATCGGCCGCTTTGGATTTTTTTTAAGATCAATCTACCTAGTTATATTTGTACGAGTTATTTAAAAAACGTTGTAGTATCTTTGACGTTTGACACCACCCTTTCTTATCCTGAAAGGAAACCTAACCAAAATGGTATTAGTCAAACTTTAAAGAAGTCACCATTTGAGAATACTCAACAGGTAAAAATGTATCAATTCCCTAGTTTTCCAAATATTCAAATTAGGTATATATAGCTGATGAATACTTTGAAACTTAAAACACATTTCATTTTTTAAAAATTAATTAAAAAAAACAAATACAATTACATTAGGAAGTACTCCACAGCCGAGCATACCCTCAAGATTACATCAAAAATGTATTGACCTAGTGAGTTTACTGTGAGATTTATATATATTTTGTAAAATGTTCATCAGAAAGTAATTTTTAAGATATATCTTACTATTTGCCATTTCTATAGCAGACTCCTTGTAATTAGATTCGATATGAGATTGTAATATTTTTTTGGAGACACTAGTTTTTCTTCCAAGATCAGTTTTTCCACCATTTAACGTCAATAATTTTTCTTCTTCGGGTTTAGGGGTTTCAGATACCACTGTATTCATTTTGACATCTTCTACAGGTTCCTTGTTACTTCCTTCTTCAAGAGTACCTACGTCTCCAGCCCATTTTTTGCAGCATAAAATTGGCTAAAAAGAAAATTCCGGTACCTACTTTGAAATATAGCCATTTTCATTTTTTAATACAGAAATGCTTATAGACAAAATTGCCATTTTTTTGCTAAATATTTATTTTTACATTAAACTGGTAACTGGATCACTGATGTGCAACACATCGTCCCTTGACACCAAACTAATTAAAAATTTATCACCTAATTATTATTATTACTATTTATTTATAATTCCTGGTATATAAAGCTCTGGTATAATTATTTTTTTGCATGTTGCTTTGATTCAAAAAGAAAGACAGGAAATGGAATTATCAAAATGATTTACATAAAATACATGTTCGTCATCAATTTTCTACATCTACAAATCATGACAAAATTTAGTATAGTTTCTGCCATTCTCAAGTAGATATAGAGAAAACCTCCCTTCTTAACACCTTAAAGTGGTGAATCCAGTAACCACTTAAGGAGTGATCCCAGGTACAAATTTACCATTTCAGAAAGAGAGTAATAACGAATGATTAAGTCAATACTGTCTCTATTAGCTTAAAGAAATACCGATAAAAGATTGTAAGGATTTGCTTGGACAATAAAGTGACTCTCAAAGCAGACTGCTGTTTCAGAATTAGAGTGGCTATAAAAAGGTTAAGTGTCTTCAAGAAAATAAATATTATGGATTCAGGGTTACAGAAAAATAGGGACTAATGAATGTGCCGAGACAAGTCTAGCAAACGACACCGAATGCTGGTGACCAGAATCGGAATTGGCAGGCCGCAAATCTCACCAATTGTTAAGAGATAATATAATAATAATGGAAAAGAAGTAGTAGTCGTTGTTAGGTAAATTCAAGCAGCAACTATGGTTAATCATTGATATTCTTGAGGTTACTGCATTCCAAATCACCTGTTCTTATTTGGAGCAGTAAAAGACCCAAATATCTCAAAGATATGGCAACTACTTTCACTATTTGGACAGCCAGATGGTTTATCGATGTCTAAGAATACAAACCTTTAATGTACAGTAGTCAATCCTTTCATGGAATCAGCATCTCGACTATCATAAAGGGATTAAAACGTTTTCAGAGGGGCAAGAAGAAGTGGGAGTAAGGAGAGAAGAAAACTAGGGATGGTATCAAGGGCCTGAAGAGACCTAATTGCCAGATATGAACTTCTTCGTTCAATTAGGTACTAGGTACTAGTACTAGACGAACACACTAGCTAAATATAAATAAAAAATAAATTACAAATGATGACATTTATCTCTTAAAAAAATATTTAAATTATTTGAATTTGATTCAAAAACAAAACGGTTATTGATTTTGCGTATTACTTTTCCATTCAAAGTTTGTCTCTTACCTCGTTTAAATTTCTGTTACTATAATAATCGATATTTAAGGAATCGATACTATGACTCGAAATATTTTGGAATATTAGAATAACTTACAAAACTAAAAAAATATTACCTTAAAAAACATAGCTCCAATTACTCCAGAATAACTCATAAAACCCAAAATAAGTGTTGTTCCACTATATTCGTACTTTCTCAATAACATTCCAATAAATATGGGCATTGTCATTTGTCCAATTGCAGTACCTGCCATTGATATTCCAACTGCAGTACTCTTTTTCGTCGTGAAATAATCATTTATAACTAAAAATGTTCCTGAAGCCAATAAACCCAATCCAAATCCTTCAAATAAAGAATAAAACTTATTTACAACTTTTGTCTCATATTTTTAGCAACGAGGCCACCTATTCAATCGTATAAGAAGAATGTGGCATCGTCAGTATGTGTGTGTCAATTAGACACTCATCAAAATATAATAAACAAAAATGATTCGAATAAAAAATGTAAAAAAAAATAAAATTATACGTTGTGTTATATTTTTCATTCAAAACTTTTGTGATAGACGGTTTATCTTATATTTATTATGAAATGTTACAAATTGGTAAAGCCTAATCATGGAATGTAACGTAAGTTATTTATATTTTACTTTAAAGTTGGATTGAAATAAAACATTTTTAGGGCACAGTAACCAAAGTGGACAGGAACCATGGTTATTTTGAAGTGGATAACAAGTTTAAAATACTTTTGAATATATTAAAAGCATATAAAGAAAAAACATATCTACCTACATTACAATCTAAAGTAAAAGCAACAAATTTACATAAATTGGGATCAAGTTTTGTAGCTTGTAGGACTACTGTTTTAAAAGGAGACTTTTCCATAATGTACAACTTAAATCCAATTATTAACTTAATTAAAAATTATAAATTAGGTGTTGGTGATCTTATAATGATTGACAAAACATTAAAAATGGTAGAAAAAAATTTTAAATTTAAAAGTGATGAATTAAATGATTTGATTACTGTATCCTTATTTGAAAAATTAATTAAAACAAAAGGAAAGAAACCCAAATTTGACCAGCAATGTATACATTGTTTAAACAGCATAATTGCTCATTTTGATATTAGTTCTGTAAGTGAGTGTAGGTATGTTGACATACAGTCCAATAAATTTATAGAATTTCCAACATGGTCATTTGGAGTTCATTCCAAACCAAAAAATTCACTTTTATTTGGTTTAATATTTGTTCACCCTCAGTATGGTTTTTTAATGTTTAAAGATGCAGTATACAAAATGGTTTGTGTTGTTACTAATAAAGAAAGAAACTTGATTAGTATTAAAAAGTCTTATGCTCTTATTGAAAACTTCAGAGTTATCACAGAAGTATATAAAGACAGTAAAGTGCCAAATTTAGACTACTTAGTTGTTGATTTTAAAGATATCATTTTTGTACATCATTTAGAAGTAAACGAACTCTTAGGTACAATTACACCAACCGAAGAGTTCAAGAAGAAAGAGCAATTTATTTTGAAGAGAAAAAGCACAGTAAGTACATAACTATTTATATATGGCTGATATTAAAAGTTACATTTTTAGATATGTGTGGGTGTCAATAATCAGACTGAAGCATATTTGCAAGTATCATTTCAGAATAAAAATCAAACTGAAAATGAATGTTTCATGATATTACCATCTAATTACACTACAATAATTATGTTTTTACAAGAAGGATTTAAATACAATCTCTACTATAACTTGTCATTGTATGTATTTTGTGCTCTATTGTATATAAGACTTTTTTCAAATGGAAAATTATTTGTGAATTGATTTAAGTTCTGTACAGAATTCTTTTTCATGGAAATTTATAAATATAGTAAAAAAAGCATTTGAGATTGTTGAATATTCAAATACAAAAAAAAAATTCATACATATTAAAATAATACATGCTCTCTTTTAAGAATAGAGGAGAGTAGTTCAATCCTTACCGCAGTGGAAAACTTAAAAATATTTAAATTAGAAGAAACTGAAGCTTATTTTCAAGAATTGGAATTTGCAGGAGATTCTTATGTTGATAAAATTATTCCACTCACAAATGATCAATATCATGTGCCAAAAAATAGTGGTTTATTTTCTTTTGAAGCAGAAGTAAGAAGTAGAGAATTTGTAGAAAATGTATATCCTGAAGCATTTATGAAATGTTTATATGGATTTACTACTCTAGGTAACTAATTTTAAATGATTTCAATTAATTTACATTTATCCTCTATCTTGGATTTTTCTATTTCAGGAACTGAAGTTCATAGAATAGAATTTTCTTATAAAAAAAATGAGTCCACTACAAATGGAAGAATTTACTTATCAAATTGGATAAATAGATTGATGCCACTGGGAATAGTTCCTGAGATGAGAGTAATTGTCAAAAATGTAATACTTAATAAATCTAAATATTTTAAAGATACAATTTTCACATCATTTGAAATTGTTGCATATGAGCCTAAGGTGCCGTTCAGAACTGCAAATTTGTAAGTACTAAATAAGTATTTATAATTATTACTACTATTTAGTTTTTAAAGTAATAAAAGTAATTAGAGGCAATGTCCCCTTCTTTTCATAACATTGATGGATGAACTAATAAAAGAAACTAAACAAAAATCAAAAACACTGCTTATTGGTTATAGAAAATTAGAAAGAATAGACATTTCAGATTGTGTATTTGCTGGGATCTAGAACAAATCAAACACAAAAATAATGACTGTGGCAATTATTATCTGAATATGTTCTTGGACGAGGAAAAAATGGAACAAGTTGATAGTTTTGAATAGTTGGGAATAACTCTAGTAGAAAATGGAGGTCAGGAAATACAACTGAAGAAAAGAATAGAAAAGGCAAACAAAGTATATTAGGCAATGAGAAGATGTCTAATAAATACAAAATAAGTAACAAAACAAACTAAAATGAAAGTACATGAAGCCATTTACAGATCCATTCTTACATTTAGATGTGAATCGTGAGGGAAAAGAGAAAAAAGCAAATTAGGAGCGACAGAAATGAGAAATCTAAGAAGAGTATGTGGATGCAATAGACTGGACAAAATAAGAAATGAAATAATCAGAAAAGGTCTTGATATAGAGCAAAGGCAGCTGTGATGGTGAGGACATTTACAAAGAGTGAGCAATAATATAACTATTAAATGAATTTGGGAAGCTAAAACTAAGAGAAGGATGAAATGAAGAAGGCCTAAAGAAACGTGGAATAATATGATGGGAATAGTTTTAAAGAAGAAAGGGCATTGATTTTATATATTATATATCCACAAATCCATCACTAACGCAAGAGTACTGATAAACACGAGCCGCTATTATTATATTAGCGGCTCAAGTTTTGTTAACAGGCTTGCTTTGGTCATAGATTTCCGGTTGGGACTGTTACTTACTCTAATGTACAGAACAAAAAGTAAGTGAATAAATCAGATTCATTGACTTGCGTAACTGAAAAAACATCATATTGTTATTATTTTTCTATTTGAAATAAGTTACAACATATTTGATAAGTATTACATATGTTGGCTTATGAGATTGCACAATATTTTGAAGCTAATTCTTAAAAATATTTTTAATTAGGAATCTAAACTAATTATAACTTGATGTAATAATAAAATGAACCTTTATTACTTATATGTAAAGATCATAGGAAAGGACATTAATCACAGAGAGAATAATTTTAATAGAAATAAAAACATAAGTGTCTCTTTCAACATATAACGGTCCATATATCGATCCTAACGACTTTTTACTGGTAGTTAAGAGAAAAAAAATGAAAACATCAAGTTATCCAACATAATAGTGAATAGACACTGATAATTGAAATATATAATAAGCGATAAAAAATATTATAAATAACGCCAGATTTAACAGGTAGATTGATTAAATTGAAATACCCATAATGGGTAGTTAATTACAATTAAGAGGGGTTTATGAAATGTAATTTATTCATTAGTAGAGAATAATAGAGCCCTGGGAACGATCCTATACACTCTCTTTAATGGGTGACACGCCAACAGTCATTCAGACAGAACTAGTCATAGTGGCGAAATCTATTCAGGTGAATCTCATAAGAATTTACATCAGTCAGTAAATGTGTAACTCTATAGGAATTTTGTGGGTTATGAGAAGACCAAGACCAGACAAGACTCGCAAAATACTTGGTAGTCAGAACTAGTACTTGGCTTCCCTCACAATTATATCCCAAACTCCATTATAAAGTGGACAAAATTCAAAACAATTGAGGATAAGTCCTACAACGCTGCATTGAGGAAGTACTAATAAGTACTGTAAACCCACTATGTTTTATAAGATTTTTGAAACGTGACGTAATAAACAGTAATGATTAGACTGAAATCGATAGGCAGAATATAAAAGGAAAGGACTTGATTGAAGTAAACCATAATACATATTTTAGTCAGATTATGAAATTTACATTTTTGTTTATAGTCAATAAGTAACAGTTCAATTACTGTTTTAGGTTTGAAAACTGGCAATATGTATGGGGTGAAAGGTACTATCTCAGCCAGGGTAACAAAATCCCCCATGATGTGATAGTGTGGTCCAGGGTTCAAAATATTCGCATTGACGAGATAAAAATGATCAATAGTTGCAAAAATTGTAAAGTTCTAATAGAAGCTTCTGGTCCGTGCATACAGTGTAATAGTAAATTAAAGGAAATGACATTTTCGTTAATGTAAGCAATAGTTGTCATTTACAATACAAAATTCAATTTTGTTTAGAAAGTCTTAAGAACAGTAGAACTTGCTTAAAGTTCTATCTAGTTTTATAAATGACTTGCAGTTTACATGAAATTCTTGGAAATATTTAAAAATATAAAGATTATAAATTACATTCCTTATTTTATGTATTAAATATATTTTTCCTAAAAGAAATTTTCATATATATACATATATATTATATATTTTAGTATGTATACTTCTGACGAGTTTGGCCTTAGCAGAGTAATTGTTACTAACCCAAATATTCTAAGATTAGTATTGGACTTGGAGAAAGCACAATTTTCTATTTGGTTATCTGCTTTTGCAAATGTTGGTGAATATTTTTTTAGTTTATATCAACCAGATAGCGCGTATTATGAACCTAGTGACAATATAAGAAAGGTTAATATTATTTTTTTATATAATTGACTAAAAGTCAAGTCAAATGAATCTTTCTTTATAATTTAATATTTATCAAAAAATAAACTAAAATATATTCTAGCTTTAAAGACTAATTCAATAATTTTTTTAGATTTCAGAACAAAATTACTTTAGGAATATGGTTACCGATTTAGTAAAAACATTTAATAATACTGTAACTGATGGTTTTGAAATAAAATGCAGAAGATTAAAGTGTGAAATAAAGAAGTTCCATAAACATGTAGCACCAAAATGGTTTTATTTAGATGGAAGAAAAAGTCTATTTAAAAAGATGCCCTCTATTTCCTGCATATAAAAAAACATACATATATTGATTTTTATAAAATAAAAAGCAGCAGCATAAAAAATCAACCAAAATTTCTAAAAAAAGATTATGGCAATAAAAATAAAAAATGTAAGAGCAATAACTTGAATATTTAATCACTCTTGATCGTTTTAACTTTGCAGTTTAAGAAATGCATAAATTAAATTAATTTTTATTGCTTTTATCATTACGGTTGTTTGTTTTTAATTTGATTTTGTTTTTAATTAGTTAAATCATTATAATTTATTTATATAATTTTTAATTTTTGTATGTTTTTGATTTTCGCCGAAAATAAATGTTTGTGTTAGATATATCTTTAAACAATTTGATCTATTTTATTAAGATTACATTGATTTTTTATTTTTTATTGAAGAAGTTGCTTGTTTATGCGTTGTGCCCAGAACAACTTTGTCATTAGTCTTTGGATGTATTTTCCTCATTGGTGATTATAATTATACACTTTTTTATATTAAATTTTGTCTAACTGAATGATATTTATTATATTTACAAAAAAATATAAGTAGTTGTCGTAAAACATACATAAGATTAAGTATGGGAAATAAACGTAAAAGCCGTGTTTACTAGTCTACTACTTTCCTTCCTAGGTGGACCTGAACATAAGATATTTATTGGTATTGATTCGGACACATCTCAGTAAGGTTATAAAAACATCATGCTATCCCATCTTCTGGCATTTCATATAAATACATTACTAACTGCTTAAGACTGTTGTGTATTTGAATTTAATATATGTCACATGGTACATATTTCTTAGCAACCGTTTATTTGGGCGGGGTACTTGTGAGGTCCGTTGAAAAATTTGCCCAGATTCTCCTTGTAAATCCTATACAGTGTAGGTATCATTCAATCATTATTTCTCATATTGACATTAACGGCAAAATTAATAATTTAGTTATAGATATTGAATCTGTTTTTCATTTTAGCCTTGTAAAATACTAGTTCAAAAATGATAAGTTATAAAAATACTGTTATCTTAATTAGTTATTATCTCAACATACGTTTAAATAATTATACATATATCATTTTTGTGCCATTTTTGTTAATTTGATTAAATCCATGTTATTTAAAAATCTAAAATCACAGTCAAAGTGTAATCAAAAAAATAGTGTAGAATAACGGGTCAAAATTTATTGATATATTGTAACCTTTAAATCTTCAGTAACCTAAACACTTATTTTTAAACATGGATTTTATTTTGATATTAATAGATGTGACTTGTTATCAAAACTGAAATAGTATTTATTGCTCTACTTTGCTCTCTTAACAATTGGAAACATTCTAACTATTAGAGAACTTCACTTCTCTTTAGAGGTAATAACCATTGGTTTCAATTTATCTAGGTATATTATATAAACGAGTTCTATTTAAATTCTAGAGTTTAATAATTATAAAAATGTATCTCGCTCTAAATGTTGACATATATCTGGAAAAATTCGTTCATTTAATTTAAAAATAATGTTTAAGGCGTTCTCATGAGAAGTTCATATGTTGTGCTAAAACTAATTTTGTTTGTTTACGAGATATATATTAAGCCACTCATTAAGCAAGGACAGGGTCAAATAAAACATGTTTGTTATACAAGCAAAAAATATATATAACCATTTTTCTTTATTATAGTGTCTTATCGACATTTCTTTTTTTGTGGGAATATTCGTAGTAACTGAGACCATTTGATAATGTTTTTTGTAGGTATTAATATTTAAGATGATTGTCCTATATATGACCGAAACTATTGACGTGCGTTTTCAATAATATTTTTAATAAAATATATTTGTCTGCATTGGTCTTTTCACTATGTTATTCATAACAAATTAAAAATATTTTTATATTCTTATACTCGAATACAGCGTACGTTTGTAAGACATTACTTCACTTTGCAAAGGTAAACCCCATGTATTTATACAAAGACCAATGAAATATTGGTTTATTGGAAAAGAAACATAAGTGTGAAAGTTTCTTGTAATACACTCTTACCTGTGAATATACTATATCCAATGACAATATGCCAAATAGCTGTTCCAAAACTAGAAATAATCATACCGGTTCCGACACACCCGATTCCAATAAATGTAAAAGTCCGAATATTTAATATTTTTAATAGAGGTCCGACTATGAGTCCAGCAAAATTTGTCACTACAACACTTAATGCCATTACAAGGGTAATTCCAGTTGCATGTCCGCCTGACAGCTTTTTCAAGTACTCGCCAAAAATTAGACCATAATTTGCAAACAAAGACTGATTCACCATCTGAAACAAAACAAAAAGTCCGATTTTAATACAATTTCACAATACATCAACTCATGATGATATCTACAAATGGTTGATGATATGATATGGTTCATAACAAAAAAAAATACTTTCAACGCAACCCATAAAATTTTCTGCAAAAATATTTGATACATTATGTTCTTCTAAAGGAGGTTTTCCTAATTTAAAAATGGATATTTATAAATATAGAAGACATAAATATAACCATAAAATTGGTTGTAACTTCAGTTTATTAAATTTGTTTTTATTTTTTTCATTTATGCCTAACTGTATTTTATTAATAATTGCCCATAATGCAGCGGCGTGGCGCTACTGATTGCTATTTTTTGTTATTTATCTATGCAGCTGAAGTTTATATAATCTTTGTTTTTAAAACTCGAATACCTATTATATTTCTTTCATGAGGAAAATGCGTGACAAACATTTCAATTTATGTTCAAAAAAGCAATTAAACCACTTAACTTTAACGCAAGGCAACAAAGAGATCCGAGTACTTATAACCATTTAAAAATACTCGGCAATACAATGAAATACTCATTTAGACCACTTTATAAGAATTCAAGATATAATCTTTCACGATTATTTCAACAAAAAGTAGACTTCAGCCCAATTGTTTAATATCCCATACATGTCCAGAATCTGTCAGTTTTTTCCGATTGTTAAAATCTTTGCTTATTTGTATACAGGGTGGTCATAAAGTTTACGAAGCAAATTAAAAATGGAATTAATGCAATGAAATGTACGTCGCTATGATTTATTTTGATTTTCATTGTGATTTACGTTAGGGAACGTTTAATTTTTGCACTTGGTAGCGAAGCTTCATCAATAACGACGGCATAGGTATCGCGGGCTACAAGAATTTAAATTAGTTGAGGATCACCCAAAGGAAAGGGCGTCCCTCATCGGATATTATTGAAAATATTGATCTTATACGTCTAATGATTGAAGAAGACAGTCATGTGGCATTTAGAAGAGTCTGGCATCTTTGCACATATCTCTTACCTCGATACATTCCATTTTGCTTACTAATTTAGCCGAGAGGAAACTTTGTTCTCGATGGTTACCACATTATCTATCTTCGAAGAAAATTATTATATGTTTAGTAGCCAAAGCTGGTTACCTGGCACAATTGCTTAAGAAAATCATCGAATAGTACATTCGTATTGGTAAGCAACAGTTGGCTGGCCCGCAGTATGAAATCAATGGAGAAAAACACACCATAAATCTGCAATCTTAATGCAACATCCCATAAACTGCACGCCAACAGTCGACTGATTGAAAAGTAAAAACATCGAATTAATGAACCATCGTCCTGATTTGACTTTTTCACGTTTTCTGCCATTAAAAATGCTCGGAAGAAGCCATGGATGTATTCAAACCACAAATTTGAGCATACAAATTTCTAAGTGGAATAAGTGTTTTAATAAACGGTTTGAACACATAAAAAATAACGTAGTATGTATAGGCGAATACTTCGAAAAACAGTAAAATAATCTTTTTGTTTATAAGCTTCTTTACCTCTCCATTCCCAAATATATTCGAATGGTTCTGTGTCTATTTATCGGGTCGGGTTTTTTTTGCTAATATAATGATCCATAATCGATAAAATACAGTTATTACAATATTTTTATTATTATATCATTTAAGTTATAAGTTATAAGTTTAAGTTATTTTATTGTAACTTTTTATCAACGATAAATTGTTATCAATGTCGTAAATCAGAGTTACACCAAGCAGGACAACAACAAATTTTATAAATATAAACCTTTCAACTTTTATAACGACATTGACTGGTGACGTGATGATGCAGAGATGAGAATTAATTTAAAATTTCAACTAAACTTAAGGAAAACATTGGTCGTTTTACGATTTCTCAGAATGTTTCGATATATGCACGCATTAAAACGGTGTACCTATTGATAAAACTAGTAATAAAGAATTACACAAGATTGTGTATTATAGTTTCTGCAAAGTAAAAGAGAAAGAAGCATATTTTCACATAGAATATTAATGAAAAAATTAATTAAGTATGAAATGTCCTATTAAAAAAAATATTTTTTTGTCTAGCCCTTAGAATTTTTACAACTTCTCTTGAAAATACTTTAGCTTATCTAAACACAAATTAAGATATTCAGGAAATAGAAACCAAATGGATCTACTGAATAAAGGAGGGGAAAGATTTTACCTAGATATATATAATTACTGGCACACGTGTTTTTAACCGGATCCATAAACTGACAAAGTTATTGAGATGAATATAAATAATTAATATATTTGTTAATTAGAAAAAATAAATCTGAAAATATGATATTTTAATAAAGTAGCCCAAAACAACAACAATTATATATTAATATATGTGTTTCAAAATAGGTAAACTCATTATAAATTATTAGGTAATGTATATCTGGTTTATCCATAGAATAATCATTTTTATCTCAATTCAAATAATAAAATTTGTTTTGTTGTCTTAATGTATTAAAATTAAGATAATATTTAATTTATAATTAATTGTAATTCCAATTAAAATAATTCAAGGATTATATTATATTTATAAATGATCAAGAAGGTATATAATAATTAATGTTTTTAAAGAGCACTTCAATACATTTTTAAAGATTTTATAAAGCCAAGAAGCTGTGGGTGAGATATTCGAAAGTAATTCGCATTAGAATAGTAGTTGAGGTTAACCAGCTTAATTTTTAATGTAAATGATGATGAGCGTATGTGTAGCTCACTACCAATCGATGTACAATGAGACATTTCAAAACAGCTTCCATATTTTACCAAAATAACGATGCAGTATCACTAACTATAGGGAAAATACGGGCGATGTAGATGTATGAATATTCAAAATAAATATATTTATTTGTTTATCCTTTTATAATATTGTCATAAGAATCTTTAGAAACCTCTCCCGGTGTGATGTGGGTTTGCAAAAGCTATATAGACTTATTCGCTTTATTTTTTGAATTGAAATCATAATTGTTAATATGCTGGTAAAATATCTGAGAAATTCAAAATTCTATCAGATTTGATGAAACTATGAAATAAAGAAATACCTAAAATGTCCTCAGTATAAAGTATTGAATGTACAATTAAACCTGATAAGTTCAATTATTTTAGATTACATTTTGGACTAAATACCTATATAATAGTAACCAAAAATTTTTTTTAGGAAAAGAAGAATATTATTGTATATATTGCTCAATGGAAGTTGGTTAAAATGTTTGTGATATAAGATTGCTTACGGTTGTAAAAAATCTGCCAATCTTGCGTCAGTCTTTGAAAATGGTACATTGGTAGTGAAACCTTGGTCAGATAATATAATTTAAAAAGTTTTGTAATACGTTGGAAATTCAGATAAGTACAATTTATCTTTTCATATTTATTAATATCCGTTATTTTTTCAAAATGAGTGTACCAGTTTTTTGATAAAATAAACTCAATCTGTGTTATCAATAATTACTTGAGTTTTAAACTACTTCAACACCAAATTAAAAGTATACACCACAGGCGCGCGTTTGGCTAAATATGTTAACATCAACAGGAGATGATTAAAAAAAAGTAAACTATAGAAATCTTTTTACTGCCTTTAGTACAACATAGCTTTCATTTTCTGGTACACCGATGAGTTAATTTTCCCCTCAGTGAAAACGTTTCAATATAGAAGACAAGAGATTTAGGAATATAGCGGAAAGTAATGGTTGTTGCGATATAAAAATAATTGATAAATTAGTTAATAAACATATACACAAGAAAAATCTTTGAAATTCTACTTTAGGATGGAAAATAGTAATCATAAATATATTTCAATTCTATTTAATGCACATTATTACGAGAGCTTCGCAAAGTTTTCAATAACAGACTTAAAATTAGTTTGTACCTCATAAAATTATTTAGTACCTATTATTTGTAAATCTATAAGACAAAATAACATCTTTAAAAAAACTGGAATATATTAAAGTATCTGTACAGATGAACATTTAGCTCATTTAATATAATAGTAAAAATGCAAAATCCTGTGTTATCAAAAATGTTCTTAACAGGCGTCATAGATTAAGTCTAGATAATTTTAAATTAATTAAAAATATTACTGATAGTTGGACGCATATGAAAATATATAAATTTATAGATGTAAGGAGAGCCTAAATCAGAATCAAGGACCTATCTCTTACAGTCCATTGGATTGTTTGGTTAAGGATGACTGATTTTTAAATACCAAACATAAAAATAGTGTAAATAGTAGTTTAAAATGAGTTATAATCATTTGCTGATGATGTTAAGTTAGTTAGCGAAATGTACGTAGAATGCCTTATTTTGATTTTTTGGTGTCAAGTTATTTAAGACTCAGGCAGTTACGAAACCGACAGGTACTAATCTCCAACATAATCATAAAAATTGATACAATAGAAGTAAAAACGTAAATAGCAAGGAAAATTTCATGTATTCTATATATAGGGTGTCCCCGAAAAAGTGCGTTTCTTATAGGTACGTGAAGATTGTAAAATTAACAACAAAAATTTATTATAAAATATTTTCCGTAAGCTATACATTTTCTCGAAAATATTTCAATCAAACCTTACGCTGCGCACCTTATATTTATGGTAGACAAGTACTTCTCGTTGTAGATAATAATAAAAATTATACATACAGATATAATAACTATGGATATAAAAAAGGTTGATTTAAGAAAAAAAATAAATAATTCTGTCCCCTCTAGATCTAGAATAATCTTTAATTCTTTAAATTCATTTGATTTTGTGTCGGAATTTTGGCAGCCTCTGGTAAATATTGTTAGATACTTAAATTGAATTATTTAAAATTTATTAGATGAATTTGTCAGCCCTAACAATTCAATGTGTATATATATAACCAAAAACTTAACTGAATTAATACCTTAGGAGGTTAGATATACAAAATTGTAGATTTCTTTTAACAAAAATAAAGGACTTGACCTTTTTCAGTATATTAAAAATGTTCATGACCAACCATAAAATGTTTGAAAATTTGTTTGCCATTCATAAATTTGATCAAAACGAATTCAGAAGGGTCAGATTATAGCCTAATTTCTATAAAAAGTAATGTAATTGTTATAAGTGGGCAGTAAATAAAAATACTAATTTAAATCGATGAAAAGCATTTTATTTGTCTTTTATGTGAATCATTCAGTTTAATTAAAAATTAGTTGTAGTATGTTAAACTAAAAATTTAATGGCCTACTTATTTATTTATGATAAAAATTTTATCTCGCGCAAAACATCAAAATCCTATTGTATGCATCACGTAAGTGTTTAATACAATTTCTAAAGTAGGTAAGTAGTTATTGCGATAATTCAAGTACAAAAACGTGACATAACATATAAGGAACTTTTAGGTTAAATTCTTTGAAAATATATTACAAGAGATTGTGTATATACAATTTATGAATTTTAACAGTTTCTGTCTATTTTTTCTTTAACTTTTAAACATATATTTTTAGTCATACAGCACATATACAGCATGTAAAAAATATGTGATTTTTAACAAAATTCGGTATTTGATGTATGAAAGTGATATCGATCATTCAAATTTAAGCTGAGTTAAAACGTAACAGTAAGATCACCCTATATAAGTATTTTTTAATTTTTTAGTAATTAACGAAATGTCCACATTAAAATGTTTGACATTTGTTCTTTGTATCGGTTCACTAACTTTTTGTTAAATAAAACATTTACACCATGCTCTATTAATATTTAATATGATTTCCTTTAGACTTTCGAAATTAATTTTTAATTGAAACATGTTCTCTTTAACCTTATTCTAATCTAGGATTCTAATTAAACAATTTTTAATATTTCAATTTCTCGCCCTTTTAAATTCAAATCTCGGTGAAATCAGTATCGCACAGCGTTTTAGAATTAAATGGTCTTCACGTTGCTCTTTTCTATTTTACAGTTTGTTCATATTTCCTTATTTTTAACGCTATGAATATTAATTCTGCTTAAATAAAATTTTTCATGCAATTTTGTAATTGAGTTCCATCCTTCAATATTTTCGTATTGAAAGTCAAGACAAGACAAAACAAAACTTACTTTTTGAAAAAGCCTCGACCTAAAAGCACCCTTTCTTAATTTCGTAAAAACAACAATAGTGCATAGGTTTGGATGAAAAAAAAACGATCCTGATGTGGTTTATATAGATACTAATGTATCTTAAAACGAAACAAGTGTACATAGGTAGAAAGATATATATATATAATCAATAAACCTTGTAGTACCCGAAGGTGTAAGGTATACATATAAACTATTTCAATCATTGTCCATAGACAAATTCTTTCCATTTTGTCTTGTCCTTCGCAATTCCCTTGGTCGTCTGTAAGTTGATCCCTCTGCTTCTTAGCAATTTCTCCGTGGATAAGTTCCATGTCATGGTCGGTCTTCCTCTTGTTCTTCATTGTAGTGATTTTGCCTCCCATATCTTCTTCGTTAATCTGTCATTATTCATTCGAGCTACGTGTTCTAACCATCTTAGTTGACACTTTTTTATGTTTGTTAATATTGACTCAACTCCCAATTCTTCTCTTACTGTAGTGTTTTTCACTCTATCTATCTTCGTTATTCTCATGATTTTTTTCAAGTATTTTATTCCTATAGCTTGTATTTTGCTTTTCAATCTCTTGGATAACACCCAACTCTCGCATCCAAAGGTAAGTATTGGAGCATATACTACATTTAATTTTACTTTTCTAGATATTTCTTTCTTCCCAATAAACGAGGTTTTTAGGGTATGAAACAATCGTGATGTACAATTCTAGTGTTTATTTCTAGTTCCTGGTCTCCCTTGCTATTCATGTGTACTCCAAGATATTTGAACGTGTCAACTTGTTCTATTCTTTTTCCTCTTGAAGTTATATTAGCATTTACGTGTGTTTTTCTGATAACCATAACTTGGGTTTTATTCGCATTTATAACCATATTTTTATGCCATATTTCAAGATTCCTCTGGAGTCCATCTTCAGTGTTGGCAAATATCGCCAGATCGTCCGCAAATGCACACTGTCTGGTCCACACTAGTTTTAGGTTTCTGTGTCCCACGAAAACTTTATCTGTGTCTTTTGTAGCTTACACAATTACATCATTCATAATAATATTGAACAGCAGTGGATTTAATACTCCTCCTTGCCTTAAACCATCGTTGACAGTGAATATCTGAGATTCCATATTATCGGTTCTTACATAAGATTGGTTTTTTCTGTATAAACTAATTATTGCATCTCCTAGTCCTTTGTTTACGATTCTCTTTTCTAGACTTTTTGCAACCAATTTTTGGGTATTCGATCAAATGCCTTTTCTATGTCAATAAAGGCTACATATATTTTCCTGTTGGTCTCTATCATTTTTTCTGTAAGATATAATAAGCGTAAAAACAATAGAAACCACCAGTCAGCCTATCTATTTTCCAAAGAACGACTTACTAAAAATAAAAGAACTACAAAATATTGTAACCGTTTGAAAAATAGAAATAATTTTGAAATATTTCCATGTATTTGTTTTTTAGTAGCATCCTTTCACAAAATTATTTATGTAATTACTACCTTATAATTTGAAATTTCTAGTAGCGTAATATGGCCATTAGGTGTGTAGGATAAGCTTTAGTTAAACTTAGATATATATATTTTAATTAATTATGTATAGCAAGTCTCAAGTTAACGAGGTCAATATGTTAAATGGATTACATACTTTGTTTTAGTTTTACTATTTGGCACTTTTGAGTAATCTGTTTAACATTATTGTTTTCTAAACAATTGCAAGAGGGAATGACTTGGATTAATTCGAGCATTCTCTATTGCAAGCTTGAGACAATAACTGTGTCTTAAAAATAAACATATCCTTTTAAGTATTATTCTGAGACTCCTTTTAACTGCGCTATGGGCGTATAGTTGGGAGATATTTTATGGCGATCCTGCCAAACAAATTTGGAGCGTTATTAATAGAAAATTGCTGGATCAAATCAGTCTAAGGAAGTAAAACAGGAAATAGTCATCGCAGAATCTGGAAATAGCCAAAGTACCGATACGAAGATTGGAAGCTGGTCAGTAAAAGAAATTTTGGAAGTAGTTTTAGTTTTGTTGTAGTGAGAAGAAACCACCGATGGACTAAAATTATTTTTGCAGTTTTTTGGAAATCTATTAAAAACACCGAAACACGTCCTCTTTCAAACTTAATTATACATTCTCCAAATGGAAATGGAAATATGATTTATGTAAGTCCAGGTTAGTCGGTTTCCTATATTTTCAATTGAACATTCCGTATTATTCTATATTTTTCAAAACGTCTCGATAATCATTCTTCAGCTTATCCTTGTCTAAAAACTAATTTAATTTAATTTAATTAATTTTTAGGACCCTTTTTCTATTATGATGCGATGAAGAATATGTATATATATATAAAATACACCCCATCTCATTTCAACATCGTTTGTAAACAACTAAACTCTTCAAATACATGTTTACCTGTTAATTCGTTTTTTAAGATCAGAAATGGTACTAAGCAATTACTTTTGCGATAATCCAGTCCTGCAATTGCAGAGATATAAAGGGGTGTTGTCTGGTTGAATTTAAACCAAACATCTTCATTCGGCAGGTTCGAATCATCTGGTTATAAAATTGCCAAAGAGGATCAATTTCGTCTCATATTCAAAAATTTTCTTCAATAAAAATTGGAAAAATTAAGTATCTCAAAGCAATGAAGATTTTTGTTGTTCAATACCTACAGTTTTGCTTGTTTGCTTCCCTTGGAACAGAATAACGTGAAAGATAATTCGGGTGAAAAAAGAATGTTACCAAGAGCTCATTTCTGTCTAGCTTGTTCATTAACCGTTCGCACAAAACCATTCTACCATCTGGATCGTCTTCTGTTGGCTGTTGGGCCAAAATTAGAAGGAAAACATTATGACCATTTCTTTTAATTCAATACAATCGACTCAATTTTCATGTATTTCTCTTCTTAAAGGAAAAGAATTTCAAAATTTCACCCTGTACTTATTCATTTAGACCATAGGTATTATAGGTCTTCAAAACTATTTAATGATACGTTAAGAGCCAACATCATCACGTGACTTTTTCCGACTAAAAACATCTGCCTCCTTATAGACGAGATAGTCTATACAGACCTACAAAGACATTACCTATAAACACGTCTCCTTTCTTCCGATTTGATTTCATGAAACAAAGAGAGAAACAAATACGATTTCAACAAAACTGCTTTGGTAACATATCTTTTCCACTAGAATACTATACAGGCCCGGTTTCTATTTTTTTTTGGCACATATACGAATGGACGGAGTATAATATATGTTTGCAGTGGGTTAAATTTATGAAGTTGTGCACTGAAACTGATTTAATGAGAAAGTTTCCAACAATGGATCAATAATCAGAACGTTAAACTTAATAAAAATTTAAAAGATATAACAAACATTTGCCGGCTTTTTCCAGTCAAATTTCAATGAAAATATTATTTCATAAATTAATTTTTGTGATAAAATCACGAGTGCATAGGATTTTGTCCTAAAATTGTTTGATACATTTTCATCAAAAATAAAAATTTCATTGTTTGAAATTTTATCAAAAAAAAAATAAGCTCTTGTGTATACACTTGCGAAAAAATCATAATATATTTAAATGTGCTAATAAATTTTGAATAACTGAGCATGTAGTAAAATATGTTCCCCGAGAAGTCATTCGTGTATACGACAAACGTATATTGTGATTTTTATCATTCTCGGTGCAAGTATGCTCCATGATTATTTAAGTCTGACTCAAGTTGTTTACAATTTCCGCAAGCGGTAGTGTTACAAATACTAATTCAAATTTTTCGAAAACCTGTACTAGGCCGTAGTCAGCGTCAGGCGTGAAAACTTAATATTCAAAATGTATCAACGCTGTTGCCAAATTATAGATTTATATATTTCTAGAGTATAGGCGTAATCTACTGACTAATTTTTTCCAGTATTTCGTTTTACTGCTAAGTGGTTGAATTAAAAAAAAGTTGCATCAAAACTTTAAATTTAAAAAAATCTGCATGAAAGGGGAGGACGTATACCTTTTTTGTTTTGATAGTTTTTAGTTATTTTCTCCGGTACTTAAAAATATTTTAAAAAAAGGAATACGTCCCCCCCTTTGGTGTAAAAATCTGCATTTCTCAGTTTTTGAATTATCTAATTATCTCAATCCGTTTTGGAAATATTTGAAATTTACGATTTCACGCGGTATTGTTGGCTCTTAAGTTCAAAAGTTGACATGTTTCAGCGTTTTTCATAGATCTTTAAACTAACAGCAATAATAATTTTCTTGCATAAGTAGTATCCACACCGTATAAGCGAAATATACTTACATATTATTCGGAAAACGCATAGATTAATAGTAATATCCAATGAAACGCTGTTCTAAAAACCGTTTAGAACGGCCTTGGCAAAATTAACAATGATTCGACCTTTACAACCAAAAATAATTACGAATTCAAAAATTTACATCTGAAAACTTTGAAATCAACATTTATACGTTTCCTTTCCAAGATAAAGTAGTTGCGATAAAATTGTGAAAACGTGACATTGATAGGAGAACAACTGTTATAAAGTTATGATATAACTATGTTCCTATTTTAAAGCACGTGACGATCACGCAGTAGTAATACACCTGAGACTATAATAGATTAGTCTAGGTGTTTACGTGAACTTTTCAGAATAACACTCTTGTCTTATCCTTATCAATTCATGACAAATAGTTGCCCAAGGATTTCCTATTTTACATTTTAAAAAATTGACCACTTCCATGTAATGTGAATAGGTCTAAACTAATTAAAAGTTTTTTATTAGGTTAGATTGTTGGAGAAGCTTTCTGCCCTTTCCCAATCTGCGAACTTTCAATATTTATTACAGCTTTGGCTTCTACCTAGAGATGGGTTGATGGTGTTTCTAAGAATTGTTTTGGAATATCTCCATCCTGTAATTTCTTGCCATGCATATAACGCTAAATAAAACGATCTTGTGAGAATACAAATACAAAAGAACTTTAATTCTTGTAAAACCGATCACATTAAATGATACCAAAAGATAACCGGATTCACTCATATATTAGTTAAGACACTGAACTAATGAATTCAATTGACTGGTTCGACACCTTGATGTCTAGTTAGGTTCAAAGCACAAAATACGTTCGGACTCTACATAATTGGTTTTTTTGCGAAACATATCAACGGTTCTTTGTATTCATCAGAATTTTATACATATTCATTAATATTATCATACACTTGACTATACTAAGTGGTCCGGCAGTGTTGTCTCAAAAAATTGTCAGCTTAAAAGTTAAAATACGGAATAGTAGTTAATATGGAGATATTTTGTTTTAATAATAGTCATATTGTATAATAATAATAATAATAATAATAATAATATTTTAGAAGGTTGAGGTTGTTGGATGGGGTCCAGAAAACAAGAACTCTGTTTTTTATTTCATTGCCGACGTTTCGGTCCTTTATTGGGCCATCTTAAGGGGACTACAAACAACTGATACATTAAATATCTTTTTTTGTAATATTAACAAAAAAATTAAAAAAGATTGAATTATAGAATAAACAAAACGGTGTTGCTTACTGATTTTTTTTGGGTTCTTTTAGTCAGTATTATAATCTTGCACATAACAACAATTCTCATAAATTTGTTTCGAGAAAACCGACTGAATTTTTTGCCTTTTTTGTAGACAATTTTATTTATTTTTAAGTACTCGCAGAAATATCCATTTAGATAATTATGACAAATTAAAAAATTATTTTCTTCTTATGTAAGATTCAAAACTATGACCTCTGAATTATGAATTCAATAATGCTCTAAATATTGAACTATCCACCCTCACTTTTAATATAATTATATAAATGAAAAACCTACAATCTCTAACAAAGATTTCAGGTGTACCTGCTTTATTCCAAAAGTTCTATTTTAGTATGGAACTCATTTTGATCGTTTTTATTTGATAAAAATAAATTATCCAGTAATAAATTAGTCATTTACTAATTATTGTTGTCTTGATATAAACATTGTTATTTTGCACGAAAAATATATCTTTACTGTTTAATTTATTCATTAATTAAAGTATACTATTTCAATTTAGTTCTTTTGGAAATTGGAAACTCGATCACTTATTTTATGAGGTTGGTTTTTGCTTTTGAAAAACTTTAAAAACCGTTGTTTACAAACAAAGGATTAGAAATGTTTATCAGTGTAAATAAAATGTCCCCCATTTAATGATATATAACCTTCTTATCAGTGAATATTTATTATATTTTTTAACCATTTCCCTTTACATACAGATTACGCTTATCTAAAAATAAACCAACATGAGTTTTGCTCATTTTCGAAATTGTCTTTAGAAAAACAATGCAACAGGTACAGACGCAAGTAGTGGATTTTTTTAGATGAGAAAATTACAAAATGTCTTAATACGAATACTTAAGTGAAATGGAAAAAAATGAATATCTTAAACAACTAAACAAATTTATGTTTGAATTATATTTTATTATCATAAATTAAAGATTAATAGGAAATGTCAAGTAATTATTTACTATGAGGAAATAATACGCAATCAAAAATTCTAACGTTATTACAAAAAAGTAGAAATTTATAAACTAAATAAGTAAGTAGAACTCCATAAAAACAAAAAATTATACTTCTATTTGGTAATGATTGAGTAAAAAATAATAAGAGATTGAAAGATTTTTAGTTTTTTTAAGTAAATACACCACTGCACTTACTAACGTATTAAGTATAAATATTAAAAGAATTTCTTCTATAAACTTAATCCGGAATATGAATTAACATAAAGTTAAGAATATATAGAATTCCATTATATAATCATACATCCTTGAAACTTTCACGTGTTTTTATAACGCCAATTATATTATTGATAAAGCTATTTTTTGAAAGTTGTCTTCAAAGGAAAAGGATATATTGTATTGTCTTTTTAGAATACAATTACAACCTTAAGAATACAAGTACTCCACCATTGGAAAAAAACTTTTATAGTATCTTTTATCTTCTTTTATCGGTACTTCTAATGTCTACCACATTTGTTGTCCTCCTATCAAGAATCTTTCATTGATTGCTACTTATTCATTATGCAGAATTAATATTTGTTTTTTAATTATTTTATAGACATCAAAAAGATCATTACGATTATATTGAACAACCACTTTTGTTATCTTTGACGTAATGGATTTTTCTATTGTATATTTCTCGGTATTGCCCTTTTCCGTAGAAATTATAGCCCATATTCATTTTTGGATTTTAAACTTTAACCCTGTGTATCTCAAAAATGGGAGGCGCTAGGACTTAAATTTATTGGACAAACCCTATTTATTTTTGGACGTACTATTCACAAACCTTGTATGTATTTAAAAACAAATAAAAAAATGGTGATATCTAAAAACACGTTATGCTTTACAATTGAAAAATTTCCTTATTAACATAAAATTTGTAAAACATTAATCGTTAAATAGTTTTGATCGGTTACTTGTAGTATATGAGTAGTAAATATAGCAATTTCCACATTCGTTTTCGGTACCAAAAAAAAAGTAAGTTATTTTTTGTATTTTTTGTATTACCGTGGCAACTGCCACCTATATATAAATTGACTTCTTTTTGTATTAAAACCCTTAAAATACGTATTGAGGGTTACTGAAAAATATTTCTTTAATTCTTATTTTTTATATTATCTATTATATTCTGAATAGTAGCATTATATTATAAACAGTTATTTTTTGATAAATATGTGAAAGTTACGAAGATTCCATATAGAATAGATTATTTTTCCGCATGGTGCTTTCAAATTACGTGATTTTAATAGTTCTAGTAAATATGTTTATAAGTTTGTTACGGTTAAATTACGTTTAGATTTAAATCTTTATTTTTTGCTAGAGAAAATAGAATACAGGAAATCTCATTGGCAAGCCTTCTATATTATCTATTCACTAGAAAGCAATACATACGCATTCAAAATTCCTGGGCGCTTATTTTTAAATTATATTTAAAATTATAAGAACTTTTTAAATAGAGCACGATTTTTACAAAGAAAAGATCTGTGCTTTAATAAATTATTTATATGTTTGGTAATTTTAAATCGAGCTCCTTAAAACATGAATCTGTAGATACTTATTACTTAGTAATTTTACTAATAATACATTGTTATTTAGGTATATAATATTATTCTTATTTAAATTTTAAGATGCGAAAATGAAAAATCCGATAAATTTATTTAACGTTATATTAACGTATTATATTAATAAAATCGTAACTTTGTAAACTGTCTAACTTCCGTATATTGTTTTTGAGATCGTCCCGTTTATATTTGTGTCTAAAAATATCAGACTATTTCGGTATGAGTAGATACGACAAAAACCTAAGTTCAATAGACTTAATTTAGATTTTCTTTGTGTGTTTTTTCAAAATTCAAGACTAAATTATCTAAATAAATATACAATGTAATTACTAATTACACTTTCGATAGATACATATTTGACCTATTTTTATTACTTAATGCAACTCATTTAAATTGGGTTAAATCACATTTAGGTTACAAAATCAAGTAAGAGAGAGAAATAATTCCACAGAAAGTTGTTAGTTTAAATTAACAAAAAAGACCTTACTCATGTATACCTCATTTTATTACTCAAGAATCTAAATGGAAAACTCATGGACGGAGAATTAACAACGATACTTTTGTCTCTGTTTTTGTACTTTTTTAACAGAATTTTAATAAAGCTGAAAGTAAGACGGTATTAACAAGAATGCGTAAATTTATTGAGTCAATATTTTTAAGTTTGAATAATACGTTAGCAAACATGTAAACATGTCAGTTTTCGATCTTCAGTTTCGATGAATACAAAAGTTCAGTTCAGACCATCTTTGTTCATAAAAATATAAAAATATGAATAATTTATGAGCTTATCAGTCTACGTTTAGTTACTTATATTTATTATAAAAAAACTAAAAAGGTATTTAAATTTTACAAACATTAATTGCTTTTTTTTAATTGCTTGTACGTTTGAATGAACTTTGGCCTAACGGAATGGAATTTTAGTTACATTGGCTCTACAATTTTCGTTTTAATACTTGATTTTATACAGAATGCCTAATGTGCTACTTGATCTTGATTGATTCATTTAGAAATAAAACGGAAAAAAGTGCGAAATAATGGAATAGTTGGAATTTTCTTAAGAAACCAAATTCGAATTTACATATACAAATGTATGGAATGTTAATTGATAATACTGATAAAAAATGTATTCTATAAAAGCTTGTCTCTCTTTGCTGGACTACTCGGTACATAGCATATGCATATATCATTAAATGAAGTAGATCAGTTATTTCTAAATAAGATAACAAACAATTCTATAAAATATACTCAACAATGGGTTGTATTACAATTAAATTAAAAACCTTTTGAATTTTAATAAGCTTATGAGTGACGTCATGTTAGTATCAAAACAAACTCGACTTATTTTTCAAATGAACTATAAATGAAAATGACGTGTATTGAGGATTTTTATATTATTACAGGGCCCTTTCATTATTAATCTGTAAATAATTTTTTGATAATTACTATTTATTTTTAATAAATATAACTGTAGATATAAATATACAGATGCTAAACTCTGAACATTTCTCTCGATGTCTGTTTAGGAGTGTCCTTCTTATTTTTTTATTTGCTGTACTTCCTTTATTTAATAATGCTAGTGAGAAACACAATAAAATCTCTACTAAATACTCAAGCAACATAGTTTTTTCGTTGAATATACGTTATAGTTACTAAAAACATGATGTGCACTCATTTCATTTTGTCGAGAACTTGCAGTGCCGTTGACATATGAACAATAACAGAATCAGCTGACCGTAATTCGATTTTAACGCTTTTAACTATGAACAAAACCTTCTATATGCCGGATAAATGTTAGTCACCATTTATGTCACGAATCTCAAAATAAATAAATCTAGAATTTATTAACTACATTAATATAAAACTAGGTGATTTATCTTAAAGTCGTTCATGTGATGTTTTTACATATTCTAAATAAGATTCGCTGGAAAAAATATCGAGATTTTTTATGTTCATCTATAGGATAATTTTTTAACTTTTTTACATGAGTCAATAATAGAAGGGAACTTACATTTACAAGAACACTACCAATAACTACCATCCAGCCCCAACCGCCATCGTGAGGATGCTTATCACGTCGTTCCTTCATGTTTCACAACATCAAATAACTTGAAGAAAGCTACTAGTTACTAAATTAGATATCCAAAATAATATATTATCTTCTATTTGTATGATTAATTTGATAACAGTCGATAATCAAATATGAAAATGACAATAAAAAAAATGTAAATCAAAACTTAATCAAATATTTTTATTTGTAAAGCTTTTTATTGGAAATTGATTTTGCGGTAAGAAAATTTGCTCAGCGTAATTATTTTTTGAATGTAAAAATAATATATATATATATATATATATATAAGATATAAATAGGTCCAAAAGTTTGGAAAATCTAGCTATTTGTTATTAACATCGGAATGTCTAAAAATAATACACGCCGCCCAAAAAACAAATAAGCATAAGTTGAAGCCTCAAAGTGAATCTCTGTTTTGAATTATATCTTTAAATCTTTAAATGTTCATGTACTTAGGAATAGAATAGTAGATTCTGTAACAAGGTTAGAATGAAAAACATTCGAATTTTATTATTCTAACCGAGTAACAGACTATATTTTCTCCACGACCAGAAATGTACTCGATTTTTCACTCATTATATTATTTAAATTAAAATTTGTTATTATGGCGCCGCCATTTACATCTGCCATTGACAGTTTTGACATCTATGGCTGTCGATATTGTTTAGAACAATTAAGGAATACTATTCCATCACTTATGAAAATACATGCAAAACACATAAGAAGCAAAACAAGTGTTTCGGAATAAATATTCTCTCTCAATAGTGAGAATGTTTACATTATTTTATTAAAAATGATTTTGGAATTACCACATTCCACTAATGGTCGTAGAGAAAATAATATTCTGTAACCTTTAGTACATTTCGCAGTCACTTAATGTACGTTAGTGCAAAATTTATTTTTTAGATAAACCAATTTGTGCATTTAAAATTTAAACTACTTTAATCCTCTTATAGATTTGTACTATTGAAAAAAGTGCGTTCATTGAAAAGATAGCTAAAGATAAAAATCACTGTGAAATTTAATAGATTTTAAGGGTAAAGTAATTGTTTTTATGTAATGATATTTAGATTATTCTAAACTTCTTTAATTAGTTAGTAACTATAAATTAATTCTAAGGAAAATCTATCAAAATCAACGCTTTACAGTTACATGCAACTCGCTGGTAGAGGAACTGGAATCTTTAAAATTAGCAGACAGGTTAGGTAAAATAATCTTTATCATAATATATTCTCTAATAACTTTGCAAGGCATAAAGAAAATATGAAATTTTTTCAGTTAAACAGGTCAAGATTGAATTGCTACAATTACCTGATACACATATTTAAATGTGAATATTACCACCATATGTTAGCCCAAATCAATCGAGACAACATCTTTGCTATTCTTTATTACAAGTTTAGATTTTAAATCCGAGCTCAAACAATAATTACAATAAACAACTGAATGAGGAAAATTTCCAGCTTGCTTCATTCGAAGACTTTTATCTATAATTTTTAGATCCTATAATAACCTGATCTTAGGAGTTTAATTGCTGTGCACATAGGAACTTTTGGCTGAAGAATAAAAATAAATACTGTCGATTGTATGCTCAATTATCTTAGATGAATTCAATTCGAAATATCTGACTTTAAGCATAAAATTAAAATGAATTTTATTAGAAACACGGGGTTTCTAACCTTAGGGATGAATCACTTTAGAGCCGCTAACTTAAAACCCCAATGTACAAATTAAAATAAATATTTCTTGGTATCAATAAAGAGCTTCTTCTGTAATACCTAAAATAGCAAGTAATCATCAACAGACTTGCTTGTCTGTAATTTGAAATTAATAAAACACTAATTTTTTACCAATCCCACAATACAAATAGACTTTAATAACCTATATTGTGAATTTAATTATTTTCTTGTTTCCCAAACCTAACCTAATCTAACCGCTAATAAACCCTTAAATTTAGATGATGAAATGATGAAATATTTAATGTTGTTTATATTTTTAGTTATAATTGAATTACTAATAGAACATTTAAAAAACAGCAGGTATTTAACCCAGAATATACATTTTTGGGATGTTCAATTTTAGCTACCTATTTTCCTGTTTTTTGTATATTTTAAAAAATATAGAACAATATAAAGAATCATGTGACTTAAAAGGATTACGAATTAAATATCTAATATGGGAAGACAACATTAAACTGCATTAGTAGTTTGTTTTGCGTGCATGGGAGATAAGCCAAATATTTTTTAACTTTACGGCAATTTAAAATTAGATTTTAAAAATAGATTAGCTACTTAACAAAATAGATGTAAAATATGGACTTACATTTATCAAAGCAGCGCCAAACACTACCATCCATCCCCAACCACCGTCAGGTGGAGTCCGTGGTTGCTCCATTTTTGTAAATAATTTCTCTATCGTGTTTACGTACAAACTAAACCGACTTACACTTCAGTAAAATAATCATATTTTCCTTATCTTTTCCTCATATTTGGATCAGCATGTATCAACTGATAATCTCCTTAGTGCCCCATCTCAAACAGATCGCCATTTTGGCGCGTATTTTGAAAAAATAACTTAATTAAGAATATGATTTTAACTTTAAGCCTGCAATTTAGTTGGAGGAGCGAGCAATTGCCTGGACAACGTTTTAAATACTGGTTAAAAGTGTTAAATGTTAAAATGTTATGGATACTCATAGCACCGATTGCGCCACGCATAGGCGTCACATCGACTGAATAAAAATAACGTCTATTGTTATTTACCGATTCAATTCTAAGAGTTTAGCTTTTTCGTATTAATGTTTTAAATTTTTCAAACATTTTCACTAGTTTTTATGTGTCTTAAAATTATAATTCAGTTATTAACAGTTCATTAAATACAAAAGTGCTTCTTTATGTTAAGTTAGTACCGATTATTATATGTAATTGTTAAATTATTCAATAATTGGTAACATTTTAAATATTAATTTATTGTACATCATCTCCATTTTTGTACCCGTTTCAATAACCATTGATGTTGACACACGATAATTTCAATAAAATAATTAACTAGTGGGACCAAAATGAGATGTCTTTAAGAACATCTTTTTAAGAATATCCCTATGAAGTCCCAACAAAGATTTCTAATGAATATCTTTTTGGGGTTTCAGACCAGGTGGGCAAAAAGTGGCTGTTTTTGTGACATCATGTGCTATTAGGATCATAATCAGTTACTGGATTAGAGCTCTTTCTTAAATCCTTCTGTGTTATATCTCTTCTCTTTCCAATTCTTGTGTATTCGTATTAACTGATTTATAATTTGATATTCCACTGTACGTACTTACTAACAACGTCTGCACAAGTTTAATGTGCTGCTATTTAATATAATTTTCAAGAATAGACTAAATTAATGATATCAACGACCTACTTCTTATTTTGGAAAGCTGGTGACAGCTGACTCAATCTCTTTTCTGGTATCATTCTTATATTAATGTATTATGAGTGCACCGCTACTGTTTCATGATTTATTTGTATTTTCATTTGTTGTATATTTACATGACTCGCACGTGAATTGAGCGAACGTTGTCCTTAATACAAAGAAGAGTGCTTCGGCTTTTGCAAAATGCGGATAGAAATTGTAAGTCTTATTCTCACCTTTTACCCACGAACTACACTACACATTGTATTTTATATAATAGAGAAAATTACGAAAAATCTAAAAATTATAGCTTCTAAATCTTAAATCGAAGATTTGAGTTTGTATTTGGCGACCTTCATACACACATTTGGTAAGAACTGGTAAAATTTCAATAACGCACTAACTACAAGGGAGAAGAGATTAGTTCTTCTTGGATTTGTTCCCATGATTATAAAAATTTGATTGTTTGTACCATTTAATACAGGAATAATGCTTCGTTCTATGCGGGTTTCTTCCTTAGCAAGAATGGTAAAAAGCAATCAATCAAGAATCAATTTATTGAGAATTAGGAACTAATTCCATTCCTGCAGACTTATTTCAGCAGTTCAGCAGTCAAACACAAATTCACTGATTAACACCCTGTAAAAGTACTCATAGTAGATGTCAAAATTTCCCTATGAATAATTATCTTAAGAGGCTTGTAACAACAATGCAAGACGAATAAAGATGTATTTTGCTAGTGTCACCCATCCAAACAGTGACCGCATGCAATGCTGGTTTACTACCCCAGACCGGTTTCCAGTACATGCTTGTCCTTTCGTCTGCTATAATAAATTACGTATTTATTCATATCGTATTAGAATTAATTCAAGTTACTTTTCAATTTATTTTAACAATTATACATCGACCCAAATGTTCTCTTGATTCCATAAAAATGTGTATAAGTGCCAAACCCTAGTAATGTTTTTATGATATATTATTTATTATATTTTCTTACTATGCAACAAATATACTTAATTTTTTGATATCCATTCCAACTAACAGGATTTGTTATGTTGCAAAGTTATCTGAAATCAATAAAAGTAGATATCTATAAATAGTTCTAAAATCACTGACTGATGGAAACGCGTTACACACAAGTTGGGCGTCACGATTATTGATTGAGAGAAACTTTTGTTTTCGTACCAAACCTATATATTTAGAAATTCTAAAATAAGGTTTCATTGTCACACACATGAGGTGAGTTCATGAATTTAAGGTCGTCTTATCATACCCTATACTAAATGCTTACATTGCAGACATTCATAAATTTTTAGTTTTTATTCGTTTTTCCTAACAAATTTAAAAAATGCAGAAGCTTTCCAAAATACACTAATCTATTTTTTAGGACTTTAACAATAGACTGACTAATATTTTCAATATACAGCATTATATTTAGTATATTATGTAATATTTAGCTGGAATGTAATTTTAGACGAAAAAAATGTGTAGAATAATCTAACCTAATTTTGAATTGTAACTTTAAAATTGTTTTTGCTAGTTTTTTTTGTAATATTGGGTAATTGGACAATTATATTACCACATTCTTTAATAGTTTTACTTTATCCCGATTTTAATAAAATTAGTTGGGAAAAAGAAAAACGCAGTGAACCTCTTCATTTTCCATTTTAACGTAATGGTTTGGAAACCTTAAAGACCAAAATTTTAAGCATATATTAATAAAACCTCTAATTAAGTTTTATACTTTCTATCCAATACGTTTTTTCAACTTCTAAAATTATTCCATAAGATAACAATATAAATATAAGAGAAATAAACATTTATGCAACTCTTGTGTTTTACTTCACGCTCCTGTATTAACATGGATGTTGTAACAAAAAACGAGAATAAGCAACCTCAACCGGTGAAACTACTACCATCAAAACAATAATACATATTTTAAGACTCCCATACACGAGCGGTCCATAAGGCCAAATGACCCAGAGCCAAACCAAAACCTGAGTGTGTGTAGGGAAGATCTGATAGACTCGTGAATTGTAGCCATATTGTAGCTACTTGGTTGGATTTTCAATAATAGAATTATGAATTAGCAGTAATAAACTGGAATGATTACAAAGTAAATTGCCTTTCTTAAATGGCATATTATACTGAAATTGGTAATATTGTCTATTATTATATTGTTCTTCAAAATTAAAAGTAAATCTATTCTCATACAATAACGTTTGTCTCACTATTAATTGATCTATTATTATTATTATTATTATTATTATTATTATTATTATTAGTATTTAAATGGACAAATAATGTCCCGAACAACACACCGGTGAGTTATTGGTCATAATTCATAATACATTCACCATTTTTAAATGGTACACATTGTGTAATTTTTCTGACAAAATTTTCGCAGTTGCCCTTCTGATTTATTAATAAATCATTTGGAAGGAGATTCATTTTCATTTTGATAAAAAAACATTTTATTTCTTTATCTCTTATTCTACAATGTTATGCGCAGTAAATTTATGATTTACCTATTAGTAGGTACGCTGTAGGTTTTGTCCTAGTATTATTAGGATTTAAGTATATTGTTTCTAAAAAGGACAACATTTTAAAATTTTTGTATCCACTAAAAAGACACGCCAAAATGTCCAAGGTTATAAAACGACTCAAAAGCTTGACAATAGTGGCTTAACCTCTTTTTGTTTAGTCAAACTGGCTGCCAAGGTTTTCTAAATATTTTTTTTAGTTTATTAATTTATTACAATAATCTACGCTAAATAGTTATATTTTTTTATACAACCACATATATATTTTGAACAAATTACAAGTAGTAGGCAGTATCATCGAAATTTATTAGTAACACAGAACAGAAATAATTATTCAATTAAAATTCATGATAAACCTGTTTTTATACAGAAAAACATTTTATTTGGATAACAATTATTAAATAAATAAGAAACGTCGACACGTGCTAGATCTTTGTAAACAAGTACTCAAAATTTTCTGGAAAATTATTTTTTTTTAGAAATACGAAATACCGCGGCCTTGCTTTGGTTTAATATTTTGCAAAGATGTATTTTGTTTTCAAAATAAATTCAAATTTTTTTATATAGTGGTGAGTGTCAGAGTGCTTGACAGGTGACAGCGCGTAATAAAAATTTAAATATTTGAAGTAAGGAGCTTTAATTTTTAAATTTTGAGATATATGATATTAAAATTTAAAATTATCTTTGTTTGTTTCCATTCAAAAACCGAATCATATATATTCTTCAAAATTGGACCATAAAATCCCTTAAGAGAACTCCAAATTCCGAGAAAAAGAAACTTCAAGTATTCAAGTGGCCTTCTTACATACGTTTTGATCCCGAATGTTTTTAAAACCACTGCGGCTCAGTATCAATAATGTTATGAAAATTTTAAATAAATTTGGTTTACATTATATATATTCTTTTCTTATCTAAAAATTAACACCCGTTGCCTTATTCCACCAAGAGTACATATGTTTTATATTGCATTTTTTATTCATTTATGAGATTTTTTAGAAATATTCCTAATAATGTATAAATGTTAGAAGATTAAAAAAAAGGTTATCATATTTATATTAATAGTCAATTATATATATATATATATAAAATATCATTTAATATAATAAATATAATATAAATATAATAAATAATATCATTTATAAAAGTAGCAAAATATCTACTACTTATTTTCAAGAAAACTTATGTGATAATTCTATATTGGTTCAAATATCTTAACTGCTAAACGACGTTGGTACAATGCTCCGAAATAAGTACCCACTGGCTAATTGCGAGACTAGGGGACCATACAACAGAAGACAGAAGACACAGATATAACAGAAGACGACTGAAGAAATTTATTTAACATAACCTAACATAACCTTTCAAACTTTGTAAAGTTTACTTGTAGTTATTATATCCAAAAATGAGTTTTAATGGCTATAAGGATAAGATTGAGGAAGGTGATACAGTTATTTTATACCTCACAATAACACAGATTTATTCAGTAAAAGCCCAATCCAAAATAAACAATAAAAAAGGCAATGAAGTAGAAAACGTTTTTCAAACTCCTTATGGAGCTTTAAAGTGTAGTGAATTAGTGGGAATTCCTTATGGAACAAAAATTATTTTAAGTAAAGGTTGGGGATATGTTTTACAACCAACTCCAGAACTGTGGACAATAACATTACCACATAGAACTCAAATTATATATACCCCAGATATTAGTATGATAATCTTACAACTGGATATTTCACCTGGTAGTGTCGTTATAGAAAGTGGAACAGGTAGTGGCTCGCTTTCACATGCTTTTATAAGAGCTATTAAACCAAGTGGTCATTTGCACACCTTCGATTTTCATGAAGGTAGAGCAAAAACTGTTCAAGAAGAATTTAGCAATCACGGTTTTTCTGATTATGTTACTGTAAGGCATCAAGATGTATGTGAAAATGGTTTTAGTGAGGAATTAGAGGGCAAAGCTGATGCTGTGTTCTTAGACTTGCCCCATCCTTGGTTGGCAATTCCACATGCTCTAAAGGCTTTGAAAGTTGCAGGTGGTCGATTGTGTTCTTTTTCTCCATGTATAGAACAAGTACAAAAAAGCTGTTTAACCCTGTTAGAATTAGGTTTTCAAGAAATACAAACTATGGAAGTCTTACAAACTCAACTCAGTGTACAACAAAGATCAATACCAATTATTAATCTTGATTTTCTTAAAACTGAAAGAGATAGCAATGAAGTGGAAAAAAAAGAAAGAGAAGTTCTAAAAACTGTTGTAACTGTACCACCACCAACCTTGCCAGGTCATACAGGATATTTAACATTTGCAACATTGCCTCCAATTTGGGCAAGAGGTCTTCAAATGACTTTAAATGAGGTTGATATAGAGAGAGATCGAGATTAATATATTAAATGTTAAAATTTATTTGTTGGTTTTATTTATATATTTAATATTAATGTTTCCATATTATACGGGTAAATGCATAGGAAAAGGCAAAAAAGTATTTTTAGGATGGAGTTTTTAGGCATGTATATTTAAGTTTTTTAATTTTATATTGTAAATGTAATAAATGTTGCCTGTTCTTATACACGAAAGGTGAACATTCTTCAAAAAAGAAGAGATCATTTTAACATCTAAGTCAATCAGTGACGTCAAATAGAAGCCGCGGCATATAACCTAGTTTTTGTAATTTTAAGTTTCAATTATTGAAATGTTAGAAATCCAAGATTTTCGGGATTTTTCGATAACAAATTGGTATGAAACATTCAAAACTGTTACGTTAGAAACAATAATAATAGAGCTTCCGGACCAACTACTGAAAGAAATTCAATCAGACCAGTTAGAAGATTCCTCGGACAGTGAAATAACTGTGGATCAAAAACTTCCTTTAGAATTCATACAAGAATTTAAAAATGCTATTAATACGTTGGCCAATTGTGCCTTCGCAAAAAATAATTGGCATGCACCAGTAGATGCAAAAATGTTTAGTTTTGGAAATTTTTTGAAAGTTGTAACTCTGGATGATGTGATCACATATTTTTCCAGTTCTAGCAAACTCCAAGAAGACTTTTGCGACGCTAAAGGTATTCCATTTTGTTTGGCTTTACGAAAATGGATCAATATACATCCTGCCGCTGAATTTAGATGTATTGTGATCAATAACATTTTGAGAGGCATTACTCCTAGAGATTGGCCTACTTATTATGCGCATTTTAAAGAAGAGGGACCTCATATCATTGAAGAATTAACTAATTTTTATGATGAAAATATAAAACTAAAGTTTGTAAGGCAGAATTTTATTTTTGATGTGGTTTTGCAGTATCCAGAAAAACCCGTCCTAATTGATTTTGAAGCATTGAATTCAAAAACCAATTTGTATGCATTTACTTGGAAAGAAATTCAACCACTTTTAAGAAAAGAAACAACAGAAGATATTCCACCTGTCTTTAGATACTTGGAAAGTGATATTGGTATCATGACTAAGGCAGATTTAATTACTTTTGTAAAATCTCATACTTAAAATATTCTTTTTATATAATAGTTAAGTAAAATTATTTTTTAGTAATTTTCTTTAATTTACTAAACTTATATGTTACATATTACAAGTATACTACTGTAAAATAATTTAATAATTTGGCATTAGCAGTTATAAAATATTTGATAAATTATATTGTAGATTGGGATGTCTCATAAGGAAAACTTACATTGAAACATAACTTACTAAATAATCGAAAAAATAATAGCTTAACATTTTAATCTGGAGAATTATTTTGTTGCTACTACAAAACAAATAAAACTAGTAATATTGTGAATATGTGAAATATTTTATTTAAATTTTTATAATTTATAGATATATGTCACAAAATTATATAAATATAAATTCCATTATAATATAAGTGTATATAAAGGAACAAGACAAAATTAGTACGTCTGAGCAGCCTTTTAATTCATAATTTTGAATCATAAAAAGAGTTTGACATTACTGTCCCGATTTTAAGTCAACCAAGAATTTTATATTTTCAATTTTAAAAATAATTCAGGGTTAGGCTCATTGCTATACATATAAGGAATGTCAAAATGTAGAAAGTATAGAAAGTCTATAGATGGCAGTTTTAAATAGAGCTTTTGAATCGTAAGAACAATTTTGTATCAAAAGCACAATATACATTTTATCGCTTATAGAATTTTAATGATTTTTAATAACCTAATAATAACACTTCTGAATACAATAAATTGGCACTTTAAAAAATTGCACCTACTGTATGAATTATATTCAAAATTTAAAAAATGTTTTATGGTTACAAAAAACAAATAGTTTATTAGAGCTTTCTATGCTTTCAAATGTTCTTTTTATGCAATTCAATCATGTTCAGTAAAAAATACTGGTTAATCTTTGGTCACATTCTAAAAATAAAATTTGGTGTCAACTTTCATAAATTAATATTAAAAATTTAAAACATTCTGTTTAAGTAATGGCAAATTTCTGAGATGCATTTGAATCTTTGAGATCAAAAATTTATAATAGTGGTTTTTACCAATGAACTTAATGAAAAATAGATGGGTTTCCTCCTTGAGATTAGATTATTTAGTTTTATTGCCAAACTTAAAGATCGGAAAAACCCAACTATTTTTTGATATGAAATAAATATATGAAAATAGTGAAGAACTAAATTACTATGAAATACTACAATTTCTATTAAAATAAATGATCATTGGGAATTTATAAAAATAAATTATATCAGCTGCATTGCACATTGTGAACTGTGTTTTCACCTGTTAAGGTGTCAGTTAGGTAAGTTATCTGGAGGTTGCGAGCCAAATGTTGCTTTTCGATAGGACTGTTTACAGTCCAGGCTATTACTCTAACTCCTAGTTGATTCCAAGTGCTAGTGGTATCTCTAAAAGAAAATATTGGGTTAATTATTTTGATCTAATATAATGTTAATATATTAATCACCTGGAGATATTATCCTTGTGTATCAAAATTGCAGACAAGCCTAATAAATAATAAGTAATTCTTGGCAGTGCCCACTGATGGAGTGTTTCTAACATTTCCAATAAGTAACTTTTGATGAACACAATTGCTTTATTTGGTCTACTGCCTTCAATATATTTTAAAAAATGGCTTTTAAAGGCGTGATGTTTCCAGGCCAAGCTGCAAACTATATCTGGTGATCCTCTGCGAATCTTAAAAATATATTTAAAATTTAATATTTATCCTTATTACGATTCTATTAAGATTTGTCAATTATAACATTCGTACTTACCAAGTAAATAATATTCGGAAAGAATGAAGTCACAACAGCTTTAGAATGCAACTCGGGATATTTTTTAAATATATTTTTAATTACAGGAACAATCTAAAATGAAAAAATAAAAAAAAAGTTTAAATTTAAATGAGCAATAATTTATTAAGTTACTTTTACCTTAGGACTGGGTTCCTTAAGGTCAATAAACATCCTTTGACCCATGGATAGCAACTGTTCAACTGCTTGTTCCAGTGTTGGTATATGAGTATTAGGAAAAGCGTCTCTATCAAAAAACAATAATTGTAATTGATAATAATACAAGCTATTATTTTTTTATTTTAGATTTAAATGATGGAATTGATTTAGTATAATGAAATTATGGCATTTTTTTGATGAAAAATTAATCTTGTGCAAGACATTAAACAAGTTAAAAGGAAAAAGAAGTAATTTATACAAACTAAATATGTCAAAATTAACGGACTAAAGACGATAGCAAATCCTATAGAATTTTAAGAGGGAAATTTTACCCAAAAACGTTATACTGAACAGGATATGATATACTGGATAGGTGTACCATTAAAAAAAACCCTGGTATTTATTACAGATTGTTGGATACATTTTTTAAACTTGACAAATCATCATGGTCAAGGCAATCTTAAGTATCTAAATATTTTGACCAAGTTGACAATGTTTCAAAAGTAAAATTTCAAGTCGGATTTAATGGTGATGTTTTTAATTACAGTTCTATGTTTAATTAAACTAGGAGTTTCTTAAAACAAGTAGTAATATTTAGGTAAGCGGAAGAAAACAAATTTTTTAATCTCCTGAAAAGTAGATATTTTGAGATACTTTAGGTTGACTTTACTGTGATGAATTGTAATTGTAATCATTTTAAACTAAAATTGGTTATATATGCATTGTTATCATACCTATAAGCATGTTTGACAGATATGTCAAGCTTTGATAGTTCATCCCAAGTAGTCTTATTAACAGTTACATTCAAATCAGCCATTCTCTCTGTAGTAGGATCATGGAAAATGATAGGCACCCCATCTGACGTCAGCAAGACATCGAATTCTATGATATCACATCCTTTTTCATGACACTACAAAAATAAATTTATTTTTTAACCATTTTTTCTTCTCTTTAATTTTAGTTGGATGGAATTTGAACGAATCCTCTATATTCTTGTTTTCTTTAAGTGTCTTTATAAATTCCTTTCTAATGTTCCCAGTTATGCAAATACATGAGTCGTTTTTTTTAAACGACTAGGTGTATTTTAAAATTAGCCAATTTAGGTAAATTTTTACTGATAAAATTTAAAGGTGATGCTTGAACAAAAATCTAAATAATGGATATAACAAATTATCATGTGTTAACTTTCATTTTCATACAAAAATAGTATCATCTCACAACTCCTTTAGAATATTAACACAAGGATTAATTTTAGCAACGAGTTGTACTTTGACTTAGATAACCACTGTTAAACCAATATGTAAGAATGCGATTCGATTTTCCCAATGGTGTCATTTTAATCATAAGAATAAGGATTAAAAACAAGTGAATTTTCATTTTATTCAAATTATTAAGAAAATTTACATTCATTAAACAAAATGAATAAGTGATTGGACATTTGTTTGCGGTTGCAATATTTAGTTTTATATTTACAAAGATTTACAGTTTTAAATAAGATAATATTTAATAACAATTATACTCATTAAGATTATGAAAGAATGCACTGGGCGTTTGTGTCATAAAATTAATAAGTAAAAAAAAATTTAAATACATATACATGGAGAGAATGTATATAGCATAATAAATCCCTAATAAAACTAGTTATTAGGTAATAAAATGAAAATAAACTAAGAATATTGGATTGGCTCTTCTTAAAAAATTTCATGTTTATTCTTTGTCAATTTTATTAATCAATAATTATAATAGTTTAAATCAATTTTATTTATAAAATAATTTTATATTTACTAAAAATAATGTGTTCAACTAACGCTTACCCTCCTAAATGCCTCCAAAGTGTTTTCAGGTGCATCTAAACCTGCTCCTCTGTGAGCGATAGTTTTTATTGTAAAACCATTTTCACCAGCTTCTTGATTTAAATCTTTACCAAGAATTGTTTCAACTGCAAGTGAATCTGGTGGAGGTAATCTGAAGGTCACTATAAGTGCTACAACAAGCCCTGTAGACAGTAATGTACAGGGTACGATACTTGTGAAAATTTCTTCTATAAGGAACCAAGTTCCATACGTTGCATAAATGATGGTTAATGCAGCTGGAATTATTCTAAGAAAATCTGATTTCATTGTTAATTTATAACTAATAATTTCATATTTTATATATAACATTCATCACTACTTTAATTTCTATTAACTTTTCTGCCAAACACTGACATTTTATTATTTTGTTATCACTGACAACTACCAAGTGTCACATTTTATTTCTGCTCCAATCGATTTTTGCGGACGAGAAGTCGTTTCGATGCTGGAATCGATACAATTTACAGTAAGATAAAGAAGGTTTCTCTCTCCATTGGGCTCGAATGTGTTAAAGAAACTCAAAATCATACCACAAAATTTATTCAAATTAAAGACGACTAGTTTCGACTCTATAGAGTCATCGCCAGGTCTAAAAATTAGTGGATTGAAAACCGCAAATATAAGTAAAAACAATGATAAATTATATGTGGCTTTTGAAAATATAACATTATATATTAAGAAATAAAAAAATTAAACAAAGTTAATAACCGAATATTATACCATCAAATTTAAATTAGTATTTACTTCTAAATTTACATTGCTTAAAATTTTCAAAGTTAGTTGGTCCTAATAAAACCCCTAAATTTATTTTAGAGTTGCAAATCAATAGTCAATAAAGGTCCAAAAAAGCATACATTTTTTGAATTACAATAGATCTTTCGAAAAAGTGAACAAATGGTTTTTAAAATTAGATGGCAGATGTTGAATTTCATTTTAGAAGAATTGATTACTGAAATTATGACAGTCAAACGATAACAAACATTAATTTTATGATTGTAATTTTTGTATAAGGACTGGATGGGATAAGGCGTGTTGTTTTTAGGGATCTTTCTCTGTATAAATCTTTCCTGGCCTGTAATTCTAATCCCAATAATTCTTTCAAAGCAAGGAATATTGTGCAGATTTGTATAAAGCAGAAGTTCGTTAATAATCCGAAAATAGTCATAAAAATTACTACTACTAACTAACGTCATGACCAATGAGAGAGTCTTCCGTCGATCAAAGCGAATTTAGAACTTAAAGTCGAGATCGACGTAAAATATATTTTTTGAAAACAGTTGATATTTCACCTTCATCTCGAATAGTACTCTCGTTACGAAATTTTATATCCATGTTGATTTTTGTCTGTCAAAAACTCATTAAAATTATTTATGCCTGCATCTATCACAACGGGTGGAGGTATGGAAGCTTTTTTAGTTTTTGTCTGTTGATTAGTTGTGGAGGTGATGGTGAGTTTTCTCTTCTTGTTCCCTGTATGTCTTAGGTTTTATCTACAAAAAATAGTTTGTCCAAAATAAATGTAAGCCGCATACCTTTACAGTTTTGTTAGAAAAATATTAATAAATGTGCATAATATCCGTAATAAAATTTCTCTTATTAATCCCACAATATACCATTATATTTACCATTATATTTTCTCTATGGGCAATTTGCATGCCTCAACTATTGGTTAGGTAAGTTTAGTTAGATGAAATTTAAACTTAACATAAATATTTTTAATTACTTATATTTAAATGCATAAACTCTTTCATCTCAATAATAAAATCACACGTAAATAATAAATCAATGTACATTATCAAAATACAGCTTTTGTTTAATTTTAAAATATGCATAACACAATTAATTATAATAAGAATTAATTAACGGAGCGATTCTTCTTTTTTTCATTAGCGACAACCTTCTTCTTCGTTTCTGATTTCTTAATGTGTTTGATATACTGTCTATTAGGCTTTCTAATATGAGAAAAATTACTTCAATAATGCTCATAAAACTTATTCCCAAAAATAAGTTCAATGTTCCTCCAATGGCCACTAAAAATGTCTTTACATTTAATATTTAACTTAAATACTTAAATAAATGTATGTAGGAAAATGAACACATATTGTAGTTGCACGCGTAATTATGTAGTGCCATCTATATTTGAATTGATAAATTTAGTGATATTATTAAGAACAAATTATATCTTTCCAACATGGGTATTCCTTAGCAAATATTGCTCTGAAAATGAATGAATGCCTTTCGATGCGCATCTCACACATTTTTAGAAATTCAGAGCTAGATTTGCCAAACAGTAGTAAATGTGTGCCTAATTGTTTTAGAAATACTATTGGATAAAATGAGTCTTTTATCTAGAAGCAATAATTACCAATAAAATCTCCGAAACCAAAAATAATATCTCTTCTATACTTGGTTGTAGGGTGCAGTAAACCCCACCTAAATGTAGTTCTTTGATCAAAATAGGCTCCACTGTCCCTAAAACAGAAGTAACGTTTTCCCCCAAAATTATAATCTAAAAGTGAATGTATATTTTGAGATTTATATTTATATCTTGTTACCAAATAACTAATTTTGGAATCTCAGGTAAATAGTTTATAAAATGACAGGTTTGAGGACATTTACAACCTATCAGTTTTGGATTCTGAGTTAGCTGCTCCGCATATTTTGAAAGGCATAGTAATCCTCCAATATCACAAGTTCTTCCTCCTAAAAAGCGTAACATTTTTAAAATGTTATATTTATCACAAAAATGAAAACGATATAAATGACCAGATGGATTTAAATGTCAATTTAGAGTACATTTTAAAAGATTCATGTTACACATTTCGAAAAGTGAATAAAATTAAATATTTACCAAGAAAGTGATAAAAGAACGGTTTACATCCACAAAACTTCATGGCAAGGTTATATCTGCATGTCATTTGACACATGCTGATAGAATATATTGGGGCAATCTCATTCATTGGCTCAACATCGAATCGGCAATTTCTCTGAACAGGTCTTAAATATTCAATATCTGGTGAAACCTGAGTTTCAATCGGCCTGTAATCTATTTCCATATCAGATCCTTTCCCCAATGCATGATATTGTTTCGTAGATATATCCGGCACCTCTATGTATGAATGCACGTAGTACTAGAACGTTTTAAATCCATAATCTTTTTCTTTAGTGGTACAATCAAGAAAATTAAAACAGATGTTTTGTGCCTTTTTATAAAATTTAAAAATATATACTAACCTTTATAGGTAATGTTGGATCCGAGTCAAACCTTGCATAACAAAGACCGTTTAAATAATGACAAATTAGAAGAGCGTCGTCTATTGGATCTGTTTTATTCGCATTTTCTTTATTTCTGTAGAAATAAAATACAAAAGTAAAAAATATTTTCCTACGATATTAAAAAAATCATTAATTATATTTATTCGTTTAGAGTAGCTGTGCTTTCCGCCAAAATCAAAAAGCAAACTCAAATTTCAAGCGATAGAGTCATAGATTTAGGGGTTATACGAAATTGACTAAGTAAATATATTAGTTGATAAGGTAAGGGTAGGGAGTCAAATATCACAGAAAAAATTAATCAGACATTTTATTTTTTTATGAGTGGTCAGCAAAATTTGCCAACATGGATAAATTTGTCTTCCCCTTTTTTGGGTGAACTCTGTTTTTGAATGGTTGGTCCAATATTAACGGATAATTGGGTTTATTAATGTAAAATGATCTATTTAAAGACGTCTTTTTAACTAATCTGCGTATAATGTCTATAATTATTAATATGTGAAGGTATCTTCTCTGATTTCTGTTCAAAAGTTGTACCTCTTCGTATATTTAAAAATTAAAGTTGATTTCACTTCCGATTAAAGAGCATTTTCATTAGGTATATTAAAGATAGACTTGGACACCTTATTCAAAAATTATGTTTTTTTCTTAAAATTTCAAAAAATGTGTTGTCGCCTGGTATGCTAATGATCACCTTCTAATTAATTTTAATATCGTCTGTGTATCAGACTATGTCTTCCTGAGTAAGGGGTCCTTTATTCCAGATATTTTTGCATGGAAACTTTTGTTAAAGATATTTTTGAGAAAGATTCCATCTGTTGACTGTTTTTTGTTTTTGAACTCAGTCTTAGTTTGAATAAAGCTGTACATTATGGAAATTTCAAAAAACCTCCTCAAGAGCTTCCATTGTATACCACTCTGACGGTCCCACAATGTTGGGTCTTTGTGCAATGATACGAAGGTAATCGTCTATTAAAAGCATTTATGACGTTTTTGTAACTTTTAGAAATTACTTTTCTTTAATATTTAGGACAACCAGTATTTTTATTTTTGAGAATTCCTACCTGTTAACATTTTAAAGCTCTCCTGAAGTGTAAATTATATTTACAACGTAAAATAGTGTTAATAAATATGAGACAAAAAATTAGGAGGAAAAGGTCTTGACAGATATACAAAAGAATTGATTTGATAACTCATTTTTAAAGAAATTAATATTTTATATTTTATTTACTTGATTGAGAATAATTCAGGAAATTTAGAAAAGAAAGTAAAACACATTCCTAATTCTATTAAAATCAAGTTCCATTTAAATTCTCTAGATTTGTCCACTGTTACCAAAGTTCCTGTAATTTTGGGGTGAACCTAAAACAAACATATAATACGTATTATTTATTTTTAAATCTATATAGAACGTGGAAACATTTGCTTCAGAAAAAGCTGTTCAATATCACTAGAATCCTTAATCTAGGTAAATTTTTTGTATACATTATTTTTATCTATAATGTGTAATAATAAATCACAATAGAATGGGTATCATTTTCTTAAATTTTCATATATTTTAATGAAATAAAATCATCTTATCAAACTCTCTCTGTGTAGTTTTGAAATGTTGAGCCTTAAAGTAATGTAATATAATGTAACAAAAAAAAATTGTAATTACAAAAAATCAATATCTGTATAATTCTTAACAATGTAACTGTACAACTCGCAACAACATAAGTAAAAAATCAAAATTAATAATTAGTATGTCCACCTCTGACTCTAAAACTTCAACATATCGGGTGTGTATTGATTCTATCCAGGATCTTATGAAATTCTGAGGAATATTATTCCATTTTTTTGAAGATGTGGAACCAATGCTTCAAGGCTTTCTGTTGGTCTTCGTGATATTAATATTTGTTTCTATTGCTCCAAATAAGCTTATGTAATTGTGTTAAGGAACCTTGAAAGGCCACTCCTAACTTCAAGATGAAAAATGAAAAGCTGAAAAAACTGAAGAGAAGATGTCTGATAGCTATGAGGTGAAAGAAGTGGCAGGTATATATCCGAAGATCCCAATTAGGTTTTCCTATGAGGTACTCAGAAGATGAATTTTGTGAGCTAATTGTTAATTGTAATACGGAGATATTTCGGGATAAAAATTTATGTGAAGTAAAAAAATATTTCCTACTAGGAAGAATCCTAATATTTATCAAGCAATTGTTCAAATGGATATGTCTTGTTATAATAAATGTATAAAGTCTGGTCACCTATTTGTCGGGTTTAATTGTTGCAGTGTCTTTGATGCAGTCGATATATATCGCTGCTTTACATGCAATGCATATCATCATTCGTCTAAAACAGTGATTCTCAACCTGGGCGATATCGCCCCCTGGTGGGCGATCGACATCTTAAAGTGGGCGATTGTTTGACTATACGCTTACCTTATATTAGGGATTATCATGCAATTTTTATCTGTTAAAATTTATAGGGGGCGAATTAAGAAGTGGGCCTTACAAAGTGGGCGTTTGGTCCAAAAAGGTTGAGGAACATTGGTCTAAAACATGTCAAAATACGGCATCATGTTCTATATATAGCGAGACTCATGATGTGAAGCAATGCACTTCTCAAATTCGTAAATTGTAATAAATTTAATGATATTAATATTCAGATAAATCACGCAGTATGGGAAAAAGATAAGTGTACGGCTTATCGTAATGTCCTTGATAAACTAAATTAAATTTTGCACCCAAATAGTAATTACCATCTCATATGTCAACTAGTTACCTTCACCAAAATACATGTAACGACTCAAGTAATCTTTCTAACTATTATCAAAACACTCAGGGTTTGCGAACGAAAACTGTATCATTTCTAAATGCTATTGCCGAAGCTGAGTATTCCTTAGTTGCTTGAACAGAAACTTGGTTAAATTGCTCCTTTAATAATTCTGAACTTTTTACAAATAAATACCACGTTTATCGATCTGACAGAAAGTATAATACTGTCGACAAGACTAGGGGCGGGGGCAGGGGTGGTATTGGTAGCTGGATATGAAAAACTAACTTCTACACAAATTGAAATTTAAAACAATATGCATTTTAATAAAATTACAACAGTTCACATTATATTTGTAAAAATTGTATCGTTCTCTTTCTCTTTATTTGTGATTAATGTTTACATACCACCCAACTCCCTTTTGATAATATATTTTTTTTATTTTATTTTATTTGTTAGCAATCAAAACACAAGGGTTCTATAAGCTAGTTAGCTGGCTCAGGAGCAAATGGGCTCCTATTGGCGTGGTGAGGTCTTCTCCAGTGATACGACCCCTTTAATCGTTTCTCAGATCAGCTGGCCAGTTCCTTTTGAGTCTCCTATCGGCTTGAAGTTCTAATAGGGGTTGGAGTAAGGGGTTACTGTGTGAATCCAGTCCTTTGTGGTGTTTCGTACTTTGTTCGGTGATCACATCCTGTACGAACGGGATTCTCAGGTCTTCATGGAGTGTTAGGTTTGACACATACCAAGGTGCATCAGCTATCATACGTAATATTTTGGATTGGCTTCTTTGGATTATGGATGTATTTGACTTGCTCGCGCATCCCCAGAGTTGGATACCATACGTCCAAATAGGTTTTATGACAGCTTCGTAGATGAGAATTTTATTTTCTTAGGTCAGCTTCGATTTTCTACCGATTAGCTTCGATTTTCTACCGATTAGCCCGTTTAGATCTTTTATTCTTAGGTCAATTTGTTTCCGCTTCTTAAGTACATGTTCTTTCCAGTTGAGTTTTAAGTCAAGGTGTATTCCTAGGTATTTGGTGCTAGAGGATTGAGGAAGTTGACTATTGTTAAATGAAACTGGAGGACACTGGTCTTTTCTCAAGGTAAAAGTCACTTGGACGGATTTTGATTCGTTCATTTTAATTCTCCACTTATGTGACCACGTCTCGATTTCATTTAGTTGTACCTGAAGAATGGTAGATGCTGTAATTGGATTTTCGTCAGCTGCAAGGATCTGGTAGATCTGCTGTATATAGCAGATACAGTAGTGGTCCAAGAACGCTGCCCTGTGGGACACCAGATTTTATTCGAAAAGTATTGGAATAACTTTCATTCACTCTTGTTCTAAATTCTCTCTCACTTAGATATGATTTTAACAATTTCAGATAAGTGATAGGAACATATTTCTTGATTTTGAACATCAGGCCTGCATGCCAAACCTTGTCGAAGGCTTGACTGACATCTAAGAAGGCAGCTGTGCAGTACTGTTTATTTTCCATTGCCGTGTTTATGTTGTGTACTATTCTATGAACCTGCTGTATCGTAGAGTGTTCCTTTCGAAAGCCGAATTGGTGGTTAGGTATCCATTCCTCTGTTTCAGGGTCTGAGTTGATTCTTTGTAGCAGTAGTCTTTCAAGTATTTTGGATACGATTGGTAGTAGGCTTATTGGCCTATATGAAGTAACTTCATTTGGATTTTTGCCTTCTTTTGGGATAAGTATTATTTCAGCGGTTTTAAAAAACTTTGGCCAGTAGTTTAAGCATAGAATGGCATTAAAGATAAGAGTAATGAGTATAATTCCTTTCTCTGGTAGTTCCTTAATCATCGTAGGTGTTATTTTGTCCAGCCCTGGAGTCTTTCTAGTGTTTAAGTAATGAATTTCTTGTTGAACTTCATTTTTGGTTAGTGGTCTGATTACCGGTGTGTTTATTGGAATATTATTTATGTCTCTTTCGATTTCAATATCTGGAGCGTCGTTGTTGGGAGTAAATACTTGATGTTCGGCAAATAACACTGTTTTTTCCTCATCACTTCTGGCCCACTGGAATGTTGCTCCCCGTTCATTTCTAATTGGAGGTACCTGAGTCTTAGGTTTTTTGGAGTTTTTAATTGGTTTCCATATTGAGTTGTCGTACCGATTTAAATTCGTTATGTAGTATGTAAATGATCTTTCTTGTGCTTCTTTAAGTTTAGATTTTAGTTGATTGTTTAGTCTGTTTTGTATGGTCTTGTCTGATGGGGCATGGGTTTGGTGCTATTTGGCCCTTGCTTTTCTTTTTTGAGCTACTAGCTTTTTAATTTCAGTTGGGATGTAGTGAGCTTTGTTACCTGTTTTGGTTGCAGGCGTGGCATTTTGTGCGGCCTCTGTGAGGGTATTGTTTAAGGCTGTTAGTGTTTCATCTATCTCCCTTGTTGTTTTAAGGCTTACTTGGCGACTGATGTCCTCTTCTAGTTTGGTACGGTATTTTTCCCAGTTAGTTCTCTTGTTATGCAGTCTTGGTGTTGTCGTTTTGTAGATTATAAAGCTGCTGATAGTTGCTATAATTGGGGAGTGGTCGGATGAGAGGTCATAGCTTGGTGTGACTTCCATGTAAGCAGGAGAGATACCCTGAGTGATAAATAGATCCAGCAGGTCAGGTGTTTTATTTGGGTCTGTTGGCCAGTATGTAGGGGTGCCTGTTGACAGAGGGTGGTAATGTTTTTCGTGTATTAGGCTTACTAGTTCTCTGCCTTTCGCGGTTGTAAGACGAGATCCAAATAATACATGTTTGCTGTTAAAGTCTCCCCCTGCAATGAATTTATGTCCTAGAGTATCAAAGAAGTTTCTAAAATCTTCTTTCTTTAAGTTGTAACGGAGTGGACAGTAGACTGCTGCGACTGTTAATTCATAGAACTTCATATTAACTTTAATAACTGTGGCTTGCAAGCAATTGAGCATACTTTGGTAGTTCTACATGTTTTACAGTATTTTTTATCAGGATAACTGATCCAACATGGGCTGTATTGTCTGGGTGGTTTGAGGAATAAGTTGTGTAGTGAGGTAACCTGAAGTAAGTTTGAGTTGTAAAATGGTTTTCACTTATTAATAGAATGTCAATCTTATTGTGAAGTAGAAATAACTCAACTTCGTTTTTGTGCTGTGGAAGCCCATTGGCATTCCACTCTGCTATTTTAATGAAGCTATTGAATTTTTGTTATAAGCGTTGTCAGCATGTTAGGAACATGCTGTTTTGCTGTATTAGTTGTTGAAACATATTTTTGAATTCCTCTAGGAATTTATTCATTATGTCGTTAATGTTTGTTTGTTGTTCACTTCCATTTCTTACCGCATTAGCATAGCTCTTTTGTTGTTGTTTTGGATAATGGGTTTGAGGCACTGATATCGTTGTATGCTCAATAGGTCTGGTTATTATACTGGCGTTTTGTTGTATATTCATACGATTGTTGGCATTGTTTGGTTTAAGTAAATTATGGTAAAACTCGCATCCCTTGTAGTTGGCTGGGTGGGCACCATTACATAATGCACACCTAGCAGGTGTATCTTTACTTTTTTTGCAGGCTGTTGTATTGTGTGCTTCACCACATTTGACGCACACAAATGGTCTGTTGCAGTATGATCTCGAGTGACCATATTGCTGGCATCTCATGCATTGTGTGATGCCCTTTGTTGTCTTGGGCGGTTCTACTTGTATAGCTCTATTTTGTAGGTTTGTCAGTTTGTAAATGTCTTTATTGTTATCTGCTAGTTCTAAATGAACGAAAAAGATATTTAAAGGTTCTTTTGTTATTCTACTTATACAGTTCAACACATTTCTAACCTTATGTCCGTTTATGGCTAATTCCGTTTTTATTTCATCGATGTCTGTCGTATGGTGTAGGTGTTTGATGACAATTCTGTAGGCACGCTCTTCTTTAGGTTGGTAGGTTTGGTGTATTACGTTTTTGTCTCTCATGTATTTTATTATTTTCCTGTATGTGTCTGGTGTATCGCAACTTATCTTTACCGTGTTATCTGCCAAGGATTTTGTGATGTATTGTGTGTTTTCTGCTATTGTTTTGAGTTGTTCTATCATCTCATTGTATTTAATTACTCCGTAGACGTATATTGGAGGTGGTTTTGGTGTTTTATTTACCTTTTCGTTAGTTTTGGTAGCTTTTTCTTTTTCTTCTTTATCTTGGTGTGTTAAAGAACTAAATCTGTTATTTGTTTCTGTCTCTGATGGTCTATTAGTTGCAATAATTTTTCTTCTTTTTAAATTTTTCTTAACTACTTGCCACGAATTTTCATTGGAGTAGTTATTTCGTTCATCCTTATCAATTTCTAGGAATTCCTCGTCACTAGTTGATGACATTCTATTGTAGTATTGGCTATAATTTGATGCATACTGTGTGGGATTGGGTTGGTTTACAATGTACTGAGGTTGTGTTATCTGCTGACTATTTTCATATGTTTGTTGAGTGGAAGTTTGAGGTTGTTGATATTGTTGTGCATATGTGTTATAAGGTGGAACACCCTGTATAGTAAATCCATTATTTGTAAACAACATTGGTTGGCTACAATTAATTCCTGACCCATTAAAAGCTGGTATTGAGTTCATTTACCATATTACAGATTATACATTACAAACTTGCTACTAAATGCGCACATAAATCAGCTGAATTATTTTGCAAACGTCTTTGATCTTAGTCAGAATAATTTTGTACTCAATGAAAATAGGAAGCTTCTTCATCTTGTCTTTTCTAATAAATTTTGTCATGTTGAGAAATCGCTTGATCCTCTAATTGCAGAAGACTCTCATCACTCTGCTTTAGAACTAACTTGCCGTGTTCCCTCTAAACTTAATAATCGACAAAATTTTGAACAATCATCTATTAATTGTTATAATTTCCGTAAGGCCAATTTTCCTTCACTTTATGAACATATATTCAACATTGAATGGACTTTTCTTGAAGTTTTCTTAAATACAAATGACGCTTGTGATTATTTGTACGGTAAAGTGTATTTGACGCTTTCGTTCCTAAATTTATAAACATCCGTAAACATAAATTTCAAGCATAATAAGAGATATTAAACTGAAAGTACTTACAACTCTACAAAAACAATAATGATCCAAGTGTTTATAATAAATTTAAAACGTTCAGGCAAAAAATTAGTAAAGGCTAAGATCAATCCTACAAAAATTTTGTTGCTGCCGCAGAAACAGAAATAAAAGATTCTCCTAAAAAATGTTGGGCCTTTCTCAACAGTAAAAAAAGATCAACTGAAGTTTCCACCATCATGTTTTATGAAGGCAACTTGCTTAACACACCTCAAAATATACTACAGGCATTCGCCGAACACTTTTCTAAATCATATTAAGCTCCATCAAGGTTAGATTTAGATAACCCCATCTCTGAAGGAACTGCCTTACAAATTAATGACTTTTAGGAAGATGAAGTTTTGTTTGCATTAAAACAACTTAAATAAAAAATGACTACAGGCCCAGACGGTATACCTCGTAATTGTGCTGATGTTTTAGCACACCCTTTGACTATTCTTATTAACATTTGCATCCGTAATTGTACTTTTCCGGAAATTTGGAAGCGCACAAAGGTGTGTCCTATATATAAGAAACATAACAAATTTGATATCTCAAATTTTCGACCGATCTCCATTATTTGTAATTTCGCTAAGGTATTTGAGATTCTAATTTATGCTAGACTATAGTATCATGTCAGTAATAAATTAACATTCTATCAACACGGTTTCTTTAAAGGACGTTCTACTTTAACAAATTTAACCAATATCACGCCATTCATTTCTGAGAGTATTGACAAGCAGTCTAAAACAGACGTTATATACATTGACTTTTCTAAGGCGTTCGATAGAATTGACCACACAATATTATTACGTAAGTCGTCAAAATTTGGCTTATCTGAATCTCTCCTAAAATTATTTCAATTCTATCTGTTTAACAGGAAACAATACGTGGCTCTACATAGTCGCAGATCTATCGAATATTCTGCCACATCTGGAGTACCACAGGGTAGTAATTTGGGGCCGCTGCTTCAATATTTTCATAGATGATATGGGTGAATCATTGAGTATTAACTATCTAGTATATGCTGATGATATGAAGATATTTTGGAAAATTGCGTCGGAGCGAGATTGTATACATTTGGTACAAAACTTATATTTAATTGAGCAATGGTGTGAGTTAAATAATCTTCATTTCAACATTATTAAATGTAATGTGATGTCCTTTTCGTTGAAAAAAACTACAATTCTTGATGATTATATGGTAGGTTGCACAATTTTGCAGAGACCGGAAACATTTGTTGATCTTGGAGTGACGTTTGACTTTCAGTCACATATTGAAAATGTCGGCGAATCGTATGTACGGTTTCATAGCTCGTTGTAGTCAAGATTTTAGGAGGTATCTAATCTTTAAACTCTTTATTACTGCTACGTAAGATCCCATCTTGAATATGCTTCTATCATCTGGTCTCCTTTCTACATGAATCGTGTTGATGAAATTGAATCAGTACAGAGACGATTTTTAAAGTTGCTGTCACATAAAATTGATCACATTTACCCTCAGAGAGGTGCATCCCATTATCAGCTCCTTCAGAGACATTCCATGAAAAGTCTGAATACTCGTAGAGGCTGTCAATCCGTGTTTTTAATTTTTAAGCTAATTTCTAATCGGATAGACGAACCGTCTCTTCTCTCTAAACTGCAGTTCAATGTACCAAGATTAGCATCACGAGGGTCCTTAACCTTTTACCTGCCTACTCCTAGAACTAATGTACAACAATTTAGGTGACCAGATAGATATTTTTAACACAAGCGTAACCCGTATTAAATTATTTTAGTAATATTAGTGCATAATTATTAATTAGTATTAGTTATGCCTCATTCTTGTAAGCTGATTTTTTGTATTTCCTGTAATTCCTCACCCTCTAATTGACTTTGTTGTTGGGTGTTGTAAATAAAATAAATAAAAGATTTTGTTCTTCAAACAAAATTTTGAATGATTCTGTCAGTTTCAGCTCTTACATTATCTTGCTAGAGGATAAAATTCGAACCTACAGTGTTTGCTTCAAAAAATAACGACTATGTATAATTTACAGATTGCAAATAAATTGGGAAATTAAAAAAAAAAAAAAAAAATGTATAATTTAAAAATCGACAATTATCTTTTGAAAAATATAAAAATTACAAATATTTTATAGAATGATATCTGTGTAGTAAACTGTATGGGCTGGTTGTGGACTGTATTAACTTTATTTTAAATCACTATAAACGTAATTTTCGTGAATACAATATAAGAAAATGTCTTTGTACGACGACTGTTGAAACTGTACTTGTTTATTTTTCTGGAAATCATGGAAACGTTTATTTCGCTGGAAGTCATGGAAACGCGGTGCACAGGGGTGGTGTTAGGTAGTTTCCCAACATAGTCCCCCCGGTTGAAAGTAAGAATTTCTTTCAACTCTCAAGATGTACTGGTAGCAAACATATTTTGGTAATGCTGCGTCGTAACGTAGACGAAGTAGTTCTCACTGTGACCACTCTGACAAGTCCATCTGGACCAGGGTGAATCTCTTGGATGATTCCAGTCTTCCAAATGTGGGACGGTAGGTTATCATCTACTAATAGTACTAATTTACCGATGAGTTTATCAGGTACATTTGAAAATTTCCATTTACTTCTGATCTGTAGAGATTGTAGATAGGTAGTTGACCATTTTTTCCAAAAAGTTTCTATTAGAGCTTGCAGTTTCTTATATCGAGAAATAATAGTATCTCGTTTATCAGGTGTTGATTCGGGTAGTGATTGAAGATGGCTTCCGACCAAAAAGTGACCAGGCGTTAGAACTTGTAGATCATCAATATCGTCAGTGAGTGGAGATAAAGGACGAGAGTTCATGATAGATTCAATTTGCGATAAAAATGTAAAGAATTCTTCCAAAGTTAAATGCTCATTATTAAGAACAGTTTTTAATTTTGATTTAGCTATACGAACAGCGCTTTCCCATAGACCCCCAAAGGAAGGAGACCTAGGAGGAATATATGACCACTTAATTCTATTTTTTAATAAAAAGTCATGAACATCTAGTTTTTTAAACATTTGTGTAAATTCCTTTAGGTAATTATTTGCGCCAACAAAATTTGTGGCATTATCAGAATATATTTTAGAACATAAACCTCTACGAGATATGAAACGTTTTAAAGCATTAAGAAACGCTTCTGTCGTCAAATCGGTTACTGCTTCTAAGTGAACTGCTCGTGTAGAGAAACATATGAATACACAAACATATACCTTTGTTTCTTTCATTAAAAATGGACCGGTATAGTCAATACCGCAAGTTGAAAATGGTCTTGAAACAGTTACTCTAGATTTAGGTAATTGTCCCATGATTTGAGTTATAAATTTAGGTTTCATTCTGAAACAAACAATACAAGTTTTCAAAACATTCTTAACAGTTTGTCTGCCGTGAATAGGCCAAAATTTTTGACGTAATTTGTTTAGTAAAAATTGACATCCTGCATGATTCAAAATTTTACAAATGTCAGTTATTAAGTATTTTGCTGATTGTATGTCCTTTGCACCGCAAAGAAGATCGTCCATGTAAAAATTGTTTTCAATTGCATGCGCCGCTTCCCGAAATTCGTTTTTATTTTCAATAGCTAATTGCTTGAGACAACGTGTAGATAAGAATGAAGCTGGGGCGGTTCCATAAGTAATGGTATTTAATACGTAATGATTTAATTCTTGTTCTGGAGAATCTCTCCATATAATACATTGAAAGTTACGATCGTTTTCGTGGATTAATATTTGTCGATACATCTTCTCGATATCGGAACAAAATGCTACGTTGTAAGTTCTAAAACGAATTAGCGTTGAGAAAATGTCATGTTGAATACATGGTCCGATTCTAAGTACATCGTTTAATGAAAGTCCGGTTTGCGATTTAGAACTAGCGTCGAAAACCGTGCGTAATTTAGTAGTTAAAGAGGTTTCCTTTTTAACAGCGTGATGCGGCAAATAGTGTCGAAACGTTTTGTCTTTTATAACATTAGTCTTAATTTTCGTCATATGTCCTAAGTTAACGTATTCTCGTATAAAGTTTGAATATGTCAGTTTAAACTGTTCGTCCTTTGCAAATTTTCTTTCTATAGAATAAAACCTATTAATAGCTTGTTCTTTGTTATCACCTAATTTTCGAAAATTTTCTTTAAAAGGTAGTCGTACCTGAAATCTACCGTTTGGTAAACGTGCGTGTGAATTTTGAAAGTGTTCCTCACAATATTGTTCATCTTTTGTTAATGGGTGTTGAAATTGATCAACTTCTTCTAACGTCCAAAACTGTTCTAATTGTTTGTGTAATAAAGTTCGTGAAAATTGGCAATATACCACATTTGTGTTTTCACACAATCTACCGGATATTACCCAACCTAGTTCGGTATTTTGAAAAACTGGCATATGATTATTTAACATAATCCTTTCAGGTAAAAGTAAATAGTAGTAAATGTCAGCACCTAATAAAATATCTATTTCCGTAGGTAAATTAAAACAGGGATCTGCTAGAGTAATTCCTTGGGGTATAGTAATACATTTAGTGTTTAAATATTGCTTTGGAAGTTTACCAGTAATCTTGTTTAAAATTAAAAATTGTAATGAAGTTTCGAAGTTTGAAATCATGGATTTTATTTTAGCGTTTATATAACCGTCAATTCTTACGTTAGTTGAGTTTATTCCTTGCACAGGAATATTTAGAGAATTTTTTGCTAATCCGAGTTTATTGGCTAGTGCTTCAGTTATAAATGAAGATTCACTACCGGCATCCAATAGTGCTCTAGTAATAATTGCGTTACCATACTTGTCATAAATTTTAATTTGTGCAGTAGCTAAGATTACCGACGTAATACCGTAAGTGCTTGAGTTATGTAGTACTGTTTTAGAGTGATTGGTGTTTATTGTGTCACCAGATAATGGTAATAGGGCACGTTGATCTAAATGATTTGAAGTTGTAAATGAAGTCGTATCAATTTGAGTGTGTAAGTTGCTTGTTGCGGGATTTTGCGTAGAAGTATTTGGAATTTGCGTGATTGTATCGTAAGTACGTGTGTCGTCAAGTTTACGTGTGTTTGTATTTTGATCAGTGGTTCGTTTGTAATTTGATTGTTTAGTTTGAGTAGTGGGTTCGTTAATGTCATTTGACAATCGTGAGTAATAATCCATATGTAATAATGAGTGGTGCCTTTTATTGCAGGTTCTACAATTAATAGAAGAGCATGATTGTGAATAATGACCTTTACGTAAACAATTCGTACATGCCTTCATATTTTTAATCTCTTGCCAACGTAGCGCCACTGGCAAAGCTTTAAACTTCTGACAAGAATATATATAATGATCGTTATTGCAAAATAAGCATTTTGTCGAAGAATTATTTGTGCTTAAATGAGCACGCGTTTTATTTTCGTATACAGTTTTATTTACATTGATACCTTGTTTAGTATCCATAGTTTCCAAAAGTAAACATCGATCCGTCAAAAATTTTGTAAATTCACTAATTTTTTGTGATGATAAATCTTTCGAATGGATTTCCCACTCTTTTTTTGAATTTAAATCTAATTTATTTGTTAAAAGATAGAGTAAAATAGTATCCCAATGTTCTACTGGTTCTTTTAAATTTTGTAGAGCGCCAAAGTTCCTTTGAAAGTTATCAGTGAAAGATCTTAGAGAAGTATGTGGTGTTAGGTAGTTTCCCAACAATATCTATTTAATTATGACTACTTTAGTAAATTAATTTTAAGCTTACATTTAAGACTAACTGACCCATGTCAATATCCTGTAAACTTATATCATCTTTAAATTTCTTAAGATTTCCAAAGGTTTCGTAAGATGCGTTGGCAATTAATTGTATAAATTCTAAGTAGTAGTGATATTTGGAGTCGGACGAGTTTACTTTCCATTTTCTAAAAAATATAAATTGATAACCTATTCTAATGAGATCAATAAGTACCATAATTAAGAATTATAATTAAGAAACGGAATAAAATTTGTAGTTAAATACTCTCTGCAAAGTGAAAATAATAATAATAATGGCTTCTAAAATACATGAGAGATTTTATTTAGATATGTATTTCTCCACGACCATTAGTGAATGAATTAATTCCGAAATCATTTTTAATGATAGAATCTATAAATTCTCACTCTTGAGTTAGAATATTTATTCTGAAACACTTGCTTCTTACGTGTTTTGCATATATTTTCATTCAATAACAAGTGTGACATAATGAATACTCCGTAATTATTTTAAACAATATCGATAGATATGGATGTCAAAACTGTCAATGTCAGATGTAAATTTTAATTTAAATAAAAGAATGAGTGAAAAATCGAGTAAATTTCTGGTCGTGAAGAAAAATATAGTCTGTTAGAATAACAAAATTCGATATTCGTCGTTCCCACACTCGCTGGCGCTCGCGTTCATAATATTCCACTCGTATCAACATTTTTCATTCTAACTTATTTGTTACAACTCAATTAATACATACTTAAAAATATATTCTTGAGCATTTTGTGCATCGACTTTATTGTTAAAACATCCTGTTACAGCAGGAATATGATTTTCCCAATTTCTATAATCCTTTTGAATTGAGATGACAGTAGGGTTTGCTGAAAATCTATTCCAATTTGAAATAGTAAGAGATATGGCTCCACCAGCAGATATGGTAATTATTAGTGCCCAAAAAATTCTAAAATGAATGGTTTTTAAAGTGGCAGCATTCGTTCAAAAGAGTTAATTTGTGGATTTTGTATATTTTTTTTGTTAATAGAAGAGCAGCATTTTATGCTACTGTTTATTTAGCTAATTAGATGAGAATCGTGTCTAAAATTGTCATACTAAAACTATTATGAATGTTACAAATAAGAGCAATTCACCAGGAAGAACAGTAATTTATAATATCCTAATTTAATTGCAAGTTGCTGATTCATTGCTCGCTGACAGTCTAGACATATTTTTATTACAATCAAAATGATTAGATGATAATAAACAAATTTTTATATGAGATAGAAGAGGAGACAATGAGGTATTGTATTTTATCAGAGCAGATTATCTATTGGTGATTTTTCTTTAATAAAATATTATTTAAATGTATTACAAAGCAAAATATATTAAAATATATTGTTCTAAAAAATCTTTTTACAAATAATAATAATTTTACTGCTTATTATACAAGTGTAACAGAGCCACCTCTCTAAAACCATAAAAATTTAAATGTTTTAGTAATTTTTCTTTTCTTAAAAGTCTAGAATGTCTCATTAAAATATTTTAGATTTATTTTCAAATGTAAAAATTTAAAAGTTTGGAAATTTCCCAACAACATAAATCTTTTTAAAATACAATAACTCTGTTCTGACAAAATATAAACAAACAAAATATAGACAAAAAATAATCTTTCACCAGTAAAACTTTTCAAAAGAATCATGTCTAGTGTTCTCAAAACTTGTATGAAGTATTCAGCCACCATTATTTCAGAACATCGTTGAGAGAAAATTAATATAGAAAATTGTTAAGTGTAGGAAATACAATACTTACGCACCTCTCTGACCAATGCAAATTTGGCATGCCGATAATGTTAAAGCCGTGAAGAGTAGTTTGTTGACTAAAATATTTAAAATAATACCAAAGTTTTGTACAAAAAGTTTCTTTTTTAATGCGGATCATGTCGGTATAAATTTAATAATCTCTGATATATTGTCGTGTTCCCTTTTATACTGTTTGCATATAGAATGTGGCGTTAAAGAAAAAAGATCAGATTGCTTTTAAGATATATATAATGGTGAATAATTATCTTAATGATACATATTTCTATAGAAATATTTGTAATGTTTATTTTACTGTGGTTATTACTTTTATCATTATTTTATTTATAGAAAATGAGAATGCCACATGCACTGTGTTTGTCTGAATAATTTTTTTTTATATAATTTATCATTTATAATCCCAATGCTGCCCGAATTATTACTGGAAGGTTTGATATTGCACAATGAAGGCTTTACTAAAATAATAATATTTATTCAAGAGTCAGGTTCAGAAGCGCCCGGTCAAAATGTATTATTAGAAAATTGTTCAAGTAATGAAGAAAAATATATTTTGCAGCAAAAAAGAAAGTTATCTCTCCAATTGTAGTAAAATGATCGTCCACTAAAACGTAACTTTAATTTTACTCTTGCAGAAATGCAGCTACATACCTATTATTAGATTATCTGAATAAAAAAAAAAGATGTTTTATTTTAAAGTTAATGAATCGTATTAAATGTAAGGCGCACTATTGAAAAATGTAATAGGAGACAATTTACCAAAATTTATAAATTGCCAAAAATAATTGCTGAAGCTAATCTGTTTCAGTTTCCTCGAACTATTAAGATAATTTCGAAAATACACATTCAAAAAGCCTCAAGAATATCAATGCACCTCAACAATATATACAGAAAGTATTAGGAGTATTGCAGAGAACATAAAGCTTCTGGGTTTTTAGAAGTGATTTTAAAAGTGAGTACAATATTGGTATCCATTGTGAGAAAAAAGGCAAATGTGTCAATATTAAAGAGCTAAAAAATATAGGAAATTCACCTCAGGAGGAAGTAGATGGAAATAAAAATAATATTAAAGAAAAAGAATGTATAAAGAATATGTACTTCTTGGAAATGATTTGAAATCTGCTCTTACAATCTACAAAAAGTAATTTTATAAACTTAAAATTGGGACACGATTTCTACTTTAGGGTGTGTGATGGATAATAACTTTACCTGATAGTTGAATTTTTATGTGTCAATGATTTACCAAATCTATACTTCTGCGACGAGACGTTTTTCAACCGTGTTGTGCTGAGACACGTTAAGGCTGATCAAGTTTTATTGGTCAATTATTTGGTCAGTTGGAGCTTTATTTTGGTCAATTTTTATGGAGTATATTAACAAGTTGTTGATTGGTTGAAATTAAAGTTCAGCCGCTTGTAGTACATTACTAGCGTCGTGTGTGCGAGTATATTTGAAATTGTTTGGAAAATATGTAGAGCGCACTAATAAGGGGTCTATTCTGTAACTTTTTGGTTAAAAATAACCCAGGGTTATAATTTAAAAGGTTATAATCAATAATATGACAGTTATAGACTCCTTTTAAATTAGAACCTTGGGTTATTTTTAACCAAAAAGATGCAGAATAGAACCCCTAAGGAGAATTTGATATTAATTTAACTTGTTAAAAATAAGTAAAGGTAAACAATTTTATTATAATTAATTTGCTGTATAATACGTTATAAAAGATTATTCTTAAAGTTTTGTTATAATAATATATAATTCAAAAATTATAATATCTAATTTTTTATCTTATTATTTAGCATTGTTAGAATGAGGAAAACATTATTTTTTTTCACGTTTTATCAGATTGGCCCGTTTAGCTTTCCCGCATTTGGCATAATCGCTGAGTCTAAATAGCCAATGTGCAACACTTTTTAATTTTGATTTTCTTTCAATTAACTAAATGATCAGTTGAAATTAGGGGTGTATGATAAATATAATTAATATTTGTCACTAATCATTAATAAAAAATCTATAAACTTGTAAATAAAATGAATTAGATTTGAAGTTTTGAACTATCGGTTGCATAATCATTTTTTTTGTGGATACAAATCTCAAAAAATAAAAATATTTGATATTTCATATTTTTAGAATCAACTTATCTATACTCAATTTAGGAGTTAAGCTTTTTTGGTTGCATTTTGTGAACACAACTTGCCAAATCGTCAAAAATGAGAATGTGAATATCTTTCTTACCAGACTTTAATTTGCCATCAAAAAAAGCTCATCTCCTAGGTATAGTTATAAAGAATCAAACATGACTAACAATTTAACATAAATTTATTGCAAAATCGAGTTTTGTATCCACAAAATGTTGCATAATTTCAGTGTTGGCAACTGAATTTATGTTTCTAGTATTAAAAGCCCCTCTTAAGCCAGTATTTGCTACTGGGTCCAGCAGATAATTGGACGCCCCTCCCATTGGCCGCTAGAGAAACGCGCGCTTGGTATTATTTGAACAGTTTTTCGCGGGTAGTGGTTAGTAGAAGTGAGTAAGAATTGTTGTGTATTGTTACTGGATCAGCTCTGTAAATATGAAGTGGTTACCGGTTTCATTATTGTTCTTCATTTCGTGTATCACGAATATTTACGTAAGTAAAAATGTCTGGAAAACACTTATTATTAACTTAAAACTTATATGCATGCTAGTTTCAATTTATCAGATATTTGTGTTAACTGCGTGGAAAATAAAAACAAATCCATTAACAATTCTTAATCATGTGACAAAAGGTTTGTAACAGCGACCAAAAACAGTCAATTCAATTATAATTATATAAAGAGCTTTAAAGATGATTTCCACAATTCAGCTTGAATATGCATAATTTTATTAAAAAGTTTTAGGTAATTATGTATAAACGGATTAAAATATTAATTTTATTATTATTCTATTCTAGTTATTATGCTGTTGAACAAACTGGATTATAAAAAAATACTAAAACAAATTTTTCATGTACGATCCATTGATCATTCCAGTATATCAGTTTGGTAATTAGTTACTGCTGCGTATTTGGTTTCGTTTGATAATTAAGTTATGTGGGGTTCATTACAAGTAAGCACTTATTGTGCCATTAAAAATATTTTTAGATGTACTTACTTTAATCATATATGATGTTAAAAAAATTTAAAAAAGTCGACTTTTGAAAGACCGACCTTTCGAGGACTAATTACGCCGAAACCATCCTAGAAGAAATTTTTTAGTATTTTTCGGATCAAAACTATACATTTCTTAAATATCTGCCAACACCTTTGGCATTTCAACTTCTAAAGATTTTCCGAGTAAATGCAATGTTGTAGTGAAGAACACCCTATTTAAAAACACTTAAATATTATTTTTCAACATCTGTTCGTCTCTGTCAAGAATTAAAGGTCTATCTCTTATTAAGGATTACATTTGCCTGAATCAAACAATACGAAATACTGCTAAATAAACTCGAGAAAACATTGTACACAGTATTAAAACTAATGTAAGAAAGGTGTGAAGGTCGTTCTCTATTCCTGTCAAAATATCTTAGAACTTGGTGACTTGTTTATTGCATTTTGAGCATCTGTCGTTGTAATGTATTCCAACCCTTCAGTGTTCATCTCTTGCCCCTTAAATAAATGCAGATTACACGAACACCGTTTAAGAAAGTAATAAGGCATTTTTAAGTGAAGATTCTGCATATTGAGGAATTCTCTTTTAGTTTTTTATTTTCCATATCTACAATGTTTGAATCCTAAAAAAAAACGATAATTTTATAATCCACAGCTGAAAATATTTTCACAGTAAACACATCAAAAAATTGTACCTGTTAGCTATTTCATAATACAAATTGAATGGATTATTCTGATAACATAATTTTGTCCTTGCTTGATTTAGTTGGAAAATCATTGCAACAGTTTTTAGTATTAGTTCAATTATATCTTTTTTTTTCATTTACTTCGAAATTATGTTTCCTAATATTTGCTATATATTGTCAACAAACAAATAATATGAATTGATTTTATTTTTTCATCCATATGTGTATAAAAATAAGCTTACCGTGAACTATTATTATCATCATTCCTTATTATATATTTTTCATGAGTTACTTATTTTAAAAATTAATCAAAATTATTTGGCACATATATAAAGGGAATAAAAAGCCCTTTTAAACGACCCCCTTAGTTATTTAAAATATTTATTTTTTTAGGATGCAAATCCTTAGTTTCTAGCCTTTATTTCTACAATCCGTTGTTTGCTATAAAAAACTATTTGGTTAAGCCGCTTTACAAACTGGTCACGTTGTCAAATAAATTAATTGGAGTTCCAACTTTACAATAATCATCATCAACATTCATCTAGCGAAACTATGAATTAAAATTATTTTGTAAATAAAAAGCAAACTCTTCTACTAAAATACAAAAGTAAAGCTCCTTAGTTGTCTAACTTTAATATACAGTCCATGATATTATGAGTCAATGAAGTCAGCTTATCGTGAAGCTTTCAAAAATATATAAAAATTAGGTATTAGAGAGAAAAAAACTGAAAGAACTATTTTATCGTATAAGTGATTTTCCACACTGTATATTGTTATATATTTATATTTAACCTTAATCGCTATAAATCAGACCTAATTATTTGTTTGTCACATATCAGTATTTAATTTGGTTCATCAATTTAAAAAATTTAAATTGCCAAGATGACGATGAGATAAAACAAAATTGATTTATGAACAAATTAGTCTTAAGGATTGATATGAAACATTTTATAAAATAAAGTAGCCACACGTGTGTTTTTTGAAATTGAAAAATGAATATATTTAGGAATTTATAAATACCAATAATACTATTATGAAAACTAAAAGAAGGATCAATAAAAATGTTATTTATGGATATTTATTTCCAACTGAGCGTATTTAAATGGCCCAGTTTAAGATTGATATAAAACCAGATCTCGTGCAATTTGAGTCTCATTAACTATAAATAAATGATTCATTTGTTTATCTATTTATGATATTGCAAAGGTATAACAAGTAGGTGAAGAAAAACTTAAGACAACTAGTTCTACAGAGAAATCTTTGTCTAATAAACATAATAAATCAAGGTAGAAAATTATCGGTTTATTTTGAGATCGTGTAAAAAAACATAATTTTACAAACTTGTTACATAAAGTATATTCTTTTTTAGGCAAAAGATGTAACCTTCACTGTCTTGTATGAATCGTTATGTCCAGATAGCATTGACTTCATAAAGGATCAATTTTATCCTACATACAGCTCATTAAAAGAAAAATTTAATGTGGAGTTTGTACCTTTCGGAAAAGCCAATGTAAGTATGCAGATTTATTAGCGTTAAACAAAATCCGTGCTCACACGACACATGATTTAGGTCACGATATGATATTAAAAATATTCTATAAATAACAAAGGTGCCTACTCTTGTTAATAGAGGGCTAAATGAAAGTTAAACAGTATTTCTATAAAAATTAAAGATATAAAAATCACAAACATTTATAAAAAATATAACTTGCTGTATAGCGTATAATATTGATCTTGGGGAAATATGCTAATTTTTAAAGATAAAATAAATATACTTTTATACACAGTTTATTTCCATTTTTATATTATCTATTCAAATAGAGTTATACAAACCCATTATGTAGATAAAAGGTTTGAAACCAACAGATAAACAAAAAACAAAACATTATAACGAAACATTACAGTTATAATTATTAATTTATTTTTTACAGGCTACTAAAAAAGATGGTAAATGGACTTTTGATTGTCAACACAAAGAAAATGAATGCTATGGTAATAAAGTACAATCTTGTGCCATAAACCTAGCTCCGAAGAATGTAAGCACTGAATTTGTCGTTTGTGCTATGAAATCAGGAAATGCTTCAAATAATGTTACTTTACAAAAGGTAATTTTTGTCAAAACACTTTTAAAATGTTAAAACATAATCCTTGTGTTGTATGTACGCTTTGTTACTGCGTCTCTATTAAAAAAGTATTTTTAATAAAAATACAGCAGGCGTCCATTTTTAGTTGAACACCCGGTACTTTAGTATCTTATTAGCGGTTGATTTTTTTAATGACATGATAATTTTGGTAGAATGGTGTTTTGATTATGGCGAGAATGAAACTAAAATGTGATATGTTATCAATAAATAAAATGAGGTTACATTTTTTATTCAACAGATACCTTGTATATTAAAAATTTCAATTCATTGTAACGAAAAGAAAATGGTAGGTATTTTTTACACGCTAAGAGATTTTTATAAATGTCCATTACTTACATTTACTAAACATCACGTTGTTTTTGTTCATATCTATAATATTATATATGTAAATGTCTCCATTTTTTTTTAATTGTCGGCAGTGATTTCATTGTGTTAAAAATGAAATTTTCTAATCTAGTAGTTAAGATCTTATTTAATTGGCCGTTTTCTTCATGCAATTACAAAGATTACATAAATATACACTAGAAGAATAGTAATTATAATATTGATAGGTACCAAAGGCTGTTTGTTGATTATTTTATCTGTTATTAATAATATGCTAGGCACTAAACATATTAAGTTTATAGTAAATTCTTAATATTCAACGGACTTTTATTTTGGATTGTTACAGCAGTGTTATAAATTTGGCAAAACATAATGACAAGGTTACCTATTAAAAAAAAAAACAGGATGTGAAGTACAATAAACTATTATTGCTTATAAAAAGGCAAATTAAAATTTCATAGTAAATTTCACTGATTTTAACGATTTAGTAACTGAATTTAATCATAGTAACAAAAAACTATTTCGTATTATTTTGATCATAGACCTTTATGGTTTAGGCTATCGCTTATATTGAGCACAGGATGAATATGTATTTGTTATTAAATAAAATAAAACGATAAAAATGCTTGGATCAAATCCGTATTCCAAAATATCTTCAAGTAAACTAGCTTGAATGACGTTTTCATTTGAGTCTGTATAAATTAGGTCAAGATGAGTTGATAAACGATTGTATCTGTTTTTATCGAATTGTCATTTTTTCATTAAACATACCATACAAAAAAACAGTTTATTCACATTTTTATAACTTGATTATGTGTTGCCATCCAGCAATAACTAGAGGAAGGATTATCTTCATCAGTTGAGACTCGAAGGACAGACAATAAAAAATTTATTTAAAAGAAAATCCATTTCAAACTTACAATTACTTTCTGCAGGTTGCAAATATTTTATGAGTAACTTGATTATAAATTCTATAAATATTAGAATTTAGGTTTTCGTGTTATTGGTACATGATACAAACTAGGTTTATTTTAAAGCAGAGGTTGTCTATTTGTTTATGTCGAATCCTATAAATTTATAAAAATATTTACATTTTTAAACATGTGAACACACCTTTAAAACACAATATCTCAACATGCAACATAAATGCATTGTGTTTTTGAAAAACTATGTATTCAAGAGAATAGGCTGAAGACCAACTTCAAAGTCGATTTTAAAATCCAGTTTGTTGCTATGAGTAATAGGAGTAGTTCCATTTTGAACTTTTAAATAACACATACGTAAATCTGATCAAATTATTTTAAAGGTCAAAATTCATAAGAACAATGAAAAATTTCCTACTCATTATCTTCGTAAACCTAAAGCTGGTACATAATTCGATTTTTGGAGTCAATTATATAAAGATATGAAATATATTTTCAAGAAAGAATAAAAACCAACGTTTTATATTTATGTGTTGTTTAATAAATTACAAACGAGGATTCACATTTGTTATGAAAAAAATAAATTAAATGAAAAGAAAATTATTCATTATAATTGCAAATTGGTTAGCGAGTTTTTTTATTCTACATCGACTGTAAATAATCTAGATATGGTAATAATATTTCGCGTTTGTTTGTGAGGCCAATTATTTGCATTGTGGCATAAGACTACTAGGTATATTTATACACCAAGGCTGAACAAGTTCAGTGATATAACCAAGCATTAAGATGAGGTATCCCCAAGCATCTAAATTTTACGAATCCAAGACATCAGAATATAATAGTAATATTAACCATGATGTTTTATAGTATTTTTAAAAACGGTCGCTACCGAATTGTCCCATTCTCCTCTCTCTAATGCGGTATTTTCGAAATAGGGGATTATGTCTAGGATTAACTCAGCAGGTAGAACTTAGGACTTAATCCTGCCATACCAGCTATGTGCAAATTGATTTTTGAAAAATACCGGAATTTTAAAATCCAACTTATAATATTTGAAGTAGACATGAAAGAAAGTTGAATAATAAATGAAAATCTTAATTTTGAATATTAGATTTATTTTCAAAGAGCACGATTATTTTCATTCTGTTTTTCAGCTTTTGATAATAAATAGAGGAGATATGAGGATCTTAAAGTAATGTCAATATAAAAAATAATTAGGTAAATAGTGAAAAAGACTTTCACTGTTATTATTTAACATTTCAGAAAGAGAAGTATAAAACTAGTCTTTAACTGTTTATTGTTGTACAGGGTGGTCATCTTGAATTTCTAATTATATGATTATCAATGTTTACGGTATTATTTTTTTGTAATGAAACCAGCATTAAAATACAGAAATGTATTTTCCATAAAGAAATAAAGTATACATACTTGATTTTTTAAGCTAAATTATCGTGACTAATTTTTTTAACCAAATCATACCTAGATATTTTATTTGAATCATACAGGGAAATTAATGTCTCTAAATATACTTTACGTTTTAAAATTTTATTTAGAAATTGTTTACATCCTTTATTGGCACTTTTTATTTTTTCATATGTATCTATTTGTACGTCTAACAATGTATAACAGAATTTAATTAAATTTGGGTGACACTCATAAAAATTATATATTTGTTTATTTGGGACTAATTTTAAAATGTAAATCATAAGACTACCTACACTTTTTGTAATTACTTTTTTTTCGTAACTTTAATAATAGCGGAATAAACCAGCTTGGCCACACTAATGGGTCACCCAGCATATACATATAAAAAGTAAAGGAGGATAATATTTGGCCATGGGGCAATTCGTACATTCCATGGGGGAATTCGACAAGAGGATTAAAGATTTTCTGAGCACGTGGGGCAACTCGGTACCTCCGTTACCAGCTTGTTTGTAAAATCTTTTAATTTCGCTACAATAGAGTACTTAAATTTATATACACAGACCTTCTCCTTTTATGATGTGAAAAGAACTGGAAGGAAATAAATTAAAAAAATATGGATGAAGAATATAAAAATGTATGGAATATACAACCGATGATCATTGATAATAACAATGATTCGCATGAAGATGTTTAAGATAATAATATGCTGTAAAATAATTCATTTTATTACAATTAGTATTTATTTACTATTTTTTGAATCTTGTTTGTATTAATTTTGGCCGAATTTCTTTTTAGTTTACATTATTATATTACATCCAAAATACGGGGTGATTTTCACACCTTTAATATTGGTTGTAAGACTTCTCTAACCACCGACCCTAGTCTTATTGATTATATTGATTTTAATAATGTTTTTCTTTTTATGTAATTATTTTTTTAATTTAATCTGACTAATAGCAACAGAGATAAAAAGTTTGATACAGCACTTCCATGCGCTTTATCCAATTCGACATAGAAAAACTATAAATTTGTATTTAATTAATTGTTATAAATATTACATTTTTTAAATGTTATTCATTATCATTTTTTAGTGTGCGATGGATGTGAAACTTTCTTGGAAATCTATAGAAGATTGTATTAATTCCGGAAAAGGAGATGAACTTCTCGCTAAAAATGGAGACCGTACGAACGCCTTGCGCCCTAACATTCCTTTTATTCCTACTATATTGTACAATAATGTATATAAAGATGTTGTCCAGAAATTAGCATTGAAACACTTTAGAGACTTAACCGAGCTACTTATTGAAGTGGCTGCGAACACAAGTGGAAGTCAAAAAATAAGTTGTTTTTCAAGTCTAGCTTTAATTTTAAGTGTAACTACAATATTTAAACTTTTCTCGTAGGTAGAATTTTTAAATAATTAGATTTGTTCAATGTAGCTATTAAAGTACAAGAACTGTTAATAATATTTATCGGTTATTAGTTATAATCAGCCTTATAAGCAAGTTTTACATATTGTTATTGTGCTGCAGTGTCCAATGTACATTTTTAAAATAGTATTAAAAAGTTGTTACTGGTAAGATTGAAATTTCATTTAGAATAAAACTACATATTTTTTTTTTGGAATTTCTATTATATGTATATCTAGAACAAGGTTTAATTACTTCTTTAATAAACATGTTATATACAATTATTTACAGGTCAAATCTATCCTATAACTAAATGAGATTTAAACATTAATAGTGTTTTATTATAATTGTAATTGAAACAGGGATTTTAAAATGCACATCGACCTTTAGATAATTTTCAAACATTCCATATTTAAAATGTACATTTGAATGGTCCTATCAGTAGATAAAGACTCGTAAACTGTAAATATAAGACAAATAAATAGGAAAAAGTTGCTTATGTGAAGAATCAACAAATTTCCATAAACGAAATTTTTTACCAGTGATACTGGAGTTATAATAACAGTAGTAATAAGGCAAATAATTGTTTTGTAAGAAAAATACAATTGTGTAAGAAACGTCACGATTAAAAATCAATTAAATAGAAAAACTGAAATAATAATTTTATGAATGATTAACGATACATTTTTGCATGTAAAATATATACGTTATAAAGCCACCCTCAACTTTATACTTTACATCGTTATTACTTTAAAATTTGATAGTACCTACTTAAAATAATTAAAAAAGGTGATAACCAACACTTACCTATTTTCGTTCATTCCTGTTTTCTAATAATCACCAATAGTTTTATACGTTATTGCTATTTGTTTAAATTAAAAAATAAAATATTAGGTAGAAAGTTTTCTATTAAAAATATTGCTAATTTTCCGACTTTCGCGTCTCCCGAAAATATTATTCACACAATATCGATTATTTAAGATCGTTCTTAACCAATTCTGAAACGAGAATACCTATATCTTGTTATTAAAAGCTGGATTCTCAAGCGGATTTCATTATAACTTAGAGATAATGCTTTTTTCGTGATTTTACATAAAAAACTAAAAATTGATACTTTTACATTAAACGAATTAGAAGTAATTTAAGAAAGCGTATAATAATGCATCGGTACATAGGGAACTCATCAAATTTGTGGATGCACTCTACGAACTAGTTCATAAGCATACTATAGTGGCGAACAGCAAAATTTTTGTATTTTGCTGATTTTAGTTTATCATTTGTAAAACGACATATAAAAAATTAATATAATATGTAGGACTCAGCAGGCATACTAATGTTACGGGGGTAAAAAGGACCACACAGTGAAATGCAAAAGACCGTAAAAATTTACATGTCAAAATTAATTAATATTTCTAAAACGGCACCTAGAAAAATTATTATATTCGATTAAAATCTTAACAAAGCTACGCTAAATTGTGATACAGGGTTAGAACGATACCCAAATACAGGGAGGTGCAAAAAAGTCACTTGTCAGAATTATGTAATATCTCTAAAACTGCACATATAAAAATTATAATATTTAAAAGTTCTTAATGTGGATAATACAGGGTAACGGAAAAAATCTTTATATATGAGGTAGTGAAATTTTTGTTAAATAGTTATATAATAGTTGTAACTTTAAGGATTTAACATTGCAAATGGATATTAAAAGTGCAATAAAATCTAGGGATATAAATAAAAAACTATTCTTCAAGGATATGGATAATAATCGTAATTAATCAAGCAAATTGCACCAAACATGAACTGTCAATTGAAGAAATATCAGATAAAAATTCATTTAATCATTTTATACATATATTTGATTGATTTTTCATTGTTAAATGGGTCTGAAACATATGAAATAAATATTGAAATTATAAATCTTTTTTTATTAAGGATGCAAGTATCAAAATATTATAAATATTTCTGGTTTCTGGATTTGGTGAGTATTTAGATTTCAATTAAAAAGACTGCTTGTCCAAGAAGATGTGCAGAGCTTTTAAGGTACATGTAACGAGTTTTATTTACCCTCAATGGTTTTGAAACTTCTTTGAAACAATATTCATTACAAAATATTTCAAAACTGCGTCACTGTTTATCTACATGATGCGAAGCACCTATTTTTGTTTTCAATAAAAATAAGTTTATAACTTTGTTTTTGATAAATACAAAATTATTTTTCCTATAATTTTCTTCTGCGTAACAAATATATTCATTTATAGTGATTTTCCCCATAAAATATAAGCTTATCAAAGGGCTTTATACGAGAGGTTATTGTAAATCTTTAGAAGTGTAACTAGTTTGCGTACAATTTCTTAACCTTAATTTGGCATAAATTTTTAATCAACTATACTTATATATTATTTTTCCATGTTATATGAACACGAAACATACGCAGGAAACGAGTAGGTAGAGTTAATACAAATAAAGGTCAGCTACTAATTTATTATTTAAATGTGACTATTTATATTTTATAATCTATTTTTTCTTCCACATTTTTAATTTCATCCCAAACTTCGATTTTTGGCACCTGTTTACCATCACAAATTTGTGGCTTCTTTGTATTTTCTGGTAGATTTACAAGTTTACTACAGACCACAGCGACAAAATCAATCAAAGCTTGATCAGTTTCCTTTTGGTTGAAATGCCCATCAAAAACTACTGTTGGTACAAAGGAAAGATTTGGTATCTGGGTCCATGTTTTTTCTCCATTTATGGCGAGAAGCTGATCCGCCTTTTTAGATTCAATGCATTCTCTAAGATAATCAACGTCAAAACCAAATTTTCTTGAACACTAAAACAAGAGTTAAATTTCTGTTAGAAGATACAAAAAATTCTTATATCGAAGAAAATCTAAAGAAATTATTATTAGATTAATGATTCTTACAATTGTATTAAATGTATGTATTAAATAATAACGTCTACAGAAATGATAATTTGGTCATTGATAAGTGAAAAACAACTGAAAAAAATGTGTGAGCTTTGCATTAAAAAATATGTATTAACAAAATTACTATAAGAAAATTTAATAAACATCCATTTAACAATCTCAGCTTCCAGTCAAAAAATTAGTAGAAGAAAGTTTAGACCATCAATGTAAATGTATGATTTATTGAATAATGAGGAACCCTTTACACTTACTTCTTTCACAAGAATTAATGAGGCAGGATTAGAACTTGACATAATACAGCGAACCAACGGTACTTCCTTATCTTTTCCTAGATGCTGGGCTAAGAGACAAGATTGGTATTTATTTCCTGCACATTCAGTAGCTCCATGTTGACAAAAGAATTCATATTCATTATTTTTTATATTATGCTAAAATAAGCAATAAAAATTAATTTTCACATCTTAAGATGCTTAATATTATAAAATAATTAAATGACGTTTTACATAAAGATTTTCTTTTATTATAATTGTTTCACAATTTTTCTTGGGAAATACTAGATTGGTGCGTATGTCTAAGGTAGATATCAATGACTTTTATTAAATTTACAGTTTCATAAAATGAGAGAAAATAAATATATTTTTACGTTTACTAAGTAAATTTAATGTTTTTAAATAAATAGAATTAGAAAAATGCTTACAAGCGCTTTACCATACGGTACTAATTCCAAATCAACAAATGGGCTTATTTCGCTCCAGTGGGGTGCTAATTGTTGTCCGATAAATTTGATGCTGTCATAACACAAAGCTTCGTAGAACACTCCTACTTTAACACATATCTGCAAAATATTACAAGAAAAATTCAGATTTTAAACGAGTGTCAGCAAATGCAGCACCAACAGTATTATTTTTTCTAAATCTAGTTTACCAGTACAAATTCTGACCTCATTCTTATATGCCCGATAGGTCTCCGTGTACTTTTTTCAAGGGACTTTTTCTTAGTTGCCAATTAATTTAATAAAACTAAATATTTACATTAGTTGCTTATTTTCTTTGGCAAGTATTTAACAAATTAACATCTAATAGATAGTGAAATTATTTGTATTTATGCAACAATCCACTTTCTCAGTTTAGGTATAATTATCTAGTGTTAAGTTTCTTTAGTAGGACATTTATTTGCATACATTTCTTCTACGAATAATAATGTTCTTGTCTTTTATCAGTTTTATCACACAAAAGAAATCTATATTTTGATTCTTTCCTAATAAATAAAAATCAAAACTGTGCAAACTTAGTATAATAATTAGGAACAGTATTTTTAAATTTTAAAAAACAATTAAGTCGGGATTTTTATTTAAAAATTTGCTCATTTTAATATCTTAAGATCCAAACCTTTATTTATATATTGCATTATGTTCCATTATTTCATTTTATCATCAGTATATATTTGTTTGTATTTTCTTTTGGGCTAATTGTAACTATTATTATTTACTTAAATCATGTTAAAATATACTGTTTTCGGTAACATGGAATTACCACAGACGGTGCCTATAAATTGGGGAAAGATTAATGGAATAGGTAATTGCAAGTTGCAACAATCACTTTAAGAATCCATTGCAAATATATATGAACAAAAGTGGGGTCCCAGATCAATAACAACTCTAAATATAGCTCAAGAGCGTCATAATATACTAACCTATAATAAACAAGATACATCATTCTTGTCTTCAATTTTCAGTCAATATTTCATAATTTTATTTATAATCCTATTTGTATAATGGATGTGGCAATCAGTTTTCGAATTTTGAAAAATTCTTGAATGAAATCGCTTACTTACTGAAGATAATAAGTACAGCAATTTTAAAATTTCATAAGTACTTAGTTCTACTACTTTCATTTACTAACAAAATTATATGTCTATTTGTGCGGTACCATTTGTTTATATATGACTAGTAAAGAATCGATTTCTTCTATTATACCGAATACCCGATATAAAAAAAAATATTATTTAGATTGGTAAAAGCATTTATAGGTACCTACTAAATTGTTTTTTATAAAAGTAAACAAGTTCGTCGGTTTCTATTGTTTATTATTAATCCTAGAGATAAAAAAATGTCAACTCTATAGAAAAAAATATTAATTCCAAAGAAGCAAAAATGGCACTAAAATAATCTATTTTTGAGGGAATAATATTTTCTGGAAATTTTCACAACAAAATATGACACAAATATATTTTTTCCTATTTATATACATACCCAGAATCAAACTTTAATTTAGTTCTACTTTAGTTAGTTAATTAAGTACCTTAAATACTCTTACATAAAACTAAAGAATGTTAGAAATTCATGCAAATTTTCTCATAAGTTTTGATTCTTAAATAAAAGGTAGGTAATGATTATTCATACAACGATAATTAGACACTTCCAAAAAATATTGGAATTATTTATCTTAAAACATTTTATATTTGTTTATATTTTAAGAAAATCCATTCCTAAAAAGCACTATTATAATTTTGCAAAAACATTTTCCCTTTGATGTTACAATGTGCTAATCATATTTGTACAAAAATGTCAGTTAAAAGTAAATACCTATCAAATTATATTTTTGTTATGATAAATGAATAATAAGTTGTATTTATAATAAGTAATTAAAAATAATATATGATATACTTACCACATTATTGCAAAGGTTCAAGATAACGGTAAACACTGTCACTGAACTATGTAATCCCAACATATTTTTGACCATCTCCAATACAACAAGAACTTGGTTATCAAAGTTAATTTTAAGATCTGTTGATGAGAGTAGTACCGTTGGTTTTTATTCATTTCGTTGATGCTTATAAACTTATATACCAGTCGCGAATCAGTGGCGTGAGTATAAGTATTTAGAATTAACACTCAATTCCAATAGATTATGGAAGGAGAATATTTTTATCAGGCATGTTGATAATAGAACTTAAGAAAAATTAATCAAAAATCCAGAATCTAATTTCACATAGTATAATTCATAAACATGAGAAGAAATAGAGAAAAATAGAAGGAGACAGCTTGTTCAAACAATGAAAAATACCTATAAAAGAACAAGTTAACCAAACGGCAATGATCACACATATTTGAAATGAAATGAAAGTCTACACCATAACAAATTTAAATATATTTTTGTGGGACGATATAAAAATATATTTATGGGTTAGAATTTACTGTTTGTGCATACATGAAAAACCTTCGTTACTTTATTTTAAAATGTAATTCCTCCACAAACTTATTTATTATTGAAATGTTTTCATGTTTTCAATATATCAACTTTAAGATTACTTAAAAATCGCTAATAACAGATTACTCGTATCTTTTTGCTAAAAATCTTTGTATTATTTAAATACGGTCAATGTTGAGCGATGAAGGTCACCAGCAAAGAAAACATTCATGTTTTGATATTAAACTACATCAGTTCAACTAAGATAAAACCTTATTATGCTGCAGGTAAGTTAAACAAGTTTAACAACAATTTAATTCAGATCATTTTAGATATTAGCCTATAGTTGAAATATTTGTCAGATTCCTCCTAGTTCGTTTAAAAGTTTAAATGATAAGTAGATTTCTTTCATATATAAATTACCTATTAATATGATTTTTTTATTGGGATATGTTTTAAATTTTTTTGGTCATTTCACGTTTGAGAAAAATATCTTTTATTTGAGAAATGTGAAGAAAAATAGAAAAAGAAAACCAAAAGAAAGTGAAAAAGCACAATGTAAGATATTTTAAGAGAAATGGGAGTAGAGTGGAATTAAATGAAGTAAATGGGAAGATACAGGAACAGATGGAAGAAGTTTGTAAAAAATTATATATAATTTAAAGTAAAAAAATGCAATGAAATGGGTATGTTTCAAAACAGTGACGGTTGACTTTGTTATTCTATGAGCAAGTACGAGAGGAAAATTACAAATAAATAGGAAGAGAATTTAGTATCGAAAATGGAAGAGGCAGATTGTCAAATTTAACCCATTTTTGTACGCGGTAGTTACATTAAAAAATTTAAACATAGAATTGTAGTATTACAATAGGGTAGAAAAACTAGATGGGCATATGATACATGGGCAGAAACATACGATACTTGAGAGGAAGAAGATACAATTGTTAGATTACGGATAGAAGACACTGAAAACATGAAAGTTAAATATAAGCAAAAAGTATAGTGATATATTTGGAATTGAAATAGATATTAACCTAATATACAATAATAATAAGACACCTACTAGAACATTAGATGGGGTGGTTGAAGAAAAAGTTAAAAATAAAGGAATATAATGATCAAGAACTAAAGGAAATGGGAAAAGTTGGTAGATGAATAAAAAATATCAGATACTTAATTCCAGAATAGTAAACAAATAAAAGAGAAAGCTATTGTTTTAAAATTATTACCGACAAGGAAAATTTTATTTTCTAGCATCTTCTTCATTAGTGACACGTAAACTTATTATTATTCAGCAACATCTTTTTCATTTTTTGGAATTGAAAAATCTAGTTATTTACTTCAACTGATGATTATTCTTGAGGAAAATGGTAGCGTATAAATATACAATACCCGAAACAATAGTTGAAATATTAAAATCCTGGATGAAAACACAAATCCTCAACATTGTTCAGATTTACCTATTCTTTAAAAAGGTAATGTATCTCTTCAATGAAGTTGCAGTAAGATATAATAACTGTGTTATAACTACATTAACCACTCTTATATCTCCAATCTTAACCAACTCAACAAATAAGTTCCTGTTAGGCAAATAAATATACGACGTTCAAGCTGCATCGCTTATTTTTGTATGGTATAAATTCTCGATGTATAATTCGCAATGATATTCTAATATCATAACATGTTTGTTTTGGGATCTGTTTAAAATATTTTCTTTTCATATCATTGTACTCTAATTTGGTTGTGTAGATGAGAGTCTACTTTTCAACATGAAACGCCTATGAAATTTTAATTTTTCCACATATTTTCATGTATCTAGTACTGCCAGAGATGAGAATTCACGTGCATGATGGATGTTTGCTGTCATATTTTGTAATTCTCATTGTTAATGTTTAATAATAACAATCAGAACAGGATCGACCTTTGAAAATTATAGAATAATTTTTTTTGTACGTCAATCAGTATACTGGCATGTTAAATAGGAGATTCCGAATTTTTGACATGATGGGACCTAAAATCTCAATAAATTTATAATAGTTTGTAGCAAAAATCGTCTTTGTATTGTTGAACTATATATAATAAGCAAATTAAAAAATTAATAAATAAAATATACATACAAACACAGTTTATGCATAAATAAAGTATCGGTAATTTGGATTCTTTTTCTACAAGTGTTTATGTAAATAGTTATTGTATATTTAAAAAAAAAATCATTTGTAAAAATAAAAAACATCCTTTTCACACATCTAAATATGTCTTTAAAAAATAAGTGGTTTGGTAAAAATACATTCTTAGAAAATTATTTAGAAAAATATCGTTTTGTGTCAATCTAATCTTATACAGATTCAGAGAAAATATTTGATCCCACAAACGAGACAATGCGAGAATGCACTACAATTTCCTTTCTAATATCTTGAAGTGGGCGAATCGGAGGTAGAAACATCGTTTGAATCAAATCGATAGCAATGTACCAGCAATGATGGTCCTCTAGCATAAGGGAAGCTTGAGAGAAATCTCATTTTACTTCTTGTTCTTCATCAAGGGCTATTAGGCGTGCATTTTCTTGTTTCCTTGTTAATTAAGACATTATGACTAATGCTGTTGGTAATGAGTTGTTTTAAGAAAGAGCACATTTGACGAAAGTTACAGTCTGATATTTGATATTGATGGAAAAATGTGAAAAATATTAAATAAACCTTTCTCCTGCGCCTGATACTTCTTCCATAAGGTTTGCGAGTTCAAGAGATATTGTACGGAAGACAATTCAGCCGAGATTGCCTACAAGTTATAGAGTATCATCGTAGGTATTAAAATTGTTATATAGAGTGATTCATCGAGAAATGGAAATACTTTTAGTCTAACTACTTATAGCAGTTATATCTTTTTTACATTTGGTACACAAGCTTTCTTCCATAGCTCCAACAAATAACAAACTAACCAGAAAAAAATCAGGTTGGTATTAAAAATAAATTTCTTCAAAGCAACTTCCCGATTATCAAAATATTTAAGAATTTAATAGAACAAAAGTAATGATTAATTTATAAGACTAGTTTTAGTAGCAGGTATTTATGTGGAGCTATTGAATAATAGCTCGGAATGAGTCTGAATTAATGTTAAAAATCCATATTATTCCTGCTTTAATCCTCTAAATGAACAAAATAAATAAGTACCTATAGAAATTTATATTAATATACAATTATCAAGAATCGTTTTTTATTATGATAAATTAACAATTTTTAGTACTTAGAAATACCCTCTAAATAGCTAAATAGCTGGGATAGCTTATAAATAATTATATTGTTGACAACGTTCTGGTTTTATATCCAAAACATCACACATTAAATTCCCAAAATCGGCCAATGCCCTTTCTTGATTAGACTCGTCATATTTATTATCCAAAATAACTGTTGGAATAAACGTAATCTTTGGTTGGACGGCTCTAGTCCGCTCCGCATTTTGAATAAGAAATTTATCCGCTTGGCCCGATTCGTAACAAATCTGCAAGCTTTTCCAACTAAGTCCTGCTCTGGATGCGCACTACAAATAATTTGATATCTAATGAGAATATTCAGATAGACGTCATAAGTAAAAACCAAGATCAAGAATCTTAAAAATTAACATATTAAAAAAATCTCGAATAGTTGCTGAGAGTTATTTTTAACGCTCATAAAATTTTAATATTAATTACAGTTAAAATACTTATATATTTCCTGCCAGTACCTAGCCAGTGTAATTATGTTATAAAATATAAATTTGTATTCGACTTTCTTAATGATTTTTTTTTTGTTAAAATAGGATTTTTTCTATGTGTTCAGGTAAAATTAAGGAAAAATTTTAAAATAGAAATTGAATGATTAATTGCAAATATTATCTATATGGGATGAAAATGCATTCAAGTACTATAGCTGTGCAAAATGAAAATGTTAGAAAGATTTGTGGTGTAGGGTTCCTGGACAAAAATTAAACAAGTAGAAACAATAAGTAATATGCATTACCTTTGTTCAATTTTCGAAGAATATTACATATTTTATTTTTTTGTTTAATATTCTTCCACCACCCATCTCTAACTAAATAGACTGTTTTAAATTTTAGACCTCGAAATATTGAATGATATATTAAACATATTACCTTACGTAAATTTTCCTCAGAACTAGGATCATTAGATTTCATTGAGCAGTAAACAAATTCAGCACTTTGTTCTTTGGAAAATATACCTACCGCACAAGCATGGTAAGCATTTGCATAGCATTCATTTGGTCCATGATGACAATTAAATTTCCATTTACCTAAGTTCTCTCTTTCCTAAAATAAAAAATCTGTACCTAGCTGAACGTATTAATTAATATAAAAAAGAAATCCCGGATATTCCATATATCATTAACTGTACTACAAGTATAGGTATCTTAAAATTTGCATAAAACTTTATTAACAATTCCTCTCCATCCTTATTACTATTTATTCTACCCTTCCAATTATTAATCATCATGTCATTTTTATCTTTTTTAAGAGCATCTAACCAGCTTCTCATCTCCATTATTTCTCCTGTTAAGAACTTTTTCATTGATCTGGCAATTGGCATTCTCATTACAAGGCGTAGTAACTTAATATACTGGTATTTTACTATTAGTGGAAGGGTTACGATATAACTCCATTTTTTATACGTTTGTTCTTCTTTCCTATTCTCTCTCTCTTCTTTTCCTGTCATATACCTTTGTGAGCACTTTTCTCTTCCACATTCAGTTTGAGTTCATCTAGTTTATTTATAATCCAGAGTTTGTTTCCACACAGCGCTCCAGGTTTCATTACAGTTTGATATATTCTATCTTTATTAATATGTCTTTAGATCTTTTTTTTGCTTTATTAATTCTTGCATTTAATTTCTTCACTATCATCATTTCTATTATTAATATTTTCACCACGGTAAGTAAAACTATTTGTATTTTGAATCCTATAAACTTTCCTGTTTATCTTTGTTCTGTGCAGAACCATGTAGTTTATCTTTATCTTATTAACTTTTATTTCCACACCCTAAGTCTTTGCTACTTTTTCTAATATTTTTACTTTTATTACCATACATCATTATTATATTTTTAAATTATCATTACTGGGCAGATATTCTGCAAAGATTTTTTAGTTTAAAGAGCGCAGAAAATTGAAAATCTATTTTAGATATATGCTATGGTAAAAATATTGTTTTTAGAGAAAAAAGAACAAAATCAATATAGATGTTTATAGCTTCAATTTGCTAATCATTATTTTTGATATATGTGTAGAAGTTAATCTAAAATGTTGGTATTTTGGTCACGATGCATAAATACTTCTGAAGCTGCCTCACTCATTTTATAAAATTACTTGATAAGCATCTGGTGGCGTTGAATATTTCGGAAGTTTTTGAGTCATTACAATTAACAATCACAGTGTGCAATTTTTTATTGTTTTCTAATTTTTCTCATTTTCCGAAAATTAAAAGAATGATTTAAGAACTTAATATTATATTTATTACAGTTTTACTTACTGAAGATTTTCCATAAGGGATTAAGTCCACTAGAATGTGAGATCCAATTTTTTTGTAGATTGGCCAAAACTGTTTTGTTATAAAAATTATACTATCAGGGCAAAGGGTTTCGTAGTAAATTGATACTCTTCTCTGTTGGGTCTGTACAAAACAAAAATTAATTGATTATAATTAAAAAGCTTTTTTGTAGGGTTACTATTCCTATATAGTATTTATCTTAAGAAATGAAACCTTAAATTTAACATAATTTCAAATAAAATTTCGAGTTAAAATTTATAATTTCATTGTTATAAATCAATGTTTTTAGTATTCAGTTAAATAAAACGATTATTTGTTGAATAGGTAATTAAAATTAGACCATTTAACTGGAAAAATCTGATATGACGCTATTTTATTTTATTATATTTACCAAACTTGTTTTAAAGAAAAGAGTAGTTCAAATATTTTTCTTACCAGCCCCAAACTGAAGAGAGACGTCAATACAAATAAACCAAAAATAGTTGCCGACATTTTGTTAAAGAGTAAAATATAAAAATAATTTATTTAATGAGATATTTTTTTTTGTAGGCGTAACTACGATCATTTTACTGCATTAGATTATAATCATATTACAATCGAACAATGTAATTATAAAGCAGGTCCGGCACAGAAAGAATTTCAAAAAGTAGAAAACATAATAAATAGACATGATCTCAGTGGCTAATACTTGACAATTTACATTAATAATCAATTCCAATCATAATAAAAAAATGATTAGTATTAATAATAAATGAGAAGTAATCTCTTGATTAATTTAGTTGTTTTCATGTAAAAAAGTTCCATTATGGATACGCCGGCAATAAATCAACCACTCACAGACATGTAACAAAGTTATTCGGAGTATTGTAATTTTTAGAAAGAACTAGATTAGAAACATTTATATTTTAATATTTCCAAGTAGTATTTATTAATACATTGATTATATTAAACTATACAGAGTATCCTTAAAATATTGGAACACATAACGCAGAGTTCGACTTAAAAAAATTCTAAAATGTTGGAATGGTTTTAACGTAATTTTTTTACAAAAAAGGTCATTTTTGGACAACAATGATTTTTTATGATCTCTTTACTTAACAATGATTGAAAATATATATTATCAGCATATCATATATTAACTTCAATCATTTGTATTTTGGCACAATTTACTGTGATATTTGGTAAAGAATCTTACATAGTTTTAAATATAAAGTTTTAATCTGTTTTAACCTATTAATCTTCTATCTGTTATGGTTTCTGATGTCCCAACGTTATGATATGATAAATTAATAAGTCTGTACACCAAATAACCGTTTTCGAATTTGATATTTTAAGAACAAGTCAGAAAGGAGGCATCCTAGAAAAAAGTATATATATTGTTTTAGTATTTTGTTGAACCAAATTACTAGTTACCTAAATATCTCACAATATTTCTTGTACATTATTATGTTATTATTAGATTATTAGGAAAATATTGAGTTACCAGACAAATAAACAACTTGGTTTATAAGATTTTATTTAGAATTATATAGTAACAATTTTTTTTTAAATGTAAGAGCAAATACAACAAATTTCAACAATTAATAATATATAAAGAAATAAATTTTTAATGCAGCATATATTATCTTGAAAACATATTAATGAAAACATTAAAACTTTGCAATTATTTATAAAGTGTTGTTTAATTCATTTTGGGCTTTACAAATTTCAATATTTCAATTTACCCTGTTTACAAAATTTGCTAATTCATAACTTATTCTAATAAAATTTAATAACAATAATAATCACTTAATATATATATAAATTACATGATATGAAAAACAAATAAAATGAATTTTGATATTCTAACATTTAATTTGTTTATTACGTACTTTCTTAATAATATAAATTATATAATATTATGTCTTGTTGCTTTGCGTTTACCTATTTGTGAAATACTTCGTTTTGTAACTTTTTTAGTATATGATCCATTTGTAGCTCATATTTTCTTTCACAAATATAAATTACTAAATATAATTTGTATCAGAAGAATTGAAAATTAAATACATTTAAAGAATAATATTTGAATTTCATGTATTACTTGCAATCCAGTAATGCACCTCTGCACCTCTTAGGGTTGATTATCGAATGAAAAAGATTTATTACATTATTACCTCCTTTCATTTAGAAATAGAGTACAGAAATGATTAGGTTTTATTACAATTTGAAGTACACCATATGCTTAAAATACTGTACTTATTCTATAAACCCCAGTGATATATTTTATTGTTCAATAACAATAATAATAATTATAAAAGGGCAATAATACTTCATTTTTAGCCAGGGTAGTAACAATACATATAATATTGTATATAACAAAAAATCAGAGAATATTTTCTTCATTTTTCTTATTATAAATCGGAAGAAAAAAGCAGTAAGAAAACTTCAATAAGGCTCAATAATGATTGCCTATAGTTTGGTGAAAAGTTATAAATTATTCGAGTTATTTATTAGTACCTGGTGTCTGGTGCAATTGATAATTAATTTTTACATAACAGTTGAATTTTTTTACACATCTTTTTAATATCAAATGGGATACATTTTATTGTAAACATTATTTATCACATACTTCTAGTTTTTCGGATAATTTTTTGAATCTCTACTCATAAAATGCAGAAATGTAATATTTCTGTTTGAATATTAGGTAATTGTTGGTTATACAGGATATTTTAAAGTGATATGTACATACATTAACATTGGATGTAGGACAAACGAATAGTTTCGAATTGTCCGTAATATATTAAAGTATTAAAATGGTGTAGAATTGAAACATTTGGTAATCTTTTACATAAAAAGAAATATTCTCTTAATTTTACAAAAAAATGATTCTATAACTGAAATTTAACAAAAACTCTAAAAAACGATAGTCGCAAATTAGAAAAACCTTTATGTAACTAAACAAATGATCATATTTTGATTTTTCTATAATAATCTTAAGTATCACTTCCACGTGATTAAAAAGGATAAATTTCTAATAAGCAAAAATGTTCATTTGGATTAAGACTTGAAGTAGGTTTAAAAATATAAAAGTACGATCCATTTATGTGCATTCGTTGGTTTATCAATTTAGTAATTTAATAAATATGTCTCATATAAAAGAAAAATGACATGGGAGTAATTTAACTTATGAGAGAAAAACTATTATAAAGAATGTGATTGAATGACTTGGTTCACGCGAAAAAGATATGAGCGCAAGTGAAGTGGTCTCATTATGCAGAATTTTGGATAAAGTTTCTAAAATGAGTATATACATAGCAATTAAAAGCGAAAATCAGAAAAAAGGGTTTGCTCCTTCGTTGAAAGCAAAAGGAAGAAAAGAAAATTAGATGATAGAACAAAAAGTGTTATTCTGCGAACAATTCAGGAATTTTATTTGAAGTATGAAGAGCTAAGTACACATTAGCAAAAATATGTAGATATACATATAGTTCAACAATATCGTAAAGATATATTGAAAAATTTATTATACAGAAGAAACTTGATTTAATGAGAGTCACATAGTGCCAAAAGTTAAACTAAGAAGAATGAAGACTACCAGGAAGGATATGAATGCTAAAATCTAGTTTACAAAGATGGTGCTATCAGAAACGTAATAGTCAAATCAAGGTTTAAGTTTGTTCAATATGGTGTAAAAGAAGAAGAAAAGCATGGAAATTATTGTAGAACCAGCAACTATACGTACATATTAAAGATTCCGATAATAGCGATTATTATTCTTAGAAATATATTTCTGAGATCGATTCTTATAGAGATTGTGTCTAGAGGTCTCTTATACAATGATATTTTTTTTATTATTGATTTATTGAAACTCGTTTAACAAATTATTATAAATATGTTTTAATGGTCTTTTAATACAATATTTAAAAAGTGTATCATTTTATTTAGATACGCCTCTGATCATATGCACTCCGACACTTACATCTCTCAACGACCATGAAGTTAAAACATGAATCAATGATTATCATTTCTGTAGTCTGATGTAGGCTAATCGAATTTGTTTTCCAGCTATTGTTAAGTCTTATCCAGTAAATAAAATCGACAAAACAATAAACCAAAAAGAATGGAAGAATCTGAATTATCAATAACTCATGGACACTTCACTCTAAAAATACCCTGTATTTAATTTTTTTTAAATGTTATATTGCATTTATTAGGTTTATCAATTTTAATCAGTACGTTTGCTTTATAATTGAGTAAATAATCAATAATATTTTTTAAGACTGATTCTAATTTCGCCTATAGGAAATTTAAGTTAATTTGAGTATTTGGAAAAAGTTTATAACTAAGTAAATACTGATTATTTACGTGTAACAACCGGTAGAAAGTATTGCTATAATATTCGGTATAGATACCTAAATAAAGTTCGTTGTATATGAATTTATTATTTTCTTATCATATACTTCTTAATTACTTTCTTTTATGCTCTTTTTATGGCATTAAGCAATAAAATATTACTTTTTTTTACAACATGGGTATGTGTGATGGTGGTAATTGAAATATTTTAGTAAATGGTATTTCACTAAGTTGTTGATGCACAGGTACTCTTGTATCGTACAAGGATGGTGCTTGAAAAATTATACCACAAGTTCCACCGATACAAGCCAAAGTGAAAACCCAAAGAAAGAATCTATCTAAAACCATGGAGACGAATTTCCAGTCTTCAACAATCTGTAATTAAAAATATATATATATTTAGACGAACAAATAATAAGATACATATTAAAATGAAGGCAAAGAAGGAACGATGGAAAAAAAGTTCCTTCGAGCCGGATTTGAACCAGCGACCTATGGATGTCTACAATTAATATTCCACTACAGTCCACCGCTCTACCAACTGAGCTATCGAAGGTTAAATATTTTTATTTTAAAACACCATTGTATGCTTTCGTGTATAATGAGTTATCTACTTTTTGAAACTAGAATATAATTTCGCACTGCACATTAAAAGTGATGGTGCCTGTTCTATAGGCAATACTTCTTACACCAGTTCTATAAAACATTTTTTTAATCTTTTTTAAACAAATTAACTTTTAATTTCTTAATTTTAACAAAATTATCATATGCTTGAATACTCCATGTAAATGCCTTTCTAATGACGTGCCACACATGGTATATTCCCTATTTAAAATTAAGAGATTGTGGAAGTGGAAAGGAGAGGGTTGAAAAATGGTAGATGTCTGTATCGTAAATATGTGTCCCCCTTAGAACAAAAATCGACGTGTTTCAGCATTGCCTTTAAATCTAATGAATACTGCCAAATATCGGGGTGAACTCTTTTCTGTGGCCCACTCTTTATGTATTTGAGTCTAAACACTTAGTAGCTAAAATGGACACTTTATTACAAAATATTCAGATAAACCTATATTCTAATAAGACTAATAATAAAGTTATAGGATGCTAATATATCCCTAAACCTACGTAACAGAATTTTTTAATACTGTCGATACGAAAAAGATTTGTTCTGAAAACTTTTGAAAAATTCATCGAGTCTTATATTTGAAGACAACTTTACGTTTTATAAATCATATAAGTTGACAAGTGGTGACAATAAGTCACTATGTATTAAACGACTATTCTTATAAATATAAATTGTATAAGTTAGGTGAAGTAGACGCTAAAGCTATAGTAAAGAGTGATTAGTGTCATAATCATGTTGATTATGTACGCAAATAGAAAAACGGCCAAATAGTGCAGCAGTTGAAAAAAGCAGAGGAAGACATCTGCGAAAAAATATCGAAAACGTATGTTTCATTCAGTAACTTGAAAATCAGTTACTTAAAGCACACTGTTATCATTTCATGTGAGGTTGTTTTTAATCACACAACTTACGTTTCAACAGAAATATTGCGTGATTTCACATAAAAGCGTCACATGATATTAGTGCGTGCGATCATACGCGAACGTATTTCGTCATATCGATTAATTTTCACTTAAGGTGAATTCACGTAACTAGAAGTGTTAGTAGTGTGTTTCTGCCTTTACGCTTTTATCTTTGGCTCTATCTAAAAGACGAAATACCCTGCTAAAAGAAAACAACGGTTGGCTCTACCAAAGCGAAATTCTGATATTTTTAACATTTTAAAAACAAACTTTGTAATTGACCCAATAAAAAATAAAAACACGGTAGATAATCTAAGTCGTTTAGTTTTATGTTAACGACGCATACATTGGCTGTAGTAGCAGCCACTTCGTGGACTTACTATGCAATATAAATTTGATTGAACCGATGAATTAACTGAGACATTTTAACTTATTTCGAATGACTAGAATCAATAGCGTACTAATACCTAAAGTTGTAAAAAATCCAACTGTAGAAAAGCGACAAAAACAATTCAATGAATTTTAATCGTAAACGTTCATGTATGACAAATAGGATTTCAATGTCCTCCAAAACAATCCGGTGACGATATCCTTTGATCTAAACAAAGATTTAGCGTCTATCAATCATATCATGAATCGTCGCTTATCGCTGCTCATCGCTATCGCAACAGCGATATAGGGAATCGAATCAAATACGACAGTCCCATGAGTTCCAGGCAATCCAAACAAAACAGGACTGGCTTGGTCTGGTGGACTGTTCTAATTATCATCACGATAATTGATGAAATAAGAAATTATTTTTCTATGTAGCCAGGTGTAATAATAAATTCCAACGAGAAACTAGCAATTTGAACAGAACGCGCACAGAATTTTTACATTTCTGGTTCTTCACTTAAAATTCTGAAGGGTTTCCTTTACGGTAATAACGTACTTTTTTTTATTATGCCTGGAGTTGAAATAATTTTTGGACGAGCTTTATTTCTAAAGAAAGTAAAGAAAAAATGTCTAGTGCAAAATAAACAAAAGAAATAAATAGATTTGCTTGGATGTACGGAAGATAAAAAAGTCATAGAATCAATGAAATTTGAGGTGTCAAAAGAAACCATCAGAACTGAAAAGAGTGAATAAAAATTCAGAACAGCATCCGTTCGCAGGATAAAATGAGAAGAAAAGATTTAGATATAGATGAAGAAATGTTAGTTTGTATTTTTTATAAAATATTAATAGGATATTGCATTTTTCAGTAGGTGTGTCATACATACAAATACAAAAGTTGGTCACTTTGAAAACAATAATGAGAAACTATCATATTGTCAGCATTAAAAATATAACTTGTTTGTCATATATTTTTCCCCAATGGGCACTTTTTTAAGATAGTCCCATCCTGGGTGCACTATCAAGTTGGCCTTAATCTAAATGCATGGTCACATTCACGTCCGAGCGTAGAGAACAAACCTGCAGCTGCTAAATGCTAATCTGTCAGCTATTAATAATCGGCTTTATCATGAATTGCATTACCGATCCAGCAAATGCATCCGCATCTCTACCATGTCTTTATTGCCTCATAGACATACATCTGTTATTTCCTTCATATTTTTAAAACAATACATATGTTCATTATATCACATATTAATAGCAATATCTATCCAGCAGTTAGGCAATACAAATAACATATACCTTTTATGAAAGAATATATACTTTATCATTTTTTTGTTTATAACAGGACAATATGTGATAAGTAAATTAAAAATTTTTATGTGAAGTAATTCACATTTATTGTTAAATATATTATGTTAGTAAATATGTAGTTATGTATTAGTGATGTATAAAATTATACAGTAAATTTCTAAAACTTTTGCAAAAATATTTTGTAATTTTCTAAGTCTTATATAAAATTTTTGTAATATTACATTTCAACTTTCTGTAACCTACAATAGCATGTTGGCAAAGAGAATTACTTATTTATAGGCAAAACAATAGAAATATTTTTATTAGTTTAATTTATTAGGACAAAATAGTAGTACCATAAAATGATATAGAAAAGTTATACTGAGTGTTAATACAAAAACTCTAAAGTTATAAAAGCAACAATTATTACCTGAGCTCACCAATTTTCTTAAAAATTTCACTAATTTCTTTTAAAACCTACTTTCACAAATAAACCTACAGGGGTTATTTAGATCTGTTTCATGTAAAATTCGGCTACCATGTTTGATTTTATATTTCATATTTTTAATAAAAAAACAGATTTATATTTACCTCATTGTCTTTATCTGCATCTCTAATATGTTGAGCAATGAAGCGAACGCCTTGGAGAGCCGACAGTACATTTGCAGATAAAATTTTTGGTGTCATGTTGGAAGATTCCGTCACTAGAAAATAAAATCAAATCAAAATATCGCTACGGCTGCAAAGACAGTTTTATAGAGAACAAAAAATCTTATGTAAATCAAGAATATTGTTGGAAAAATCTATAAAAATTGACTTTTATAATCTCCCAAACGCTTCAATTTTTTTTCGATAACAACCATTTTCAACATAATTTATGATTTATTAAATTAATATGTTTTTTATAGTGAAAATGTTAATTTAAAATGATACTTACTGGAGGAATGAGCCTTCATTTTCTCCTCGTCGAGATCAGAGTTTTGGAGCACAAAGCTTGGTTCCCTAGTTGTTATTTTAAAGTCTGTGGTAAACGGTTCTCCCATATTCAAACTAATATGAAATAAAAAAGGTGTATGAAACATTTTTATTGTTGTTTACATACTATATACAGGATGTTAAAAAAAATATCGAATATTTGAACAGGGTATAGTATAATATATGGAGCAAAAAAGTCAAAAAGTTTTTTATTTTTGAAGCATTTTACGTTATCACATTATTTTATTATTTACAAACAAACGATGAAAACTTATAAACAAAATTAAAATGCCCTCCTTCCATTTTCAAACAAGCACGACATCTCTGCCGGAAGAATATTCGAACTCCTGCATTAGCTCGGATTTAGTGACATCCTTGATTTATTCGTTATTCCAACTCTTCGAGGATATTTGCAGGAATAGCGTACACTAAACTTTTTAAATATCCTCAAAAAAAGAAATCAAGGGGGTTAAATCAGGCGATCCTGCAGACCATGATACAGGCCTGCCCCTTCCAATCCATCGACACGGAAACGATTCGTGTAAATGCTATAATCGAATAATGAGGTGGAGCACCATCATGATGGAACCATATATTTTGTCTTTGGTTCAAAGGAATATCGCCCAACAGATCACGTATTTTATTTTGCAAAAAGTTTAGATATTCAAATTAAATAAACGTGCTTGATGTCTGGATTACATTAAAGTATGGGGGTTTTCGTCGGGCCACACATGCGTGTTGTGGCAATTAATAATTTCATTTCGTGTGAAGTAAAAAAAATATTGGAAAGAAATTGAGAATCTTCAGCATCACTTTGCAAAAACCGTTATCAAAAAACTAAACGTGCTTCATGATCAGGTGTGTTTAGGACCTGTACTCGTTGAATATGGTATGGATAAAGTAGCTGCTGGTGAAAGATTCTCAAAACAAGAAGAGCACTAATTCCTACCTCGGCAGATATTCTTCGCACGCTTGCTAAAACTGTATCATCTGCTCTCCGAGTGGACACTGACCTTGCTCTTCCAGAATTATGGGAGTATTTGTCAAATGAACCAGTATCACGCAATCTTTGGTGAATTTAAAAAAAAATACTATCTGAAATGACTTGGCGTTTAGGAAAAGCTTCAGCATAAAGACGTCGCGCTGCTGTAGCAATCTCATTAGTACTACCATATACATAAAATGCGTGTCGGCTAATTCCATGTTAGAATAAACAACCACAGCAAACGAAAACTTGTTCACTGGCAACGATTGTAAAATACTTGATGTGTGTTTGATAGATTAAGAGCTGACTATATAAGAAAATGCAGTTTTTGCAAATAAAAATAAATCAAAAAAGCTTCAAAAAAGAATTTTTCATATTTTATCTATCGTTATTTTTTTTTTGATTTGGTTTATGAGTTTCTATCGTTTATTTGTACATAATAAAAATAATGTGTAAACGCAAATTGCTTCAAAAATAAATAACTCTCTGTAACTCCGAAATTGTCAATTTGCGGACCCATGTTTATTAAGACTTTTTGACTTATTTTGATCCATACTATATCCTGTTCAAATATTCGATCTTTTTTTTAATACTCTGCATAGTTTATGTTGAGATAGAAAAATAAATAAACTGTTTTGAAATACATTAAAAAACTATGTGCTTTACACTCGAAACACAGGATTATTTTTTTAAATTTACCAAATTACAAAAAAGTTCTGATGTCAATAAATATTTGCTGCACACACACTACAAATTAGAATTCGATACATTGACCTTATTAAAAAAAATAATTTGTTTGTATATAATGCAACTTTTTTACCTGAGAAATATTTTACATTTATTCTTCTTCTGGTAAAGGCGACTTATAGTGCTTCAAATTTGTTTTGAAGATGGATTTATAGAAAATGTATTATTTGATTTCGAATTAAAAAATCTGACATTAACTAAGAAGTTTTTAAAGAATACTTTTCAAAGATTTTACCACAATTGGAAAATTGAGTAATTGTTCTTGATAATGCTTCTTCATAATTCAGTTGACGGATTTATAAGGTTCCAACTACTGGTACCAGGAATAAAGAAAGTAAAGAGTAGTTGAGGAAAACTAATGTTGTATATGGGGAAGACACGATGAAAGCAGAATTTATAACATTACTTAAAGAAAATAATGTAACTGATAAATATGCAGTTTATGAGACGGTGTTAAGTAAATACATAAACGAAGGTTTTAAGGTTTCTTATTAACGCAAATTTAGTTACTCTGAATTAACACTAACATTAAACGATATATGCTAAAAAAAGATTTTAAGAAACAGAGGAACATGCTAAACTTCAGAATTGAACGGAAAAAATAACAGAAAATGGTAGAAATTATTGTGGCTGCTCAAAAATTGATCGTGGATATATATATACATGTTCAAATATTCTATTTTTTTATTTGTTACTTTTTTATGTTGTTTTATTTAGTACTTTGTTTTTATTAACTCTCGTAAATTACGCCTGAAGGAAATTTATGCAGTTTTACAACGATACAGTGCGTGGCTTTAACGTGATCATTCCGTCTGTTCGGTAATCGTATAGTTTACTACACAATGCAAGGTATTTTCAATAAAGTATAAGTGCATTTATTCATTTAAAGTAACTTTGTGGCTCAATTAGCATTTAACAATCCGTCCACACATTTACAGTCCAAACATTTGAAAACACAATATGCATTTTCCCTCGACCAATAATGAGCTTAACGTTTATTCACTTCATTGTTCTATTATTGGTTTACAATTGTTATATATACCTATTTGTATTTAAGTTCTTAAACCTAATCAGATTATAGCCTTCGTGGCCAAAATATATTTTTTGAAGGTATTCAGTGATTAGCAACTTAGGAAAAATAAATTAGAGATGGTTTTTTAAGGATTGTATAGAAATTAAGGAAGTTAATAGTATAACTACAAGCGGTTTTCTAACGATGTCTTTAAATTTATTTTTAATTTCAAACAAATAATACCACTTGTGAAATCGTTTTGATGCACAGTGTGTTTATAGTCCTAACATTACGGTCTTAAATGAATTTAAAAATTTTTTTTACATACTGCATGTCAATGTCGTTCATATAACCTCTTGGTGGCGTCGTATCATCGTATTCGGGCAGTGAGTACGTTGTCCTTCTCATTATTAACAATTTAGGCATAAATTGAAGAAATATTTTTCTAAACGCAGGTGACATTTTATGCGTAGATGGGGATCTGAAAACAAAAATAAATTAATGATTTTTTAAACCAAATTTACACTAATTAAAAAAATTGTGGATGGCATAACCATTTTATTTTAAAAATGCTTTAAAATGCATTTACTATAATGCTTATTCAAATTAAGGTTATAATTTTATTACGAAATATTTATAGATTCATGTATCTAAGGTCTTGAAAAACTTTAAATATTGTTTTGTTTCTTTACAATAATAATTATTGACAGATTGTTACTATTAAGTATTATGTAACTAAATCGTTTCACTTAAATTATACTCGTATTTTAAATATTTTTAAATATACACCTCATTAAAAATTCAGAGAATTTTAAATAAAAAAAAATGTTAATAAACAAAATTACCTAATATTTCTAATTTATTAAAGTATTAGCAAAATCGCAAATTTCTGACAAAAATATCTTTGACTTCACACTTAAAAAAAAAATAAACATATATCCCATTTTTAGTCTTTTATTAACTCCCTGTTATAAAAAGTCAAAAGCGTTAGTATTAAAAGAGATTATTAGTAAAAAACATTAAACAGTAAGAGTAAGAGTAAGAGTGGGCCTCTGAAAACAGTCCATTCTAATATTTGGCAGTATTCTTTGAATTTTAAGAAAATGAAACACATTTTTATTCCAAAGGGGACACATTCTCACGATACAGACATCTGTCATATGTCAACTTTATCGTTTCCATTTCTCCAACTCTTTAATTTTAAATATGAAATATATCAAGTGTGCCACATCAAAAGAAATATATTGCGTTGGACTAATCAGTCATTTGATCATCTATCACTTTTCTTTCGATATTAACTCTATGTTTGGAAAAAAAGTTTTAATTTAATTAAAGTCTAATACGTCTTAAAAAGTAATTGCAATGCCTATGTTTAGCTAATGTGGAAATAGTATCAACTCGTTCTACAATTGAATAGCCCATTTTAATTAACACCACTGGAAAGTGCTTAAAATTAATACATATCACTTCATTTCACCGAACACATTTGGAAAACCACCATTTACGTTCATACCGCCTGAATTGTTCAAAAGGAAAGAAATTTATGTATTTTCGGAAAACACTAATATAGTTATGTTAGAATAATTAATTAAACTTTTAAAGTTAATTGTTTAAACTTTTTTTCGTTAACTAGTCAAAATTTCTACGAAATTTAATTATTTATTCTCATAAGGCCTCTATTATAATTACATGAAATAATCGCAAATCAAATTGAAGTGTATTTAATTCAAACCAAATGTATTAATGGCAACTGCCCGAAAATAATAGAAAAGTAATTTGGTGTGGCGTGTAGATAAAAAATAACTTCTTTTTGATTAGCCCTAGATTCTAAGGTTAGACAGACCTCACGAAATTTGTGGAATAGGAGTGACTGACATAAACTCGTAATGAAGTTTTAATGAATGGTTGGGTTTGGGATATTTTGATTTCATGGTGGTTATTTGTAAACCTGACAATTTATTACAGGGACGTCGATTGTGTTAGGGTCGAAAGTAATAAGACTGCAAAAATTATTAAACCAACTAAGTCTACTTTACTACTTAAAAACACATTAAAAAAAAAAGAAAATAACATGATTAACTCAAAAAAAATAACTAAATACGCTGTATTACTACCGTCCTTGAATGTGCACTTGAAATTGTACGCTGTTGACAAATTGTGGCTTAAAAAGTTAAAGCAAATATTGTAAAAATTAGTTTTGTTCTCGTAGATACCTCAAGTGTAAGCAACTAGCTACAATGTCTAAGTAATAAAGTATGCACGTGGGTTAAAAAGATTAAAAAAAATTAAAAACTAAATTAAGTGCATCCTTAGCGTTAATAATAAATTAACTTTATATCAGATGCATAAATAGATCCTGAGCTTGAATGCTAAGATTTGCTAGATGTCAACATTTTAAAAACAAATGATGTACTTTAGTCTTAAATATTTGTCATATAATTAACTACATAAAACTAAGTTCTAATTTATAATCCAATGAATAATTCTTTGAATTTGTAATACGTTAAATCGATTTTTCGATGCACTGTTCAAGAAGCCAAATATTAAAAAGATCAAATTCTATTCAATATTTGTTGAATGATAAGTTAATCACGTTTTTATTAATATTTGTAAATCATACGATAATTAAGCAAAAAGTATGTATTTAGAAATAAAATCTCCACCACTGTCTACTGAATAATTTATACGACCTTATTCTACCTACTAATTATTTAGATAAGGTACAAACAAATTTGTGAAATGCTACTAAGTAATCATGAATGATTTGTATCTATTTTTTTTCCGAAAGCATAAATTGCTCGACAGGAGATACCTATAATTAAAAATCTTTATCTTATTTTGTGTATTAAATTAGAAACATATTGTAGAAAATATTTTTTTTTTCATAAAATAGTATTTCTGTATACAAACATTCTCATATTCTTGTTTTTCGAGTTATTTACAAATAATTTCCATTTATTATTGAACAAGCAACTCTAAACCGTGGAAACAGGAAAATTGTCTTCTTGACAAAAACTCCCGGACAAAAACCTGTCGACAATAACCCCCGAAATATTTATCCCCTCGTATAAAATGCCCCTATTACAAAGTTCCCCTGCACACATTTTTTACGTGTATATTAATATTACCCCAGAGGTATTTTTTGTTTTCTCACTGATAGGTTAGATAAGGTTATTTTATGTTAGGTTAGGTTTGTATTCGGTATCAGTGGGAAAAAGGAAAATTCTCGAAGGAAATATAAACTGAGGAATTTTGTATGGGGGGTATTTTATACAAGGGGGTAAATATGTCTGGGACTTTTTTTCCGCTGGATTTTTATCCAGGGGGTATTAAGAGCAAGTTTATTATAGTACTTTACAACTTACAAATGAACTTGTTTAATTTTGTAAAAAAAAACCTGCAGGTATAAATGTAATCTAAATCTAAAACTTTTTCTTAATTTAATTGGATACAATAACACTTAATTTTTATTTTTAATTTTTATGAACTCTTAATGAAATTTTAATTTCGATACGAAAACCATTAAAAAAACTTGTTAACCTCACCCACATAGTACATATTTGATTTATAATTAATTGTTTCAATTATACGGGTTATTTAACTTTTATTAACAATAATTTTTTATTTTATTTACATATAAATATCTTTAGTTATAACATTGCAAATAATCATTCTGCTTTTGTTTTGGTTGAAATGGAAGCGATTATTTGACAAACTAATTTGCCATTCTTAAAGTTTATCAACATATTTTATGGTACTTGAACTTATAGAGAATTGTTCAAAATGTACTTAATTATATAATTAGGACTTTTAAAAAAAATTAATCCGAATTCAGTCTATTAGTTTAAATTCCAGACACAGCCTCAAAAAATAGATTTATTAACTATATTTATAAACTTATATATATAATTATTATAATTATAAACATATATATCCCAAATGCTTACCGGAAATGTACATTTAGTACGCACACAGTAACCCATATGGATGAAGTTACCAATATCATGGTGAAAAGTAAATACTTTCCTAACAACGGGACCGCTAATGATGTCGGCGGGATGATTTCAGCGAGTAGCAAGAAAAACACGGTGAGTGAAATCAAAATTGATACACAGAGGGTAACTTTCTCTCCAGAATCCGATGGCAAGTAGAAAACCAAAACCGTCAAGAAGGTAATACCAACACATGGAATGATTAGGTTCACTGTGTAGAAGAGAGTTTTCCGACGCATGGTAATCTTGAAAGTAATATCTGAAAAGAGAAAACATTTTTAGGATATTTTTATTTTATTTTAATGTTTAATTTATATCTAACCAATTGTATTAACATTTTATTCAAACATTATGTAATAAAAGATTAGTAATCCACAAAAAGTTAGTCTTGTTTAGTAAAAATGACTTAGATGTAATATAATCTGCATCTGCATGTCATAATATAGAGGCTTTCCAAACTATTTTTTTTTCTTAATGAACAAGGACCACTTTAGAATCTTTTTTTATCATTTCCATCACTTACAGTGATTGAAACGCTCGGACTGACTATTTTTTCTTTTTAAGATATAAATTCTATATTACGTCTACGATCTGGCCTTCCCAATTTCTAACAAAATGACAAAAATATTTTCGTAAAATATTTGCTTCCAATTTTGTATGTATGAAAGAAAAATTCACTTGCATTGTTATTTGTCACGTGATTCTTGAAAAATAAATTGCAGGAGAAAAAGACGACCCAAGTGTGAATCTCAAGAAAAATTTGAATATAAATCAGATTCTGGGTAGGAATTGAGAGACGTACGGATATTCTACGTATTGATGTTGAATCCCTATAGGACAAATACAAGTTCCATTTAGAGAATGTTGCTTTGAAATGATAAATTACATAAAGGTAGTAATATATTTTTATTTGTAACATGATAAATTGGTTTTTCTTTAGTTTAATATATATACTCAACACACGTATAGCTTTTTATAAAAAACTAATATTATTTACCTCTTTCATTGAGCACTGGACCATAAGTTTGTTGTAACTGCCTGAGGTTTTAATTTTATTATTATTATTATTATTATTTTAATACTAAATCACAATACTTCACTCGACGCGTTTCCCTAACTACGTTAGCATCATCAGAAAATGATTGGGCAATGTGTTTAAGTAGTTCAAGACTAAGGCAGTTTTTACCTCTTGTTAACAACAAACTCATGGCAAAAATATCTTAAAGATGGTTTGAACACTTTATTTTTAAGTTCAAAGAAATTATTTGCTATTAAACACATATGTATCATTTTTTAAATTTATATGAATGTGACTCATTAATTATATGTGTACTTTTAAAAAATATAAATAATCATAAATTAATTGATTCAACCCTTACTTACAAATAAATATACAGGAGAAAAAATTTTATATTTAGTTTTATCGAAAAATGTCATTCTTGATAAAAAGTTTTGCTTATTCAAAACTCGATTAAATGAAGAAAAAGTTTTTATCAAGAACGACATCAAATAGTTTTTTTTATAGTCATTAGATTTTTTTTGAAGAGGAAAGACCGCTCCTAAAATATCTTATGAGAAATTTTTGCAGATATATGTGCCAGTCGTCTATATTGCCGTCTATTCCAAAAATGAGGGAGTAGTAAATATGTATTACAACTTATAATATAGAAAGATCTATGGGCTTTTGCCGAATTTTTATTAAATCATATTTTCTTCGTAGCACATAAAATGTTTGATGTTGACATGAAAGACTTTTTAGTATGTTTCGGGATAGGTATGATAAAAATATTTCCACTTGGAAAAATTTCAATTCGTTGGTAGTATTAAATTCTATTTGTACGTTTAAATTACTAATATAACAAAAATTTAAAGTGTACTATTCCTTTTGTATGTTGTATTATCTTTTACATCTTTCAAGTTTAACGAAACAATTTCTGATGTCTTATTAGTACAATCCTTTTCATCATCATTTGGTCGTTAAATTCGTTTTATGTCCCAATAGTGACAATCCATTGAAATGAGCTCAGTGAATATATTTAAAAAAACTAATAAAATGTAGGGTGTCCTAATTAACCGTGTGTTACACTTGTACACTGTAGTTAAAGAAACAACTAACAGTTATCCTAAATTATATCAATTTAATTATATATGTGGATGCTCTTAATAGGAATTAGATTTAACTTTTAATAAAGGGATACATTTTTTGAACTATTATATTTACCTGAATAGGGTTCAGTACAACAAGGATAATACTCTTCATTTCTCGTGGCTGGAACTGCCAAAATGTCCCACTCCACAGATAAATAGAATTCGGAGAGGTCAATCCCCACTTTGACGATATTACTACCAGGCTGTTGATCCATATGTTTCAAATCAACCTAAAACAAATTTAAAAAATATAGTGAATAATTTAAAACCGATTTTATGTTGCGTATATTTTATCAATAACATTCAAAGTATGAAATATATGATGTGTTTATATTTTATTTATACAATAAAAGAAATGAGAACACGGACAATTCCTATTAATTTATTGCAGATTTCAAGATTTACAACGATCAAAAGCAGAGACATTCATCGAGCATCCTAAAAACTCGAGTGTTATTATATTTCGACTGAGAAACCAAACATATTAAAATAAAATAACAGACTTCTTTTTATATAAAAACGTGGAATCGAACTATCTACAGACATATGAAGGTTTTAATATTGACTCAGGTCCTGCACTTATTGAATTAACCCTAAGTGAAAATATGATAATGTAAAAGCCTTGTAAATAAGAAAACTGATTGGGAAAGCTAATGAGTAGAACTAGAAAATAGAATAATATTAAATGTACCACTCCACACTACAAAACAACTAGATGAAGAAGTAGAATTTTTGACTAAAAACATACAATATGCTGTCTGGGAGAATTTACCAATTAGAAAAATTTACCAATGAGAAAAATTACCCCAAGAAAATTAGGGACATGGTTGACGAGAAAAGAAAACATTGGGAAAAAAGGCAAAAATCAAAATATCCTGAAGATAAAAGGTAAAATTAAATCATGCAAGTCAGGTTCTTAAAACAGAAATACTAAAAATAAAAAATGAGTATTTTAGTAATTATCTTAAAACATTAACAAACGACCAACCGACGGATTACTCATTGTGGAAAATGATAAGCAAAATTAAAAGTCATAGAACATAATCCGCCGATTAAAATAGAAAATTACACGATGGCAATAAACAAGTTGCAAAAAGTTGAAGTTAATTATCTATAAAATGCCTTTTAACTAAACGAAGTACGAAATGAAGAAATTTGGATTGGAGAAATATGAAATGAGTAATATAAATATTCTGTCACTCCCCAAGAGGCTAAAGAAGAGATAACTAATATTAATCCTAAAAGGCGCCTGGTTTTGACATTATTAATTGGACAATATTAAAAGAATTATCCAGAAAAGCAGTAGTTAAAATAATAAACCTAAATGACACAGCGCACCGTTTGAATTAAAATGTGTAGGTACCTGTAAAAGGTAATTAAGATACAGAAACCTGGCAAATCTCCTAGTGCACTAACATACCAGTATTGAGTAAACTTTTTGAGGAACTGTTTTTGAAAAGTCCGAATCCTATAATTGAAAAAAATTGTTTCAAAAGTACACGTCAGGCAGGATTCAGAAAGAATCACGCAACTTTAGATCGAATACATGGATCGATGGACATCATAAAGAAAACATACAAAGAAAAAAATATCTGTTCCGCAGTATTTTTAGATATAGAACAATCATTTGATAGTGTCTGGTTCGAGGACCTTATACATAAATTTGGAAACAAGCTACCAAGGCGGTATGTGCAAATTATAGAATCCTATATAACAGACCAGAGTTTCACAGGGACTAATTCTATTACTTCTATACATCAACGATATTCCTGATACAGAAAAAAAATAATAAAATAAAGTTTTTTTTTATATAGTGCAAATTTACAATCCACTAAAGAATAAAAGAGTAATAAGTAAATTATTTAGTTTCTTGTTAGGTAGCATGAGACGGGCACCATCCATCGAGGGGTCTCCGGGGTTTACCTACTCTTCTGTCTTCTGACCAGTTACGTTTTAGTCTTCTGCGTTCCATAGGTGTATAGATTAGCTATCAATGAATTCGTATGATTTTCATTCCTAGTTTTGTTTTTGTTAGCTGAGGTTTGGATTACTTCATTTATGGTTGGAATTCCAAAGTCGTTATGTATTGTGCAGTTGCTTACGAACCATGGAGCATTAGCTATCATTCGAAGTGTTCTAGATTGGAACGTTTGTAATATTTATAGTTCTATAACATATGTCCAGATTGGTTTCAGTATTGCTTTATATAGAAGTATCTTGTTTTCAAGTATTAACTGTGAGCGACGTTCAATTAACCAGTTAATTTTTTGTGTTTTTAGCTTTAAGTGTTCTTTTTTAGCTTTGTTATGAGTTTACCAGGTTAACTTTTGATCTAGGTATAATCCAAGATATTTAACTTCTGTTTTCACTGGTATTTGCATATTATTGATAGAAACTTGTGGACAAACACTGCTTTTTGTAGTGAACGTGATTTGTGTGGATTTGGCATTGTTAACTTTTATCCTCAATCTCGATCTGATGACATGCTGCCGTATCGTCTACAAAGGTTGCGATTAGTGTATTGTAGGTGGTCGGAATATCAGCAGTATATAGAAGGTAGAGAAAAGGGCTAAGAACGCTTTCTTTGAGGAACACGTGACTTTATGAGTTGGTAATTGGACAAACAGGTTTGAACTTTGACTTTCTCAAATGCCTGTTGAATTTCTAAAAATATAGAGACACAAAATCTCTTTTGTTCTAGAGTTGCTTTGATATAGTTTACAATCCTATAGCATTGTTGGATTGTCGAATGTTTTTCTCTGAAACCAAATTGGTGTATAGGTATAAGTTCATCTTTAGATATTATTTCACTAATTCTATTGAGGAGGAGCCTTTCGAAAATTTTAGATAACTGTAACAGTAGACTTATTGGTCTATATGAATTGGTTTCTTACAAAGGATTTCCTGGCTTCACTAACATTATTAATTGAGCATATTTCCATTGTATTGGGAAATGATTAGTCTGCAGCATTCTAATAAATATTGTGGTAATAAGTACAATTATTTTCCTTGGTAGATATTTTAATGCTTTTCCAACAATCAAATCGTACCCTGGAGCTTTGTATGGATTTATTAATTGCTTTTCTCCATTTACTTCTGCAGGAGAGATTGCTTTTAAAGGAGATGACAATTGGTTGGGAGAGGTTAAATACGTGTCTACTTCTGCATCTGTATTTGGATTAATTTATGATAGTGGAGTAAAAACTTTGGCCAAGTGTTTTGCAAATATATTGCTCCTTTCTTCATTTGTGCGAGCCCAATTTCCATCGGGTTTTCTCAGTGGTGGAATTGCAACAAAGTCTCTTAAATTTTTTGGTTGCTTTCCATATTGTGTGATCTTGGGGTGATAAATTGGAGAAAATTCAGTTGAAAAGCTAAGTGCATGGACAATAAAATGAGGCAGTGAATATATATGAATTTCCCTAATAAAAAAAATAGAAATTCTTCTCCTATTTTTCATTAGAAAAATAGTTTCACATTCTAACATTGCCATATATATCTCGGAATGACGCTTGACATGAAATTACGTTAGCAACTAGATATGAAATACAAAAAAAAAATGTACTTGATGTATAACAAGTTATTATTATGCAAACAAATACTGATACCCATATGGACCTAAGGAGTACTTCTATTTCAAAATAAGGTGTTGAGAAATATAGTCAATGCTCTCTAGTACGTATATGAAACAAGACTTTTAAATCGAGATCGTACATAGTGATATCAAGAAGTTTGCTAGAAACCATGAAAAGACATGCAAAAATCGAAGCAATTCAACATCTGGATAACGTGGAAACCATCTGAAGGCTGAAGAAGACTAAAAATCTCGAACTTGTGTAGTGAAATGTGTGAGTAAAAGAGTAAAGTAATAGTGCAACACTGTGTTAATCTGTTTAAGGTGATATCAAATAGAAATTAATTTTTACTGATGGGTAAAGTTTAATTATTAAAGTATTTTATTATTATTTATAAATGTTTCTTTAGTCTGTCGAAACAACTTAAAAATAATAAAAAAAATTGATCAATATTATAATCATTAGTAATTAAAGATCGGTAGAATAAACGGGTTAAAAATTTTAGTTTACGAAGTTAAAGAAAATGCATTTTTTGAACTCTCCGCATTAGAACTCATGAATATACATACAAATTTAATTACCTCAAACAAGTACCTAGTAAGTTTGAAACAACAAATTTTAAAAATCTTTCTTTAGCGAAATTGTGATTCTAGAATCTCTCCGTTAATTTTTATGGTAAGTTAAATTCCTATCAGTTAAATGAGATTAAAACTGAAATAATTGATTCAATGCATTAATAGAAGTTTAAAAGAAGACAAAGAATAAAGTAGAAATGTACTACAATATTGACGCATATACTATTATATCACGACGGTATTTTTCTTGTAAAATACACTGTAATGAACGAAGTTTTATTTTGCTTTTCTAACTACTCTCCCGGGGACAATATTGAGTTGTCCATAAAACCAGATTTTATTTTAGTTCTTCCCTGGTTTCTTAAAGACAATTCACGTATTTTTACCACATAACTAGTTGTAACTAGTTTGTGAAAAGTATTCGAAAGAAATAAAAAGTTCGTGCCAAAGTAAACAGCTAGCAGTTTTCAAAACACAAAAAGAAAACACAAAATGAAGCTAATTTCGCGTAAACTATTCAAATTCATATTTCTTTTGTTTTTTTTTGCGTAAACGATCAAAAATGATAAAGACCCCATGACAAGATGGTTTATTATTCCGATTATTCCGACATTATGTAGAAAATTTTTAACTCGTAAACAAGTGATAAAAAGATATTTGAATACTTTTGGGATATATATTTTTATTTCTAAATAGTTCAAAATTCATATTTCGCTTTATTATATATAAACTCTATGTGATTTATATAAAAGGCTGATCAGTTGCTTTCATTTGTATAGCTAAAGAAGGTATAATTGAAATATGCGCAAATATTAAAACTGAGAAACCAATATTCACTCATTTTTTTGATAAATCTCGAATTAAAAAACGGAGCAATTACCTTATTTTCCGAACATTATTCGGAGCTGTGCAGGGTGCGGCAGATAAAATGTTGGTTAGATGGATCTCGAGAACTACAAGTAGATGAAAACTGAAAATTTGCATGGAGAGATTTTGAATGGTGGACTATTTAATGAAAATATTGTCATGCTTCTGTCACGTTTTTTTAAATAGGATACCCTGTATATTTTTACATTCTTATAAACCTCTTGCCGAGCTGATTTCAATGATTTATCACACTTGATGTCTATTATGTTTAATAAAAGATTTACAGCCACCTGAAAATCAAATTTTTTTGAATCTAGATGTATGTAGCAGCCGAACCGTTGACAATCAATAAAAACGGCTTACATGTCCCTTTTCAAGTTCTATGCTATGGCATTAAAAAATATTTGATACACAGTTGTCAAAAATCAGCTGAGCAAAGGTTTATAAAAATGTAAAAATATGCAGGGTATCCCATTTAAAAAAACACCTTCCGGTATAACCGAGGATGAAAATATTTTTATTAAACAATCCACCCTTTAAAAACCCTCCATATAAATTTTCAGTTCTCGAGATTCGTCTAACCGACAGTTAATCTGCCACACCCTGTATATGGTCAAGTAAATTTTTTGAGAAATATTGTCCAATTAGACGTTAAATGCTGGGTGAATTAATTATCAGTTTAACAGTTGATAACTGCTCAAAATGCAGTTCATTATCAACGAGGCAAATCTCTGCCCTCCGTCGGAGAGAAATTGGAATTCTCTCGGATATTTATAGCTTAACTGTTCTCAGGAATTAATGGGCACAATATAAACTGTTTTATATGACTCCACAAAAAAAATACGTTTAAGTCTGGAGACCTAGTAGGTTCATTCCTTTCAATCTTGCCTCTGAGGCAAATATTAGGTCAGAAATTGTGGCATTAATTGAAACAAATGATTATCAAAGTATCACCGATTCTTTGTAATCTGTGCTGGCAATGCTCGATTTCTTTCGTTCCCTGGTTATAATCGAATTAAAAAATTATAATAATTTTCATAAGATTGTTAGAACTTCAAGTTTATTTTAAAATGCTATAGGTAGGGAAGGCCCATGCCTATTTTCTATTCTCATTATGAGGGATATACATTTTCTTATCTTTCAGTCTTCTAAACCTTTCTTTTTCAATTATTCTTCACCGTTTCCATCCAGTTTTTTTTTGGTCTGCCCCTTAGTTTTTCCTCCTGCTCCACCTTTGCGGCTTGCCTTTTTTTGTTATTTAAGCCACTTAGATTTATGTAGTGCTTATGCTAAATTTTGCCTATTATATTATTTTTCACAATATTTTTCTCTCTTATATCTCTAATTTTAAGCTCTCTATTTGTTCTGGACTCACTTCCGTAAAGAGGTGTTGGTCTGACTATACTCCTGTATATTCTTATTTTAGCATTTTTTATACGTTCCTTTGTTTTTAAGATGTTGTTGAGGGCGTCTACTGCTCTACTTCCCTTCGTCAGTCTCTTCTCAATTTCTTCATTTTCGTCATTTCTATTGGTGATCTAGAACCCTAAATATTACAAATTTATTCAATGTTTCAAATGTGTATATCTTGTTCTTAGTCTCGAACTGTGTAGAATTTGATGTTATTTTTGTATTTTGTCTTAGTTCCTCATACTTTGTTTTCCTCATATTTATATTTATATCGTACTATTTTGCTATGTCCTCAATTCTACTGAAGACGCTCCATTTCTTTTTTGATCTTGTTACCAAAGTTTGCATAGGATATAATTTGATGTTTGCTGCAATAAATAGTTCCGTTAGACTGAAGTTGGAATCTCTTATAATCTTCTGAAATATAAAGTTGAATAAAACTATCGAAGGGGGTTTTCCTGCTTAAGTCTTTGAGTTAAAAGCTTTGGACATATATATGTACTATTAGGTTGATTAGTTTTTTGGGAATTCTCAGATTACCTAGTGATTCATTCAGTTTTGTTTCTATTATGTAGTCATATGCTTGCTTAAAATCTACGAAAAGTTAGTGTAATCCCAAATTTTGCTCATAACTGTTACTTTGAATCATTTTAAGCATAAAGATTTGGTCTGCTGTACCTTGTACTTCCCCGAAGTTTCCTTGGTACTTTAAAACTTCAGAGTTATTCTTCAACTTCAAGTTTACGCAGTTTTAATATTTGGAGATATTTCAATTACACCCTGTATAGTCTCCTTCCATCAATTAATATAGTTAATTCACTATTATAGATTAAGAAGTTATTATTAATAGTAACTTATTTAAATTTACATAGGACAGAGCACTTACTAACCTGGAGCCCATTGTATGTCCAAGAGCCAAATTTCATCAAGCAGCTCTGTTCATCAAAGGGGAAATATTGAACGTTAATTTCACAAGAGGATTTATAGATCGACGGAGGCTTCCAAATCACTTCACCTGTATAAGACAGGGTCGCTTTAGTCATTAAAGTCACTTCGTAGTTACCGTCGGCGCTGAAACACAAAGGATAGAATTTATAGAGAAATAATATTTACTTTGTATTTCTGACTCGAATTTTTTTTATTTATTACCATTTTTACGAAAAAAAAAAAATAACAATTAATTGCCTCAGGTAAAAATGTGATATTACAAAATGAAAACAGTTGAAGAAGCAGGAATATGGCAACAGCATGTAACATAAGGTAGATAATATCTGCAATTTATTGTTATAAGTTTTAGCTGACGATCAAACTGATTCTCAGAAAGGAAAATCAATTATAGACCACATATTTAAACGAAAACCATACAATAAATAGCTAAAAGGCACACAACGAATTTTCCATAAGTTGAGAAAAAATGTTATACCGCAAAAAACTACACTAGATATAAAGTAAAAATTGGAAATACATTTTTAATAAAAGTAAAAACTGCAAAAAATATGTCGACTATACATGATTCAATAACTTACTTGTTAAAGAGAACAATATCAGGTAACCAAATATGTTCAGATGGGACATAAAGCATCTCTACTCCCCCATATTCTTGTGGATCCCAACGTAATTTATAATCATACCATTTCTTAAACCAAAGAATTTCAAGTAGTAAGAAATACCAAGCACACGTTTCATTTTGTTAATTATATGCAGATAATTCTGAACTATTCATATTTTTATTATTAACTAATATGTAGTAGATAGAAAAAGTTTGAACAAAATAAGTTTTCTAATCAGATTTCAACTTTTGAATCAAAAATGGTTAATGTTACTTGATTTAAAATATTACTTAGTACCTACTTGAACTTAGTATAGGTTCCAAAAATACGAAGCATTGTAATGACAATTTTAGGTAACTTAGTTAAAGAAGACAACATATTTTTGTAATATTTTCATAAAAACAAAGTATTCTGCTGTTTTATAAATTTTAAAAGTAGGACAATTTTTATTTATCTAACCTTCTCTTTCGAATGAGCTACTTGGAGGGACCATTACTTATCTATATATAGTGCTTTTCAGACAAAACTGTCCAGTAACATTTAAAGGACTGATTTATACAAAAAACAAAAGTAATATTTAAAGGGGGAGACATTGTGCTATATTTAGGTTTAATGAAAAGTTCACCCTCTCACTTTTGCTATCAACCCATTAATTCTTTTTAAACGTATTATTTTAAAATGTCTAAACACGAGGTTTAAAGTAATTAGTTTATGAACGACAAGATTTTTTCTTCAAGTAACAAAATTTTCCTATCATCGTAACCGACTGCGGCAAAATTGGATATAGGATAATTTATTCCTTAATCGTACCATTAAAAACTTGTTGAAGCTTTTTATCTGACAGATGATAATGGTTTATGAGATTTAAAAAATTAATTTAAAGAATGGAAATTTGTTTTTACGACGATTTTTGAATAAATATTTCCCCTCTCGTTGGATAGGTAAAAGAAACTAGTTGATAGAGTGATCACCTACATCACCAGATTTAACACATTTAGACTGCTTTTTAAGGGGTTATTTGAACACGACAATTCATCATTACTACTAAGAATCTCTAGAAGATATACCAAAAGAAATATACCAAAAGAAATATACCAAATATACCATTGTAGGAAAGTAAGTGATGGTAATTTTGAACAATTTTTATGAGAAATTATGAAAATTAAGTATTCTGCCCTTGGAAATGCTTATATAATTTAATTTAATTTTAAAATTATTTAGCACATAAACTAATTAGTTTAAACCTCATGTTTTATTGATTTTTAAAATCAGTTAAACGAGAGGAATCCAAAAATCGGGAAAACCTTTTAAAAAAATGAAGGTATGATAGCAGAGGTGAGAAGGTGACTTTTCCGGCAAACTTAAATTTGGCCCGGTGAAAACCAGTCCATTAAAAGTTCCTTAACGTGGATACTTCGTTTATCTCAGCAGCACAGTATATATATATATATATATATGTATAGAGTATAGTTCTTTTTTCAATTTCAAACATATGTAATATAAATTATAAAGAAGTCTTACTTGGACAACCCACAAATTTGTAGTCATAATCTGGTTTTTCAAATTCATTTCTATGAGCTGTGACAATTTGAGGCTGAGCCACACAGTGAGCGTTTCTGTATGATTAATAACAGGTCTAATAAGCCTATTATAATTGCTGAGCAAATCATCATAGAGCCGTTTTGCATCGGGGTTTGCTTCAATATGTTTGATAGCTGTAAAGAAAATATAACAGGATTATATTTTAGTTGCTATTCATTGTTTATGAAAATATTTCTCCCATTATTTTAAAGAATTAAATATGTACATAATAAATAATGAAACTGAATGTGTATAAATTATTGCACTAGACGTAGTATTTCGTTTAAGTTATATCCAAAAAATGTATTTTAATTTTGTAAAAATGTTGTGTATAGCCTGCACAAATTTATTCTTTTTTTTAAATGTCTTAAATTAATCCACCTAAAAGTATTTAGAAATTTAAATGACATAATTTGATGCTTTTTGTTGTATATAAATACTATTTCAATTAGAATAGACCTGCTTAAGTTATCCAAAAATCAGAAGACTTGGTGAAATTAACCATTTCTGTAAAATGTGAAACGTGTACTTATTCATTTAGACCGTGAGTATTAAAATACACTGAAGTTAGTTTATCGAGCAGTTTTCAAAAATATACAAAAATAGAAGGTGTTCCACTGAAAAAAAACTAGCTACAGGCTATGCCCAATTTACTCTATATATTTCGAATTTCGTACAATTAAGTTTAAAAGTTGTCGTGTCTCAGTAAATCTGTAAAATAACGGCAAAAATAATTTTACTCCACAAGTGGTTTCTACAAAGTAGAAAGATGCATTATTAAATCTATTATCAATAAAATAGTCCTAGTTGACAAATAATAAAGTTTCGATCCACTCTTATATTTTTAATTCATTTTCAATGGCAACATGCTAATTTTATATTAAACTTATTCATCATATTTACTCAATTATATACAATTATTAAATAATGAATACAGAATGTTTGTGAAAGTAAAAACACAATTTATCCCATATTACTGGTATTAATAATTCTATACCGATGAAATAAAAACTTCTTTTGTTCTCTTGAAATATTACCTACATTGTACTATACATACAAAGAATAAAGAAACTTTTATTTAACTGAAACATGAATAAGTACTTTATGAAAACAACCTTCTACTAAACCCACATTACAAAAATAATTCTGGACTCACCTGAAGCGTCCTTGAGCAAAATAATAACAAGAAAGCTAAAAACAAGTTCACATTTCAACAAATTCATAATTTTGTTAAATATTAATTGAGCTAGCCTGTTACGCCCACATTTCTTTGACAGTTGTCAGTTATGCTATTCCTGCAGCTCAGTCTGGACCATTCTAAAACTGAGAAGAAAATCGATATCTCTAACGCAGGCTCCAAGGGATAATACAGAGGGCGTAAGTAAAATAATTTGGAGGGAATATCATAAAAATTGAAATTCGCTAAAATAACGGCTTATAATATTTTACTAGTCAATATACACACCTTTCTTTTGGAATGAAATTTTTTGATCTTATCAGTTAAATTGGGTCTATCTGGTTTCTTTAAATAATTTTTCGTTTAAAATGAACTAAGCAAAGGAATCTCTTAATCAGCTGTTATAAGACAGGGATATTAATTACTTCTCTACGCACACTATCATATGTGGGACATAAACTGACCAACGAGTATTTATGTATTTCTGCGTGAAATATCTTTCATATTTATCGTGTTTTGTATTAATCAATTTTAAGAAAATGTAATTCATATTTCTTAACTTGAGTTCTTTTTCTTCTTCATGTATGTACGAGGATATATCAGAAAATAAAGAGACTGGTGCTACAGTATAACAATGAAACATTTATTTAAAAAACTTCAAGAACTATCCTTCAAAGTACTCTCCATTCTGTTAAATACACTTATCATAAAGTTCTGAGAAACCATTTTTTGATAGTCTGTTTAGTGTACCCATCACAGCGTTGTTGAGCTCTAAATCAGACTCAAATATTCGACTTCTCATTTCTTTTTGACTTCAGGAAACAAATGGAAGTCACATGGAATAAGGTCGAGAGAGTAGGAGGGATGAACCATAATTTATACCTCTAATTCTTCAATTGTTCGTTAAAAAATCGCTGATCTGTGAGCCGGAGCATTGTCGTGATGCAGCGTCCAACCAAAGTCTTGATAAAGCGTTCGTTTTTTCTTTAAATTTGCATTTATGCTTCCATTGCATACTTTGAGACTTCAATTCAAGATCGTAATGATAAAACTAACTTTCATCACAAGTAACCACATTATTTAAAAGCTGTGGATTACGTTTCAGTTGCCTTTTCCACTGCTGACAAATTGTCACTTGATTCGCTTTTTGTTCATCGGTCATCACTTTTGGAATCCATCTTGCTGCGACTTTCCGGTACCATAAATCTTCAGGAATAATTTTTTGAGTGGAACCGTAAGACCAATTAACAATCTCAGAAATTCGTTTTATGCCAATCCGGCGATCATTTTGTATCAAATCGTTAATTTCTGTAATTTTTGGGTTAGTTCGCGCAGTTTGTGGTGGACCAGGACGAGGTTCATCTTCAACTGATTCACAACCGTCTTTAAACTTCTTATGCCACTCAAATACTCTACATCGTGATAAACTATTATGTGAATATGTACTTTTAATCATTTCAAAAGTTTCAATTGGTTTTTTACCCAACCGAACACAAAATTTTATCGCATATCTTTGCCTCACTTTCATTTTTTCGACGGGTACGCAAAACACCGCCAGTTCAATAATTAATTTGTAATAAACATCAAAAGTTAAATGAAAGCCTATTTGAGGAAAAGTAAATTTTTTTTTTGTGTCATAAAATTCTACCTCTGAAGAAGTTACAGCACCAGTCTCGTTAATTTCTTATACATCCTCGTATATCTTTATATCCCATTCGGATTTAGGGTTTATTTTCCCTGATTATCGATCCATTGTTTCCATTTTTCTATGTTAGAACACCATAAGTAAATAATTGTATTTAAACAGCTATTTGAAATTAATTGTTTCAACTCTTACTTTGTGGAAATTATTCATAATAAATATGGAAAGATAAATAATACTTATCTTGAATTTCCACAGTCTTCCAAAGCGTTTTAATATATATTCAAGTCTACCTAGGTTTTATTATTTTGACATACCATTTTCCAAAGAGAAAAAAGTTCAGTTATTTCTTTGTGGTATTAGGAAAAGATTGTTCAACGCGGTTTGTAGCAAATCAAACAGTAAAAGCAATTACTATCGCTAGTGTTCAATATTAAAAGTATATGCCACATTTTGTTTACATTGTCAGCCATTATATATGGGTCCTTATTATGGTGTTACTTTCTCTATTTAAGAATCCTCAACCACATCCGTTCTATCGTTATCACGGTTTTACTTTTACATGCATTTAATTATCTACCGATTCTTGATCATATTTTTATTAGTTCTTTCATTTTCTAAAGAAAATAATGAAAATCAGAATTGTACCATTTGAATATAAATCGTTTTATTACAAAACAATTCTTTTACATTCAAATATTAATTGTTATCTCTTTTTGATTTCTTGCTTTTGTCAATATTGTCAACAGCGAAATGCTTAACATATCCCCTTTTTACTTTTACTCACTGTTTTGTATTTTATATAAATTTATTCTTTATAACTCATTACTTTATTTCGTTGCTTAGTTCTAGAAATTTCCGGACTACTTTTTTTTAGTACTGTCAAATGCTGTGGTGAAGTCAAAGAGGTTAAGATCATTACATTCTTATTTTCTATTTTAATATCAATTATATTTGTTATCAGGTATAAATATTTTAAAATATCTTTGAAATACTATTGAAATATTTAGCTCATCACGTACATATTCATTTGTGATCTTTCGATACAGTAACATCGCTACCTTTCTCTTCTAAATTGTTAACGAAGATCAGTTATTCTTTTTGATAAAAAACCCTCAAGACATCACTAACTTAATATTAGCATTTGAAGTACATTATTAATTTGTTTCAAAAGCATAATACTATTAATAAAGAGCGACAATACCAATTAAAATAAGAAGAATGTGAAAGTAAGTCAAAAGACAGAGGAAATAAGAAATAATTAAAATTATTTTTGTTCCATACATATTATTTGAAGCGCCACTGCTTCTCCTTAAAAACTGGGTGTGAAACTTTTTAGGATTATCAATTTTTTAATAATCAGCATTGCTAAGAAATTCTTCAACAATCTATTTTAACAAAGAAAATTTCAAAAACCACAATTTTCTTCATTTCTTCGTTTTGTATTGGCAGTACTAAGTTTTCTTTCATTCTCTAAGTATTCCTCTTATTGCACTTTAATGCTAAATAATTCGAGTGACTAACTAATTTTCATAAACGCTTTATGTGCATATCATCCTGATTCAATATTATCTTCAGCGCATATTTATTTTTATTTATTTCCATCCTTGCACTCCAATGTACCTAATAATGAAATTTTCGTTTTATTCTTTTAAACTTTTTAAATTTGTGCTCTAGCAAAATTCATATATTTTTTTGGAAAAGTTAGGAACATTATCTCATCTAATTCTATTTCTATGCCCAATTTTTAATATTTATTTTGTTTAAATCGCAAAACAATAGATATTTAAGACAGAAGAACTATTACTATTTTTTCTATTCAACAAAACAAAGAACATATTTTAAATGAGTTTCGTCTTCAAATAGCAAGTGAAAATCTTAAAGACAGTATTACCAAAGTTGATGATTTACAGAAAGTTTATATAAAATCATTTTTCGTTAATTAATACTCTTAAAGTTTGGCATCTTAACTAACTAACTTTTCGCCATCTTCAACATATTTTGTCACCTATTTAAACAAAGTTAAAAGCGAATTTTACACTCACACCAAAGTCAGAGGATTAGCCACATCAAAACCAGAAACTTAAGCAAATTTGGTAACTCCGAAACTCTCTAATTTTGTTATATACGTATAACGTAAGCGTCGATTGTGACACAAATATCAATTTCGTTAGCCAAGTTTTAATAAGGCATAGACAGTTGTACAGCTTTAACGAACGCTTTTCGTAATTGAGTAGAGTTTAATATAGTTATAAAGGAAAATTTACCAAGTATTGATATGCTTTTGAAAATTCTCTTCCTTTACACACAGTTAACTCATTAGGATACTGAACAAATTTTAATAATTTCATCATTTTGACAGATTTTGAGTCTTAGCTATCTTGTTAAATGTTTCAGGTATCACAAAGAGTCGTTTGTGTTGTTAAAGTTTCACGTATTATTGTCAATAGTATCTCTTTTTATGTCGAAAAATAGCACTGAAGGTAATTTCTTGAGCATCATGGTATATTAATTTAATTCATATTAATATCTATTTTTTTTAAATAATTATATATTTTCATAAACGGATTTATATTTAAATTAATAGTCAAAATTTTTCATTTGAAAACTTTATTTTTTATTATGTTTGGAAAATTGCACTTTTTTCCACTAAACATTTTAAATAATTTATAAAGTTAATTTCTTAAGCACGATGAAACCCATAAATTGTTAAAAATTAATGCCAAGGGGAAATTCAAAACATCAAAATTGAAATAGAATAAAAAAAATGTGAACACCAACAAATTAATGAAATAATTTTCTGTCACTCCTATTTCCATTCAAAGGTTTCTAATTTCTGCTGATGATATATTATCCGTAAGGCGTTTTTTGTTCTTCAGGGTTATCAAAAACATTTCCGTGACATAAATTCAGATTAAGGTGATACGGTGATTTTATGTCGGAAATTTTACTGGGAAATGAAAAGAATTAAATAATAAATTTTGGCAAAGCGAGTAAAAACGAAGGATAATGCCCCTATTATTTTAATAACCATTTTTCTACAGAATTAAGCAGCACCAGTGGTGTAAGGCAATATTCGTATGACGGTTAATTTATAAATTAAAATATTACAAAAATACAAAAATTGTAGTGTGGCTAGTATCGGAAATCATATATTCATAATACATACATTTGCATCTTTAAAAATACCTTTGTCCCTATACCCTATACATGAGAGTTTATACAAATAATTTTTTTTGCGAAATAGTTACACTCAAAAGTTTAACCATATTGATTTCAATTTCTATTAGGGAACGAACTTGTCATTTCAGCAAATAAAGTAAAGGCGAATCTCAGCTAAACAGAGCAATGTTTGGTAAGAGGGGGATCCTTTTAATATTCAACATATCCTCTTGGAGAAGGCAATTTAGTTCCTGACCCGCAGGCAAGGAAGTCCACTCATTCCCTAGACCTAGACAATAAAACCTACGTTTATTCTGGTTGCTGGCGATAGCTACACGGATGCACCTTAAACGTGTCTATATATATCTCTAGGGCGTTGGGTATACATTTAATAAAATTAAATTACTACTATAAATATATAAAATTTGTATAAACTAGAGCACATTAATTAAAAAAGGTGGTTTCAAAAAATGTTTGTATTGTTCAAAAGTTTTTACAAAATTATAATGAAGACATATTAAATTCTGAATTAAATTGGTATTATTTTATGTTGGACATTGTAAACTTTGAGGCATTTAAATATATTGGTTTAATACGTTTCGAGGACTTTGTTCATCGTTTTCGTCTGGGTCTTTTGGCACTGTTCAGACTCTTCTCTAGCACGTCCTTTACTAACTTACTAACCTTTGTGTCCAGTTCATCAATAAGGTTCAATATCTCATTTATGTGGCATATTTCTTTGGTTCATTTTGATGGGTCTAATCAACACATAACAAAAGGTGTGCTCTCTAGATTAACTAGAGCTATTTTCCATTTCGATCTTTTTTTAAACAAAGACTGTTGTTCTTTTTAATTTAAAATTCTCCCCATCTGTTTGATACATTGCAAGAAATATTTTTTATGAATCTTGAAATAATCATTCTAGACATTTGTTCCGTTAAATAGCAGGAAAACGTGATCACAATTAGCTAAAGCTGCTTCTTCTAAGAGGAGTTAGGGTAGCTACTATATTAACATTTACTTGTAAAACATCCATAAAATAAATGAAGTCATAAATCGAGGATAACATAAAAGAGGAGAAACTCGCTAGAAGTTAACCTCTCACATTTTTTTAGTAATCAGCGGCAATACTAAACTGGTAAATTAAGAAAGAAGAAGTCATACAATGAACAAAAAAGTGGATAAGTCCTTAAGTACCAAGACAAACTAAGATAGTTTTAGGAAAATGTAACCAAAAAGGAAGCATCCTACGAGTCACTTAATATGAATCAGAATATATTTGCCTGGTGGTGAAGTCTGAATACTAAACGGCTATTATCTGCTGAAAGATTATCACACATCAGAAACTCCGTTTAGAGCATGATAAGGATTATAGGTCCTATGGAGAAGAAGAAAAACCCTAATTTTTTTTATATATGTTGGTTTTTAGAACTTAAAGGCACTGAACCTAACTTGGTTCCATCTAGATCCTAAAATTCCTCAATTAAATAGCTAAAGAGGAATCCTATAGGCACTTGAATAACATTTTATAGGTCGTAGTGTCTCTACTCTTTTAGCATACAAACACAATAAAATAAATAACTTGTAATTAGTCAGCAAATAGCATGTCTATGTTTTGGATACATTGATAGCTTTCTCGAACCAGAAAGGTTTTAGAAATGTACCTGTTATTTTGATTTAAACAATAATTGCATTACAGGCACGATTTGCGTAATGTACATAGACCTTTACATTTTAAAAATGATTCGAAACATGTGGTTCACACAGAGAAAAAATATCTTTTTGTATTCAACAAGTAAACCACGGCGCTAGCATCTCCCATACTTAGAATACTTGGTACTCTTTTTTCTCCTTTAAGTAAGTAGTACTTTATACTTGTTATACTACTATAAAACTCTGTAACAGAGCCGCCCCTGTAAAACAAAATCAAATCTAGAAAGATAGTAATTTTTATTTTTTCTAGGAATAATTCAATAAAAATACTTCAAGTTATTTTCAAATTTACAAATTCAATAGTTAAAGAACATGCTAGCCTGAATATTATAAATCTTTTAAAAATAAGGTTTTTCAAGGGTTCTTTCGGGAAAATATACAAATGATTTCAAAATTAAGTTTCATTTTTTAAAGGTATAATACTAAAAATATGAGTTGACGCATCCAATGAAATTACAACTGAAAGGTTTTTGGGTCTTTTTCCTTTCGTAAAGAAAGTTATATTTCAGAATTTTTAACCCAATAATTCTTCAAACTGAGGTACACAGTTAGTTTTGTAAAAGCGGAATTCCTTAATAAACCGAAAGTCATAAAAAATCTGTGAGAACCAAAAGTAAAGTTTAGAAATCTAGACGAATTCAGGAATAAGTTATAGTTTAACATCCGTCTCGAAAAGTAGTCTCGCGATAAAGTGTCTTCAGACTTGTTAAATCTTGTAATTCTTCATTTGCCGGTACTTTTCTTGATTAGTAATAGAGTCAAATGGTTTATCAAAAAACTCGACGAGGTTTAATAATTTATTCAAAGCATTAAATGAATTTGCTGTATTGTATAGTCACTCGATGCTAATTTTTATTTGTAATTTTCACCATTTCCTCGCCCCATAAATAAGTCAGCCTAAGAAACTGGTAAGTGCCAATTTTCTCTATTAGTATAGCATGGCTATCGACTAATTAATTCAACCTGTTACATTAACGAATCTATTGTAAGGACCACGTTTTTGTTTCGCTCGGCACGCTTTACAGAGGTGACGTACTTACTGTAGTTTGCACCACCCACGTAGAATACAACTCTATACTTTGAAACTGAAAAATAAACTGTACATCCGTTCCATTATTGAGCCTGACGACAAACAATTTAGGCGGATTTATTTGGTTATGTAAAGAATAAAACTGTTTTGTAACTAAGAGGAGAATTACTTTTATTTTGTTTCATTTCTTCTATTTTCAATTTCGATTTTATAAACCAGTATTTTATTTCTTTGTATTGTTGATTTGTTTAGTTTCATTTTTTTAAACATAGAAAAATGTAATTGTAAATTTTTGTAAAAGCGGTTGTTTTATACCAGAATAATCGTAATTTTCAATATTTCTTATTTTTTGATAAGGTGACACCCAGTAAAGGATTTAATATACCCTTGATTTGGGTCAGATATCATCCATTTCATAATCTCCCATACCTGTTTTGAATTTACATGGCTGCATTGTTTCACGGGACTTATACGTTGTCAGCTGCTTTGAATGTGCGTTCTGTCGACTATTAGGGTTCAGTCCCAGGACTTTAGTTCGAGTAAAGAACATCTCTGTTTTATAAACGGGACATTATGGCTCAAAGAGAATTTTGGTTATTATAAAGTATACCAAATTAATACATTTTTAAATGAGAAGTTACATTTAAAATAAATATGAATATACAGCTTCTCTGATCACTTAGAAGAATATCGGTCACTTTATTACAGTTACAGTATGTATTTCTATTCTTGGTTGATTAGTTGATTTGACAAAATATTCTTCGACTTTTTTATTTAAGTAATTCTATTCTTCCTCTATGTTTACTGTTACACTATAGTATATAGTATATATATTGTATAGTAAGATTCTTTCCACACGTGCTCCATTATAGTAGAATTGAAGGTTTCTCCTCGTCTTATATGACATCGATCTTCTTTAATGATTAAAAAAGTGCTTAAAGTAAAGACAATTATTAAATATGAAGTCACATTGAAACCTCACTAACATTCTGTATCTACTTCAAGTTTATAACTTTATGGAAGTTTATTTAGGCTATTAAGGTTCCTCGAGCAGAAATGAATAATAATTGACAATTGCCACCGTAGTGTACAATCGGAGATATACGTTTTTTGAACTTTATTAAGTGTTTGTAAATGATTAATATATACCTAGTCGTTTTATCTTATTTTGTGTTGTGACAAAATAGAACCAACATACCCTTAGGTGTATTTTTAAAATATGTATTATTATGTTAGAAATTATATAAAATTTAATTCAACAAAAATTTTCTCAAAGTGTAGTTAACGACATAGACGCCCTAACACAGACAGAAAATGAGTTTCTACCTGTTATTTCCCGCTTTGTCGACGCGCATCTTGAGATCAGAAGCATTTCTACTTTACAGTACTATTAATATTAACTTAACTTTTTTTTAACTTTAACTACTAATATTAAATAGGTATCAGCTGTTACTTATTGGACCTACTACAACTAAAAGTATCCTGCATACCATTGGACAACACAACGGAGATCTTAACTATATATTCTGTAATCAAATACTCGTATAAGAAATTTTGGGGAACCATACGTAATGGCCACGGAAAAATGTACTGCCTAATAAAAGCACTAGATTATTGGAATTAAAGTAAAAAATATTCTTAATTGTTATTTAATAATTTATATTAATAATATTTAAATATGCGTCTGGGTTTTTCTAAACAAAAGTTGTTATTTTGTCCTATTATAAATAGATATATGGAAAAACCAGAAGAATAGAAACGTTTGCAAAAGTAATTTAAATGTTGAATTTTATATCAGGTAAGTTACGACTATTTCCTAGATCTATTGTGCCTAAACAATTCCTAGTATACAGTTTATTATGGCGCACATATGCATTTATTGCAATGATAATAAGACTGGTATTTTTTAACCAAAATAAATAATCAATTAATCTCTTTAAGAGAAACCGCTGTCATAACCAATAAAAAAAACCAGATAAGTCGCTCTAATCTTTCCTCTCTCGTATAAGTCTTAAGAGACAATTTGTTTTTTTTTCGGTATAACGTCGAAAATAGACGGAAAAAATATTTTCATTAAATTGCAGCTTGTTTTTTTTAAAAAACTTCAAACGAAGTTTTCTTTCTCTCGACATGTCATATGAGACTCTGCATGTGGGCTTTCCATTACAGAATATGAAATTGTAAATTAAAATACACTGAAATGATAACTTCTGGTGTACTCCCAAGGGAAGAAATAAGGATGAGGCTCTTGATAATTTCCCTCACAAACAGGGAGCTTATTAATATTATTCAAAACATTTCCAAGCATTTAGATAATGACTTGCTAATTTAATGAGAAAAATTCTAATGAAATCAGGTGCGTGCCAAGAATATTTATTTCAAAGAGTAGAATAATAATTAATGTATTGAAAAAGTTTACCATAATACCTATATGTGGATAGTTATCAACTATTTGTTTCAGTACTACTTTAATGTTATAAATATTCTTTGGAGTTATTCTCCCATGTCGATTATTTTTCTTTATCCTATAGTTTTATAAAATACCTCTTTACCGAGTAATGTGATTGTTTGAAATGTAAAAAGTTTTACTTAATGTTGTTATCTTGTATTTATTTGAGCCTTTTAGAAAACCAAAACCAAAAATAGAAAAACTAGGTATGGTTTAAGTAAATATGGTAATTATTATAATAATGAAATAACATTAAACTAAGCATAAGGAAAAATTCTACTAGTATGTTTTTATTAATTTCATTAACAAGTAACAAAGAACTTCAAAGAAATGATTGTATTGTAATTTAATTTTTGATGCTAAAATAAATTTCGTTTTACACGCCTGTGAAACAAAAATGAGAACGAATCTTCTTTACTTTGCGAATCTGTACGTTCTATGTCAAATTATATTTTTTTAAGAAAAACGGGCGGTATAGTATTAAAAATTTTAGTTATGCGAAACATGTTCAGCACTAAAAAAATGTTTTTCTTAATTCATTTGGTAAATTATTTTTTCATTTCATAAATTAAAACGAATATTTGTTTTGTAACTTTCATATTATGGAGGAAATCAATTTGACCAATTTCAGTATGTTTGAAAATATTTACTTTTTTAACTGAAACATTTTACTGTCAATAAATAAAATAATCAAAATACTGAGTGAGCCAACCTACATAAAAGTTTAACAAATTAGGAATTTATTTTCCATAAACAAGATGAATAGAGGGTGATCAACTTATACTCCGAAATTTGATATCTCCGTTATCATGAGAAATAGGAAAGAATGTTTTAAATAAAAGTTATAGATAGAGTCAAGCTTCTCATTTTAAAATTATTTCGTACTCACAAATAGTTTAACCTTTAAATTTCATTGTAATGTAAAAATACATTAAATTAAAATGAAAAACCGACATGTCTCAGGATTTTTCCTCAAAATTGTTTGTTTAGCTTAAAATTAATTTATTCCTTACTTTATGTACACACTGTATAATAGTCTTTTGCATGCCAAGGCCACAAAGTTGATATATTTATGTACTGGTGAAACAGAGCAAAAATTATATTTATACTATTTGTTCTTAATCTAAACTTTTATATGGAAGACTAACACCGTTAAAGTAGAAAATAGTCTTAACGCAGTTAGTCAGATATATGTTTTCTATTGGATCGTTTGATAACCATGTATCATAAAAATAAACAGAGAAAAATGAGCAGATTAAAATAATTTTCATTGACTAAAAAGGAAAAATGCCATTTACTCTCAATATTTTCCGGTTCTACATATGAAAGCCTATTTAAATCAATTGGTGTGATTTCAGTTCTCAATTGGTCTCCATTCTCGCATAATGGTCTTTTAAAAAATTATTAAAATAAAATAAAAGGCAAATTAATTTGGTTGTAGTATTTGAGTAAAGAACAAACGTAATGGGATGCCATTTTCAGGAAATACGCTTTACAATACAATGAACACGAAGTAAGGCTAGGAAAACATATTAAATTTTTTGTTTTTTATATTTTCTACCCTCTTCGCTAAGGGATGATATGCCTGTGCTTGGCACATTTCTCAATGGATTCGGCTTTTATTATATTGAATAAACATTGTTCGATAGTTTCAGCTGATCATTTTATTTTTTTTATTTTTATATTTTACAAACAGATTAATATACTGTGTTATGTTATAACTAGTGCAATTATATGTTGGTGTAACAATTAGGTACACCCCTTTTTATAAGTTCAATGATTAATGAGGCATTTTTAACATTTTTAATAGAAAAATGTTCTCTTGGGATAACTCGATAAAATTTAAAGTTTGAAAGATATGTGTAATTTTATTATCTATCGCACAGTACATTAAGGCACATTCACCATTTTTTAAAAGATACGAATAAAAGAAAACATTTCGTATTTACTATTTAACTTATTAATAAATTTCAACATTCTTTGTTAGGAATAACAATTTTTTTAATGTAATGATCTGTATTTACTTGTTTTATTATCTACAATGATGATGTAAGAAAAATTTAATGAAAACAGATACACTTTAATTCAACAAAAGTAAAAATAGGAAAACAACAATAAATAGAATTTAAAAATACAATTATGTATGAAATGCTTCTCTTTAAAAAAATATATTTCGACGTGTAAAATAATTTTTCAACTGAATTCTAGATTCTAGATCAATAATCGCATACAAAATAAAATGAAACTCCTTTTTTTGTGTTATTTTTTCTGTTTTATTGCTCTAGTACTATTTCATTAAATCTTGAAAAGATCATTTTCTAAGTTTTGATAAAATTAAGTTATTACTGGTACGCTACTTTTTTAAATATTAATATTCATATCAAAGTATTTAGTAGTGAAGAATAGAATTTAGTTGATAAATTAAAAATTGTAACTTAAATTTACCTAATTTGATCATATTGGTATTGTCTGGAACTGAACATCATTATTAATTACCACAATTATTAACTTAATTAGTCTCATAATTGGACCTCAGATAGTTTGTGGGAGCCTTGGGAGAATATCAGTCTCACTTAATTTATTATAATCTTGTTATTATAATCTTGTTATTCGAATCTTGATTTTGCCCGTTTAGACCTACATATAAATCAATATAACCAGTCTAATAGGAAATTATTCAAGACGTTATAGTAAATGTATAACAATTATGAATTTTCATTTAATTATTTAAATAGGATATCAAAACCAACACTAAATTAGATTATTGATTGTTACTATGTTAAAATGCACGTTTGTTGCTTATTGATAAAACGCTATTTATAAACAGTTTGCCAATTTTAATTGTTTTGTTCTGATAATTTATTAAACTATTTTTGTGTACAGTAACGATGGATACCGAGATGTTAAATAATGGACATACAAGTACATAGTTTGTCTCTAAAATACAAATTTGAAAGAAAATGTTATAAATAGCACAAGAAAAATTGCAAAACTAATGAATGGCTGGCCATATTTATATGACAAGGTACACAGAAACACCCACTGTCTGTATAGTATCAAGACCTTGAATGATTCTGGCGCTTTCTGCGCTTTCGGAAAAAAAGTGTTGAGTAAACTCATAGGACAGAGGCAGACAAAACAGAGGCTTTCCCCGAAATTTACAAAGTAGTAACAAGACGTAGTTTGAATAGTAGCAAACTTCCTCCAAAATTAAAAAAGCGTTGAACTAAGAAGTCTTATGAAGGAAGAAGTCGGTACCACTGGTTTACTAATACCAATATTAGGTGAAGAGTAATAATAAGTAAATAGCTACGCCGACCAATCTCTGTCCAGATTACTGGCACAATTGGACAGTACACTCCAACGAAAATACCACGGACCAAGTACATAGGTCGAGATAAACCGGCAGAATTTAAAAGGTTTTTTATTACGATTACTATTCCTTTTTTGGGAGCAAATTCTTTTTTTATAATATTGAAATTTTATAATAAAACAAAAGGTGTACCTGAGAAGTCTTGATAAAACTCGTTTATTTACAATTCATCATAAATCTACTATATAAATATCTTATAACAAAAATGATCTCATTAAAACCTATTTCTAAAATTAGTTAATTTGATCTTACATTCTTATTACTTTTTTTAAAAATAGATACTAGTGACTCAAAACAGGAAAAGAGTCTGGTCCAAGATCTTTGTCTCCCTGCTTTTTGGTCAGAAGGGCGAGGAGAATCGAATTTGCCCATGTAAAGCTCACGAACATATTTCTCTTCCTCGGAGGAGGTAGAATTAAAAAAGTAAAATTTGCTGTCTACATTTTGGATTTTTTCGTAATCATGAAGAATAACTGGTCCGAATGGTACTGGAGTCTTCATTTTAATAGGCGATGATTTTGGTCTTTTCGTGTCCTTTCTGAAACAAAACATGTAAGTATTTAATTTGGAATCCTCTTGCTATATTCCTTATTTTAATCCGTGTTCTTAGAGCTAAAAGCCAAAAAAAACTTTACTCTTGCCATAAGATTATCCATTATTATATTGAAATTTGTTAATGACTTTCCTATAAATTTATAAGTAAAATAAATATATCAGATATGACTCGTGGCATATGTATTAGTCGGCCATGGTCAATTGAGAAGAAAAACTTGGTTGAGGATAAAACAATATTAATAAAACGACCAGATACTACAACAGCGATAATCAAACCCCTATAAGGAAACAATAGCCTAACAAAATGGTTTAATACTGTCAAAGTAAAAACATTCGGTGCTACAAATAAACAATAAATTATAATATAAGGACACATTATAATTTAGCAGAATTTTACGTATATTCGGAATAGTGCTATTTTGCATAATTTATGAATTTGAAAATTTATTCTAATATTTTATTTATTCTATAATTCTCATAATTTAAATATTTTAAAGAACGGAAACTGCTTGGATTTTATGTTGCACATTTTGAAGTTTTTTTACTTACCTGTACGTTATATATTGTATAAAAGATCTCTTTTTTTTCATTTCATCTGTTTTGTCTTTCTCTGTCAGTACTGCTTCTACCTCTCCTCGATCTTTAGAATTCAGTGTTCTCAATTCTTGCCACATCTCGTTTCGTTTAGATGTGTGCTTTAGCATGATCGGAATTTTCTCTCTTTTTTCTTTTCTCTTTTTTGATCCGTCCGTTATTGTTGTATTAGTTGTTACAGTATTGTAACTTTCCGCTGATGAATCTTCTATAAAATTGGGATGATAAAAATTTGTCATTTTCTTATCTGTAGCATTAGACGCAGTTGTGGAACAACTAGATGATATTATTACTTGCCTTGGAGACTCGTATTTCACTATAACTTCCGGAAAAAGATTATAGTTTCTTGACAATGAGCCATTATCCTTAGTTTGAGAAGATTTGGAAGAACATTCATTCTCTTTGTGTGGACAAGAAAAACTTTTTTGATGGTTAATTAAATTTTCCCCATCTTCTCTGTGTTCTCCACTTTCTTTTCCTTGGAATTCAATTTCATTACATTGTATTTCTCTGGTAACTGTGAACTTATCTACAAATGGTTTATCTACTGCTTTATTTGCACCTTTAAACTCTTTTGACAATATCTCTGCAGGTTTTTTAAACAGTCCATCATGTAAACTGACTTTGGTATGGTAAGGAATATTACTCTCTGAAGCAGAAGGTAGTTTAGGAGTGTGCAATCTATAACAAGACTTCTTCTTGGGTGGGTTATATTCTAACTCTAGAAGATTAGAAATTGATTCTACGTTTAATTTATTATAACATAAGGAGAAAGGATATATGGTCTGAATTTCTACACTTTCATTACTAGAACAAGTTTGAACAGAATTGGATTTTGTTTGTTTAATTTTCTTCACTGAGTTGGCAGATCGTTGGTGTGGTGTGTTCGCTACAGGTGATTTAGGTACCATTAGTCTTCCAGATTTTTCAGAGCTTTTAGTACTGTTGCTTATCGTGGGAACAGCAGTGCATTCTGGCTCTTTAGATTCAGCAATTATAGAATCATTATTTCTAAAATTTAAAATACATAAATGAAATAAAACATTCTCACTTTTCATAATATCAAAATGAAGTTTAGATTTTTATATCAGCCATTAAATGTTGCGTATTAATAAGAGCAGCAAAAAGTGCAGGAAGTCAAATAAAATTACCATATGACAGATTACACTTTACAATTTACCAGTAATATAGAAAAAAGTCAGTCATATCTAGCAAACAAAGTGCATGACATTCAATAATTATGTACGTAGAACTAACTGTAAAATGAGATAAGTAAAATTAAAGAGACTGATATTGTTGTTAATTCTAACCTATCTTCTTCGTTTTGATCGTCATCTTCTTCAATAATTTCTGTAATAGTGCATCTTTTTTCAAAATTTGAATTTAAACATTCGACTTGATTTTCAGGTATTTGAGCCAAGTTTAACCTTCTTCGTACTATATTTAACTTTTGTAAATATTCGTTTCTTAAACTGTATAAGCCTTGCTCATCATCATCATCATTATCACTACTTTCTGATGTTTCTGCAGAGTCGTTGTCATCTATCATAAATAGAACGTAATCTTTATAGATTCCTTGCTTGGTCGATTCGGGTGGTATGTCACCATAAGGCCCTCCTTCTAGATCTTAAAAATAAGAGATTATTAAGATGTTTTTAAAAAATCTTACTTTTGTACTTCTGTAAGATGAAGTGTCGGAACCAGCCTTTGGGCTACAGTCTGTGTAATTGGAATCCGCATCACCTTCACTTCCTGTTTTTGCTGAATTTTTTGACATGACGATTTGACAAAGAAAATTTTGGATTGTCATTGTAAAGTAGACATTTTATTAAATCCTTCGGTCTCTGTGCTAAACGTACCCTATACAGAGTGTTTCAATAGTAACTGTACATACATACTAACGGGAAAATCTAGAGTACAAAATATGAAGATCTAAGCTAAAATACTTAGACAAAAAAATGCTTATTATTGAAGTACAATCACAATTAATAACTAAATGAAAGTGTTGTTTTTTGTATTATATTTTTTTTATATAGTGCTTTCATTTCAAAACGAGCCAGTCGAAATAACTTATCCTTTTATGTAAATTAAAAAAAACACGTTAAATTCTACATCAACATTAATTTTATTTTTGTTAATTACTTATTTACTCAATTTGTTTTGTTATATTATAGATTGAATTATTAATAAAATTAGCATTCTAATAAAGTGTCACACTTTGAAAAACCTAACAGATTTTGTTACCATAAAAGGGCGCTAAAATCAAAAGCAAAAATCTTGCTGAATTCTCCTTAAAATTATATATTCATTATATTTTCAATAATGTATCATACTACTTTCCCTATTTAAATAGGTTTGGTTAATTTCGCAGATTGGTTTTTTTAATCTAACTCACTATGTTTTAGATTCTAAAAGATTATGTCATGAAACTGGCAACAGTGGTTGCAAAAGGCGTTTTAAAGCACCTTTTTTACGATTTTAACCGACCATTATTTTTAAATATTTCCTCACAAATATTCTTATTATATGACAAGAAATTAATTTTTCCGGACATTTGGTTAATTTAATTTTTGTAATTATATTACATTTGATCTTATTCAATTCTTAACTTTATGAAAAATATAAATTTCCATATTCAGATATTTTGTAAGGATTCGAAAAGGACTCAAAAATAGTATTTATGGATATTTTTGCTATAAAAAAAAAATAATTAGAAAACTGATTTATAAATACTGGAAACTAACTTATCAAAAAAACTTTTGATAAAAGCGTTTTGTTGTAACACTTGTGGGCTGTGTTGAAAAAAGTAAATATTAATGAATAAACACATTTAAAGTAAATAAACAGAGTTACAAGAAAAAGTTCCAATAAGTAAAAAGGGAATGAACGAGCAAAGTAAGAAAGAAGTGGAAGAAATCGAACAAATGTTTGAACAAATATTAGGTAAGGTATTCTCTCTGAAAATAGGAAAACTTAGAAATAATAGAACAACTCAAAAACCAAAACCTATTGATAAAAAACTATCATAGATCAGGAAGAAAGGAGAAAAACAATGGGAAAGAAGTTGAGAAATAATACATTTCAACATCGAAGCTAAAAGATTGGGCTCATCTAGGATAGAAAAATAGAGATTAATACTGGTTAAGTTTCACGAATGGAACACAAAAATAGAAATATTTAAGTAAATGAAAGGAACGGAAATTTGAATTAATGATGATTTTACCAGAAGAAGAGTTCTATTACTACACCTAAAAGAGATTAAAGTTCTTCTAATATATAATAAATAAGCACAGTAGTACAATAAATTAATCAACATCTTTCGTCTTTATGTAAAAAAAAATGTAGACCTTTATCAATGCCTATTTAATATTCGGTTTTTTTTCTCATTGAATTATTGCTCACCTTGCGGCGGATCCCATTTGTGAAAAAAATCAAATTTATTTTATAGGTCTACATTTCTTGCAAAAACTATTTTTTGATTTTGTACGTTTCATTCAAAAATGAATTATAATCGCTTTATGTTTTCAATGGTGATTGCAGAATTATACAAACTATTCACCGAATATAGAAAATAATGGTTTCCAATTCCCTATTCAAATCTCAAATCAGATCAAATTTGAATAATTGAATCATTAATGTTAAAGAACAGACATGTTAATTGCAAAGCGTGTTGCCTATAACCAAGGCTGACCCCGTTGTTGATTATGAAACAAATAATCAACATATAATTACTCTGCACTTTCTAAACCAATTTGGAATAATTTTCCTATTTTTAGTCCAATAAAAAACTATTTTTTGTTCCTTTCAGTTATACATTCTTAGTTATGAGCTTATTGATCGAAAAGTTGGTTTAAATGCCATCTGGTGATATCAAATCGCACTAGAATCTCTCTTGATATCGTTCTCGAAGTATTTTCAGTCCGTTCCGTCAGTTCGCAGATGATCTTGAATGAATGATGTTGTATAGCGGGCTCATGTCAATTTCCAGTGCGATGTTTTCGTAAAATTATTTTTCCGGAAAACTTTTTTATATCTTACTTTGAAAACTAACTGCACCAAAGTGCGATGTTTTCTTTCTAGTGTACCAAAATATGCTGAGAATTTTGTGTGTTTTATTGTGTAAGTGTACTAAAAGCTGGAAAGTGAATACTTCTTGTAGAAAGTGGATTTGGTGAATTTACTTTGCTTCACTAATCTCCCATTATCGGTGAGTTTTAATTTTCATTTACAATGTCCTTTTAAAGGCCAGCATTTATTTTGTAATTTTTTCACACAAAAAAAAAGGGAAAAACTACTGTTTTAGGTTAGGTATGACATACTTTCATTTCTTGTATAATTTAAACAGAATAACTGAGTGTACATTATTGCACTTGTTACCGATTTAAATGGTATCACGCAAGAACTCTTTGCGAAAGAATGTCAATATGCGATTGTGTTATAAAATTTGTGTTATTTTATAATTCATAAATATGTTCTTCTTTTTGAATCTCCAGCCAGACACAAATTGTAATTCTGCTGTAGAAGAGCAATAATACTTTTAGATTTATATTGTAGAACCTTCCAAATATTTTAACAAAGTTAAAATAAGTTACTTACTTTAATTTTTAAAAAGTGTGTAGTCATTTATAATTGGATTTCAGCTGAAAAATATAATTGTTTTTAATAAAATTGCAAAGTAAGTTATTTATTAATATCTGCAGATGTATTTAACATAAATAATTACGAATTAGCACATTGGTTGGTAAATATTTAATAATTTTTTGAATTTGGAAAATTTTTTGCATATCTATTAGAAAATATTCTATTTTATGACATTTTTGGCACATACATTAATTATTATTGGTCCGATTTCTAAATCAAATCTTAGGTTAACAAAAGTACTTTTCTACAATGATTATCGAAAATAATTAAAGAAACTCTAATATCACTGTATTTTAAATTTATTTTCACGTTTTTGTAGTACCTACTTTGGTAGGAATTTAGTAGAAATCTAATATTTACTTACTTTCAGAAGAAAACCTGAATAAAATAATGCCACGATAAAATAAATAATGCATCCATCATTTTTTACATTGAAATATTTTTAAAAAAATGTCTCTTTAGTACTTATATTGAACATACATATACAAATATTCTCTGTTTTAATTACTACATAATTTTGTACAAGATACAAACAAAATAAATATTTTCTAATATTCTATTATTGGTGCTTTCAGGTACCATTTGTGATTATCATTGTGTACCGTGTGTGTTGGATTCAGTGACCACTGATATTGTCCTTTATTATTTTTTACATAATATTATATATTTACAGGATGTAATTAGGTATTTGTAATTTGGTATAGATTTTGTGCTGTATTTCCTGCTATAGGAATACAATATTATTCAACTTATTTAGTACTAGGTTTAAGGTTTACTTTCCTCGAGTTTTTTTCATATTTTAGGAGTTAATGAACGAACGCAGGTCTTTTTTTTATATTTTTTTGTATATAGGTACATCTATAATGTTTTGTATTGAACTGGACAAATAAATAAAGAAATACATTTTTGCAAAAGTAAAACATAGTTGTTTTATTTACAGGTTTAAAACACCATTAATATAAACTAATAATAATAAAATTGCAAACTGTTATAAATTTGTATAATGTGCTCTTAATATCTTCTTAACATCAACAATATTTGTATGTTCATTTTTTTAACATTACATAAAATAAACCGAATTCTATCCTTAACGATTTAACAAAATAAATACTAAACAAACATACTAATAATATGCCAAAAAATAAAAAAACCTCTTATTTGCCATCCACAATTACTTTAAGAACTTTATTGTTTCGTTTTTCACAAATATACTTGAAGGAGATTATCCATGTTCTCAAATGTGGGGATTATAGAGCTTCCAATAAAATTTAAAATCTTTACCACAGCTATTTAATTTAAACTTAAAAAATTATGATACAACGATGACTAGTTTCGGCTAAAAAGCCATCTTCAGGTCTAAAATAATGAAAAAATTGCAATACACAAAGCACTAGACAATAAAATAATATAATATAAAATAAACAGTGAAGCTAACAACTTACCAAAAAAAAAACAATGTTAAAATTAAAATGAAATTCAATTTTTGACTAAACTTATCAACCAAATTAGATACTTAAATAACATAGTAATAACTGAAGTTTAAATTAACATTGTCTTATAAAACTTACAAAATTAGCATTTATTTATTTATTTGAGTTGAATCAAAAATATTATTTTAACTTTAATTTTACCACTTCTATACCTGTTTTAATTGTGCAGCATTGTTTTATTTGGTAAGTTGTTAGTTTGACTGTTTATTTTGTTTTATATTATTTTATTGTCTAGTGCTTTGTGTATAGCAATTTTTCCATTCTTTTAGACCGGAAAATGGCTTTTTAGCCGAAACTAATCGTCGTTGTATTATAATTTTTTAAGTTTGAATTAAATAGCTGTGGTCAAGATTTTGAATTTTATTGGAAGATAAGTAATTCTGAACTAAATTATTCAACTAGATTATTATATTGTTACCTACCATTAGAATAACATGGTAGTAATGAAAAGTTAAAGCGAAGTGTAATACGATCATACAGTAATATCCAGTAATGACGCAGGTATAATGGTAGATATAAAGTGTATTATTTATAAATTTACTGAAATTTTTATGGTTTAGTATGCTAAAATCTGGAATTTGAATACTTTTTGTAGTATTTAAGAGGATTTAGTGAATTTCCGGTTAGTCCTAATTTTCATTCTACAATGGCCCTTCTAAGGTCAACATTTATTTTGTAATTTTGTCAGTCAAAAAAGAAAAGAGAAAAAAATACTGTTTTAGATTATGTATGACATACTTTCATTTCCAGTATAATTTAAACAAAATGACTGGGTCTACATTATTGCACTTCTTACCGATTTATATGGCATCACGCAAGAATTATTTGCGAAAGAATGTCAATATGCAATTTTTCTTATTAAATCGGTGTTATTGTATGTTTCATATTTTTTTTTGAATCTTCATGTAGTCTCAAATTGAAATTCTTTTGTGGAAGAATAAATAATAATTTTATAAAATACTGGGATTTCAGCTAAAAACAAATTATTTTAATACATTTATAAAGTAGGTAGGTTATTAATATCTGATGATATAAATATGGAATGATAAATAATACTTATCTTGAATTTCCACAGTCTTCCAAAGCGTTTTAGTATATTCAAATTTGGAAAACTGTGGAAATTCAAGATAAGCATTATTTATTTTCCCATATTTATTATGAATAATTTCCATAAAATAAGAGTTGAAACAATTAACTTAATCTGCAGATTGTAATGTAGATAATTAGTAGGCAAAGATTTAATATTTTGCACTGTTTTCGAATTTGGAATAATTTTCACATAAGTATCTATTAACTATTCTCTTTTATTACATTTTTGGCAGCCATATCTTATTGGCCCTATTTTTAAATAAATACTTAGGTTAGCAAAAACCGTGGTATCACCATATTTTTGTAGTACTTGTAGAACATTGAGTAGAGTTTACATGAGTACTATTTGTAATATCTAATATCTACGTACCTTAGAAGAAAAGCTTGAACAAAATAATACTGTGACAAAATGAATAAAAAAATCGTTTTTTACATTAAAATATTTAACAAAATATCTAGTTAGTACTTATATAGTACGGTCCGTTCAAAAATTCCATATTTTTTCTAATGACTCGAAGAGATTTACGCTGGAAATCAGCCACAAATTCAGCGGGCGGTCAGTACAGGTCCGTTATATTTTATTTATTATGAGTTACAGTATTTAAATTGAAAAAATGGAAAAGTTAAAATCACCAAATAGAAAATACATGAATGATGCAAAAACAAATAATTAGAAATGTTTAGAAAGCAATGATAAAATACTTTTTAAAGTGTGGTATAATTTTACATTAATTTTAATACATACATTCGTTTTGTGTGAGGTCAATTATACTATCACTGTCGTCTAAGTTAATAATAATTTTGTTAGAAGTATCATTTATAGTATGAATATAAGAATCATCTACTTTGATTACATGATTCAATTTTTCCAACTATTGGACTCGACTTTTTCAATCTCGCGTTCAATTAATTGAAGTACGGAAGCAATAACAGTAGATGAAACAGTATTTCGACTAATTACAAATTTTAACTGATGCATGTGTTCAATGTGGAAATCATAACGACTTTGACAGGTTTGTGATTGACGAAAAAATTCAAAATTGAGAAAATCAGAGAAAGTTAAAAAATATTTAACTTTTGCCCAATATCGGATAATGTTTAATCTCACTTTTTAGTGTTTGGTAATGTTTTGGAATTAATTTGCGATTTGTTACTTTACAATATAGAGAAAGTATTAAATGAAACCTCTTCGATTTATGCTTTAAAAAAAAACCGAAGTGTACGGTTAATAGAATGCCGCTAACTGTCAAGTTGTCATTTAAGTTACTAGATTTAACAGTGAAATGACACGAAACGAAGTTATAATTTTACTAAGGTGGAGAAAATGCTGTTCATGCAAGAAATTTTTGTTTCGGACATTTTTATATATTACCTACTTATTGAGGCAATTGCAATCGAAACTTTTTTAATTATTCTGCTAGCAGAAGGTGCTGGTACTCTTGTAAAGTCTGCCACTGATTTTTGTACCGATTCTATTGCATCAAATCTTAAGAGTTGATTAATGGGTTTAATACCAGTACAAAAAAACATGCATATTTGTTACCATATACCTATTTGTTAGATTAGCTATAAAGTCGTTAATTGCCTCTAAAATAGTGATAAAGGTAGGTTTGGTAATCCTAAATCTATGGAAAAATCAATATCGTCGTACTTTTCTCAAGAATCTTTTCTGTTTCTATAAATTTTTCGGCTTCTAATAAAATAATATTTTTTTTCGAATTCGTCAGATGATGATAAACGAGACGAATCTATATCTCTTACTGTTTACTGAATTCTTAGACATACAACCTGACACCTGAAAAACCAAATCTTGTTTTGAGGTTATAAATTTTGCTTGAAGTTTCCTTTTTCATTTTTAAGGGACCATAAATGAGACTTTGATTTTAAATTTAATTTTTAGCTTAAACAGTTTTTAATCAATGGAAATTGTCATTTCCATTTTTACGATACGATTATTAATCGGATATAGGATGACGGATCTGTGGAAATGAACCCTTTATGACCCATACTTCGTGCGTAATTATAACAAAAAAACTCTTTTTGCGTATTAAAATGGTTAGTACTTCAATCAATTGTTTTTTAATATAACTTTCTTCACAATGTATCATTATCGTACATGTATTCTTGTATCTTACTTTTTAAATCGTTTGAGCAAGGAATTCTATTTAATTGTCTACTACTTTATCCATTACAATTATTCTATTAGGAGAAATATTTGATAGAAACTTAGATGTAAACCAGTCTTTAAAATCTTCAGCTGTATTGTCTTCGTGGTAATCAAGATGGGAATCTATTATATTCTTTGCATTTTATAAATTGTACGCCGAATGAGATCTTCATTAAATCAATCAAATTTTCTAGATACGCCTGTATCATGTCTAGGCTTTTGTGAATATATTGGATCATTCACAATACTTGTATTATACCCTGGTCGCCACATTTTTATAAACATCTTTCACGCTGGCTTTTAAGCCAATACTAACATTATTACAGAAATTTAAACTCGTACATGACGTGATTAGTTATTTTTACCTGGAAGTGTAAATACATAATATTAAAAACCTATCTATTCTAAGATTTTAATCCTTAATGTGATTTTAATTTGATTAGTGTCATTAACCAAACCGGAGTCCTTATTTAATTTTGTATTGTGGGTTGATAAATTAGTTTTTAACAATAGTGTAATTAAAAGTGGTCATTTTTCTTGGAGATTGTAAAGTCAAAATATTATATTTCTGAACATACCGTATCTACTTGTATATTCTCAATTTTTAATTATTTTTTTATACCTTTTCAGTCTCGTAATACAAATAAAATATGTTCTATATAATATTTTATTATTATTATTGGTGTAATTAAAAGGTACACTCCTTTCAGGAATCATTTGTCACTTTATTAGTATATCTTGCATGTGGATATGTGTATTGGATTCAGTGATCAGTTCTTTATGCGATCATTACATTTTTAGATAATATTTATTATATACCGACAAGATGTAATTAGATATTTCTATATTTTCTTATAGGTTTTTTGTGCTATATTTCGTGCAATATATAATATTATTATACTTACTTAGTACCAACTATGTTTAAGGTTTATTTAATTTTGCTAGTTGTTTATTTTTTTTGGATATTTTAGGAGTTAATAGTATTTTTTATATTTTTGTATAAAGGTACTAACCTATATAATCTTTTTTGTTTGATTGGTAAATATAAAAATACATTTTTGCAAACGTATAAGTTAGTTGTTTTATTATCAGTTTTAAAACACCATTAATAGAAATTAATAATAACGTAAAATTTGCTAACTATTATAAGTTTTTATAACGTGCTCTCTAATTAAAACACATTAATTAATATCTACTTATCATAAACAATGATTCTATTTATATTTTATTACTATTACATAAAATTCTATCATTAATTATCTAATAAAATAAATTCGAACATTCGGACATACTATATGCTAAAAGTAAAAAAACGTTTGATTTTGATGGATAAATTAAATAACTACTAACAATATAGACAAGGTTCTCCATAAATCTCAAATGTGGTATGTAGGGTTAAACCAAAGAAAAGTCTAAATCTTTACCACACACACTAATAAAATTGCTACTGTCATTAGTCATCATCAGGTCTACAAAGAGAAGTCATATAAAAATGACAACTAAAAGCAAAACATCATAAAACTTACCAAAAATGTTTAAATATACCAAAATTACAATTTAAAAAAAATTAATATATAAAGTTAAAGTATATTCCAAATTACACGTGAAAATAGATTACAGTACTGAGAACAATTAAATAGTAAACTTAACAAACTAACAGTCATTTAATATTTGAAAGTAAAAACATACATTGTTAAACTAAAACTAAAGTGAGTCCACCTTTAAAACGCTAGTGTTAGACATAGCCACCAAACAAGTAGAATTGCAAAATCAAGTTCGGTGATCAATCCAAAATCATCATGAAAGGAAGAGGAAAACAAAAGCCAACAAATGAAAATTAAATTGAGGTTTAGGGAATTGGACCCAGAGGAAACTCCAACATGGTTTGGAAAAACGGATAGAGTGGGTAGCTACACAAGTCATACAACCAATAATAAAGGTAGAGACCTCTGTGAAGATCATCCGTATCAAAAAGGGGAAGTAACAAGGATCAAAATTGCAGAAAACGTCTGCCAATCAATTGCCCTCCACATCTGACTTCCAATAATAACGGAATAGACGTGTATGAAGGCAGGGATAAGGCTATTCAGTGGGCTCAAGGCCCAAACCTATGAGGGACTGAAGAAAACTAACCTCCAATGAGGTGGAAAAAAGAAACCCACAATTAGTGAGGAGATACGAGTAAACATGAAAGAATGTTAATATGCGAGTATTTTATAAAAATGGTTATATTTCATAAACCATTTGAATTTGTGTTCGCGAAGGATAAATAATATTTAACCAAAATTAGAACCAATCAGATAGTTAAAAGCTAGACAGTCCTTTTTAATTGAATTTCAGCTAAAAACCTACTTACATTAATCACTACAAAGAATCTTATTAGTAGGCAAACGTTCAACAGTTTGTTGAATCTGTAAGAATTTTTACATGTCTATTAATTTAAAAATATTCTATTTTTGGCATCCATACATTATTGTTTAGGTTAATTGTCAAAATTAATTTAAAAAACCGTAGTACCATGGTATTTTCAATTCATTTTCATAGTTTTGTAAAACTTATAGGACATTGAGTAAGATTTGCATGAGAACCATGCATCTCTGCTTACCTTAGAAGTTAACCTTGACCAAAATAATACCGCGAAAAAATGAATCATCAATCATTTTTTACATTGAAATATTTAGCAAAATATATAGTTAGTACTTATATATTCTCGCTTTTTAATTATAATATACCCTCCCCTTCAGTCACTTTTTTTAAACAAAATACAAACAAATTAAATATGTTCTAATATTTTCTTTGTGTACTATGTTTATGGATATCTGTGTTGAATTCTGTGACCTGTGATATCTGTTAGGCAATCACTATTTTTTTATAATAATAATTATAAATATAAAAAGCAGTTAGACTTTTTTATATTTTGTTATAAGTTATAAGCTATATTTCGTGTTGTATACAATATTATTATAGTTAGTACTTGCTATGTTTCAATTTATTTACTTTTCGAAGTTTTTTCAAATTTTATTAATTAATAGAGGAACACATTCTACCTCTTTGTATTTCTTTGGATAGGTTAATATTATTGATTGAAACTTTCTTTTATAATTTTTGTATATAGGTATATATTTATGTAGTAATTTGTGTTGAATTGGATAAATAAATATAAAAATAAATTTCTGCAAACGTAAAACTTGTTTCAACTACAGGTTTAAAACACCATTACTAGAAAATAATAAAAATGTCAAAAATGCAAACTGTTACGAATTTATAGAAAGAGCTCTCTAATTATTACCTTAATTAATATTTACTTATATAAACAAAGTTTGTAGTTATGTATATTTTACTAACATTGCATAAAATGAACCAAATTCTGCTCTTAATTATTCGACAAAATAAATACAAACATAGTCAAACAAACATACAATATGTAGATAATTAAATAGTGCGATTTCTTATTTAACATTTAGTGCGGTTTGTAATGTTTTAATAAAAATTAGAAAATATCAAAATTTATAAAAAACGTAAATAATTTGCAGTAATTCTTTAATAATATTACTTAGGTTAGTATCAATATCTTACCCCTTTTTGAATTAGTACGGGCTTCGTTAATTAACTCTAAAGTATACTCTAGAAAACGTAAATCCCAATCATTTTTTGTCTGTTAAATATGTTTTAACTAGAGTATTTATAAATAATTATAATTTTCTAAAATATGCAACTGTATTTGATTTTCAACTTAAACATCATCAAAATTATTGGGGAAAAATTCTGTTTTCATTTTTTTTATGTATCATGTTAGTTAACTTATGAATAAATTCACGAAAAAAGTAATAAAATGTCACAAACATTTTTTATTTTAATTACTAATGATTCCGTCGAATAAAAATGTGGTACCGGTTTCAAAGTCATACCCCATGTGGTTGCAATGATACATTTTTTGGGAATTTTACATCATAAAGTACGACTTTTGTAGTTCTCACCCAAATTTTATTAGAATGATATAATTGAGAAATATCATCATTGTTCCATGGTGTAGTCAACTCTGACAAGGTGCATGATACCATGCATGGTAACAATAATATCTACTTGCTCGTTGGCCGAAACGGAAATATCAAACGGCATCTTAAAGAAATGTGTTTTTTATTGTCGTTGACGGATCTAGTTTTTAAAATTCGAATTTTAAACAAAATGCCAGACGTTCAAAATTGAGAGTCGATTTTCGTTCAAAAAATTGATATAATAAGAGCTTACAAGAGGAGATCCGTTCAAAGAAAACGGATTTGATTAAGCTTTTTAGTCAAAAAAAAGATCGGATGATCCGTTTTCAAGTTATCATTGTTACCGATTTGAAAAATATAGTTTTGAGGTGATCGTATTTAAACATTTAGAACGATTTTACTGTACTTGAATGATTTTTCAAAACTTACACGACATCGGCATTTCCTGGGCCATACAAGGAATCATTCTCTTTGTATCATTCTTAACATTTAGCTCTATATATCTTGATAATAATATGGGCTCAACAACGGTATAAAAAATAACCACTTGTAATTTCATTATTTGTTTGAGTTTTAAAAAACGGTTTTAGTACAACATTTTTGAAGGTTCATACTGTCGAAAAATGCAAAAAAACAAAAATCGATTTTTTAAACTTATGCTCCGAAGTTTGATATCTGCGTTATCTTGAGAAATAGAAAAGACTGTTTTAAATTAAAAGTTATAGAAAGAGTCAAGCTTCACATTTTAAAATTATTTCGTCTCGTAAGGTCACAGCACCCCGTATATTTTTACATTTTTATAATCCTCTGGCCGAGCTAATTTCAACGACGTATCACACTTTATGTCTATTATGTTTAATATAGGATCTACAGCCAACTGAAAATCACATTTTTTTGAATTTAGAAGATTAAAAATCAGATGGGGTTTCAAATTTTTTAAACATTCTTTCCTATTTCTCAAGATAATGGAGATATCAAATTTCGGAGTGTAAGTTGATGACCCTGTACATACCCCCTTAGAAAAATGGAATGAAATGGTTGTCCCTCAAAAAAGCACCGAGTACAGCAAAATTCACTTATTCACATACAGGATGACACAAGAAAACGGGAACTTTTTTACAATCCAATAAAACTAGAAGTGATAAAAGAAATAAATTTTATTCATAGTAATTAAAACCTTAAAACTTGCCATTTACGAAACATTGATGGAATTTATCATTTTTTAAAAATTACTTGCTTTAGATGACCTCCGCCTGTACGAATACATTCTTCAAATCTGCTGTTGAGATTTCTCATTGACCGCTGCAACATCTCAGCTGGGATATTGTGAATTTCATCCCGAATTCTCTGTTTTAATTCATCCAGGGTTCTTGATCGAGTCCTGTACACTGTACTCTTGAAGCAGTCCCACAAGAAAAAATCACAAACGGATAAATCTGGCGATCTAGGGAGCCAGGGAATGTTACCGAATCTTGAGATCACTGGGTTACCGAACAATTTTCGCACAGCTTCCATTGATTTCCGTGCAGTGTGTGATGTCGTCCCATCCTGTTGAAACCAGGTTTCAAAATTTCCGTTATTCTGTGTCACCTTGTATTTAAAAAGTCAGTACACATCATTCATTCATTCATTTTCTAACAGTAAAAAAATTATTATTAAAATGCATCTGTAATAAAACAAAACATGAATGAACTGCAAATTAAGGAAACTGCTAATACACCGTGTTCTTATGTAAATATAAACAAACCCTCGTATATGTGAAATATTTATTTTAAAACTTTCAAGTGATGTTGCTGGTGCCTAGATTACAAGTGGAGCTGTAAACATTGGTAAATTGTACATACTATTACGACGCGTTGCTTAAGTAATTATTTACCGTAAAATTATAATTGAAGTGCTTTCAATAATATTCTTTTAAACATTTATTTCCAATTAAAGCTATAAATACAAGGGGTAAGTATTTTAAATTGAAATCCTTATTAAACACACGTATTTGGAATCGTTATTTTGTTTAGTGCTTTGATAATAAAATTAGTTTGAAAACGTTATTGTTACATATTGTATAGCAATTTTTCATCTTTTACACCTGAAGATGGCCTGTTAGCCGAAACTAGTTGTCCTTGTTATTTTTAAATTTGAATTAAATAGTTGTGGTAAAGATTTTGGATTTTTATTAGAAGTTCTATAATCTCTTAATACCACATTTGAGAATATGGATAATCTTCTTCAACATTTTAATATATGTTGCCATCAGATACAAACTACCTAAAAAAACTATAAATGCTTTTCAGAAACAAAAAAGTTTCTTTTAAAATTTTGTTTCTGCTCTTAGGGCAACTTTATAATGCATTGTCGAGTTATCCATACTGCTGCAGTTCTGCTATATCATTCTTGAATAATAATTTTTTTGTTAATATCGTTCTTCAAATTTTGATGTGCTTTAGAAAATTGTATGCAAAGTATTTAATAAATTTCTAACATATTTGTCTAAATGTAGAACAAACAAATTAACTTTACTCATCGGTAGGACTTCGGCAAAGTAGTAATATGTACCTAGTCTTGTATAGTATATTATATATATATATATATTGTACAGACAATAAAAATTTGATGATGTTATGGTTTATGCGAGCAACGGTTCAATAGATTAAAAGCAAATTATCGGTTGTTACATTTAGTTTACATGTACTAGAGAGCGCTTCCAACCTAAAAACTATTTAGGTAAAGCTATAATAATATAGTATAAAACACCAGCTAAGTGCAATTAGGATCCAAATTAAACTGGTAAAAATACACAATTTTTTTTTTACGACGAACGGAAAATGCAGTGAATATTGTCAACACTATGTGCCAGTGATTGGGGACTAGACCAATTTTTTTTTAGCTAATCTAAAACATTAATTACGTTAAATCACTATTTAGTCAAAAATATTTGTTTGGAAAGTTGAAACGAACACATACCACACTTGATCAATGTTTGGAACGCCCTCTGTTGGAGATCATAATCTACACACTTTTTCCGTTTTATTTTAAATTACATTAAAAAATATTTGCTTATAACGAAGGAATTTTATGCCAAATAAAACGACGGTGATTTATGATTAATTATATTCACCCAATAAGATGAATAGTCTCCCAAAACCAAACATTTTTTAATACATATATTAAACATAGCCGGCTAAAAAGTATATTTATGTCCGTTCCAAAATATATTTAAATAAAGTGAGAAATGGTAAATGTCAGATTTTTGTTAAAACCGGTACATTTCAGCACCGCCATATAAAATGTATATCTAGTTTTGAACAGTATAGGTAAAAAATTACTAACCTACATTCAGTCCTCGTCTCATATTTCAGTAAGTATGCGAAAACTTGAGTCAAGTTTTTGTAGTCTTATTTAAGCAAGAATAGATTATAATATAATGGGAACACGAAATAAATCAAAATAGATCCACATTTATTGACAAAAAATTAAATAACTCTAAGTGAAACTATTTTTATACTATTTGCATATTAGTTTAAACAGGACTGGCATCAGCTGGTAACAGCAGATTGAGTTAAAATCAAATTTTCATTTAGTTAAATATTGATAAAAATTCTATTATTTCATTTCTCTTTCTAATAAAAAGAATTGATTTAAGTAGGTTTTTTCCATAATGAGGTTTTTCTTGTTAGAGGTAGACGAGTTTAATGATAAAATAATAATTCAACAAAATCATTTTTTAACTCTGTAGAAATCTCTTTGGCTTTTGCAATTTTAATTATTTTTTTTTATTTGGCTAAATACTTATCAATTTGGCATCAGGACATGATAAATGTATATTTATTTACTCTTCAATTTAAAAATTAGGTAATTCACCTGAGGCAAGGTGAAACGAATTTCACAAATTCTGCAAATATTGATGTAACTGTGAAATTATAGTGCAATTAATTAACAATTGTTTTTAATTTGAGCATTATTATTAAACATAATAAGCTGAAAATAATTTGAGAGAAATCGCTTCCTAATTTGTTCAACCTTATTTAATTAACACGGGTTTTTTATTTCAATGCAAACTACATCAGTTGTTTTCCTTACGAAGCAAATTATTACAAGCAACGAGATTTATTACTATATGGAGAACGACTTTGTAAAAGTAATGACATTTATTTGTTGTTATCTTTAAATATAAACTCTGTGTTTATCTTTGCATGATCATACCTGTTTTTTGCCTTTAATTCTAATCCTAAATTATCTAAACTTCTTTAGCATTATCTAAGCTTTTTTAGCAATTAAACATATAGTCGGACAATAAAATGATTTAAAAAAATACCATTTTATGACACTTCCAAAAATGTAGACAATAAAATTAAGTATATCAGAATATTACTGTTATGTTATGTTATTTTTCGATCTTGTTTATTTGCCAAAACATTTGGAAAAATCACTTAGAGATTTGTCTGCAGTAAACAACAGGTATTTTTAAATGAGCCGGTTACTTAAAGTCACCTTATTGTTGTTGTGTTCATATCTGAAATTCCTGTGCTTTATGAAGGGCTTTCTGAGTTCGAGTTCGAAACTCCCGAAAATTTCAAATATTTGAAAGTGGAAATGTAGATAAAAATTAGGTCGAGGTCTTTTGGTTTTTAGCGTCGATTTTACGAAAACCGAATTTTATTCATTGCAACAAGGCATGGCGCGAAGAGGACGAGCAAAGTCGCGGATTCTGTTTAGAGTTTTAGCGCGTCAGGTCATAAAATAGTCAGGCCATGGCGGACATGAAACATGTCTCTGCAGAAGCATGAGGAATCGTTCCTCCGGGACACGGAGAGCTTAAACTAGGTAATATGAAAATACAACGGGAAAATTGATTTTGCAGGACATGACTTGGAAAAGCACGGAATTCGGAATTCTTTACGGGCTTTCTGCAAGAGTTATGAGATAAGCGATATACAATTCGTTTCTTAACTATAAAATACTTGACATGTTCAAATTTGGTTATCAATTTATACCGATTTATTTCTTTCATATTTCATTACTGAAATCTTTGTAATGGAAAACTCTATTGAGAAATTACTATGCTCTTTTTTTAGTTTTGTACATATTTTGAATTTATTGAGGATCCTATTCACAAGTCACTCTCAGTAAAATTTTTACTCCTTACGTTACTAGGAATAGAAGGCAAACTGGGCGAACCACTTAATGGGTCTTCTAATCCGAGTGAGATACTATTTTGTTCTTCAAGCGTTAAAATAAAAATATATGTCAATATTTATAAAAAAGCTTACTTCAACTGTCATGGAAATATTTCCTATCAAGGTAAAAAATAAACATAAATAACATAATAAATACTAACTATTTTAATAATATTAGTAAGTAAATAAGAACAATTTTTTTAACTGAAAATAACAAAATTCTTTAAAATCTTAATTACAGAATTACACTTAAGCTTGTGTTTTAATGCAAACAAAACACATTGCCAAGACTTCTAGTACAATAATTATATAGAAGAGTCTTTTCATTTTAAAATATATAATCTATATGTTAAAATTAATATATCAAAAATAAAATAACAAAATTATAATCATAAAAGTTTCATGTCAATATCCAAATTACCCTTAGAAATAAATTGTATAAAAACACCTATGTTTATGCAATTCATTGCAGAGCAAATAAATATTGAGCAAACCAACATTAAAAAAGCATTTAATTTGACGTCACACAGTAAGAAACACTTTCTAGATATATAAAATTAAAATGATACATAATGGATAAGTTGAAATTCACGCGTCTGGATTTACCTTGAATAGAACTTGATGTCGATATTTTATACTGGTAGGTCGAAATGATACTTTCTGTTTACATAGTTCATCGTTCAGAAAAAAAAGTCCCATATCAATTCCCTATACCAGCATTACTCTTGCAAACTGTTATTTCGATTTCATTTCCTGTCAATTAATATTTAGCGTTGCGAATGCTGCTTTTTTACTGTGCAATTTACAAATAGACATTTTTTTATGAAGGCAATCTGTTACTTTTATGAACAAATCAGTTTTACTGTTAAATACAACCACACAAGAAACATATAAAAGCGTTATTTTTTTTCCTTTACTGTCATTATGGGTACATAAAAAATCTAATAAATAGCTATCAATAATATTAAGTTAATTGTTTAAATCCTTACTTTGTGGAATTTATCCATAATAAAAAAGATAAATTATACTTATCTTGAATTTCCACAGTATTTCAAATCTATTTTTAAATATCTTTCTCTGACCATGTTTCGCTAAAACGCATCTTCAAAGAGTGACATAAGGTTGACAAATTTCTTATAAGCCTACTTGACTTTTTATTATAAACATTTCAATAATCATTATCAAGCAGTATATACAGTAAGATTTCTTTCTATAAAATCTTTAAAATATAATATTAATTAAGAAAACAAATCGCTACCTAACAATTATCCGTTATATCTAATAAATAGGTTGATTAATAAAAAGGAAGAAAAGGTTGCTATTAACCTTATATTTCCGAAACAACGTAAACATGACAGGTCATACAGAACTATTACATATTTTGGAAACATTTCAAACAAACTATCAAAAATTATATCTCGTACAACATCTTCTACAATATCTTTTAAAGTAAGAAATAATGTTTATTCATTTTTATTAAAAGTACCACGTAAAATTAATAAATTGAAAAATCAGGTATTTACAAACTAAATTATCCGGATTGTAACGCCATCTATCTTGGCCAGACCCTTAGAAACTTTAACGTAAAGTACTTTGAACACTTATAAGCTTATAGATTAAGACATCTAGATAAATCACATTACAGAAAACACCTCATTGAATTAAATTTGAAATCAAGAAATATCTAAAATGTGCTCAGTATATAGTACTGAACCAACAGTTAAACCTGGGATTTTAGACTAAATACCTATATGGTATTAACCAAACCATCTTATGTCACTCTTTATAACAGAAGATATTAGAAATAGTTTTGAAATACTGTGGAAATTCAAGATAAATATAATTTTTCCTTTATTTTTATTATCAATTATATGTTTATTGCAACTTCTGTCATACATTAATATACATGTTATTACGACCTACAGAAGCATATCCAGTTGCTGCAGTGAGTAATGTTCTGCAGCAACGCCAATCAACGTGGTGTCCCCAAAGTTCTCCAATTAAATTCTATCATAGGAGTATCAAATTTAGTTTCTATCACGTGTCGTAGTTAATAGGTAGTCGCTAATTTGAGTACCCTATTTAAAGATTGTGAGCTTCAATATTTTCCAATATTAGATTGTCACTATTGTAACAATTAATTTATTTTTACAATTATCTCAGATAGCGGTCTTATAAGATAACACAATATCATTGAATATAAAATTTATATACAGCTATAAAAAAATATTACAAAAATATGTGACACCCAGTCACTTCCAATATTACCTTGTGTTTGAACTTCTGTAAAGCATATACAGCGGGTAAGGAGCACTGCAAAAAAGTATCCTCGCACAAATCCAATAAACAGTCTCCCAAAGAAGCACGTCATCTAATATCACATTTTCTGTGCTGTATGGACTCGAGCACAGTTCTCAAACTTAGTTATTACGCTTTATATAAGTCCAGCTTTCCAGTTGTTTACAGATCCGAAATAGCTCAAATGCGGTTCTTAATAACCCTAACTAATTTATATTGGAAGAAAATTTAAGAAATTTTTCTATCTACTTTTAGATAAGTTTTCTCTAAGTATAAGCGTTTGTTTCTTCTGCACTCACTTCATTGTTTTTAAAAGTTTTTAATACAATAGCGATTTAATATTAGGAAATCATTTTATATCTAATTTTTTTAATATTTCCTATTATTCTTAAATTCTTAGGCTGTTAAAAAGATATGCTCGGTTTTTTGAAGAAAGCCACTTCTTTCAAACAAAATTTGAAAAACACGGTATGGTTTACAGCATTTAGTTAGTTGAAAATCCCATAAACAAGAACTGTTTTATTTTGAAAGTCCGATCTGTTGCAATATTGAAACTTGAATCAAAATCCGAAAAGCTTAGCGCAGATATGTTATGCGCGCATAGTGAGCACGTAAACATGCCTGTAACAATAACAAATGTGTAATGTGTACTGTAATTTGATTTCTTCATGCTGAGGAGTGCAACGTTTACGAAGGCAATTCAGAATAATGAGGGTATTGAAAAAATGGTACTAAGCTTCGACATATGTCTAAGTCGAAGCGGCTATTACATAGAGAAGTAACTGGAAGGTGTAGCTTAATGTTGCAATAAAACATTTTTGATTTTCAGGGTTGTTTTAATTTCGCTGCTGAATTATATTAAAACAGTATATTCACGAATCGCAATATAAATTAACAAACGCAGTAAGTAATTTTGTAATACTATTGGTCATTAAAACTCAACTCACTCGATCAAGGAAAAACGCTCTATCAATATAAAGTAGCTAAATGAGCCAGTCATTCTCTGCATTTACCAGTGGACAACCTTCGGGGCAGCAAAGAGGGTAAGAGAGCAACTCAAAAAAGATATACCGGATATTAGATTGGAGTTCGTGTGCGAGTCACTGAACTCCTTTTAATCTAAGGATAAGATATCTTTTCTGTAGGGCCAATTTTTTTACATAACGTTCAGACCGACAAAGAAAAAGGTGGGAGTATCTATAGTCCATGTACCAACAATAAAAAGAATCGAGAGACTCAACGCTCGCCTTTCCGTTGGATTTAGATTGATAGATAATTGTTATGTAAATATATATATATATAAATAATTCATTAGGTATAATAACGTATATAGAATGAAAATGTCTTAAAATTTTTTTTTCTAAAGTAAGCCATTTCTAAAAAAATAAATAATGGTATTTTACATCTATCCAAATATTATTTACCGTTAAGACACTGAAACTGGCAACTCCGCGACTCTTGGATAACTGATAATAAACATATATTAATAAACAATGGTATTTTAAATGCTCTAAAAATAAGTTTTTATTTTAGTACACCTAGATATTTAGAATGATCGATTACAGGGGATGTAGAAGAGTGAAAAATGTATTCTCAGTAATTATTACTTCGAATTTGTTTACAACTTGAAACTGTTAATTACTGAATGAAGAAAAAGTACGATCCGAACGATTTCTACTACTTTTTTAGGTAATAAAGGCTTTTCACGATAAAGTTGAAATGTCACAAGGAAAAGAATTTCGGCGTTGTCATCTCAGTTTTTTTCCTTCACTTATAGATGATACTGTGACGTACTTCCTTTTAATGAATATTGTATTGTGTTAGTTTATTTTATGTTTGAAATGTAAAAGTAGTTTTGAAATTTGCAATTTCAAGATATATAATTAATTTTGAATCGAAACACTAAAAAATCTATACTTACGTCCCTTACAGCAGTAAGTGGAAGTAATTAACCTCCAGTTTGAGGTATAAATTTTCCAGTAAATGTTTAAAGTGAATTTTTGGGTAAACTAATGATGTTAGAAAAAAATTTATTACCATATTTTGTTGTAAATGACATACCATTTAAAAATATGTATTTTTTTCACGGACACCCTTTTTATGGTTAAAGAGTAATTTTTTTAAATCTTGAGCTTAACCTGATACATAGCATTGAACCACTTAAACATCAATTCAAAATATTGCACTCCATGCATGTTTTGTTAACTACATTAGCATCTTCAGGAGAAGATTAAAACACAGTTAGCGAAAGGGGCGTCGAGTAAAATATTTTGATTTTGTCGTTTAAGTGGTTCAACAATCACGCACTTACTGTCATTTATTTTCAAGTAAGAGGAACTGTTGTATTTGTCTAATCGGTATTAGTCGCACTAGACCTTAAATAGAACATTTAAAAGAACATATTCTAATATATATGTCTTGTGAGCATCTTTTGCCTAGAAGTTACTTTATAATTTCCTATAACAGCCTGGTTTCTCCAGCACAATTTACTATATCCACATCCTTACCAATCAATAAAAAATATTATTAGTTCGCTATTTACTTTACTATTGAAATGTAATTTTTTTGATAATTCATGGGAGTTTATTTTCTTTAAAAATATCGACACTCAATTGATCCGGTTATACTTTTAATCACCATCTGAAAATTGTCTATTTTTCTCTGTTAGATATAAAACTCAAAATTTTGATAACATATATTCGTAGGGTAAGAACATTATTTTCATGTAGAATTGGTGTATGTTTTTAGTTAGAAATCTCTGATATTTGTTTGGCATCTTGATGATTTTCGTCGCTAAGATTTATTGCCATATAAAAGTATTTTGAGGTAATTTGGGGTCCGACACAATCAGATTAATGTAAAGTAAAAATTAGACTAATGTCTATCAGTGTTCTTTCTTTTATTATTCTTATATATTTTAGAAGGTTGATACTTCATAGTTTTGGGGGAAACGTTAAATATTCTCCGTTTAGTTTATAATTCATGTATATATATTATATACATCATCACAAATATTATCATAGTGATTTCTTAATAGACAAATATTTATATTTGTCAGTTGGAGAACTGACTCTTAAAGAAACAAATTAGAAGATCACTCAAGAACATATGGTAACAGTTATCAGCGATCCTGCAACTGACTCATGGACTAACGAGAGGAGCAGGAGGGTTAGATATGAAGTTGAGTAGGAAGATATATTAAATTATATGATTCGAAATTGATATCCGGTAGTAAAATTGAAGAACACAGGCGAGCCGAATATACAACTTTCTATTGCTTTTTTCGTTACTTACATTTCTTTTTGTTTTGTTTCCTTCGTTTTGGTCTTTTGTAAGGTCTCAGAATTATGCCCTTCGGGAATTTAAATGTATATAAGTACAGTTAAGAGAAGAGTTTTTAACAAAAGTGGTTCCTTAACTAACCAGATAACGCCTTTTTTGTTGATTTACAGAAATGATAAGTTCGAAAAAGCGATCTGGTTGGTAATATTAAGACTAGATTTATCTACGTATCTTGATAAAAATATAAGTTTTTATCTACCGAAATAATTTTCCTTTTAAACAATTGGCGCTGCGTCCTTTCAGGAAAAAAAAATATGTTTTCAAAACGACCCCTATTGCTAGTTAATAATTCTTATAATTACGTAATTTAAACAAAATAGTCAATCAAGTATTGAAGAAAAATGAAAATCTGATTGGGCTAATATGAGATGCTAAGTAGACCCCAAATAATTTCATTTTTCCAAATCCGTGACGATCGATTGATCTCAATATTGAAGATTATATAGATACTGAAACAGTGTCAATAAAAAAAATGGTGTTATACCTTCCTTAAAAAATAATTATAATTTGAAAAATACAGAATTATCTTCCAATATTTTTTTATGCAAACTAGGGGAAATAACTTGGTTGATACTATTTTTTTCTTCCCAAAAACTACTTGTTGTCTATGTTAATTAATAAATAGTTCATCTATAATTAACAAAATCATTTTCAAGTTGAAATATATATTTAGTTAATTATTAGTAAATTGAAATTGATTATTAATATTATTTAAATTAGTCATTTTTGATTTTTGGGAAGAAGAAATAAAATGTTATAAATATAAATTTCGTTATTAACATTAATATAATGCTTGATACATTTCTTTTAATTTTTAAGATTTTTATAAGTACGGCACCAAGTATTTTCATTATAGGAAAAATTAAATTCATGATTGTACTCTTAATTACATTCTTTGGAATATTGATGTTTCGTAGTCGCATATTGGCCCACTTAGTATATAATTTTGTAATATTTTTTAATTAAATTTACGACTGTAACAGAATTCTATCTTTGTTTTTTTTTAAACGGATGCAGTTTCCGTTTTAGAAACTATTTATCCTAGTCAAACATATTATCTATCATTATCATTGTTGCCGGTATCACTGTTATCACATAACAATGGTATTTTGAATACCCTATTTAAAATGAAATTTAATTTTACGTTATAATAATTGTTTCCGATTTTCTTTTTAATTATATGCCTTATATTTTATAATCACTGTTTTAGTTGATTTAATGAAAAAATTAATTCAAACTATAACTAAATGAATTTTTCATCAGGCGTGAACTAAACTAAATTTTCCCAAAATTTACCGAGTTACGTTTTAAACAGATTCATCACATAGACAGAACAGTTTAAACTTTGAAATCTTATTATGAGATTAGAATATTAATTTTCATGATAGACGTTCTGATGAAAAAGCAAACACAAAAACTGCAAAAAACGATGTCAAATAAATAATAATGGTGTTACTTAATAAGTTTCATTTGATTTTATCAGCCAGAGTACATTAAAAACTTTAGATATTTTTGACTGAAGTTGTTCTTTCTTACTCTGGAACCCAAGATCCTACTAATCTCGGATTTTTTTGAGGGTTAATAAGAATGTCATGATATTCAAGTTTCTTTAAAATTTCCTCAAATTATTTTTACATTCCTATACTGATGATGAAGGATCAGAACATCAAATCCATCCAAATAAGAGAAGCAACAGTCGAAATGTCTAATAATGTGATGGTTAACTTAATTAGTTAAATGAAATAAAGGATTCTTTAATAAGAACCAAATGTGTTAAATTTAAATGGAAAACCCCATAACCTTACATTATAATTAAATAACGAATAGTTAAGTTCAACATTCCATAAATTTGATTTTTACATTTTTTCCTGTCAGTTTTATTCGTATTTTGCTATCACCAGTTGGAAAATACAGCGAATAATGGTGTATGTGTTCATTTTTTTCAATTAAAAATTTCTGCAATGCGCACATGGCGTGCAAGAAAGACGTACATAAGGTCGCGGGAGGTTAATCTTTTACAAAGCTAATTACAAATACGCTAAAACGGCGAAGACTCAGCTCTTTTATCTGATTCGCTATAAATTTTCTAGGGAATTCGTTGCTTGAGTAAATAACGATGTTTCTTTAGTTCCTGGTGCTGGAACTCTAGTTATGCATATGCGTTCGTTGTCGGTTCAGTTAATAGATTTGTCAAATGGTGCTGCGCTGCGGGTGGTAGACAGAATTCTTGTGTTTTAATATTTTCGTAGCTCATAGAACTCGCACTTAAAATTGCTTTTTACTCTAGAAACTTTATTACACGAATAAAAAGAAAATAGAATTACTTGTGTTATTTTGAGCAAAGCAAGATTAACATTAATCTCTTGTTGATAATAGTGATAATACAATAATAATTAGGAAAATAATAGAAATAAAATGTTGTTTACAATAGAAAATCTGCGTTGCTATCTCATATTAGCTATTAACATGCTTATTATCGTTTTGGCTATTCATATATTTTTTATTTTTATTTTCAAAACATTTTATTATTCTTAAATTTTCTATCTCAGAAAATATTTTACATTTTAGATTTAGAATATAGTTATGATAAGTCTAAAATGTTATTTATTATTTTAACTTAAATTCATTTTTAGTAATTTGTTTTTTTATACATTTAGTAATCGGTTATTCATGTTTTTTTATAAATTATCCAAAGAGAGTGATAATTAATCAAATCGTTTTTTTAAATTATGTCAACTATTAGGTACCTATTTAAATTTAAATAAAAAATACTTTAATTATTAAAAAAATGTTGATTAAATTTAACAAGTGTATCTTTACAGAACTGTTTGAAACGCGCTTAAACTTAGCAGGGCCCATCGTATTAATCCCTGTTACAGTCTTTTTTAAAGCTCATATTAAAACCATAAAGCATTTAAAACAAGTTTTATACTTTAAGATTCTAATAAAACTTCTTTTATATAGTGTGTCCCAAAAAGTTTTATACAAATTGAGAAAAAGTTTATTTACATTTGACAAAAAATATTCATGATAAAAAGCTATATATCACTTAGAACTTCATAATTAAGGAGTAAAGTTATAAAATATTAGTTGGAATTCAGAGAATATACAAAAATATATAGAATAAAAAGTGTATAAATAAAGGGAAAAATGTTTATTGAAAATGTTAATAGAAACCAAAAAACGATGAATACGTGTAGATTATTGACCTCATTAGATGAAAATTAAAAAAATTGCAATAAAATATCACAATTGTTGGATTATTTATTGAATAAAAACAATGGAAATTACTACACCTTTACTATTTTTGATTTTCCTTGTATTTTCGTCAGTATTTTATAAGTTTGATGCTTGATTATGGATTTCCAAGTAAAGCAGAGCTTGGTACCAAAAATATTTCTTTCATGAAATATACGCTAAATTTTTTTCTCTATTTGTATAATTTTTTCGGATACACTGTTTAAAGAAAGTTACATTTTTTACAATTGTCGTACTGAAAATTATTTGCTACTGTAAATTATTTAGTATTCAGTCTTACACGATTAAATTAATAATCTCTGTCTAGTAATCACATTCTGTTTAACTAACTTAAATCGATAAAAAAAAATGTATTTTCAATAAGTCGCATCAATCATATTATTAGCCGGTAGCGATATAAAAGTAGAGTAAGTACTCTGTGTAGGTTTTGTTACTGTTAATTTGAAGCCAACAGTGAATGTGAGTAAATTAAATATTTATATATACCTATTGTAAACGTATGAAGTTATAAAATTTAGGGGGTTTCTTTATTTGAGAAATAATACTCGAACTAATATTGAAATTTATATAAATTTATTAGAGGTGAAAATAGGACACAAATTAAATAATTAAAAAATATATAATTTTGGAATAAAAAAATATTTAAATATAAATTCATATACAGTCAAAAATTTAATAAATGATTTTTTTGACAACATGCAAAAATTTATTACTTAGACATATTTGATAAGGGTGAATAAATATTTAAAAGAACTTTCAGTTGATGTATAGCGAGACCCACTTCTATTTAAAATTTTTATTGATGACGTCACCATGCTCACAGAAATGACGTCAAAAATAAAAAGGTGCTCTAACGCAGCTCCCATTTAAAAATAAAAATCGACGGGTTTCAGGATTTTCCCCTAAAATCGCCGATTTAGAAATAATTATATATATAATATAATATAATATATATAATTATACCTTTCATTTGGACCTTACTGTATAAACAATTAAATACTAAAAAATCTCAAGGTGGTATTGATCTTGATGTTAAATTAATAAGTAATCGAATATTGCAATAACTTCTACTTATTTCCACATAATTATAAATCAATACTAAATTGAAATTTCCCACACTTACCTTTGATGTATTTGTCAAACAATTGTCTTTAATAGTTCCAATTTAGTAAACCACTATTATGTCCTCAATTAATTTAAAACAAATAGTTAAGTGATTGTTAATGCTTGCAAGATAAATAATATTATACAAAACTGCTTCAAATTCCTTGCTTCATGTAAATTAGTGGTAAATTCATTTTTCAATGAAACTTACAAATTCTACCATGGTTGAAGATAAACAGAGAAGATTGGTTCCCTATGGTAATTTCAAAATCCCAAAATATTTTTCAGACGGGTGTTGATAAATCGTTTAACGAAACACAAAAAATGACATGTAAAATTTTTTTCAGAGAATAATTAACGCTTAAAAAAATTACATTTAAGGTTATTTTATATTTCCAAAAAAAATAACTTTTTAATCCAAGAAGTTAGATATTATGTTATAAGACAATGTGATGGCTGTAACAATGAATTCCAGAGCACACTTAGAAATAAGTTTTTATAGTTTATGAATTTTTGATATATCAAATTTATATTCTCTGCACCTAAAGGGTTGTAAACATAGTTTGTTCCAAAATTATTAACAATATACATTTTAATATTCGCATGTGACATCATTCTTAAATATTTGAATCTTAAGTGTATGCTATAATAAATATATTTTTATTTATAATTTGAAACTCTTTAATCATATTTGTTGATTTAATCATAAAAATACTGGATACATTTTCTCAAAATTTTTAATTTCTATCAAAATACCGTTACAACATATATAATAATAAAGTTTGATAGCTTTAAAAAGTCAGGTTTTATTTTTTGCTGCAATAAATCTTCAGAAAGCTGTAAGAGTTTAATATTTTTACAGTTTTGTGAAACATTTCTGGTAAAAATTATAACTTGGTGTATTAAAGCTATCAAAAGCTATTAGCTGCAGCAACTAGCGTTGTTACTTTCTCTGAAAGGAGTTTTGAGAGTACCCTAATATTTCGGCTTACTTGCTCTAGATATAATACTCAGTCAGGGTGGGGCGGGGTGCAGCTCGATCTCAAGTCACACCTCTTGTATTTCTAGTATGAAAAGGTTTGACAAAACATAAATTATTGTGAAATTAAATGTGACCCTTCATTTGAAACCTAATTTTATAATAAGTCACAAGTAGCATAAATTTATTATTTTAGTTGAATGCGAGTAAAATTAAATTAATTTAATATTAACTCTATGGTTATTTACTTCAATTATGTTTTGCTATTTTATGTATTGCTTTCAAATGACATGTCACCCTTTGGAATATGTAAAAGTTTTTGTTCCCGCAAAAGGGCCCTAAAATGAAAAGTAAAGCAGAGAACAATCATATTGTTGAATTATCCAGAAAATTACCTGATAGGTCATACTTAGTATTTTCCCTATTTAATTTGTATTAGTTAAAGTGATTGAGGGGAGGGAATTGACGATCGACAGTTGAGGATATGTGGGAAAATATCTCCCTTGATGTATAATTTGACCTGTTTTTTGTTTTTATTAAATTTACGTAAAACCAAAGGTTATTTCGATTGTCTTGTTTTGAAATGAGAGCAATATAGGTACATATATTTATATATAATCTGGATAAATTTAAAAATATAGTTCGAAAATATAAAACTACTTATAATATTATTATATTTTAGAGAGTGGTGTATTTAAATTGTAAATTCAATGAACAAATTTTAATTAACTTTATTATTAAATTAAATGGACATGTTGGTCCATAGGTTTTATGAATAGTACCATTACGGATTTACTTTGATTTTTACGGCATTTTCTTGTTCTCTTAAATCGATGAACTTCAATATACGAGTACTACTCTCCTCATAACAGTGTATAGGATATAAATTAAATTAATATTTTTTTGCTCTAGGTGAGTGAAAGTTTATTTACTACTACTAATGATAGATACGGTTGGAACGAAATCGTAAGTATAAGACTTATTTTCGATATGAAATAAAATAAACTAAATATTATTTGGTTCGTTTTTGACGTTGTTTATTTTATTAAATCCTATTTATGACAACATTTCGAATTATTTTATTATTTAAATACCATCCACTGACAAATTTTCTTATCCTTGAATTAAAAAATGATTATGAATAACCGTTATTTTAGGTATAAATATTAAAAAAAAAAATGTTTACTAATTTGGTGATACCATGATTCTTTTTTTTAATTAATCGTAACATGGGCAATAAAAACACGTAGTCTTGTATAAAAATATCATTGAATTAATATTTAACAATTTAAATTGCTTTATTTGTCTCTCAATCAAATAATTGTTGATTTGGATAATTTTTTTAAATAATTTTCTATAATTTGTATCTAACTTTTTTTGCTTTCATCCTTTTTCAAAATATAGTGAGATATTTTTGCATTTTTAGAACATGGGTTTAAAAAACGAATCCTCTAGCTTAGTCGTACCGAAACCATGTTTTGTTTTTCTACAGAGTGTGCCTTATTTATCGGTCAGTCAATATCTCATTTACATATTTTCTTTTTCAAACTTGTCCCGCATTATTTTTTGTAAGTAGAATGATGAAAGAGTTTAGGGTGGAAAAAAAATAATTGATAATTTGCACGAAAACTAACTATTTTTATACTTACTAAAAACTCAATGTACAAAAAGATAAGTATTATCTGTATTCCAAAAATTGTTTAATCAGTGAATTGTGAAAACAAAATAATTACTAATATTCAACGACAAAACATATGCCAAACTTTATCTCGGAAGCAATACTACGGAGAATCAGTGTCAGTAGTTTATCAATAATGTAAATATTTCTATTAATTTTAATCAATCAGCAAGTAATTATAAAATGTTATTTTTCAACTCTATACTAATATCAAGTAGTTATTATATATTAACTAAGATTGTTTTTAACAAAATTTGGAAATTTACAAGTTTAAAAAGAACTAATGGTTCATTTGGGTCCTCTAAACCTTAAAGTAATAGGAAATAGAACTTTAATAAATTTTAGAAGAAATTAACCTTATGATTGATAAGGTAAATGAATTTTTTGTTGAAATTTAGATTTCGTCCTTGTTAAAAAAGATGAATTTTTTAAAGCGTTTTACCAACCGAACTGATCAAGCGATGGAGAGAGTAGAGTGTCTTACTTCTTTACTGGTTTAAAGCGGATGTAAAATAATTCTAACATGTCCTAGGTACTTCCGGAAATATATTGCGTGTTATATTGAAACTGCTGCAACAATGTTTTAATCAAATTATGTGTGATATGTGTTGGAAAATAAGAATTATTAATGTTAAGCTGCGGGAAATGATATCATATTGGAATTAAAATGATTCTTCTTATTATAGGTTAGTTTTAAAACATTTTTTCTTGATATTTAAGCTAGTTATGGAAGACCAGGTTTCATAAAGATTTGACTCAGAATGATTCTTAAGAGTTATTTACCTATTGATTAATTCAATATTTTCCTGTGAAAGCAACAGTTTTATATTCGTGCTTAATATCCTTCATTTATTTTACTGTATATTTATGCAAATTGATTTTTGTTCTAATAAATGACATTTTCATATAATAATAAGGACTACTTAGGCATAACTTTACTAGAATTTAGAATAATATATATACTCCATATCGTCACAACTGTTAAAGAATTACAAGAATATGACACAACCCAAATGACTTACTCTTGAAATGTCTGTTGACTAACCATTTAATTTTAATCTGCTATTTTGGATGTGAACTGGATACTCTAATATACAAGGTGAGTCATAAGTAATGGGCAAAGTTGTAGCTATATGTTCAGAATGCAAAAATAATACTTGACTTAACAATAATGGTTCTAAGATCTATCCTTCCTGAGATACAGGGTGTTGAAGGTAAAATAACATATATTTTTGTTAATAAATTAGCTATTTTTCTAGGTACAGACCTGAAAATTAATTTAGTACTATTTTTGGTATCGACAAGTATATGGTGTCATATTTTTGTTAACTCAAAGATGTCACAACATACGCTATATGAACAGAAGAAATCCCCTTTTTTTTTCATTAATTTCTATTTAAATATTAATTAAATTAATTGTTTCAACCCTTACTTTGTCGAATTTATCCATAATAATGATAAAAGATACATTATACTTATCTTAAATTTCCACGCTATTTCAAAGCTATTTTAGAGAAAGGTATTTAAAAATTACTTTGAAATACTGTGGAAATTTAAGATAAGTATAATTTATCTTTTATATTTAAATTAATTAAATAATTTAATGAGAGACAAAATATTTATTGCTGATTTTTTCTGTTTAATATAGCGTAGCTGGAGACAACTACGAGTCAATGCAAATCTAATACCTCATTGTCAAGGCTTTATTTAAAAAAATGGCTAATTTATTAACAAAAATAGATTTTATTTTTACAAATTTAACGCCCTGTAGCTCAGAAAGGAGCGATCTGGACCCATTGTTGTTAAGTAAAATATTATTTTTGCCTTCTAAACGTAAACTTACAATTTGATCCTTTTATACCACTTAGTAAAAAATAATAATAAAAAGACTGAAATAAGAAAGATTTTTTTTTCTAAAAATACAATATAGGTGAATATTTAAAACTTATCAATTTATTAAGAAACATAACTATACAAGGTGGTAACTTTCAAAATAAAAAGCAATTAAATATTTACCAGTAAGTAATAGAATAATTGATTCCATGAATTAACTTAATAATAGAACCTGCATATTAATTTCATTTTTATAAATTTTTTTTTTCATTTAACACTACTAAATTGTCATCTGGCAAACTCATATAATATTATTATTATATTAAATATATTTAATGCAACTAAAATATATTTGGTTTGATTAATATAAAGCGAAAAGTTAATGTATTTAAAACACTATAACATACATTTTAATTCCAGTTAAAAGACTTTAATCCTCCGTTTCCGATTAAATTATTCAGTGGGCTAAACGCTTTATTTTTAGCAGAATTTTAGAGCACACTAATGAACTTTAATAATTAGTAACTGTTACATTACATAAGTAAAGTAAAACGCAAGTAGGTACATATTAAATTATTATTTGTTATCTGTGTGATAATATAGCATATAATATCTTGTATCAGTTTGTAAATTTAGTGTCAAATTATTAAGTCTAGGGTGTACCATAACAGAAAGAAAAGTATCATATATTACATATAATTTTTTCATGCTTATTGAAAAACTTTTTTTCATTTTTCTTACTAATAAATTCAAGAAATTGAAAAAAGTAATTTGACTTTTAATCTTAAAACAAAATAAATATTCCTAAGCACAAGCACATCGTTTTTTTGAAGACAAATGACCCAACAAGAGATTTTCTCGTGGGTCGAAAAAGGGCCATGTTTTAACATCATCAATTACAGAGACAACGAATATTCGTCCCATTCTTTATCTTAAAGTGGATGGAATGGATGAAGGGTCAGAATTTTCTCACCTTTCCAGTAAAAAATAATGACCCGTGAATTTCTAAATAAAACGAAATACTTTATCTTATTTTCAGGCATAACAGTATTATGAGTTGTATAAAATATAAAGCATTCAATAATTTTATGCAATAGTAATTTGCACAAAAATATAATGATCATATCACACAAGAAAAATAAAGAAAAATGTGTAAAAGCAGTGGCCTTGAATGTTCTTTGAATTTGCCTATAAAGCCGATCATTATCACTATAATTATGACAATAAAAATATGCCCCACTATAATGAATAAAGCAAAATGGGTATTTGGTTTTTGATTTTTGTGGTAATTATCATTCGTAAGTCTTATTTTGCCACTTGACGAATATTTGGTGCCATGTGATTTAAATATTTTATACTAAAATTAATTTGACAGTCTGCGAAATTTTAAAAATTGGATAATTGTAAATATCTTTAAAAAATACAATAAAAATAGAAGAAAAACAAAAAAAAGTACAAAAAATTACAAAAAAGAAAAAGGAAACAGGAACAAAAAATTTATTAAAGTAAATAAAATCACTGAACATTACAACAATAATTTGTAATTAAAAATGTATCAAAAAAATACCTATAAAAAAATAAAATCAAGGAATATATTTAAATTTATTGTTCTTGAAATTCGACCTAATCAGAAAACCTCGTAACTCTACTTTTAGTATTTTTGAGAAAAGTGGAGAAAACAGTACCATTTTAGTGCTTTTAGTTTTATCAAGGTTAATAATAGAAACTAAATTATATGTTTCTCTCTGGTTTTATTTTTACCATTTTCACACAAGACATTAAAATCATTAGTATCAGAGCATTCAGTTGATACGGGAATACTGGAACAGTTGATAGTTGCCTAGCTTCTGACTCATACGAATATATCCAAGTTTTGTCATCTAATTTTTTAGTTCCTCAGGTGAATTTTTTGAACTTTTTCTTACAGCAATTGAAACAAGCATTTTTATAACTTTGAGTTAAATTGTAGGAATTCCATCCGGAATAGATATTTATTACGCTAAATATTCTTGGAAAATCGAATGTAGAGTAATCTTCCCTATTCTTAAGGGTGCATCTATTTTACGTTAAGTCACTTGCCGATTCTCTTTAATCCCTACCACAAATTTAAAATTTTATTAAAATAGTAGGCTCATAGTGCCATCTATTAGCCATTTGTAAACATTTAAGAGACGGATCCCTACCACTTTCAAGAAATAGTGTTTCTACGGTGTGACAGTCCAAAAACTATAGTGAACTAGTGAACATTTTTACTGACGATCTTGGGTATAGAAAAGTTACCGCAAGATCGGTCCATCGGCTTCTCACCGAAGATCAAAAACGGCGGCATCACGATTTGTGCAAACGGCTATTCACACTCTACGAGGCAGAAGGAGAAAAGAGAATTTTACCTGCGATGAGACTTGGGTGCACCCATTCCCATATCCAATTCAAACAAGCCAGCATGAAGTGGCGAAAGAAGGAAGAATCTGCCCATCAAAGACAAAACTCGGCTCTCTGCTTGAAAGGTTCTTGCAACTGTATTTTTTATTTTAAAGACGTGAATTCACCAATCCTAGATGTTATCCTGTTTCACGACAACTCCCGGCCCCATACAGCCGCCCAAACTCTTCAAAAAATTGAGGAATTGTTTTGGAATATACTGGAACATCCTTCTTATATCCCGAATTTATCGCCTTGCGATTACTGTTTGTTTGAACCGCTAAAAGAAGCATTTGGAGGACAGATTTGACGATGATGTTGCTGTCGAAGTACTTGTGCGCGATTGGCTCGTGCTACAATCACTTTCATTTTATGTTAATTTTTTAATTTAGTCACAACGATTAGAAAATAATGTTTACAAGTGCGATAGTAATACGTACACAAATAATATAAACAAATGAATTATACTTGTCTATTGAAATTAGCATTATCACAAACCGCTTTTACGCTACGCTTGTTTTAATTCATATAACAAAATATGTATGTATTTTGTTACTATTCCGTTATTATCGGAATGCACCTAGCTTTCATTAATACAGTTGGTTTGCAACTTTCATAGTAAATAATACTATATGAAACAAATACAAATTACGATAATAAATAAATAAATGAGGTCAAGCCGTAAATAATATATAAATATAATATAAAATTTAACTTTTAAAAAAATTATTATATTGTCAGATCCTTTTAATTGACTTATACCATTTTTTTTTCTTAATTTCTTGTATTCCAAGAAATATCAATACAAACATACATACGAGTATTATTGTATTCTTGTCAATGTTTTCTGGTATTTTGTGTATTTTACTTTATACCAGGTAAATATCTTTAAAACGAAACGGACGATATTTATGAAATTTTGCAAGTAAATGTAATAGCGCAAAATGCATCTGATGTACATTTTTTGTTAATAATATATTTCCGGTTTAACGTGAAATAACCTCAACCATGTATATATATATATATATTTGAATAAATATTATTATTATTATTACTGTTATTATTATTACTCTTAATATTATTACTGTTATTATTATTATTATTTATAAATTAATTTTAACGACATACCAGTCATTTATTATGTCTTATCTGCTGATGTCGAAAGCAAATCAAGAATGTTATTGGTTGGAATTGTCTGTCAATTTCATTTGCAGATGCCACCAAGCGAACCAAATGTTTAAACATATTTAAAAGCTTTGAAAAACCTTGGAAATTTAAGATAAGATTTATCTTTTACATTTATAATGGATAGATTCCACAAAGTAAGGGTAGAAACATCATTATGGTTTTAGAAAATTATACATTTAAAAAAATCATCAAACTTCAACATTTTCAATGTTAAAGCTTACTTTTAAAACGATTTAAATTCCGTTCCGTTTCCTCTCTTCTATCCAATCCAGAAGAAAAATCTGGCAATATTTCAACTGGCCGATTCGATTCTATAAACGATGACCAGGCACTAAATAGGCAAAAACAACCTGTAAAACACACCGAGAATATCTTGTAAATCAAAGGGAAGGATGATTTGTTCCAATATGAACTTTCATTCACAGCAAGCGTGCTATTATAAAAATCCCTTCAAGTCTAAGAAGAATGATAGGCAGATCCGCACTCAGTTTAACTGGAAATATGTTGGAGAAGTGTTAAAAATAATGTAGAACCCTATGCATTTATTCATTGTTAGTTTAGAAAAAATAATTAAACGGCAAAACGTAACATTTTAAATAGGCATTAAAAAATAACAAAAAATTAATTAATAAACGAAAACATCTAAACAACAAAATATATTAAGAAATTTAAAATAGTAATAATAGTTTTAATTGTTAAAATCAGATAATATAAAATAATCTAATATGTATAAAAGTTTATAAATATATGTGAGACAAGTTATTTAGTGGAGAAAAAATAAACTTAATATCAGGTCCATTATGCAAAAACAAGTCTGTAACGAGGCAATTTTTAAGCTGGTTTCGGCGAATATTAATATATGTTTAATTAAAATTGCTTTGGAGTAATCTTAGGTTGGACTTTGGAATTGGAATCTAAAATAAATGATACTTTAGGCAGGTGTGTTACTGTTACCAATTATTTTTATTTTTGCCAGATACTCACATTACACACCTAACCTGTTTTCATTGCATTTTTCCATCCAGTTGAAAATTGAATTGAAGTGGTTTTTATGCTGTTTTCAGTTTTGTTATCAACATAATCTCGAGTGGTTATTAACTTTTATTTTAATTGTAATCACCAAAATGTTGTGTAATATTTTTGTGTTATATGATTGAAAAATATGTCCTTCCTTTTATGCCTTGTGATCAAATCTATATGTGGATATGTGCTATTAAAAGCAATACTTTAACTTATATAGCTAATGATAATCTTTCTGATAATGGTGTATTTATTCATTAAAATTTCTTATTTCCGGGGCGGCTTTATTGAGTAGCGTATAATATATTGTAATATTTTCCTGAATTATAATCACCATTCTGAAAGTAGCCTCTGATTAAATTATATAATTAATGATGCAGTTTGGTTAGTATATATTTATATATTACTAAATTATTGATGAAATACTTTCGATGTGAAAAGAATAACTTTATTTATTTATTGAGATTGATCCGTCTCTGGTCCTGGTAAAAGTTAAAGCAAAGAAGCGAAAAATGAACCTAAAGAGAACTTCAGTAAAGTCTAAAATAGAACAAAAGGAGAACATTTTACACTCATTTTCTCCTAATGGTGGTTTACGTCTGTCATAAATCATATAAGAGAAATAGAGGATTGGAAAAAATACCAAAGGAGAGAAGCCAGTGACATTTCTTGTAGAGTAAAGTAAATTGTAACACTATTAATGATGATAATCTAAAATATTTTGTTGGTAAAGTGAAGAATTAAGAGATTAATACATAACGAACAATTCTGAAAATTAGTGAGTGGTCCTAAAGGGCTTAGTTCTCAACATACTCGTTTTATGTATTTCTATTTGTTACTATTTTCAGTATTGGTTTTTGGAAACAAATATTTTTTCTATTTGAGCTCAGTTACAACTATCAACCAAAATATGAGTTCGTTGTAATTAGTGTTAGTATATAAATTAAAATATTTAAATACGTCCAGATGTATTTATAATGTTATTAAACGCTTTCTTGTTAGTTTTCTTTATTTTTCGTGGTATTTGTTTATTCTTATAAAGGTTTAAACTTGTCTTTACAAGAACGCTATTGAACTGGAGCCATAGGTGTACATGATTTAAAATTGGTGAGGTTGAGTAAAACTTTTATCTTTTATCTGTATAAAGTGAAAACATCAAAATATATTTACTGATAATATTAATAATAATAATAATAATAGTAACGTTTAATAGAACTTCAATTGAATGAAGAAAAGAAAAACTAAGATAAGTATTGAAAAACTAAAATTGTGTACAGATAATAAAAAGACTGGACAAACAAAACCTGAATATGGATTATATATACAGTGTAAGTATTTGTGTTGAAAACCAAAAATTATCTACGTTATACAAGGTTTAGGTAAAAAACGTCAAGGTACCTTAAATTTTGAATTTAGTTTTACTTTTCTTTTAGATAAAAATCTCTCTGAAGATGTCATGATGACATCATCCATATTTGTTTAAATTAATACCTGTATTTTTGATGTCGCATTAAAATAGACCGCTTGATTCTAAAAACGGCAAAATGTATTACTATTTCCGTAAAGTTGTTCGTTTTTAAGATAGAGGTCATTAAAATATTAAGACAGTTTTAGCAAACGACGTTCAATTTGTAAAAACAGAAACAGAAGTATTGGGAAGTTTGGGAGAAGGTGGTTCATCGAATGGCCGGCTAGGTCGCCAGACATTACTACGATGGATTTTTTATAGGTTTATTTAAAGTCGGAAGTATTTGCCAGCCGATCAAATAATATTAAAAAGTTGAAACAGGTAATTAATGATGAAACTAGAGCCAATCGTCCTAATATCCTTGGAGAAGTGTTGCGGGAATTCAACCAGGTTGACGTAATGTCAAGGAGTGGGAGGGTCTCAATTTGAGCATTTTATTTAAACCTTTATTTTCTTTAAAATAGCTGATACTTCTTTTCTGTTCTTACAAATACAAAGGGTCGGTTGCTGAAACAGTCTAACGTGTATTTGAAACATGTGGTGCTATTATATGCGCTTTTTGGAGGAGGGCATACAGGCTATGCATCTCATGATAACTTTGTAATTAAAAAACGCTCTTAAGGTTTCTCATAGCTTAATTAGAGAAAGCGATAAAAAATCTGCCTATATAGTTTCTATGCAAAAGTTTTCTGATAATAAAAACTTACACATTAACTAATATGAAACATTATTTTATACACTAAATCAATAAATAGTTATTTCATATAAAACAGAATTATAATCTTCAAAAGGTAATAGCTATAAAAAAACTTGATTTATGAAAAAATATACTGTATTTTTATTGATTGCTGCCGCCCTGGTCGTCTCGTTTCATTTTCAGTTTGTCAAGTACAATCAAGTTACGAAGTGTTCTAATTTCATTTGATGTACCGCCTATGCCGAATGTAAAAAACCTCCTCTTTTCCAACATTTTTCTGTATTTTACCATAATTTTCTTCCTCTTGACTAAAGGTAATGGCAGACAGTCTTTATCATATTCTTATAAATCATTGCAAGACGTTGTTCGCCCGTTTGGCGTTACACGAACTCCATTGTAATATTTCTTTTTCGCTGAATACAAGGTGTTTTTTTCGTAACGTCATCTTTAATAAATTCAAATTTATCAAACATTGCGTCGATTTATTAATTATTTTTATTTATCTTATTCTGTATTTTTCTTCAATGGCTTTATTTCTAGTTTTTTAACGTTTATCCACTAATATGGCCTTGTATGTATAATCTGAGAAAATTGTCTTTCTTTTAAATAGTCAATTGCAGTACGTGTCCTTTTTGATTGATATATTTCAATTATATTTTACTTCACAGTTACTTCTTTTAGTTTGGTTATGTAAATGGGATTTTATTAAGACATCCTTCTAAGAAAGTGTAATGAGTAGTAGTAATTAATAAGGGAAAGAAGAGCAAAAACTTTCTTAGGCCATCACGAACAAGATGTGCATTGTGTAAAATACGCATTGGGGCAGGCCAACAACTTAATTGCAGAGAAAATACATAAATATTGGTTTTATCTTAATATATACGCAACCAAATTTATATGGAATGACTCCGTATTTTTAAGAACGAAATGTCTTTGCAAAAATACATTCATACAAAAACATATTGTTAAATTGAAATGAATAAAAAAGGTATTTTTTTTTAATTTTCATTTAGTTGTTTCTTTACAAGTAGTTTACAAAAGTTTTTTATTGTTTTAATGAATTCGTTCGATTGTCTGATGTGCAAGGACCAGAATAATGACCCTTCTGGAAAAAGGGATGTATCATACAGCGACAGCTGAAATCTTGTCTCAAAATGTTCTTTTAAAAATTTAAGGTTTCAAGAATTGGTCACATTTAAAAATCGTCCAGGGTGCATCCTTCCAACGTTCCTACTTGTGAACAGGACCGAAATTTAGCTCACTTTGCTCGGTGAAGCGTAGAGGGTAATTCTTAGAGCTCTAGGAGTTAGCGTATCAATTGAGACCATATGAAAAAGACCTCGCGAGCGAAATGTTTTCAGATGAAACTAGAATTAGTCTAAAATCCGACGATTTTAAATAGTCGAGGAAAAGCAGCTCGACTACAGGCAGGGAAATCTATCCCTAGATATAAGGGAGGAAATGTGATATTTTAATTAAATATTATGAAGGGACAAAAATGTTTTCAATTCTTATTGGTTAGAGCCCAAATGGACAAAATTATAATGATCTGGTCTTGAAGCCTGTCATAAGAGAGAAGCTATAGGAATTCACTTTGTTTTTATTTATGCTAGCGCTGCTCCATACATGGCAAGAACAGCTACAGAATTCCCTTAAATGGAAATAAATAATATAATGGAGAGGCTTTAATCTAGAAAGACATTTGTCGGAAAATAATAAAATAATAATTACTTTGAATCAAGGATACCTGATGAATTCATTCGTTTTGCCTTAATACACGGGGAAAACGTCCCTCAAGAAAAGATTTACAATTTAATTAAAAGCATGCCCATACACACTAAGGTTTGCGTAGGAGCAAAAGGGGAAACATTCGGACTACTAATTAAATTAAATGACATTTTTCTTATTTACAAATTTACATTATATTTGGTTTTTTAGTTGTTAGCAAGTATTATTTTAGTATTATTTTAATTTCTTTAATTACATTTAAGGACACATATATTTACGTAATAATTTGTTTCCATATGACTAATATAACCCAACAAAATTTAGACGATTCCATATAAATTTGGTTGTGTATATGTGGTATTGAAATTCTTGAATAAATTTATTACACTGCTGCAATAATTTAAATGGATTATGGATTTTAATATAAAGTAGTACACGCACATAGTGCTATGTATTTCATACACCATTCCTATGTAGCGGTATTTTAAAATGGTTTAAAGCCATTGGTATGTCAGGGACTATGTCAACATTCATGGTTCAGACTGGGAATAATAGAGTCCTCTCTTCAAGAAAACGTGAGCAACAGTTTAAATTATGTAGTGCATGTCGTTGTGTATCAGGAAAGAGAATACCCCACTATTTCTACCCCTGATTTATTGCTGACGGTGTGAATTATTAAGGAGGTAGTTCATTCTATACGGGTCGCGATGAGCTCTACGGCCTGACTGGCGAACAGATATATCTACGTGTCTGTTACGTGAGTGTACGCTCTGTTGTATATGTGGATGCCTGAAATTTTTAGAGGGGGTTTCGTTTGAAAATCGTAAGTGAAACAGAAACCAGGGAATTTCAGTGTAAATTCCGAGTGAAAGTTTCGGTATAAAGGAAATTAATTTTTCATTTATCGGAATTTTACTTGTAATCAATGAGGGATTCGCATTCAGTTGGTCAAGAACCATTAAACCATTAGTCGTAGAATGTAAATTGTTGTATTAAAGAAAACGCACACTGTGGTCGTAATGAGTTTAATATATTACATAACTTAATGTGTCTCGAGGCTGACGTGTAGATAGCGGCTCTAATGAAAATACACATGATTTTTAGAAAGAACCAATTATAATCGATATTTGTCAAAATTTCATGACAATACGAGTATTAGATTACAAGTTACAGTGGTTTTAGTGTCGTTATTTTCAAAACGGTAAACAAGACAATTTCGTCCATCGATTATGTACTCATTTTGATTGGGAAAAATACGGTTCAAGCAAAGCAATGGATGATGTGTTTTGGGGGGGCTGTGCTCCATCGAAAACAAAAGACGAACGCTGGTTTACCAAATTTAAATATTCCCGTACAAACACCGATCGATGATACTGAAGTGAAGTAGCGTTACATAGGTGGCACCTTATAGATATCAAAATGTAGTATATACACTATTTTTCATGAAGATTTGTTCATTAGAAAGCTGTGTTGAAAGTTGCTCATAGTGGACCAAAAACAGCTACGCGGCGATTATTTAGAGCACTTTTTGGAACTGTTTAACTGTAAAAAAATAGGATTTTTACGACGATACGTGATAATGGATTACACATGGAACCACCACTACTGGATTCATATTGTCAGCTAGGGACAACAACTAGTAAAATAATATTCAACTCACATTACACACCTTGTACATTCTTAAAAATAGTTTTATGCATGTAATTTGTCTAGCACGCAATTTTTGCTTCAACCATTTGATATTTCGCTAATATATGCTACAAAAATTGACCAATGAAAACTGCCCTCTTTGACCACAGAATTAATCAATGAGTGGTCACAGGTGAATTAATCACTTTAGACCCCAAGTGTGCTAGTTTGTTGGAATTGTTTTATCGGGAGGAATACAGAAAGGCACAAATATACAGGTTTTCCCATTAATAATTTTGAATGCGACGTCACGTGACCAAAAACAAATACCTCATTGGGTAACAAAATAACAAGAAAAGATGCAACATTTGCTCTAATTTACACCCCCAAAATTATAATTCTCTACTACTGCCCAATTCTGATATATTACTTGTCTTAATCGTCGTGGGACCCCCGGTATATGATCACATTCTTTTATCTTCAAGAATCTTATGTATCTACTCTGGAATTTTATTTCACATTTCAAATTACATTTTGTCAAAATTTAAAAGTTAGTATTAATTTATTTATGCTTCAGCGATTATTTTGTGGAAGTTTACTATTCTCCCCTTCCTTTCTGGAACAAAAAACATGCCAGTTACTTCTACAAGAATGATCAATATGTCTAATTTGATTGCTTGATAAAAAACAGCGGAATTTTTCAACGGATTCCAAAATTTGTATCGCGTTCCGGTCGAAGAATCGATTTAATATAAACGTAATATCAATTTCGCGTGCTCCAAAAAATTAATGAGTTTGTGTAGAAGAGTGAATTAACCTCATAATGGACAGCTAATTTATTAAAGTTTCACGAATTTCAACGCATTTGATTGTCACATTTGTTAATTTGTTCTAAAAAAAATGTTGTAACAATAACATTTCAGAAATAGAGAATGTTAAAGTTCCAAAATTAGTACCGTTTTTAGGCCAATCAATATTTTGTCATTTTAATTCCTTATTAATTATTTTGATAATGATAACCAAAGCAGAGAATATAAAATTACATTATTTTAAGGAATAATTATATAAAAATATTATTTGATGAAGCAGTAGATGTTAAAAAAACTGTTTAAGAAATAAAAAAATCCTGTATTTTTTATAACTGATTTTTAAATAATTACTTTGGTATAAATAAAATGTTTTCGATTTTTGAATTTTAAAGAAATTAATATCTGAACACATTCCGCGTCATTAAAATTAAATTTATTTTTTTCGTACTTCAAAATCTGTAAATTTAAATATTCGGTGAGACCTAATGCTCTTAAGTTGATAACCTGGTTTATTAAAATTTTCTTAACGGAAATTTGATTACGGATTGAAATATCAGAATAAAATATTACCTTTTGATAGAGCAACAGATGAAGTTGCAAATATTGGGTTCCGGTTTGATTTCATTTTAATTTGATTTGATTGTGTTTGAGTAAGACGTCAAGTTTCGTTATAAATACCTTCTTTCAATGCCAATATTATGTAAATATCTGAATGGTTTTGTTTCTGACGAGGTTTCGAAATGGAAAGCGGACGTGTAAATTAAAATCGGAACAGCATTTACGAGGTGAAACGGAAATATCTAGGACATATTTAAAAATAAGAGTCTAGATTAATATCTTCGAACACAGTTAAAAAATTAGATGTTTGGTTAAAATTAAAAGTTGTAACTTTTTTTATACCCTTTTAGGATTGATTTCACGTGTACCTTCCTACAGTTTTCTAATATGTTTAGAAACATCCTGTATAAATGAAATCCCTGAAAATATCTGCAGTAATAATAGCATGTGCGTTATTATTTTTAATAGCTATTGGAACTGCGCTTTGGTGTAATAGGTCGCTGTAGAGTTGGTAATTGCTGGAAATCGCTCTTTAATTTTGATAGTGCAATTTTATAAGCTGTACAATTTGCTCTATTCTACAGTGCATTCATTCACTTTTCAATAGACGATTTACACATATTAACATTATGGCCTTCCTCACACATCACCACACCTTTTCGGTATTTTCTATATTTTAGAAGTTTTTCTATGATTTACAATTATTTTCAAATAATTTCTTCTGAATTCTACAATTGTCATGGCTAATTATTTCGCAAATAAATGAAGACAAATTCAGTTACGACTTAATAAATTGATGATACATGAACTAAATGTTACTTTGCAAAACACGAACTTTGCTTCTTTGAAATTATCATTGTTGCTGTTGCACAGAGAAAGTTAAGGTCAGTATTTTATGTCAAGTAGATAGTGTAATCTTCATTGACACAAAATGTTCTAAGTTACGATCTTGAATAATTCACAATTAAATCAGTGATTTTGCTTCAGATAACGAAATTGGAATTTTTTAATTATGATTCAAGCAAATGGTTTTTTTTAAGTGCAGTAAAGTTATAGGTACAAGATAAGGTTTAAATTTGTGTAGTTGTAGATGCCATTCAGGTATAAGATTTTTCTTCTTGTTTGAAAATATATCAGTGAATCGAGTTCAAATGATCTCGAAAATTTAACATAATTTAATTTTAGGTAAACTTAATTTTAAATTTTAACAGTTATAAAATGGGAAAGCGATTTATTATGCACAACATCGCAAAACATCCACTATCAAAGTTCGTATATGGAATAGACTTTCTAGACAATCTGGTTTGTAATTTAACGTATATTTATTATGAAATTACTTCGTAAATAAAGTTAAAAGAACAACTTTCAAATTTTCTGGAAAAATTTGGATTTATTAATTATTAGGGATGTTGTAATCAAATGGTCTTCTATCTTTTACCTTAAAACAGAAACTAATTGACTCTTTGGGTATCTGATATTTCCTAAAAATTCATGTGGTGCAGCCGTAATATATTTGAAGCAGTAATATATTTAAATTATTTTCTTGTTTGCTATAAGTTTAACTTCTAAAACCAAATACAACATTTTCTAAACTTACGATATTGATTTGCGTTATTAAGATTCTTTTACTCTTTTGTATTTCTGCCTATTACTTAGATATTTTATTTCCGGAGCTGTGTAATTTACCCAGAAAATAGCAGATATTTCGATACACTTAAAATCGTCGCGACTTATTTAAAATGATTAAATGATCATCGGGTTCCGTGCAATAGGAATAAACACGTTATTATGCAATGGAAAAGACCAGGAGAAATGTAGATATTCGGAATCCCACCTGTCTAAGTACAAATAGCGAAAACCGTGCATGATATGCATTACTTGCTGACTGATCATATTTTGTCTTTATCATCTATTCTGGTGCCTATTAATTAAAATGTGCTCCATTCTATACTCACTTTTCTAATGCTGAACCTGTATACTAGTTCAAATTAACTAGTAACTGCTGATATTCACTAATTTGAGCATGGATTTAGTTTGAAATGATTTCAGCAATTTCCATTTCCAACAATTGCTGAAATTGCACAAGATGGTAATTGGTTTCTTAAACACGGAAGTAATTGTAGCGATTTCCAGACATTGGGAAATTATATTCAAAAGCTACAATTTAACAAAATTGAAATTATGTACCTGGTGTTGCTGTAGGATGAAAAATTTGTACATGAGAAAATAATCTTTTGTGAACCTTCCCTTAGTTATTTATTTATATTCATTACTCTCAAAGAAAATTAAAACTCTGAGTTTAGTTACCAATTGCTTCCAATGTTGTGATCTGAGATGTAGTTCTTACTTTGGTTTCTGCTCGTAGGAATGCCGTTATTGAAATTAGTCCTATTGAAATATTCTTTAATTTTTATATGTCGCTGCATGTTTGAATTTCCTAAATATAGAAACGTAATGTCGAACACAATATTAAGGTTTTATTTTCAGATTTCAGATAAGGAAACTCTGATCTCGTACATATTCCATATGAAATATAGAATCAAATTGAAAGTTGTACAGTTGCCCAAACTTCAACTTAGGGTGATTGTGATTGTGTATGTTTAATGTTGGTGGTGGTTACAAACTTGAATTAATAATAAATTATTGTTATAGTTATATCAAAGTCCCAAAGGGAATTTGTGGATTCATACAAGCAAGGAAACTCATGATTGTTTAATTTAACTATTGAAAAGAAAAAAGCTATAAAATTATAAATTTGAAATGACATTCGTGTTTATTACTTTATTATATTATTGGTGACTTTTATTGGTTAATAAGTGTTAAGAATTTTGTGTTTTGCTAGGAATATTAGTTGTTCTCATGATTTCTGGAACTGGACCTATTTCTACCGTCGTTTCTTTTCTCCAAATGATATTTAGTATTCCTTACCTCTTTATCTAAATACCGACCATTTCATTGAAGATCTTGTTTTATCCTCTTATTATGTGACCGATCCAATTCCATCCCTCTTTCGTATTTCCTTAATCGGTTATTATTTAGTCCTCCTTGTCCATAACTCTGTATTAGTTGTACGGTTGGTCCAAAAAATGTTTACTATTTTTTTAACACACTTGTTTATAAGCGATTCAATCTTGGATCTAAATCTTTTAGTAAGTTCTTATATTTGATCCAGCTGGTTTAGTATTTGAATTAGCTTGCTAGACTCTAAAATTGTTCTAACATTTCAGATTCTAATACGGTGAATAGATCATCATTCCTCTCTACCTTAGACTCTTCCTGATCCTCTGTGTATATCTCGTCTTGTTCTCTTTGCATATTTTGTTTTTCCTTTTATCTTTTTCTAGTTTTTCCACTGCATCTCTAAATTTACTTTTATAATTTTCTATTACCGTTTTTTCTAAAACTCATCTTGTAAAGTTTTTTATTTCATCGCTAAAAACTTTTTTTACTGTTTTGTTGTTTGTCTTTTTTTTGTTTATTACTTCAAGGCATTAATCTGTGTATGATTTTATTTAATTAAAAATATATAATAATATGAGCCAGTGTAAGCAAAACCTGAGATATAGAGGGCGGTTGTTGTTTAAAAAGAAAGACTATTGTAAAAATACTAATATACTAAAGCTTCAGTTCGAATTTTGACGACGCTACTGTGATTAGTATTTGTTTGGCAGCCAACGATAGTGAATGCCCACAGCTAATATGTAAGCATGGAAAAATTGGTCATACTTTCATTTAAAAAGCCTCAGTCTGACCAATATCAAAGCGAAACTAGATTCTACTCTGAAAAAAAAATTGCTTCTTTGTTTACAGCAGTAGAATAGTATGAAGAAAAGTTTATGCAAAACTGTAAGAGCTTGGCTACCAAAACGATCATCGCAATGGTCACTAAATGAGGTGATTATGTCAGATATAATGAAAAAAAAATACATCAAATGTTGTACATAGAATAACAGACTAAAAGGGGAAAATCGGGGTCCAAAAAAAGAGAAAACAGTTTTGTCTGCACTGTCTGTAAACAAAATGATAGCCTCAGTTTTTTACGTTGAGTTACAAGTTCAAATTACTTCCTCACGCACTTTATGTATAGGTGAAAAACTGCGGTTAATGGCTATATTGAGGAACTCGGCGATTCTCACTATAAACAGAATATCGAAGTTGTTGAACATCGCTGGGAAAAGTGTATCTACATAAAAAGAAACTGTAAAGAAATAAAGTTATTTTTTCTCAAATTTTGTCTTTGGTCGATTACTTCTGGGTCTCCTTTCATAATTGAAAAAACAACTCATATTAGCTGGCCTACAGAAAATCGATGCCTTCTACTATCGTATACCCTTAGATTCTGTTACCATGAGGAGTACTCTTAATACTAATATGATTCAGATTGTGTTATGATGTATTAGTTTTCTCGTAGAACTTGTTCCTGCTAGAAATATATAGATTCGCGTTTCTACGATAACCATTGTTTTCATGACATACTAAAATCTGAAAAATATCGTGTTATAAATTTAGTTTACTATAAAATATATGCTATAAAATGAAATTATTTACATCAGATATGGAAAAGTGACATTTTAGATTTACAACCAGTGTTTAGATATAGAAAATATCAACTATTCACGTGAGTACATCCCTTAGCTTTAACATTTATTAACAATTGAGAACTTGTGACTAAAGCAGAAGGATTATAATGTCCCTAAGGGAATAAAATCTAGTATGAAGGGTTGAATTTCGAATTAGACAAGAATCCAGAAGCTTTTCTAGTTAGATTAATACATAACCCATATCAAAATTAACATATTTGATTAGTTATCTGGCTATAGTTTTGTCTTTAAATAGGGAGCCTATAATTTTAACAAAAGTATTGTTAGTCAAAGTATTGAGTTTATGAAACAATAAAAAATGTTGGAACAATAAAATTTGTTTTTTAAAAAAAATTATGTTTAAAACAGGTACGAAATACATTGTATGTTTTGCATATCTGCGTGTTTCATGTTTTTTATGGAACTGCGAATTATGTGGATTAAAATTTCATATTTTTGCTAGTAATACACGATTTCGAAATATTTGATATAGTTCCTTTAGTTATCTGAAATTTATAAAGTATTAAGCTATGTTTATTTGTATCAGGTAATCTAATCGATAAATATCTTTAAACAATACAAATCACGTTTCGCGTAATTACATTTTTCCGCATTTTTTAACTAATCTTCCATATGTTTGATAATAAATTATTTGAAAAATGAAATATGGCGTTAGTGATCTAAAGTTGTATAATGTTAACATTGCATTTATTGTTCATCTGTCATCCTACAATACTTAAAGGCATTCCGTTAACGAAAATATTGGTGCTAAGTACTTAAATGTAAAATACTTTTTGCGATTATGCTCTTTTATTTTCGTTGGTATTTTACTTAGACAATATATAAACTGGACGGAGTGTGATGCCACTGTTACATTTATAGAGTGAGAGGATACTAGAGAGAAAATATATGGTCTAAGAGAGAGATGGAAACAGAAGCACACAGATGTATACACTTTATAAAACCGCGGTAACCACAATATTAACACTACTGATTATTTCCCCTTCTATTGCTCTCTTTTTCTCTCTCTCTAGTTATCTCCATGAACGTTCTCCCTCACACACACTCGGTCCAGAGATTATATAGGGTCTAATCTATTTTCATAGATTATTGAATTAACTAAGGTCGGAAAACCTACAATATGATACCAGGGTTGCCAAAAATCTTTTTTTGTCATTAAAATGGCGCGTGGATAGTTTATGGGTGGGTTGTCGACTAAAGGTTTCTGAACTTGCTATGGCTGTATAGGAGGATTAACTACTCGTAAACAGGTATAGTACATCTGAAGGTAAGAATTAGATATATTGCTTAGTGCTACGTGGGTGGCATATATTGAAACGTACTAAGCCAATCTTTTAAATTATTCAGTCAGAAGAAACATGTGAAAAAAGCGAGGATTAGCCAGGAAAAGGTTTTTCATGGGTAATAACTCCATCCCCATATAAATTGTATTGCAATGTCAAAATAGATAATTAAAGAAAACTTATAAATATTAACTTAAAAAGAAGGAAGAAAGCAAGAGGTGTATTTTTGCAGAAATGGGAGATCAAACTCCGTTCACACACTATATTTTATTTTTCTATCTCGTTGTTAGAACTTTTTAAACAATCCTCGTACATCAATCGGAGTGCCACCAAAGTCTAAAACTTGGAAGGAACTACAAAATGATCAATTAATTTTCATATAAACAGCAAGTTAGTTATAAAAAACAATATCATATCGCTGTGATATATGTGAGCTATAAACAAGTCAACTGCGCGCCATTTTCGAAAATGATATCTACATTTGTCAGTGTAAAGCGACGGGGACCTATTTATTTACGTCCCATTTTTTATCCCTTTTTGTCACCTCTAAACTCAACGATCTCTAAATTATCTTTTAGAAAAATTGGTAGCTATTCCCGATTGCAACAAATGCGAATTTACTACTTTAATCTATTCGATATATCCGATTCCTAAAATAATTGTTGTAGTTTTTCGCTGAATTATATTTTCGAAAATTTACAACCCAACATTTAACTGTCAACCGGACGTAAATATACAAATAGTGAAGTTGATGGATACAAAGTTTTTTTAATATTGAAACTTGATGCAGCCGAAATAAAATTTTGAGCTTTTAGTTTAAATAAAAGTCTATCACAAAATACATTTTTTTTGTTTAAATTCCTAGTTAAACCTATATATTGACAGACTCAATTGGGAATTTATATTGAAATATTTCTGTATTATAGAGAGGTTTAATAAGCTTGAAAATTTTTTCCTGCCTTTATTAAAACTACAAATAAAGCTTGGTTATGGATATTTACAATATAGGATTTTATATCCGGAAAAATTATAGGAGAATCAATCGGGATAATGTAAACATGGTATAAAGCTAGTTTCAAACGAGAAAATCAAATAAAAACTGATATTGTGTAAGTTGTAATAGATTTGTGTATGAGTGTACTATTTAATTAAAATTTTAAATATTGCAGAAATATTTAGGGACGTGCAGGGTCTATTTGTAATCAGGAGTGCTATATTATTAGCATATACTAAAGAGTACCTAAAAAAATATGTTCTTCTTAGTTTATTTGTCATTTAAAAAGGGCTTTTTGTTCATAGTAATAGTTACTGATTAATTTACGCTATTTTTCTTATGTTTAATACATCTCAATTGCTCTGTCTCTTTCAGGTAGTACTGTTTTCATAAGAAAGTCTATTATATTATTCTAAACCTTATTACTTTATCTTACTTTATCTTACAGTAATACCAATTTTAATTTATCATTTCAATCTATCCTTAATGTACTATTTTTAATATACATATACTTACATTTTGTTGAAGTGATGATTCTTTAAAATAGAGTTATAAATTGTATCTCTCTTCCATACAAATTCCATACATCATTCGGGGGAATACAATGTTGCTTTATTTTATCTCTGAGTATGTGTGATATATTGTTTTGAATGATGTGCTAGAATGAGAAAAATCTTATTTACAGAATGAGGTAATTTTATTAGTTTTGTCGACGCATTGTACTTAACGATGATACACACATTTTTTACTGGTTTTTTAGAATTAAGACTTAAAAAATAAGTAAGAAACATATGGCATTGTAAAATATTTCCCTATTTTAACTCACACATTGCATGATATGTAATTACAATTTTGAATAAATGCAGCGAACGTTCTAAAAATATTAATAAGTCGGCTCAAAATGCTATAGTACAAAAATTATAATTAGTATTACGTCATATAATAATTTTTAATTAATCATTTTACAATAATATAAGACATCCTTTAGCTATAAATATAACTTTCACTGGAAAAGAAAAAATATATTTTTTTTACTTTTCAACATAGTCTCTATTAATATCTAAACATTTAAGTCGTGGCACAAGCTTTTGGATACCATCTTCAAAGAACTATGTCTCCTGTCCATTTGCTACTCAGTAACAGATTCTTTCAATTTAAGATTCTCTAAGAGCGGTTTCCTCCAAGAAATTCCAAAATTAAGTTTTTATCAAATATAAAAGTCTGATGGTGCTAAATCAGGGTTGTATGGTGAATAGTTCAATTGTTCTCCGCCATTTGTGTCTCCATCCTTGACACAACGCGGGGTTGATGGTTCTTGCTGGAATTATTGTGATTTTTTCTGAAAATTTAAATGGGTTGATGTATAGTTTCTATAGCTCAGTAAACAATCCACGTTTCATCATCAGTGGCAATATTACTCAAGAACATATCACCATTCTTGTCATAGCGCTCCAAAACTGACAAAGAAAATGCCAGACGTTTTGTTTTGTCTGTCAATATTTTTGGCACCTATCACGCACATTTTAGTTTATCAGAAAAAATATCTTAAATTACTGATCCTGATCTAGCTGTTGAGTCTCTACAGCTCCAGATGAAACTCTTTACAAACACGCTTGTGAAAATCTTCCTTTGCAAACCATGTGTTTTCTGAAAAACATACGTTCGGAAAGGATAATGTGGTACTCCTTCACAATTGTAACAAAGGTAGGAGATTAAACTTATTAGAATATTTATAAATCCATATCGCTTATTCTGCAAGCAGGTCCTTATGTCTCAATGAACAAATTTAGACTAACATACCTTATATTTTTAATCATTTCTTAATCATGAAATTTCTCTTTTTTATTTCATTAAGATTCCGTATACGCTTTATTTGTGTAAGATATGGTCATTGGCCCCTTGTTTATAATTCCAATCTAACCTTCTCTTGTCTCCTTTCTCCTCTTACTAGTTGGCCTTTTCTTTTGAGCTCTACTTCCCTTTTTAGTCTTACTTTTTGTTCTTCATTTCCCAACTCTTCTTTCTTGTCAAACTGCTTCCAACATTTTGGTTCTTAGTTTTGAATGTGTCTCTTAGATAAGTGTTGATAATTATGTTTTTCCTCCTTGATCAATTGTTGTACGAATTTTGTCCTTTTCACTGATGCTGGTGTCATTTCTCTCACTGCCAGTGGGTAATTTCTGGTATTGCTACTTATTTTTGTCACTGATTTGGTTCCTATATCTACTGGTTCGGCCATGTCTCACGATGTTTTAACCATTTGGTCTTGTTCTAAGACCTCAGAATTTGTTTTAGATTCTGCTTCTAATTTAATGGATCCTCCTTACATTCCTTCTCTCTTGGTTTACCTCTCCCTACTTACGATAATTTTCCTAGTTTTATTCCAGTCGACTTTCAATCCTAGTTGGTTTCAGCTACCTGATATAGTTTTCCTCGAAACTTTTCCCTTCCTACAGCTAATACATTGTTTTCTCGATTACAGATCTGATGATGACTATGTAGTCGAAACTAGTTGTCAAATTTTTGGAATTAAAGAATTTTTTTGGTAACGATTTTGATTGGATAATATTTTTCAATTATACTAAGGGTAACACAATATGAGAGGTTGGTGAATCAAGCCTTATCTAAACTCACTGGTGACCGACTGTTGTTAAGCAGAGCACAAATTAAATTAGTTACCTACAGGCTTGATAATCAGGCACGGTTACCTAAGAAAGTATTTCTTTACTAAAAATTATTTCCTAAAGTAAAATATATTTTACCTAGAGGAATCTACCTTGGTTTGAATTTTATTAATTGAATATTCCATCTTGTATTCGACCGTTGAAACCCATATAAGTTTACAGTTTTTTTCTAGAAGTTTACATTACAAAATAATACATTTTAGATTTGTACCGATTTTTCTCAAATGTCTCATATTTTGACGAACTAGATAAGCAGGTATCTTGCAAACTCTTATAAAATATACATCTTCTTGTCAAATTGTTAAGTGCTTTAACAAGTCTACCTAGCAGGCTAATTTCGTCAATTCTAATTGTGTATTTCGTTGTTAATAATTTTGGCAAAAATATTAGCGTTGATAGCCCAGCAACAGAAAGCAGATCTACTAAACCAAAGTCGCAAATCAATGAGGTTGAACATTTGAAACTGTTGACTAAAGAAACATTTTAATAATCTATACCTCGCTGAAGATGATCTTCTGCCAAGAAGAACCTTGCGATTGCGAAGCAAGAATACGATTTTGCATGTTTGGAAAAGAAAAATAGGAAGCAATCTACATTACTGGGTAGTTCGAATTTGTTTTTAAAACCAATTTCGCTTTATAGAACTCAGGATCAAATTTGACTAAAGTTATCTGAATTTCTTAATTAGTATTTTGTGTCTTTGTTCATGTAAATGACTATATATTGTATCAACACGTACGTGATAGATCTCTAACTATTTGTTTTCATTTAGGATGATGCACTTTGATTCATTACTCATAATATAATTACAGCGATATATGATGGAAGATACAGTTAATGAAATAGCCAATACTGCAGTATTGTTTATCTTTATATTGTATACATTCATATAGTTGTAGAACTTAATCGAATATGCGATGCAAATTCGTAGATCCTTGTTTGAAAGATTACCTGCTCGGAAATTTGAATGGATATTACCGGGAAATGGAAAAAATCCGATATACGACTAACTCTGGAGGAAATGTCACACGCCGACAAAGTGCCTAAAATGAAATCCATCTTAATTTTCCGGTATATCAAACATCTGCCGATTTCGTCATGTATTAAGCTTGTCAATTCGTGTTCATCCTTCAGGCCTTTTTTATACAGGATGGGTCCTAATTGAAAATTTTAATGTCATATATATGTATTTCTGGTTTATCATTTAATTCCAACACTCCAGAAAAGGGAACCAACATAATATACTTTAATTCTGAGGGATCTGTTGATTTATATCTCATCCTCATCTTTACTGTTGTTTAAAGTCAATAATTCAATTAATTAAATTAATAAAGTTCCAGTTATCTCTTATTTATAACGAGTTATTTAGATTAAAGTTGTCCTTTCATGTTTTAGTTTTGGTATTTGGTATAGTATTGAACATAATGGAAGACATTGCTGTTCTGAATTTTAAACTCTCGTTATGTGTATGTTATTTTTGTATTAGGTGTCACTTCTCAGTTTCAATACCTTCGCTGAATTTTTCTTAATTTTAATGTAATAATTCACAGCGACAACTTAAAATCATGAAATATTCATTTTGCGAATGATGAATGTCAACTAATTTTGTCGAATCTGCAAGGGTTAATTGATATTTTTGTTTATAAAAACAATTTTGTATCTTTTCTTGTATCGGTTCACGTCGTTGGTATGACAAAGTGCAAAATCCAATTAGTAGGAATCCTGCCGAGGGAAAACTAATTCAAAAGGGACCGCCGGAATTAATCCAGAAATACAATTAGGGCTAATACGAGTTATTTATCCGAGGCCATTATACGAGCGAATTTTAATTATAATAACGATTATGGAATGTAGAGTAAATGATAAATGTCCGCGCCTCGTGTTCCTCTCTCACAAACAATAACAATTTCAACGTTTTCCGGCTTGCTTTCAATTTTCTCATATCGCGGGACTAATGTTTAACTTCATTTTCTCTTATGAAAAGCTGGACCAGTGAATAATGTGTTTTAATTAGGAACGGGTAGGAAATATTGCAAAATTTTTCAAACGCGCCTTTTACACATAAAGGATTTCTGAATTGCTGTCTTTTCTTGTACATTTCTTCATACACTTTCTTCTGATATGCGTTTTTTATATCAAACAATATCTGCATTTGAAAAACATTAAAGTGCGTACCATCTTGATATTTTTTCAAAAAATTGAATGTTATATTATTTTTTAATATAAATAACCATGATTTTATACTTTAATTTAAAAAAATAGAGGCATAATTTAGAAGTACGCTAAAGCTATATGACATGCACTTTAGAAAGGGTTTAAAATGAGATATTTTGTATGTGTATCACTGTATTGAAATTTGAGTCTTCCGAGTTCCTGAAAGAATGGTTCAGTAATTTTGTGATTGTTCTTTTGAATTTTAAGTGGAACATCTTATACATAATTAGGGTATACCTAATAATGCATACTTGAATTTACAGATTAACTAGCAAGTGAAATACTTTAAAACATCGATAATTAAGGCTTGAGTAAGTGTATCCTAACATTATCGATTTACGCTGTTGGCAAGTACCTGAGTACTGGCTGGTAATGTTGAGTTGAATATTAAATCGATTATATGGAAATAATTAAGATATCTTTATTATTTCTTAACTATCGATTTTTTATTTAAAATATTTAGGTTTAGTATTATTCCTAAATAAATAATACAAGAGTGCAGTATATCCATATTATATATAAAATGGCGAAGTATCATAAATGGCCAAAATGCTAAATGCAGGAGCTTTTAGTACTAAGTTGCTGAATACTGATTATCCATAAAGGGAATATTGGTGAATTAATTGTTGCAAATGGCATAATGTAACTCGATAGAGGTTCATTAAAATAATTGTCCTAAACATGGGTCGTCAACAACACCTTTAGTTCTAGCGAAATTTCGAACTTGTAATTTTGCTTGCATAATATTGTCATATAGCAATATACATTTTTAAGCTTATTACTTGTATCATTTTCCTCTTACATATTTAACAATTTAAAATTCCGCCATTTACACTATATTTTCAATAAAGTTAAATCGAAAAATAGGAAGATACGATCGCAATATTTTTTCAAGGTCCGATTTTGCAACACTTATATACACCCTTTAGCTACTTCTATACATAGTCGCGGCTTCGACTTACATTTGTCATAGTACGGTACCGATTTTCCCATACCTATGCTTTCAGCCAATTCTTTACGCTGGTCCAAACTGGTTGTGTGTGCCAAAATGTTCTACTACCAGACAGCGTTTCATGTGAGCAAAGAGATGAAAATCAGAAAGAGCCAAGTCCGGCCGGTATGGTAGCTGACTTTTCTTATAGAAAATGCTACAGGAGCTGCTTTGTTGCATCTGCAATGTGCAGCCGAGCATTGTCATGAAAAGGATAATGTCTGATGAGTCTGTTGACAACGTTCCTCTTCGCTTGTTCTGAATTGCCTTCCTTGATTGCATTTTCATTGAGGTTTTAATTTAAAAAGTTATGATTTTTTATTCAAGTTTTTGTTACTATTTGCAATAACTGTAATTGTAGATCTACCCTAAAGCGATCTTTTGTTAGATCTCTTTCCCGTCACGTCACATATTCTGTAAAGTGGGACGTTCTGTACATATATTTACTCCTCTTAATATGGGGACCAGAAGACTGTTCACACTAGTTGAATTTCACATCAAACGAGTTATATTGGGTTGAACAATAATTTTTATTACTCCTATGCAGCATTTCACGTATTATTTCTTCTAAGAAAATAATTCTTGGTTTACGGAAATGTTTTATTAATTTCAATACGAAGTCTACTGCCTGGAGGAAATACATTTTTTCATCAGATTATGTAAAATTCAGTATTTTTGTATTCAATTTTATTCGCTCATTCTTACCTTATTTTCTCCCTTTTTATTGTTTTGTTTACTTTTAGATAAAATGATAATTAGCTCTTAAAGCTTTACTAATTTCTTGATGGCTTGTGTCTCTTTAGACAGTAGAGCGAAAGGCTTATGTAAAATTTAAATAAAATTAGAAAGTAACCCTTTTCTAAGACCAGTAAAGAGGGCTCGTTAAATTAAAAACCTTCGTTTTAATTTAAAAAGGGATAAATATCCAATTTGTTTCGCTGGTTCTATATTGCTGTTCTATTCTTCCGAAGTGCTTAAAATTAATCGAGGGTTTTATTTGTTTTTTGTTGTATTTTTTTTATCAATGTATGTAAATGGGGTTTGCGGTCCTTTATTTAAGTGGTCTCATCTGCACTTAAAAACCTGAAAACGTGGGTCACATGTTAGGATCCCTTTTAAAGTGGAATAATAAATAGGCCTTAAGGATGTAGGTAGCTGATATTAATATTATAAAATTTTATTTCAATATTGCACTTGTAAATTTTTATTATTTTTGTTTAAAAATTGTTAACCAGTTATTATGATATTTGAAAATTTACAAGAAGGGATAGGAGATATCTAACTTGTATCCCTCTGTTGAGCTATGTTAATATCGATTTATTTGCTTCACACACACACACACACACACATGCAATCTGAGCCCGGGTCTCCTATCTTCCATATTGGGTTTACTGATATGAAAGATGGGGAACCCATTCCACCACCCCCTGTCTCCAGACAGGACCTCTTACATTCATTATCTGATTCATTCGTCCACATTCTTCCCTCAAGATATCACCCCAATGGCTAGGTGGGGTGATACAACCTGTCCTTACTTTTTGCGTCTTGGGGTAGCGGCCAGCGCTTTTCTCCCTTGGTCCTCCTATGTTGCTGCCTCGCGCTCTTTTTCTTCCTCTTGGTTTTATCCTCTTCTTGTCGTGTGTGTTTTTGTGCCTCTTGTGTGGTCCTCTTAGTTGGATTTACTTGCTTCTTTCTGGTCTTGGTCCAGTTCCTCTTCGTCCTCTTCTATTTGTTTTCTGGGCCTTGCGTGCCTCCTGTAGTCCTGTCTGGTGTAGTCCACTAGTTCCCTTAGTTCCCGGTTCGGATGGTTTTGCAACTCTTCGAAGAGATTTCTCGCTCTGTCCGTCATCAACTGTAGCAGTGGTGTGGCCTCTGTTTCCCTGTATATTTGGTTGTTGCGAACATACCAGGGGGCGTTTACTGCCATTCTTAGTGTGATGTTTTGTTGCCTCTATAGTTTTTCCTTGTGGGTCTTTGCCGTATGTCCCCATGCTACCGATGCGTATGTCATAATCGGGATGATTATGGAACGTATCAGTAGCAATTTGGTCATCAGGTTCAACTCACTTCGTCTTCCTAGTATGCAGTTCATCCTAGCTCTTGCTTGCTTCACACGATCTCTCACTGTCTCTACGTGTTTTTGGAACGTCAGCCTCTTATCCATAGTTACAACAAGGTACTTAGCACTATTGGACCATCCAATGTCTGTTCCGTCTAGCTTTTATTTGCTTATATATAGAAATCTGCAATATGTAAAGGGCACACCTGAAATTGCAACCGTTACATGCGCATAAATTGTGTCTTGTTTTTTTTAGTACTTAGTAATTACTGCATTTATATTTGATATTTGAAGTTGTGTATTTGCGACCGTTTATTTGTTAAATATTTGTGATTTTTAACTATTTGAAGACGTTGGTCCGTTTATAAGTGAGTGTTGTGTGTTCAATTTAATATCATGTTTCCTAAAAAACTTATTGGTATCAAAGAAAAATTTGAAATCGTTACGCTACTGATTTATCAAACATTACATTTACAATAGGGCGCTGGTTATGACAACAGGTTCGCGCATACGGCTGCCTTCAACTTCAAATGTGACCTTTACGGGTAAAACCACCTCTATCTTAAAAACGCTCTAATTTATAGGACAAGGACAAAGAGATAAATATATTTCAATGTATATGGTTCAAAATACATCCAGAATACATATAACTAAATCTGACGTAAGTACTTGACGTTAACGCTGAACTACACGGGAGTAGGCTTATTGAATCTTAAATTGAATATAGAAGTCTTAAACATATTTATTTGTTTGTAAAGGATATTCGATATACTGAAGTTATTTCTGGATATAGTTCATACATTGTTTATATTTCCTTTGCGAATCCCGGTATACTTCTTAGCGAAGGTGTTTCCTTTAGCAAGATAAATCCAGCGAATTACTAGTTTTCCAACTATCATCTAATGTCTATTTCAATCATACAATACCGTCGCTTCTACATGTTTGTATAGCAACTTGTATTCATTACCCCTGTCACTTGTCAATACGAACACAGATAGTGATGCATTTAAGCTATAATCTTATTGAATATCACTATTAAAGCTGAAATGGATTGATTCATTATACATTCACGTCCCAAGTTGGGTTTTTCTTCAGAATTAATACACCATTGTATTATCTTATCATAGTTTACATATTTTATTGATATATTTAATTTAAACCCAAATAGGCAACCATTGCTCAGAGCTTATAATTTTAATTAATTGACATTTGAGTTCATTAGATAAGAATATGCTAACTTTCAACAAGAATTCATCAATTTTTTACACTAATAGCAGAAAAGAAGGAAAAGTAATTTAGTGTGATGTCGATGTTTATGGAAAATCCATGTGGATTTATTTATAAATAAGGTATTATTAGTCAAGGTAGATTTATGTTTTTTCCTTTTTGGAACTAACAAAAGTTTCATAAAAATGACGATGATTTGACTGAAGTGTTTTCGGCCTTTTTTTTGTCATAACTTTTCGATGTCCACAACATTTGAATTATTTGTGTTTATCCTTGTCTTCTAACCCGAAACTCCATCTAACTGTTTGAATACTCAGCGCTTTTGACAAGGTACTGAGGTCATCAGAAACAGCTAGTACTTACGAAGTTAATGTTAAATTAACTACGTGTATTTATTTTAGACATAATTTTTATAACTGTCTTTGTCGATTATGGTTTGATAATAAAGTTTGAAACCAAGATTTTAACTCAATTATGCAAAGTGTTGAAGAAAATTCCCTGAGGCAGGTCAATTTTATTTTTTTAAATTATATTATTGACAAACAAAATTTAAGTTAAAACGTCTTTAGTTTTTGTGGGATGACGTCATAGTTAATTTTTTTCAATGGTAACCCCCAACCTTTTTCTCTGGTTTTTGATAGAAGGAGTTACCACTTGAATGACGGAATAAAAAAAATAATAATCTACTTAACAATTTTGTTGAGAAAAAATCATTTTTTATACGGTGATTTCGTCGAAAATAAAATTTGAGTTTTCCTGAAAAAAAATGACCTTTTCCCAACAGAATTGCTATGCAAGATTATTTTTTTTTATCGTCATTCAAGTGGTAACTCACTCTATCAATAACTAGAGAAAAAAATTGGGGATTGCCATTGAAAAGGATTACCTAAAACGTTATCTCGCAAAAATTAAAGACGTTACAATTTAAATTTTGCTTGTTAGTAGTGTCCTTTAAAAAACTCCGAGGAATTTTCTTAAACACGTTGCATAATTGAGTTAAAATCTTGGTTCCATAATTGTGTTCTATCATCTAATGGCATAAAAATTCAATTTTTTTATTATTCCCCTTCATTTAATATGCATTCTTTCCTTTTAAATGATTTGAATCGTCTTTCACCATAGATTATTCTTAATCTTTTCTATTTTAGTTTAGTAGATATACGTGGTTTAGATAATTATTATTCCATGCATATTTATTATACCGTATCCCTATAGTTCCAATCATCCTATTTCTACTTATCTAAGGCAATAATTTGCGCGAAGGCCAAGATTGAAAAAAAAGCACAAAAAATTAAATCGCTTAGGGCACAGAACGGGTCTCCCGCTCATCCATGTGCTTTGGCATCTTTAATTTTCAAAGGAATGATTGCCACTTCTGAAAATCGTATCCTTCAGCAATGGCTCAGACATAGCTGATAAACAGGGATGATGAGGCTAATATTCTAGCAGTGATAAATTAGCTGATTTGAATCTAGGGGTGTCTAACATGTTGCCGGTTTTAGAAATACTAGGAGAAGGCATCTATTAATTTTTCCTATTTAATAAATGCATTTCGTATACAACGAGAAAATCTACTTTGACACCTTTCTACAGGACAAATTATAATTCTAATTATATTATTTTCTATTCAGTACTTTATCAACATTATCAAATGCCTAAGGGTTCCTTTATTTTATCCAAGTTTCTTGACTTTTATATTTTGATTTAAATAATTCACGATCAACAAAGCTACATGATTATAATGAATTAAATGTGGTGCGAAATCGACTGCTTTGAAATTTACTCTACCACTGACAGTTCGGATAATCGTTTAACCTAAATCTAGATTTGACTTATGAAACATGAATCGTTTTTGGCATAGTCAAATGTTCATAACATGCATATGTTACCTATGGCTCAGAAAATTTGGCAACGCTGGGCTCCCTCGGGGGATCGGTGGTTATTTTCTGGTACGTTGGCGTTTCAGTATTGCAAATATAATGGAAAATCGGGACTCGGGACGACTCTCATCCAACCCATCTCCCGTCTCTTCTCGTAAACATGTTTTCGAGTTGGAAGGACAGGCTTTTTATTAACTCCCATCGACAGATTTATTGAAATATTTCGACGAGAAATAAATATTCCGATTGCATGGTCGCGATTCTGTTTTGGGGGTTAAATTAATTCCCAAGAAGATTGATGCTTTCGCTTTTGTCACGCTTGAGCTCGATTATTTGTACTCACATTTAGAAAAAGTTTTTAATGCTATTTAAAAGGTTCACAGGAAATGAATATTCCGATCAAGTGCATTGCATCAATCGTCCATAGAATTTATGGTTATTATGCATCAGCGATTGATTAATCGTCAGAAAAATATTATTCTAAACTCAACAAATCTGGCAGGATTTCATACAAATGACGGAAGTGATTTTACTAGTTTGAAAACACTACATAGAGTGATAGGAAAAATGTAAACTGATGCTTTATCAGCAACAACTGACTTATTCTAAATTTTGTAAAATTATCGCCGACGATCAAATATATTCCTCATTATAATTGATATTTCTTTTATTGCATATACAAGAATATGTGAGGAAAATATCCATAATACAGTATTCCTTTAGTAATTTTTATCCTAGTTATTTGAACAGTTATACATATAAGACTGGTCATTTCGGTTTATCGATTTATTATAAAAAAAAACCTATTTTATTGTTAAACCACCAAATAAGGGAACTCGTTTATTTTCTAGTATTCCAATATTATATATGCATATATTGCTTTGTATTTCTACTGTTTTATGGCTATAACTTAAGCTGTTTCGTCGTTTTAAACCTTCTTATTAGGAGTTTAATGTTCAATGGTCTGGTGGGCCACGCAGTCTTTTTATTTTCCTGAGAACTTTAACTCTTTGACTCTTTTGCTTCTCAGAATGTGTGGAGGTCGAATTGAAATTCAAATGTTCCTAAATATTTACGCGTAGTAGTTATTTAAAATTAATTCATTTAAACTAAGTTCAAATAATATTCATACTTTTCACCCGGTATATTCTTCAAGCATTTATCCTGTTACATGACTTACATCCTAGAGTCTAACGGCCTTTTTTAGCCTCAATACTCAGCCAAGTAACTCAAATTTTACATCTAAATTGACTAATCAATCTCGATTATCTTAAACAAAAATCCTAGTACTTAAAATGCAAGACTCAAAAACACACAAATATTACTTATTTCGAGTTAAGTTATTGTTCCTGACCAAGAAAGAAGTTAGTAAAAATTTGTAATTAATTAACGACATTGCTCAATTTGTCATTATTTCTCACTTTCTCACCACAATCATTTTAACAACTAACCAGTGGATATACAACATATTTCTGAAACCTAAATTTAAGTAATAATCTGATACAAAGTGGAAATCTATTCGTAGTGAAAAATGGAAAGGCCATGTACATACTGTAAATATTTATAAATAAGAGCTTCTTCTAGCCTATTCCATTAACATTGCTAAACACACAGTTTCAACATTTATTTCTTGGATAGGACTATTTTTTACGCTTGTAATTTACCTTTAACTATAGATTACCTCACGTATACTGATAGTTCGTTAAAAATTCGTGATTTAACAAATTGAAATGTAGTTTATTAGTATAGACTTTCTTCTTCTTTTTGTCCTCCTCCTTCTTCTTTTTGTTTTTTCTTCATCTTTTCCCACTTCTTCTTTATCGCCTTTTGCCTTTGTACAGCGTCGACAACAGATGATAATTTTGAGATTGAAATAAAGTAGTTATAAGGTAATATTGTTTAAATAAGTTTATCTTCTAGTTAGTCTCAGTAACCTCATTGACTATTTTAAAACGATCTGTTGACAAACGAGCTAAGAAAGGTACTACCGGTAAAATTAACAAGTATCCGATTGAAAATGTAATGATAATTACCCCTTTTTTGCTGCGTATTTTTAAAATCTAGTCAAAAGCCTAAATCAAATACATATGTTTCCACAAACGGCTCGTTTCTTTTCTCATTACTTGCCCAAAAATCTCATCGCCCGCCGCATTGAAAATGCCATTGACATCAGGCTAGAATCCCTTCTATTAGGCATTAATAGAGTGAGACAATTACCCTTCCGCCGCAAAATGCAATGAAAATCATTGGGGCAGAAGTTTGATTAGCCGGATGCCCCCAAGAGTCGTAAAAGGCAATCTGTCTCAGGGTCGAGGGCGGTAAAAAAGTTTTCTAGAAAAAGAATGGAGTGATGTAAGAAAAATGGAGCAATGGAAAGAATGAACAGGGTTTGATTAGGAGAAATACAACAAACATTTAAAGTACATAATGTTTGAGCATGTTTTTCTTAACGCCTAGTGAGTGCAAAAATCTGCTTTGTATGGCAGTGTTTTCTATGACAATGAAAAAGTAATCTGCATGGAGAATCATTACATTGTATGAACTCTTAATCTAATCTAAATGAACAGTTTATTTAATTACGTTAGTTATAATAGTTATATATTAGTATGGTCCATTGGCCGCAGATGTTTCAATATTACGCTATTCGTTATCTTCGGGTACAGAGCTTGTGAATGACTTCTTTGACCAATATTTCACTGGAGATGAAATACGGTGCAACGACGGTGGTTTGAAATCTCTGTGATACAAAATATTTATGGTTTACTTAATGACTGATATATGTCGAGATATATGGCATTTTTTGCTTATGTAAGTTGACAATTCTACATTACCCTTGGTGGGCATATTTTTCTGCGAGATGTATTTTATATAATTGGCTTTAATGCGCCATGTTGGATCTATATCAAATTCTTATTATTCTTATTATTGGAAAGATATGTTTTGGAAAGTTGTAGAACAATATATTTTGGTATTGGTGTCATTATTTACTTAATTGACAAGTCGTGTACTTGTTCAATTGTCCCGTGTTTGGTTCAGAAACCGAACTGATGTTATGGAATTGTTTTTTTGAGCAACTGTTTCATGCGTGTGATTAAATTTTGATCGACTAAACAATTTTTTTTAAATCTAAGTTTACAGAAAAATACAAAATATTTATTGTTTTTATCTTTGTTACAGACTAGTAAATATATTTACAGTTTTACATCGAATTTTTTAAATACTGATACACATACTGGTAAAACACATAGTTATACATAAATATAGGTATTGATAATTATATTTGTCTATAAGGATAATTAAGCTTTTAGTGTTTTCGTCACGTTGACATTATGCTGTAGCACCATCCCTAGTACGTGCACCAGCGACACGTGTTTAAACACCATCTCGATAGGCCTTCTCGTTCTTGCCCTGACCAATTCGAAAGTGACTCCTTTTATATATTGTTGTATCGGTCTACAAGTTATTGGCATCGTAGTCATCTGAAAATGTATATATATATCCTGCAGCTTTATGAGAAATGGTGTCAGAGTGCTCCATCAAAAAGTAAATGGCGGTCTTTGATCGATGTTGCAAAAGGTCCGGCCGACACACTCGACTGGACCCTTCGTTGACATTGGAACAGAGAAGGACTTTAGATAATCCAAATAATTACACAAACTAAAAGGATTGGTTAAAAAATCAATAAAATTTTAGTGTCCTTTACGTAAATTTGACAAATACACCTCGGAAAGGAATGATATATAACGGCAAGCTGTAACTACCATCGGATGCAGTAGATAAAAAATATTGTTTTTCAAAATTTTATGTTTGAACTTACTATTTACATCTCTTCTTATGTGATAGTTAATTATAAGACGATGTAAAAAATTTATAATTACATTTTAAACTGATTTCATCCATCAAAAGATTAAAAAATTGTGAAAAGTCTATTAATATTTAATAAGCATGACAAACATCGAAATCTTTATATTAGAAGCAAACTGGAGATGACAAAGAGGTAAGGATTTTAAGTAGAAGCAAATTAAGGGAAACTAATATAAACATTTTCTAAGATCTCTAAAATAAAAATGACGTAAGAAAAAATGAAGCTAGTTCTATGTCTTTTAATATATATACAAAACTAAAAATTTCTTGATCAAATTTTATTGGTCTCAACAAGCTAAGTTCTATCCTGGTTCCAATTGCTGCGCAATGACGTTTAAATGATATATAGGAAATATACAAGGCCATAATGATTTCATTAGTTCTTGTCCCTTGGGCGGAAATTTGATACATACTTGCTGTGAATTTTGTCGGTTTCTCTTTTTTCTTTGATTTCTTATCGGCTCCTTTTTTTTAAATGATCTAATACAAATCATATAGCGAAATTATCAGGCATGGGTCATCATCACCATATAAATAAATAAGAAAAGTGTGAAACAAGCTTAACCGTAACAAAAGAAAAAACTGCTAATAATCGACGAGGCTTTCAGCAATAATAATGGATCCCTTTATTTTAAAATTATGTATATTCAACTTAGTATTACTGTACTAGTGTGAATTTATCTTAGAACAACCGAAATACCAAAAATAAAAAGTTTGATCTATAATTACCTAAATGACATCAGTAACACTATTTTAGTTACTTACGTCTAACTCTACCTTTGAATAAAATATAAATATGTAGTGAAAATTCTTGAGGCGATAAGCTTAATCAAATTTAAGACATTTAAAATATTTTGTTATAGCTAAAGTAACCCGAATGTAAATTTCCTAAAGGTAAAGGATAAAGGAAGCTCTACTGAGAATATCCTGTAATTAAGGTCATCCTTTGTACACAGCAGATCTTTGGGATCCTGCTTCTTCGATTCTATTTCCAGACCATATATTTCATTAAAAGGAATTCCAAAGGTCAGTTTACAACCTTCGTGAATAATCAATTCGTAGAAGTTAACCCCTCAAATCACTCACCCCTTTTGTCCGATCCAAGCGACCCTTTCCTAAAAAAAAATCACTTGTCTTCCATTAACGTTGTCAGATTTCGTTAGCCGGACATCAAACAGATCCTTAAGAAAGTTTTTATCGATGGGATTTGGGATAAAGTACGATGACATGAACGTGTTTTTTATCCTTAAAAAATACAGTTTGCTAGGCTCTCAGTATAAATACTTTGTGAAATATAGTGACAGTTATATATCTAAGGTTTTTAGTTAAACTTTTATTGAATAGCATTTTCGATCAAAGATTTTGTTTTATTTTCAATTAAAATTGAAGAAAATGAAAAAGAGTGTCTGCATGATCTAAAAACTGCTTTAGCGACGAGGCACGGTGATATCAAGAATTTAAATATAGTCGAAGCAATCTTGGTGCCGAATTTCGTGAAGGTTGACCACCTGAAAAACGGCGAAAAAAATGTATTCTCGATCGCATAATTTAACGGAATGTCAAAAAGCAGACTCGAGTCGAATGGTTTATTCGATGAAAAATGACATAGATTGACCTAGGGAATATTATGAAAAGCAAAAAGTCACATTTTTAATTCCTTCTATCCCGAAATTATAGCAGCAGCGCTCATAATTTCATTAAAACCACTGCATTTTCGAAAAGAATAGCCTTGAAGATAATAACCAATATTAAAAAAATGTTTCAATTAGAGATCCTGAATAATTTTAGACAGACACCTTCTGAAACACGTAATCTTATTTCAACCCTTGAATCCTTCCCTTATGAAAACTAAACGGCCTACCTAAACGATTTCTATCCCTTCCTACTGTATTGTAAAGTTCACAATCTTGCAATTAAACCTCTGACCTTCTGCCCTACAGACATGGTTGCCTACACAAAACCCTGTAGGTACATCCCCTGCAAATTTTATAAAGCGTATGCCGGAATAGGTCAGTGTGCGAAAGTCTATTAGGAAAAATATAATTTACTGTGAATATATCCTAAATTTTAATTATTTTTTATTCTGATTCTTTGTCTCTCATGTTCTTTAAGTACAGTACAAAAACTTTAACGAGAGTTCTGTCTCCTAAGTAATTGTGCCTTAGAAATGATTTTTTAGCAAGCATTCAACAAGTTAAAATTCATTTTAATTTTAATTCAAATTTTTTATAATGTTTCTCTTCTTCTCCGGTTTCCGTACCCTCTTGGGTTTACCGTTTTTTGTTTCCATAGGCCTCTATTTTCCCAATCTCTCATTTCTTGTCCCTTTTCAACCATCACGATTTTTATATGTTTTCTCAGGTCAAGTTTGGTCGGCCTCTCTTCATCTTTCCTGTTGGAGTCCATTCTGTAATTCTCTTTGGCCATCTGTTTTCTGGCATTCTCTTAACATATCCATACCATTGGAGTGCTGATTTATTCCCATTCTCTGCCAGATATATTGGGTTATTTTCTTGTATCTTTTAAACAACTCTACGGTTCGGATCTGATCTCTAACTGCTTTAACCAGTGACCAATATCTACTGGCGCATAAACTAGGATGGTACAATCTAATCCGCATTAGGTTTCGCGATAGGTTCCGTCATGTCGCCCTCGAAAGGACAACACAAAAGGGCCCGGGGCCACGCGTTTGTCCACCAATTGCCCTAACACAATAGACATATTGGGTGGATAGTGGCTCGTACTCCAACCGACGGACCGTATTCCGATCGGCAATGAATCCAGTTTCGATTGTTGTCCGACTCAACCGGTTTAGATATAATTCGTACGACAGCTTTATTGTGTGTGTAGATTTAGCGTTGAAAATCCAAATATGTACACCAAGTTTTTCGTTTACAATTGTTGAAAAATCAGATATGTTTTAAATTTAAATAATGCAGATATTAATATACTTATTATGATTATTTCCGATGCAAATATGTTCTTTTATTTGCCTAGACTGATATGAATGTGTGCCCTGCGGTTTATGTGAACAGTATTATTAGACGAATATCAAATACTATTTTAATAAAAAATTTATCCTTATCAGATTCAGGTGCTCCCAGCTGTTTACTTTGTCTCTGGACCAAATAAGACAAATGAAAAATAAAATAATAATCCTGTAAGCTCAAATAACTCTTCGGCACGAGGATACAATTTCAAATGATGTTTGAAAATGAATTTTATGATTAAATTTCCGGTGGGAAATCATTTCAGAGATTTATTAATTTTACTAGTTTTAGACTACTCTTAACCCGGAATCCGTGGCGACATCTCCAAATTAACGGGCACCCTGTATACTGACCAGAATGTTCACTTAAAATATTTATTACAAGTTACTTATTACAATTCTAATTATTAATCGGTTTATTTCAGAGTTCAGAATTATAAATACAAAAACGAAAAACCTTCATCACATTCCTACTCGTATCTTAAATTTTTAAAACGCAAATTACATGCATGATACAGTTGAAAAATTTATAAGTTTGATGTTGGAAAGGTCAATTAAATCAATACAATTTTGCTTTATATGTGGTAATCATGTTTGAAATTTTAAACATCCGTAAACTCTTTTAAAAAGACAGTTTACGTTGTCCAAAAATTATGGATTACTGGAGAATTTAGATATTTAAAATATTTCATAAAGAATTTATAAAAATAACTACGTGTTCTTATAAAATAAAAATGTACCTACTTGAAATACGTGTTGTTTTTATAAGATCATCTCTAGTCAACTATAAATCACTTCACTGGCTCATAAACGGTGAAGACCAATGTCTGTGGTATTTTGAGATTTTCTGGATCATCTGGCCCACCATTGAACAATATACTAAAATTGCGTTAAAAATCTCCAATAATAAGTTTCCTGTTCGATTAAATGCGAAAGGAAAACAAAAAACAACAAGGGGAATCTAATAAAAATCGGTCGACCATCGCGTTTACAAAATACAAAATGCGATAAGAATATAAGAAATAATCCCCAACTCAAATATTGCAAAAACAAAACCGAATTATACGCCGTGATTGGCAATAGAAACAATTGAGTAGAGAGAAAATGCCGAAAAATGTCAAAAATACGGCAAGAGTAAACACAGAGAAAATTTTCCTTCTGTTCAAATGTAATTAAAGACAAAACGAAATGTTTGCTCCTGACCTGCGATTTGTAGCTCACATCAATACAGAAAATCGCTAATTTCATTAGTTTTTTATTTGTGTATTTTTTTTATATAATAGAAGATCTTGTCAAAAATTGGGAAAAACTAATAGTTTAAATACCACTTTTTTCTAATTACCTATTATTTTAATTTATAAAATTAATTTATTAAGGCGGTTATTAAAAATGCATTAACCAGTGCTGTGCCAGTCTATTTCGTTCATAAAAATAATTCAGCCAAATAATTTCTTTAGTACTTTTTTATTTCTCTTATATTTTCTTTAGAATGCCAAATAATTATTTTATTTCTTCTATTTAGTCGTTTTTTCTTAACCCCATGTTTTCAATGAAATCTAAATTTTATGTTACAGGAGAAAATTCAATTTCAGCTTTTAATATTCAAGGGTTCACACATTCCCCGTTTAATACCTAATTTATTTCCTTCATTTCTTGTTGTAATAGTATCGCACTTCAGGCTCTTCTTTTCGGTTTATTCTACTGTATATCAGAAAGTTTCCTGCTACTAATTTCATGCCAATCACTTTTGTTGGTGCTATTAGTTTTAGTCAGTTATAATTGTTAAAAATATATTTAAACATAATAACGTTAGATTATCAGAAAGGAACTTATCTATACAATTATTTTGTTATGTGAATTTCAATTTCAATATTAGAAAAAAATATTTATTTTATCTCACACTTTTAATTTGCGATAGAATATGTTGTTTTTTCCGGTAAAGTTTTATCAAATGGCCTCAAAGAAGTAGTTCAATTCTATTTTTTTTTTTGGATAAGTGTAAGCGAAAATATACAATGTCACACATGTAATTAAAAACTACAGCAAAAAGATTTGAAAACTAGTAGTAAGATTCACAATATACTTTGATTAAAAGTACATGGCAATCATTTTGCTGGTATTCAGTATTGATACTTTTATTAATTGAATTTGGAAAATGTATTTATTGGGTATTTTTAGTTTCCAATAAAAATTTTTAACGTGTCATTTAAAACTAGCAGTAAAACCGAATTTGAGTAACTCATTTAGTTTCAAAATTTTAATCTTACAAAATCGATAAAACTAACCGACTCACGATTTTGGAATATTTTCATTTTTTGAGGATAACCGCTACGCCTAATTTTTCAGTTTTCCTACAGAGCTTACTAGTACGGCATTTATTATCACTTGATGAGTATTTTTATCGAGTAAATTTCATTGTGTCCCTTTTTGTCAATTCGAAATACACACAACGTCAAAAGTCTTGGACCCCCTATATATCAAATGATTTGATTAAACCCAGTTATTTTTCTTACTGTGGTAAAAAATTACATGTATTTAATTAACAAAAAAGGCAATAAAAAGATGTCGATAACTAACCCTTACTTTAATATCAATGTTTTTAGAAATATTGGCAGTGATAGCATATTCAGCCAAGTGACTAGTGTATTATTTCTTTTCATTTTTGTGGATTATAATGCCAGGACGTGAAATTTCTCAGTTTATTCGAGCAAGAATTACTGCTTTACACGATGCAGGACACTCTAATCATCAGATAACGGAAATCTTGGGCATTCCTAGATCATCTGTTGTGCGAATAGTACACAGATATCAAGAATATATTTGGTGCAATATGCCCGCAGACACCGCACAGCTTCAGCTTCAGCTCTTAGGAGTCACTTTCAGGGTACCTTTCGCCGTGTTATATCGGCACCTACAATTCGAAGGCGACTCCATTATGCAAATTTACGTGCTAGAAGACCATTACGGGTCCCCACTCTACTTCCAAGACATCGTGCAGCACGTCTTCAGTGGGCGCGAGAGCACAGGGGTTGGCTTTTGCAGCAGTGGAGGTGGGTGTTATTTACAGACGAAACCAGAATTGGTCTGGTGAGTGATGACAATCGGCAAAAAGTATGGAGAGAACCAGGTCGTCAACAGAGACTTAATTTCGTCCGCGAAGTTGCTCCCTATCAAGGGGGTACCGTAATGTTTTGGGGGGGAATAATGTACCCCATTAACTCGCATTCCACAGAATATGACCAGCCAAATTTACGTCGAACAAGTTATTACACCCATTATCTATCCCATAGGAAACGAATTAGGCGAAAATTTTGTGTTTATGGACGACAACGCCCGACCACATCGCGCAAGAAGGGTTCAGGATGCACTTGAAGCAGGACATATCAATAGACTGAATTGGCCAGCCAACTCGCCTGATATGAATCCTATTGAAAACTTGTGGGACTACATTGCTACAGCCATTCACAATCGAATCAACACACCCCAGACTGCAGATGAGTTAGTCATAGAGTCGAAGAGAGAATGTCCAATTTTTGCTTTTTTCTAACAAGATTTTTCAACAATATTTGTAAAACCATTATTCACATGCACCATGTACTCTAAAAAAACTTTGACATAATACACTCTAAAATATGTATATCTTTATGATAACCTGGTGAAAAATCAACTTCCTCTTTTAGTTTTTAAATAATTTTGCATTCAAACAAGTATACTAGTTTTTATAAACAATTTTTATAAATATAAAAATGCATTTTTTATAAACGACGAACGCTAGATGCACAATAAAATCAATTGGGTAGACGTTTTACTTCAGGAAAAGGACTATTCATACAAGTGTAAAAGGTAAAGGAAGGAAACGAAATTATACGTTTCCTTCACCCATCAGTAATCTCGGCTCGCATGGGATGTACCTACTTACTTACATTCCACTTAGTATATTTAGTGCTATAGCGACCACAAAGCATGGCCGGATTTGGACGGGTCTTGTCTTTTAGCTCCATAAAGTTGCTGTAAGTTATTGTTACGACAGCACTTCCAGGGTAAACTAGTGACTCAATGATTCCCTAATAGTAACAATGCACTACCATAATTTATCATATCAAGTTCAGTTAAGAATCATATATTTTTGTCACAGGGTATTAATTTAGGTATTTGAATATACACGAAATATTTTGAAAAGTTTTATGCACTTGCTACATAATACCTATAATAATATATAATAATATATAATGTTTTGCATTTAGTTTAATGTTTTGCATTTAGTTTAATGTTTTGCATTTAGTTTAATGTTTTGCATTTAGTTTAATGTTTTGCATTTAGTTTAATGTTTTGCATTTAGTTTAATGTTAGCATTATGCAAATGGTAACCTCAATAGGAGACTTCTACACATTTCTGGATAAAAATCAAGAAAACCAATACCGTTTCTGTAACATATAGAAGTGGAATAATAAAAAGCTTAACAATCATTTTAATGCAGTTCCAAAATAAAACCACTTTTTGACATTTTTTAATTAATATTTTCGTAATTATTTTAAATGCTAAAAAGGGCAAATGAATTAATTTGTATAGTATTAAAGTTTTCAATTTTGATATACAATCAAATTTAAAGTTGTAGAATATATCTTCAAATTATGAAGGAAATTCATTCAGTAGAGATTAAATTAAACATTCTGAATTTTCATATGACATAACTTGTTCTGTAATTAAATCCTTTAATCCATTAATTCTTGACTTTATATGAAAATTAGCTTTATGAATTGTTAAATTATGAATTAGTTAGTCAAAAGTTAACGTTGATTTTTCAAATTTCATAAAAAATACGCCAAAATTTTGTAAATATCTCTTCCACTTAAGACTTCATACAGTTCTCGTCGATATACTGTAATACTCGTCATGGCTTGATTGAAAATATAGTTTCATTAGTGTTCACATTTCATAAACAACGAAAATAAACTCTGTGTTCATTTGTGGATTCTGAATAGTGAAATAGTGATTTTCGAATAAGAGAGTTGTTTTATAAAATCAACGAACGTTTAATTATACTCACATTATTTTTGAAAGATAATAGCGAAATATTTAAATTTTTAATTTGTTTATAGTTTTGTTTGTGAATCCATCTTAATTTATAGAACTAAGTAATTTTTCTAAAACCATAATCATCATAAGTTGATTTGATATCATGGACCACCCTTATATTTACATGTAAGTATTTAATAGTATTTCAAATTTAATTTTAGCTGTGTTAATTTGAATTTATATTTTATTTAATTAGTTTTAGCGCCCAATTTTAAATTTTTATTTTTTTAATAAATTTAAGTTCAACTTTTAAATCAGATTTTTTTTATTAATTACAAAACAAACAAAAATCCCCAAACTACAGAGATTCAGATTTTTTTTTATTTCCTCTTAAGTCTTACCACATTAAAATTTTAATTAGCTGTTCAACATATACAACTGGCTAATAGTTTCGATTTTACAATCATCATCCGGCCAATTTGACTTACATTGAATTATATAATGGCCATTTCCATTGTATTTACAAACTACATAGGACTAAATGGAATCCTGATATTTATTACTTATATTTGTGATTATAATGAATATTTATTCATTTTAAATAAATAAAATAACAGCCGTAAAATATTAAATCTGTTTATATATTAGATGCAAATAACAGTCTTTCGTTAATATCTGACTTACAAAAATTAATAACTTCATCTATTATTTGTAATTTTTGGTAATGTTGATTTACCATTTTTTATTAGGTCGTACAAGTACTCATATCTAACGCCATTTTTCTTAAAACTCTATTTTTCGAAATTGCTTTGAACGGCTTTTAACAGAGGTGTAGCGATTGTAGTTTTTTCAATTACCTTTTGTTGGTATTAATAAGGATGCTCATTTTTTTGAATTTTTTATGAAATAATTAATACTAAAAATATATTATGTAAGCTCTTTTCTTCATGCAAAGCTTCATGAATATTTTCAGCCAATTATATTGAATATCATAAACCTATAAAAATTTGTAATGTTGCTAGATCATCGTGAAAGACAATATTTAATGGAATGTTTTATATATTTTAGCTTACAAGTTAATATGACCGCCGATAATTTACGGTTTTGCTATTTAAATAACAAAAATTGGAAATTGCTTTATTAGCAGAGATAGAAGTTTTAGTATTTAATTTATTTTAGTTTAATTCTATAAGACCACAAGTAAATCTCAATATTCTATTTCATGAAATATGGTTTGTTGTTTGTTCCTATTCGATTAGGTACAAAGAAAGTGAACATTTTATACTTTTGATTAACGGATTACGTTTTGTATTTTATCTCCGTTTAAATGTCAGACTTTTGCAGTATCCCACTTTTTACTTATTTTCTTCACGAATTTTTATGTGATTTCGATAATAAATTCGAAAGTAAAAAATATAAGTTAGAGCTTCGTCGTATTTTTGTCATTGGAAATACGTTCTAAGTCTAATCCGTTGCCGTGCTATCGAAAACAGGATTGGCAACCGTTTCGTTTCGTTCGTTTCCAGCAACGATCGGAAAAAGAAAGTTCATCCTGATGCAAGAGCTCGCGAGCTTTATTTTTATCCTTTTTTGAATAGTCGACGTGATACAAAATATTTAGGATATTTGTATACCTTTTTAGGAAAGTAAATATCAGGCACCCTTTACAGTCACTAGAAAATATAGTTCAGCTTCACTTTCAGATAATCCTATTTTGATATATTGAAAGAAAATAATAGTAATGTAGAATTATGAAGAAATTACCATTGTCCTGTATCTACTAAATGCTAAACCAAGAATTTTAGATACTACCATTTAAAATTGCTAAAATATAATTTGATGTTATGATCCAAATAGAATCTTGTCAGGAGTCACTTACTTCTCGACTACATATTACAACTAAAAACGACTTATTTAATTGGAGATTATCGTTATGTAGATGTCCCTGAGAGGTACCCGCTGACAGATATAAATATCACACTAAATAGCAGCCACATTTTCTGATAAGTAATACAGGTAACATCGTTCGATTAAATTTCAGTAGTAGAGGAAGATATTTACTAAACTACGATAACAACCCCTTTTGGGACATACTGATTCCTGACGATGCCGGCGGATTACGAAACGACGAGCTGTTTAATGGCATGATCAATTTTCTTCAGAACTTTATCCCTAAATTTACTGAAACACTTACAGCAAATTGTACCAATAAATATGAAGTTTTAATAACAGTTTTATTGGTAAATTCTAAAATATTGTATTTTAATTGTGTTAAAAAAATATATAAATCTTTCAATTTGAGAGCAGTACGAATAAGTACAATGTTTGTTTTACGTTCTTATTTTTTTATAATCTTCACTACTGCAGGACCAAATGTTATTTATTTGACTTAGTAAAATACTAAAGCTTTAAAACAAGAGCAAAACGGAATTAACTAAACTTTTATTTCTATACAGTGAGTTTTATATAAACAACCTGTTAAAAATTATTCAAACGCCGATTCATTAATTTTTTATTCAACTCGCTTCTTCATAACTCTGTCATTGATTTAAACAAAAATAAAATTGAACTATGAAAATATTTAAATAAAATTAAAAAATTACCCAATAAAGCTTATCCACCTATTCATAATCATTTTTCAGGGTAGAAGATATTGGCGCTGTTATTCTGTTTTCAGCAATATATTTAAACTTACTTAAAAAGAATAATCAAAACATCCTAATAAAGAATTTCTGTTCCAAGCACAGGAATATCGAAACAACTGACCGTATGTTCCTAGAAATCTATTATATTTCTCAAACACTGATAAATTATATTAATAATTGTTAATATTCCCTTCCACCACTCCAAACAATTTTGGAAAGACCTATATTGCAATAAATTCTGTTAAGACTTAGATCTACCGTCAATAATTAATTTTTATTTTTTATGGTGGATTTTAACAACGCTCGAAGAGATTTATTTAATATGCTTATTAATTTTATACTTACTACCTATTTATTCTTGTAATAGGAGTAGGTTACATTTAGAGGTAAGCAAGGTGATTAAAAAAGAATATTCCAAATTGAAATATTTAATATTATTACATTTTTAATATACTTCAACTTTATTATTACTCTAGGCTAAGGATATGAGAATAATTAGCATATCTAAGAAAACACTGACGTTCTAATATTTTAAAAAGAAAGGTCATATGTCGAAATAAAGATGAACATTAGGGAATTTCAACAATAGATATTAGTTTGGATAGAAAATAGACTCAAAGATCTACCTCAGGGAATTTTTAGCAGATTCTCCTTTATTGAAACCATTACATATTTTATTTTCAACCGAATTTTTTGAATTTTGAAACAGATACAATTATTAAGCCATGTACGAGTTTTTTATATTATACGAGTACTTGGTTGAAAATTATTAAATATTCTGTGATACCTACAACTTCTAATTTACGATTTTTTATTAGAAAATCAACCATCACCACTAAAAATGTTCTTCGTGCAATTTTCAATCGATGCTAAACATCCTGGAACAACAACAGTTTTAAAGATTAGACTACAGTTGATTGAGATTGCCGAGCTTATGATCGGCTACGAATGACGATCGAATTTATCCGATTACACTCGCCTTGATACGGAGCTCTACTGCTATTTAATTCAATTCTATGTTATTCCAGAATTAATCATTTGTTATCTACCTTCTTCAAAAAGCGGGCACATTGAAGTAATTATACCAAAGGGTTATAAATGTGTGGGAGGGAATTTAATGTTTGTTCGTTGGACGAATAACTGTACAGTTTAAAGAAGAATTGAAAAATTTTATACTATGCGTAATCTTTTGTTATCGTTAAATGGACTGTATGAATGTTATAGTAATTCAAGATTACATGCGCTTAAATACTTTAGGACTTATTTTCCAAAAAACATATTTCCAGGCAAAAATAAATGGTAAACTGAGTAATTTTTAGGAACTCAAATGAAAATGACTAGAAAAATATACGAAAGTACAAATATTTGCAAGATTAATAATGTAAATTGCCCGGTATCACTGTGTTACTTTGAAAAAATCTTTCATATTTCTCTCATTCAAAACTTTAATTTAGGATTACATATTATCATATTTTTACTATTGAGTTGTTGAATTGATTAACTTGAGACTGTGAGGCAATAATGACAAATCCGGTAATGTCATTAATTATAATAAAACTTTAATCGGCTCATATTAGTTTCTTGTGAGCAACAACTTTATTTGAGAGTAGAAAAAGTGTAAATTTTGAATTGATGGCGATCGACTGTTTAATTTGACGGTGGATAATGGGCAACCGCCACTGCTTATTCTGGCGTGCATAGATTTTGTTATATTAGTGAATGCTACATGATTTGTTATGTATGATGTAATGTGATTTTAATACGTTTTTTGGTTTTCCGGGTAAAACGAAAAGTGTGTTGGATATTATTTTAATTTAATGCATTAATGTTAAACAAGATCATTTGTCATTTTGACACATTATTAGCATCAAATTTACGCACTGCAAGAACTTATATAAATGGGCTATTTTAAAAAATGCAGTTCTGTAGTAGTGATATCATTCACTTAAGTTATGTTTAATTTTTTTCAAATTTCAAATTTTATATTTATTTTAACTATACTTATTTTGAATAAAAAAATCAGTTTTAGCAAACGCCTACTTAACTGTCTACATATAGATCTTCAACCTGTTCTATGTATTATATTAAATTCAGTTAATCAATGAAATAAAACAAATAAGTGAATAATATAATTATTACTGGTAATAAACTATCAGTAAACCAAATTTTAGAACAATCGTATCAGGCTAATCAGTTATATTTTGATTTATCACCAATTTCAATACAGAAAAGTACTAAAATTCTGACAGGAAGAAAATTAGTTTTACTGAATATTTATCATTTCACTGTCAAATTTTATATGGTCATATGTATTTTCCCCGAAAATGGCCAGAGCCAATAAATTATACTTTTATATTTTTATTGTTCACGATTTTTTATGTTCTTTTTTTTCATTTTAATGTCGTCACGCCACTGTGTCTTCATAAAAAGTTTTATGTTTTATGTCCGAAACTCTTCCACAAATCATAAAATTTCATGATAGCAGATAAGATTTTGTTTTGAAAGAGGTGAAATTGCAACAAAATTGCTCGACTTCAACAAAGTACTGACAGTAACACTCAAAAAGTCAAGATTCGTGCCTCTAAGTGTTAGAAGTCACAAACAAAGTATGTTCAAGTGAAATATTTCAGTTTTTATGTTTTACTGAGCTTTTAAATAATATCTAAATTTTTTTATACATTACAAAAAAATTCTTAAATTAAAGTGAGTGAGTGAATCATGTGTTAATCACAATTTGGTTTCAAGGAAAAATTTTTGAAGAAATTATAGAGGTCACACTATAGGCAACAAAAATAGATCTAGGTGTTTGCTTGAAAAAATGGAGCACCTGGAGGTAATCAACTTTTTGAAAATCACCTTAATGATAGAAACTATACTAAATGACATAGAAAGAAGAAAACCCAATAATAATATTTATTTGGGAATATATGTTTGTGTATGTTAAGATAAAAACGATCAATTTTTCTGCAATATTACTCTAGCGGTTTTTGTGTTAACTTTTTCATACCGTCCCCATTTTGTGCTACTACTGACCCCTGGGACCGACGAGATCGTCTAGCGTGGTGTACAGAACGAGCAAATTGGGACCAAGAATGGAATTCAATTCTGTTCAGTGATGAGTCCAGATTCTGTTTGGGTATGCATGACGGTCGTGCAAGTGTTAGAAGATCCCCAATTTTTTGTGGAAATGCATGTGCACCACACAGTTGGAGTTATGTTATGGGGGGCTAATGCTACTGGAAGTAGGTCACCTTTGGAATTCATTAGAGGTAAAATGACCGCCGCGCGCTACATCCAGGGGGTCATAGAACCCCATATTGTACTTTATGTTCAGACCATCCCCAACAGCATATTCCACCAAGACAACCCACGAACTCATGTTGCTAGGGCTCATGTTGAGATCAATCAAGTTGCTTTGTTGTCTTGGTCACCGAGATCTCTCGATCTTTCACCCATCGAGCACGTCTGGGGAAAGAACTAAATTTACCCCACCCTCCACAAACTCTAGCGGCTCTGCAGCACGAGTTACAGATAGCATGGGCTGAAATACCTCAGGAGGAAATTGATCACCTCATTAGAAGTATGCTCAGACGTGTTAATGAGTGCATAAGACATCCTGGTGGCGCACATTATTAATTTTTTTTAAGAAGTTTTAATTTTTATCAAAATTGATAATTTACTAGTCTAACTCAAATATACTTGTATACCAAAAATTGTATAAATAAAATACATATTACTGGGTATTCTTCTTTCTATGTCACTTAGTATATATCGAGGAGACAATTAATGAAACAAGAAAGGTGATGTGTTTCTAAATAAAAAATAAAATATAAATCTTAAGAACGTATAGTTTCAACTAGAGAATAGTTTAGGAATGTAAAAATGATAAAAAAGTTTATAACGTAGTTAGGCTTTTAAGGCTTAAAATTTTGTTTCTATATTTTGAAAGAAGCCGAATTCGCTTCTTTTTCTCTGATAACCAAATTAGAGTTGAGAGAATGAAATAAAAATAAAAAGAAACATGTTGGAAGAACGAACGTCATGTTCTCTTTATTCATTTAAAAGCAGATAAATTCTCCACTGAAATATTACATTGCGTTATGAAAACTGCAAACGTAAGTGCGCCTATATGAAAGTGAAATAATTATAACAGCCTTTTGTTCAACAAAAAACAACAATAAAATATTTTAAATGATCCTTTTATCCTTTAAAGTTTAGAATTTTTTTGCAAAGAGCTTATAAAGAATTCCTAAAATAATTTTGTAAGCGCACCTACATTCTCAAACGCAAATTTGTGTTTATATAACAGAAAAGAATAAAGTGAAAAAAAATCATACCAAATGTTGGAGAGTAATGGAAATCTTATTGTACCTGCCCATTAGGAAATTTAAAATACGTAAGATATTAAATATAGTTTTAAAATCGGGGAAAATACGAGGGTTGCCGCCTTAATTTCGGAATATGGCACCTCTATAGTTATTTGATATTTGACACATGAACATTTGTAAAATTTGACATTAGTTGTGATAAGCAAAAGTGACAGAAGTTGAAACTGATGGGCCGTTCCAGTACAATTTAATTCAAATCAAAAAGACTCTATGTATTTAAATGACGAGCATTTTGGAGCAATGGTTTTGTTTTATTTTCGAAAAAAAGTGAAAAAGTAGCGGCACTGAGAAATTGTTTAAAGCCTCACAGTACACGAGGCTAATAACCAGAGAAGTCAAGTTCGATAACATCGTATAAAAAAGAATATATTTACAGTATATAATTAAAAACAAATATGAAAATATGATATGAATTATAACACACTTATATTTGATATTGGGCTGTTAAGCAAAATTATTTAACTCTCGTGAAAAAGCTCAATAAAAATTCTTACATTTTTTATCGAGCATATTTACAATGTTCTTTTTTAAACTAGAATCTTAACAAAAAAATAACAAAGGACATTTTTGTACTTTTGTTATCTGCGTATATATATTTTTTCTAAATTCAAACTATTCTGGTATTTTCTAATATCTTGTATATTCAACTAGAGAATTCTAATCGACATTACATGAGCGTAAAATATGTTATAGAGTATAGACCAATTCATAGTTTAACATTCTATAGGTACATACATTCGTGAGGATGGAAACTCGACATAGTGAACGGTGCTCGAAGTACTCACATACTGTGTGTTATATTGATATTACAAAAATAAATATTTAGGTACCTATCTACTTGTTTCGGTATGAAAGTATGTAGTTTCTCGTAACATAAAAAGGTACAGAAGAAATAAACCAATAAGTAAATAAATAAAATCAAATTAAGTAATGAATTTTTATTTATATTTAAAAAGCACCTGTTTGAATTTTTCGCCAGATTGCCATTGGAATAAACTTTAAAACCCATTGTACTAGGAGGAAGTCACCGCAAGTAATCGATAGCCCGCAAAGTCGTCAATGATAGATATCTTAAGGGGATTTAAGCTTCTGTAAAAGTTGCAATTTTCTTTCTGATATCGTTTCAGTGCTTCTTTTTCACTATTCGCGGTTTGATCCAGATTTTTAGTATATGAGCCGCTTTCAACTTAAAAATAATTTACTATTCTTTATATTTTACCAACTAAACACAGAACTAATAATTTTCCAGTAAAATTATTGATTTCATTATTGGCACTCGACTAAACATGTAAAGGTCGAGGCAAAATTGAATATATGGATTCTATTAAACTTAATTTGTTAGCGTTGAAGTGTAACTAAACTTTATGGGCCGTACGAATCAATAAGAGCGTTTCCTTTATTTTTTGCTTTTGACTAAAATTCCGAGAACCAATGAGAACTTACAAAAACTACCCCAACTTAATAGAAGCAAAGTATTTTGAAAATACCTTTACCCAAATGAAACCGATACAAAATTTAATGAAGAATTTATATGAAATTACAACAAATGCAGTGGCTCCTCGAGCTAAACTTACTTCAAATATCAAAATATTATTTTATAAAGTTCTTTCAATTTTGACTATTATATAAAAAAAATAAGAAATACATTACTGAAACGTGTAGGATTGGCTCTTTGTTTATTGGTTGATCCTCTACTGTTGACATTGTTCTATGTCACGTTGAGCTTTATGTTGCTTTAATATAATTATAAATACGGGGGTTATAAACCTGGCATTATTATAGAAGATATTAAAAAAAGAAAAGCTGACATGAATTTTGAATTTTTTAATGTAATTAAGCTCGGACTCAAAGTAAAATAGTTTTAAGTATTATTATCTTGAAGTACTGGCCCACGGAGTATTTTTCCACAATCCGCGGTCCGTTTAGGATTTTGAGGTTGGAATTGGGTCAAATACAAACTAAAGCGACCATTTTAAAGTGCCAAAGCGAAAGTTTTCGTAGTATTTATGAACTGTTAGATGATAAATTAAGATATTTCTGTCGATGTTGAAAAAATGTGTGTTTTTGTTTATTTTATGTACTAGACCACTTGGTTGAGAAGTTTTCATCTTGGGATTTATTTATTGGGAACTGGTAAAATCTTAATGGAAAAAGTTTGACTTTGTGCTTTTTAATTGACTTTATATAAGAGCAATTTTTAAATTAAAATTATTATGTCGAACACGAATATTAAAATTTAACTATATTTCTGTAAACATTATACATACATGTGTACATAAAGTATGGAATAACTTCATTTTGAGCTAAACCAACAATTTTGAGGAAAAATGCTGAGACAGGTCGGTTTTTGATTTTAATTTAATATATTTTGACATAGCAATTAAATATACAGGGTAAACCATTTGTGAGTAACGATGTGATTTTATTTCTTTTAGATTGCAAATTTCATGACGATTCCAAAAATATATCATACTTGTGTTCGGTAATTAATAGTTTTGAAGATACAAAAATTTTGAAATCTGAAGACCTATAATTAAATTACAGTAACAATAAATTGCCACAAAATAAATTACAGGAAGTGTTCGAATTGTCTACTTTCTTGTGCTTAACAGTGTCCTAAGCGATCAATAAATTCCTGTTGAACTTTATTAATGATTTCCTGCGAAATGTTATTTATTTGTTACCTTATTCTATCTTTTGAACTTTTATGTCGTCGGGTTTACTTTTATACACAACATTTTTTAGATGACCCCACAAAAAGAAATCTAATGGCGTGAGATCCGGTAACCTTGGTGGCCACTCAATGGGTCCTCGTCCACCGATCCACTTATTGGGGAAAACTTCGTCAAGATATGTTCGAACGGCGGCTGCATAATGTGGCAGCGCCCCATCTTGTTGATACCATAGACTTTTATTGATATTTCCGGAAACGTTTGCACTAGGCAATAAATTCATTATTCATTAAAGTTGGAATCAAAAAGTTAATTAAAAATTGCCGATAAGTTGGCCCGTTTACAGTTCCATCAAAAAAATAGGGTCCAATTATTTTATTTCGAACAATTCTTGCCCAAACATTAATTTTTTGTGGATATTGAGTGTGATGTTCTATCATCCATTTAGGATTTTCTTTTTCCTAATATCTACAATTCTGTCTGTTGACTTCACCGTTTAATGTAAATGTGCATTGATCAGAAAAAATAACGTTTTTTGCGAAAAGTGGATCATTACTACACTTATCCATCAAAGTTTTGCTAAATTCCATTCTAGAATCCGGGTCGTCATCTGATAGTTCTTTTACAAGATGCACCTTAAAGGGATGCCACTTTTCATGTTATAATACTTTATGAATAGAAGTAAAAGGAACATCATGTTCTCGACTAACTTGCCGAACGCTGTTGGATGGATTTTCTTCCATAGCCAATAAAAGGTTTAATTTAGCATCCTCGGCAAGTGTTGGACGGCCTAATTTTGGTAGATCTTCTACGCTACCTAACTCCCTAAATTTTTTTTCAATTTTGCTCGCTGTTGGCTGACTTATATGTTGCTCTGAATATTCACTATAATCATAGCGCATACCTCTTATTGAGTTCGCATCTTATTGCCACAACCAATTAACATCAGACCTGTCTCAGGATTTTTCCTCAAAATTGTTTGTTTACATTTATCTTATTGAAACTTTTTTACTATAGTTATATCCTTACCTTTACTAATTAACAATTGTATGTAAAATTGTATTTCATGAATTAGGGGTAGAAGTATTAGAAGAAGGTAACAACAAAATATCTCAGACTCAAAATACCTATAATACTAAAAGCGTTAAAACATTTCTGGTGTTGAACAATTTTATAGGTCAACTCTGAACCAAGTTTTACCATCTTTTATTTTTGGCATTAGATGTCACAAATATATGAAGATTTAATTTTGTAAAAATATTACTGTAATACTCATTTTGTGTTTTTGTCGTTCTATTTTGATTTATTTTAAATTGAAAGTTATCACAAAAAATATTAACATTGATTACTTTATGAGCCTTTATTATATTTGGACATTACCAGTATATGCAAAAATATATTTATGTTTGACCTGTATATTTTGCTTATCTATTTTTATTTCATACTAAATTATATAAGCATATATATTTTTTGTAGCTACATCATATATATTTATTATTAAATTTTATTTCCCAATATTTATTTTACTGCGTATTGAATTTATTTATGTGAAATATAATTAATAACTTTTATTATATTTTATTAAATTACCTATTTCATGTTTGTATATAGTTCCAATTTATATTTATAATCATAAAATTTGCAACATATTACAATTTCGGATAAGTGGACCGTAAACTATTAACCCGAAAACGTAAACAATAAAACCGGAATCATATTTCTGTTTGAGGTCGATTTGCAACATACAGAGTCTCATCTTCATAAAAAAACGGAAACAATCGCCAAAACCGAAACTACTGTATATCTACATTTTATTTTCGTTTGTAGGCCAATACCGGAAGGTTTCGTTTATTACAACTATCGTGCATTTCCGTCCATCAGAAAGCTGTAATTATTTTCTGACCCATTTTTTACCACGAAATAAGCAGAATGTGTCAAATGAGGTGAATAATAAGTAGGTACTAGTTTGACGGTAAAAGTAAACTTTTTTGTAGAAACGAGAAGATGCATGTTTGTCATATTATCTTTTAGTTTTCTATTGCAATATTAGCAGTACGTCCACTTTTAGAGAAAGAGAAGTAACCATTTTAATGAATCATTTCGAAATTTTCTCTTATGTGTCATGAAAAATTAATTTCAGAAGCACCAATAAAATCCTGCTTGGCATTTGGTATACGTTACATAAATTGTAAAAATATATTTTCTCGCCATAATAAATACTGCGAGTGTATCTGAACATGAGATATAGGATACAGGTCTATAAGTAACAACAAATCTAGACCTCTCTTTGCAAGTTGCTGATAATTCCAAGTACCTATACTTGTCTGCCCGGTAACGCAATAAATTTCTATTCAATAATTTTAGGAAAAATATCTGCTGAAAAGAAAATTGGAAATCCAAGGTAGAGAATTTTCTTCGGGTGTCATTGGTCAACAGTTATTTCGATTATTTCTAAAATTACTTATTTATGCTAAATATAAATTATACTTATTTGAATTTCCACAGTCTTCTAAAGCCTTTTAAAATCTATTCAAATCGACCAAGGTTTTAACCAATCCATGCATATAAAATTCTTCTTTTTCTAAAAAATCTTTTTGGTTAGTATGGGTATTTAGTCCAAAAGGTAATATAAGATAATTGAACTTCCCAGGTTTAGTTGTTCTTTCAATACTGTATATTGGGGATATTTTTGGTGTTTCTTTATTTCATATTCTTCCAAAAAATCAAATTCTTCTTTCTTGTATTTCCACTGTTGTTTCAATTGTGTTATTAAGTGTAGGTTTGTGTTTAGTGTCAATGAGGTGTTTTGCTTAATGTGACTTATCTGGTTGTTTTAATCTATAAGATCGTAAGTGTTCACAGTAGCGTATGTTAAAATTTCTAAGTGGCTGGCCAAGATAGATATGGCGTTACAAATGGGACAATTTAGTTAGTAAATACCTGATTTTGAAAATTTATTAATTTTAGGTTTCACATTCAATAAAAATGATCCTACATTATTTTCTATTTTAAAAGATATTGTTGAAGATGCTGTACGAAATGTAATATTTGATATTTTGTTTGAAATATCTCCAAAATAAGTAATTGAAACAATTAATTTAAATTATTTATGCATATCTGAAATTGTGTTTTTTAGTGCATAATTGTATTTTATCTACGACATGTTAATGTTAAATGGACGTATTTTTTTATTTGGAAAACATTTTGCAGTTTTAGATATATTACTTTTATTAGAATAAAAGTGATCGTTATTCGAAAATATGGTGAAAGTGCACATACCTAACTAAACACCTATTTTTCGAATATTTTACGGCAAGAACCAAGTTTGAGCTTTTCGGAATTTTTATAACGGATTCACTCCAGTGACCAAGTGGGTACATTATATACATTTTGACTCTATGAATAAGTAAAAAAATTAAAGTTGTTTGAAGTTTTTCTGTCAAATCAAAACTATTTATATTGTGCTGAATAATCCGAATTTCCTAATTTGATAATGATGAAGTATTTTAGATCGAAATATTTTTCTTTTAGAACAATAAAATTATAATTGGCAAATTTAAACAAAAAAAAATAATAAAGTTCCAATGAGTGTTGTTTTAAGATAAAAATACGGTTTTTAAATGTACAATAGTACTACTATGTTTTAACTTAAAACAATTACCGAATGAATTAACCACATTTTTTAAGTAAGGAAAATATAAATCTATTGTCTTTAATATTTATACTGGCCTAAATCTGTGTACATTTCTATATTCCGCCTATATATATATTTGCGAACTCAGTATATTCGAAGTAATTCGGAATCTGGATTTTATGTTGATTCAGTCATCAATTTTATGTCCGCATTTAAAATTGAAACCGTTCCCGGCGATGAGATATACACATCGGAAATCGATGGTAAAAATTTCCATTAATATACTTTTTACTTCTCAAGATGGTTGTCAATAAAATATACTTTTTGATATGATATAATATCGTTTCGGGACGTTTTTAAGTGAACCACATATTTTATGGTGGTGTTGAAAAACGTAGGAAAAATGCTCAGTAGGAAATTAGGTTACATTCACACCTAAGTAATATTCCATCTTAAAAATATCTGATCACGCCGAATAGACCTGTAACTGCCAAGTATTTATTGATAATATTTGGAAATAATTTACAATTATTAATGATCCCCCCATCACCAAATATTTAGCTAGAATTATAGATAGTTTAGGATTTTATTTATTTAAATTTAACCCAAGTCCATCTTCTTCGATTATGATGAATATAACTTAGTCGCGTTAATTAACACGATAATGATCACAAACATCCTACAAACAATTTAAATTTTATTGTATTCCATTGTCGAATTAAATTTCTTTTTTGTTCATTTCAAATTGACAATTTTTTCGCAAAATCGAATACATTTCGTGCTTTTTAATCATACAAATTGTTCAAAACGTAATTTCATAGGAGATAAATTTGATTTTTAAATCCACTAAATGAGTTTGTTTTAATTATTGAACACCAGGTTAAAATGAATATTTGGTTTTTAGGATTGTTTAATGTGTTCCATAAAATATAAGTTAGAAGAATAAAGTTGTAACATAACTAGTAACTTTTTTCAATATCGTAAAGGTTTTTTATCTTTCTATTTTATATATCGTTAGGTAGATATTTTCGATATTTTCTTAAAGGTACCTAATGAACAAAATTGTCAGTTATAAACCCTAGCAATCGATAAATTCTTAAAAACTTCTTCGATAAGGAAACCGTAGCGGCTTCTTTAAGGAATTATTATAAATAAATCACTTTAAATATTAAAGGAAATTATTAAAATCATGTACTTAAAGTAGTAACCTTAGCCTATAAATCAAATTTTGATATTTAGGAAAATCTTATAAAAAAATGAGGAGCTCTCTAGAATCAACTACAAAAGGGCAAAAAAGTATTTCACCTTTATCCAAGATTCTATTAAGTGTAGTACACAGTCTGTGAATTTCCAACGTGAATAATTTCGACAGCACTGTTTGCTTATTTCGGGATTGGAACAGACCCGCATTCAAAATATCTCTTTTCTGATTTTCTCTATTAAAATATGAGCAGGTTTCTCATCCCTAATAGTGACTTCTTTATATAACTCTCTCCCTTCGGTTTTTCTTCTCAGAATATGTGAAAAAACATCCTTGCCTTTACACTCTGAAGTAAAACTTGCTGCCTTAGCTTACAGAGTGGTCCCCTTGAGCTTTAAGAGAATTGAGTGGGCCTTCATTTCCTCCTATATATTTTGATAGACTTTATCGCGTCTGTTCAAAATTCAGTGAATTTTAAAAAATTTAAAATTATTAAGATAAAGAAGGTTCTCCATTGCGCTCAAATGTGGTATAATGGATTAACTAAAAAAACTCAAAATCTTTACCACATAATAATTTTATTATATATATAAAGATGACTAGTTTTGACTACACAGAGTCTTTTTCAGGTCTAGGTACAATGAGTAAAAACAGAAAAATTAAATAATTTAAAGTTAAACTAAGTTAACATGTGGTATTCAGAAATATGTAAATGAATAATTAAGAAAATATAACAATTATACCTAAGTACTAAATAAGAAATAACAGGTTAATATTGAAAAACGTAAAATAAATGGTAGGAAACACTCCCGAAAGAGAAAGTGGAAATATATTGGCTAAAAGCCTCAAATAGAAATCCAACTTAAAAAGGTGAAATAAGTTAAGGCACCCAGATCAGGGTAGAAAACAGTTGCCACTGGGTTGCCTCACACGTCTGGCATCCAATAAAAGGAAGAGATGTGTACCAGCAAAACCATCGAGCCATTACATTAGGACCAACGAGAAAATTTTTTTTAAGTTAAGAAACAGTGTTATTCAATTCATATTTCCTAACATTTTCAATTTATTAACGTATTAGTAACATCGCAACTCCCAACAAAGAGCTTTCCCTTCACACGTAAAGAAAACACAGATTTTCTATTTTACCCTTTCATTAACTTATTTTTTTTATTAGATGATGAACGCCGGCTACAATGATTTTAATCAAATTTTAAGATTTAATTCTCATTATATGGCAGGATTATTTTCGTCAACTTTGATTGTTCTCAAATCACAGTAACGCCTCAGGCAAGTTTTATTAGTCGGCTTTTCCGACGACATTAAAATTCGATCACAACCATTCAACGAAGTAACATCTTGATAACATTTTATATCTAAAATGCTCTAAAAATCTGTATCAAGTGCGTAACTAAAATAGCTATTGATAAAAGTCCTTTTAATGATCAATATTACCTTTGTTAGCTACATTTGGGGTCGTTCTTATGGCAACTACAATACTTGTTTTTTTAATAATTAATTTATTTTGCGACCCAATTACCGTCAATATATTGATCCGTAAGGTATCATTGACTCAGGAACCTGCATGTATAACTACGTTATCAGTTTAGTTAGCATTTATTTCACAGTTAAGCAAATACACAAACACATCAGTATTCCGAGGTCGATTCTGGTCTTATGTGTAACTTTTTCTTTGTGCGAATTCTGCGTGAACTTTTTATGAAATATTACTTCAGGATATGTAACTTACAAATAGGATTTGCAAGGCACTAATCCAATTTAATTAAGACATTTGAAAAACAGTACTGGGAAGGAATTGTTGCATGCGCGGTTTAAAAAAACTATAGGTTGGTAAAATAGCAGGTTTCATGAAAGTAAAAACCGACAGTCGATGTCCCTTAAAGAAGCTAACTGCCGGGAAAAGGAAATAGAGAAAAAGAAAACGAAAACGAAAACTCTTTTAATGGATCAACACTCTTTTCCAATAAAAAAAGAACACAGCGAATTATCGCCCCCTTCGGACAAAACTAGAAAGGGCTCTAGAGGTCGCCTTCTTTTGCCCTTTACTCGACTTTTTCGTAAATAAACTGATCTCACAGACTTGTAAGCCCTACTCAATATATTATGTCGATACGAGGGCACACAAATAAATTCTACACAGTTTTTTTTTAAATATTACTGATAACAAAGTTTATTTATTGCATGCAATGAAAAATGTAAAGTAAATATATTGATACCCTGTCGTTTGTATTTAAAGGTTTATTGTAACACTCGTGCGGATCTAACATAACAGTAAAACCTTACAAAAGTGCCTAAAAATACAAACGAATATGAAGTACAGTGACTCTACTTCATTATTGTCGACTATCAGATTCTTCATATTTATATCCTTTTTTTGCTTTTTCTAAAGTTTCAGAAGATTCTAGGCATTTACCAGAATATTCTTAATGCTTTCGAGAATGTTTAGGAAACAGTCATATCTAGAGTCCGAGTAGTTAATACCAAAACAGTTTTCTGGCTCACCTCCCATTTAAAGAATATAAAAGTTGCTGTTTTCCCAACTATTTAATTTATACAAAAAATGTTTTAATAGAATTTTAATAAAAATTAGGTGACAAAAGAAAAATGTTTTTAAAAAATAATACAAAATAGCTCTTTACCCTTTTGTATTATTTCTTTCTTTTCACGGTTAATGGTAATCCGGCAACACTGCATCTAAAGTTACCTGAAGTAGTGGGAATTTTAATGCTTAACGGCGTTTAAAATATGTGACTTTCATTCAGTAATAGACTATTTAAATAATTCTTCTTCTTAGTGTAATTTGTGTTTTTGAAACGTCTTATTAACTTCTTTGATACCACCTGTAATAACTTTCCAACGAGTTGAAAGTGGACATTCGCACACTTTCCATTGTCTCCGGAAAATTGAATTTTTCCCATCCTCTTAAACAGAACTCGGGAAACGTAATTAAATAAGACTTCACCTCGTCAACAAGAGGATAGGATGGACTGAGGGTGAAGAGTACTTTTCTACTATTTGAAAGCCTTTTTCTGCTGCGTTTAGTGAAATAAAATTCCCGATATTTGTGTATATGGATGCGTCCTTTTACTGGTTGTGAGTTGAATATTTTAAATAGAAAATTGATTATGTACATTATTTCTAAAACTTATCTATGAAAATGGCAGAAATTGTATTAAAGCCTAAATTTCGTTTACCTTCTCCTTTTTAACAAAATTTCCTGTAAATATATGTATATTTTGAATAATATTTTAAAGGTTTTATTAAGATAAAAGATCCTCTTTTCATATACTAGAATTTTCACTGAAACGTATTTTCAGTTATCAGGGCGTCATTCCTTTCAAAGATTGCATACAACACATCCACATTTTCAGAATAAGCACATTTCGCATTTTCAAGAATCAACGATTGACGTTTCTCGAGTATTGATCTGCATTGCTCAAATGGCGGTAGTATTATAGTAGCGGAATGACAAATAGTAAAAAACATATTGATCTTCGTTTCATTTGCTAAAAATATATGTTCTCAAACTAACTCAAAAAAGGGCCGCTTATGATAAGAGCGCGTTTAGTACTTTTATGATGGATCTGTTTCTGTCTACAAATTAAAAATATGCTTGTATATCAAAGAAACAGGACTGAAGTTCTTATGATTGTTTTTTAAGTATACGACTAGAGAAATTAAATGCCAGTGAAATGGGCTGTACTAATTTTTTTCCAAATTAATAGTACTGAGCTGTTTCTATTATTAAATGCAACATTTATCTTCAACTTTTTCCAATGCAAATAAAACTTTATTATTTGCAATAAATTACTTTCTTATTTATATATTGGTAGAATTCAATATATATGATTATTGTATCAACTAAGTTTGGTAAAAGCTATACTAACCTGACTAAAAGTTAAGATAACTCTTGAGTAGTAAGTCAGCCAGCCACTGATTACTTAGTCGCGAAAATCGGAGTGGAAGTGTCAAGGGAGTAATGAGGAATCATTTAGGATGGAACTGCAAACGAAACTCCATTACGTAATCCCATCTTGAATCTCTCAATTTCTGCAGAGTGCGAATTTATATCCACAATCTCATCGGAAACGAACTTGCACTGCCGATTATACAACTACAGCGACGATTTAACAACTACAGCCGAATTAATTACAGTGGAATTATGAAGTTTGGAGGATGAAGTATCGTTGGTTGTTATGATCGAATAGTTGAAAGTTTGAGTAACCTATTAAAGCAATGACTGATGTTCATGTGCATAAATGGCATTGGGGTTATCCAATTACCTGTTTAAGACAAATGAAGAAGCTTATTTTAGTCTGCGGATGTAATCGAATCAATCTATTTAGTTTGACAATAAGTTACTAGATCATAATTAATTTCTTTATATTTGTCGGGTCCCGAACTTGCGCCGAATTACTTGAACAGAATAGATTAATCTACTAATACGTAGGGTGCTAGATAAGTTTTGAGATATTTATTTATTTATTTGTTTTATTTAACGTCGGTCTAGTTCTGCGACCAGGGCTGATCACTGACGCCGGGAGCACGCTACCCCTAACCGGAAATTTAGCCGTATCCTCAGGTATTCCAACCCGAGGTAGGGATCTTTAACGAGCCCAACATCCATGGACTGGGGACCGACAGTTTAACGTTTCCTCCAAAAGACGGCATATCTCCACTATACCTCGTGCTCATTGGTATAGTGTCTGCGAGCTGTGAAATGCTACTAGTCGCTGCAGGCTGTACGGGCATATTATGACGGTGTTCGCTGGTGGGTTTTGAGATATGGCAACACTATTTTCAATACGTAAAATCTGACATTAGCGTCTGATGGTTTGATATTTTTAATAGTATACATATCCAGAATATTTTGTCATTCTAGTGCTATTCGAGTTGTTTAAGTCGTAGTGATATGAAAAATTGAATTAAATTGGGAAAACTTACGTGTATGAGTTACTAGGATTTCGCAGTGGATTTTCTCAATAACAGTGTGTCGATTATCTCGCTTTTCATTCAGTCGTGGTCGTCTTCAAGGACGAATGGCCTCGAAACTGTTTAGTCGAATTTATAACTTCGCAGCGAATCATTGACTTTATCTTCGGAAAAACTAGACATGTCGCCACCGTATCTTTAGACGAACGTAGAACCGTAATTTCTGAATGGTACACTTCCATTTGTTTGTCAGAAACATTCGAAAAATTTTAAAAGTGAACCACCACAGAAGAATCATTCTCCATCATGACAATGCGTGGTCTAACATCACATCAAACAAATGACTTTTTGCGAGCTCAAAACGTCGAATTTATGAGTCATCCACCGTACTACTCTAATTTTGTCTCGTGATTTCTTTTTATTTCCGCACATCAAAAATAAATTGCGTGCTCAAAGTTTTTTATAGCGGTTGATGCGTTCAAATCGCATGTATCGAAAAGGGAAAGCGCTTCGAAAATTGGTTCAAACGATGCAAAAGTATTATGTTCTTCATGAGAATATTTAAAAAAATAGTAAAGCCATTTTCAATAATAAATATTTAGTTATACTTGTTTATCTCAAACATTTATCTAGCTCCCTACCTACTCAGTTTGATTAAATTAATTATTACATATAAAGATCTCTGGTACACAACGATTAATTTTACTGACAAATATAAAACTAATGAAATTCATCTTTTTCTTACCTAGACAAAACCATGTTTGCTTTATCATCGACATCATGTGAGCGACGCCGCTTCTCTCAACGAAACCACCGATGCCGGAATGAAAATGTTGATACCGGAACGCAAATATAACATTTCCTTCGTATCTTGAAATCCACTTTCGAAATCAACAAAAACTTAATGAAAACCCTCTAGCTCAATTCCGTTCCCTCACTCTCCACTACTCTCTTTCTGGCTCGTACTTTGTTGCGTTCCAGTGACAATACGGCTACCTACATCAGATTTTAAAAGTTTCTTAATTATAGGCCAATATACATCTAGAACTCAGAAAATGTATTCATTATGAATAATGCAAATAATCATTTAACACAGTAACGTAGTAATAGTAATAATTTGTAGCAATTTGTTTTAATACATTTAATAAAATTGCTTACAAAAGCTCGGTAAATAGAAACTAAATAAATAAATAAATAAATATTTATATCTGAACTATAAAACAGTTTAATAGTGACATTAAATTAAAATAATAAAATAATTCATATTAATATAATTTGAGAGGATTACTAGGATTTGACAATGTTTAATCAATTAGATGTGTTTATAAATTGTACGTGTTTTAAAATTACCGATTCAAATTTTTTATTACTTTTATGTGACTTTCATATTTTAGAATATAATTTAATTAAATAATTATAATAATGGATCGAAAAAAGTATATATTTAAATCGCGTGCATTTTCGAACAATAATTTTGTTTTAGTTTCTATTAAAGAAAAACATCTTTTGTTGATAATTGTTTTTTGGTAGTAGTCAAGTATTTAAATTTGAGCAGAGCAGTCTTAGGAAAAATTTCGTAAAGGTCGATCAGCAATCTCAAAAACGCCAATAAATACCATTATCGTCATCTGACAAATAGAGGAATTGTTTAGGCATTCATATGAAACAAATTTATCAAATTTTAAATGTAAGAAAAAATGTTCTCAATGGGTAGAGCGTATTTTAACAGAAGCTCAAAAACAGACTCGGGTCAAATGGTGCATTGAAACGCTCAAGTGATTCAACTCATATACGTCAAATTGGATCTACGACATCGTTAATGGTTCCAAAATAACCAAGCCAACAAAAGTTACTCGAAATCTGTGCATTTGCAAGTAAATTATTACTTGTTTTTTGTAGAAAACTAAACATTATTATCCATTTAAAAAATCGAAGAACAGTAAACGATGAGTGGTACACAACTGTTTGTTTACCAGAATTTTTCACAAAATGAGACATCGAAAGAAGACGTTATATCATTTTGCACTAAGACAATGCAAGCTCCAAAACGTTACGAACAGTTGAATATTTACCAATAAAAGGTAGAATTAATGGCCTATCCTACATACAGCCCAGATCTATGTCCAAACGACATTCATACATTTCCAAAAATCGAAAATTAATTGCGTGGTCAACGTTTTTCTAGTCCAGAAAATGCAGTTGAAGCGTTTAAAAATGTCGTGATGAGCGTGGTGCCATCTTCAGATTGGAAAATAACAACTGGTTTATTCGCATGAAAAAGTGCACCTATAAATTGTCACGAGAAATATTTTGAAAATCAATGAAGCTACATTTTTGCCTTCATCTATCCTGAAATTAAGGTAACATGTTTTAATAAGTTCTAATTTTGTGAAAACAAGTTCTATAATACTCATTTCGCGTTTGCTTCACTTTATTTTGAATTATTTCAAATCGAAAATTAACACAAAAAACATTAACATTGATCACTTTATGAAGCCGCTATTTGAATTCTAAATGTTTTTGTTTGCATCTTGCGTCTATTCCGAAATTAAAGCAGCAACCCTCATATTGTATTATGTACTCGTTGAGCTCATTACCATGATGTATTACGCTAATTGTAATATTTAATATAAATATAGAAATACAGAATTTTTATTATATCTCATACATTTATATATAATCTTAGTTCTCATATACTCTCATATAATCTTAGTTATCTATCACATTTACAAATACAGTATAGTATTTTTACTTTGCCATTATACTAACAAATTGTCAAATAAATTTGCTATGTATAATTATGAATGGAAATAACCTGATATTTTAAAGTAATTTTAGAGTTGTCTTCTTCCAGTAAACGGGATTATCCACTTAAAGAAACACTTTCTTGAAGCACTCTCTAAATTCGAAATTATTTTAAAATAATCGTCACCGGATCCCGTACGTATTCTAATTTAACGATCTATGGACTTGGAGAATGGAGAAATACTCCAAATATACTTAACGTTTATGAACTGGACTAAATAAAGCAACAATAAGCGCGTCTTCTTCAGATAAATTTAAAAATGCATGTCGCCTACTTGTCTCCACACCGTTCCGCTTCACCATAAAGCAATTATCTGAATTCAAAGCACGGAGTGTTGGTGGTTAAATAACAAATTAAGTGTGTTTTGCTTATGCCGGAAGAATGGCCGCCTCCTTAATAAAAGTGGAATAGGATTCAGAATGGAAGGTTGAAGTTAAACTACGATAGGAATCTGGATTTCTGATTAAAGGAGAGAGGAAATTCTTGAGGTTTTAGACAAAGGTAGCGAAACTATTATTCTGCAAGAGCGCTGTTTTATAGCATTCGCTTTAGTTGCCAGACATTACGTTAAAAACAGATTCTAACATTTTGTTATAAAAATTACGTATTACGATGAAAGTTTTTAAACATCTTTTTTCAAGGTAATTTTTTTTATTGTATTTTGTTTGATTTAGTGCCTGAAAAAAAGAGCCCTTACTAATTGTATTAAGATCTGATTTAGCCGACCTCGAGATTCCAGGTTCGAATCCTAGTGTGGACATGGATGTAATATGGATGTGTGTCAATGTCCCGTAACATTTTAGAAATTTCAACCATAGGACCTGGCTGTATGGTTCAACTCCTAATGCCATGCAAAAAAAAATATCGCTTAATATTGGAAGATTAAACTATTTTGTATGATGTTGTGTTTTGTTTATATTTGACAGTATTGAAATTCCTTTGATAAACCAGGTATCTAAATTAGAGGCGCACCAACAAAGTGGCAACTGTGTTTATCCCATTCATGCGCCGGGATAGTGAAGGAGTATTCGCATTTACTCTAAACTTATACACAACTTCATTTATATTTATCGTCGTCACAATATTTGATAAGAAGTAATATTTTGAAATTGAAGACCTACTTTAAGCGGAGCTATTCACTTAACATATCAGCTACACATTGTTTAACCAAAGCCTGCGTCACAGTGACCACAATTACAAAAATTTACAAATTAATCTATCTTTTTCCAAACATCCGTCTTAAATAATTTTTTAGTACATTACCTTGAACAAGTTCCTCTCCTTGATTTGTCTTCTTGACGAGAAGTTGTCGTCTTCGATAAACTTATGAAACGTCAACTTCAGCTAATGAATAATATTTCTGATCAAGCGATTGGGCCAATTTTTCTGTCTCCGTAATGATTAAGTTTTTGAGCTACCATAGATAAAAACTCACATATAAGTATGCACTTTAGCTGCTCAGGTAGGAATCATATTATATCAATAATTCAGCCAAAAATATATATTTCTCCAAAGAGAAAAATACTTTACTTCACATCCCATTTACTTGGCAAAGAATATTTCATAACGCATGATAACCGTTTTGTGAATGTCTCCTGCTACTCTCCCTCGAAACTTATCGGTTGGGGTTGGAAGTTGCATATGACAGATGCAATTTGTTGCAGGTTTATAATTCCGTGGCCGTTCCGGCAGGAAACTTTCGATCCGGGACTATTGGGGCGGGTCACGGAATAGTGCACAAAGAAACTATTTTCGTGGTATAGTTTCGACTATCTGGAAAGTTGTTGGGGGATGCAAACGAGCGGAGTTTTCTCGATAGCTGCGGCGCTTTCGAGCTCCAACTGAACGTGCTGAGTCTGAGTGTCGGGAGTTTTTGATGTATGCGAACAAGATTTGTCGATTTATTTTCGAGGACGTTTCTGAGGTTCTAGTGTTATTTATTGCCTTTGTTGATAACTACTCGAAAATGCTATTAATTCAAAAAGTGTCTAGGGGATTTTGTGCTCTTCCAGACGATTATAGTTCGGCACGTATGTTCTTCCGAGGGTTTTCATCTTTTGATCTGACATTTGCCAGCAGGATGTTTTCTAAATCCGTTTTATTCTGATTAAATTCCACTTTAAATAATAATTGTGTTTACTATAAATATCCCAGGACTTCATTTCTATTTTTATCGGGGCGGGTATGTCCATATTTTAATATTGAAATCAATAGATTTGCGAATATATAACTGGATAAGTATTTTGCCTTTTGCCATAGTGTAAGATTTTATTTAATGACTTTAAAAAATATTAAAAAAGTCTGAATCAACCAACGCTATAAAAAATTAGAAGGTGTCCGTATATATTCTCCGCTTTCTTCAGTAGTAGCCAATTTCTTTATGGAAGACTTTGAAGTAAGAGCTATGATTTAAACGCAAGCAAAATTATGGTTGCTATACGTAGATAATACCTGTCGTTGTCACGATGCCCTCTATATTTTTTTAACGCTAAATTTTCTAGTTGCACCATATTATACAGTGTTTTTCCCTTGGAGTTCTATTGTTTATTTTTACCGTTTTACTAATAAAATAATTCAACTAATTTGGGGATTCTATTTTCAAATGAAAACATATTTGTATACATTTATGGAAAAGGACAGATATTGATTTCCCATAAGAAGATTTAAAAATAGAACCCATGCTCGAAGAGCTTGATTGTCTCATATTTTCCAGAAGTGTGGGTTTAATTTTATGTCAAATTTTAACGTTTCATAATATTTTACCAAGGGATACAATAATATTACATATATTTCCTTATGGATTACCATTGAATTGAATTCAACTAGATTTTATGTACAGGCCATTAATAGTTAATAATCCAAGACTTCCTTGAGTGAAATGCAAAGTATTTATTATTGTGTAAAACTTTGATAGAATCATCGACTGTCATGGTAGTACCAAGAAACCAACGGATGAGCCGAATTGATGAAGTTTGGAAATTTAGGAAAAAGATTAAGAGATTATTTTATTTGCACAAACGCTTTATAGAGGAAGGAATATAATAATATCAGCCATACTATAGCAGAAAGTTTGGTTGTGGCAAATTCATTGGTTTGCAATTTTACGGGGCGCATCGCAAGGAAGAATTTAAACTGCCAGCGTCAGAACCCAAGAACCCCACCAACAAATTACCATTGTTATGTGAGATTTCCTTTCTTAGCCCTTTCCCTTGTTTTATTTCCTAATCTTTTAAATGATCCCATTCATTTCTTAGATGATGGCAATGCGCGGCGCGCCGAACGTACAATACAGTCATAATCCAGTGAGGGATATTCTCGTCGCCGTCATTATTTCCACCCTTTGTAACACCTTTCATTGGTGCTATTCCAAGCATAATATATAATTTCGTGATGAAGGCATATAATGAAGTATTTGCAAACCAAAACCATTAATAAGCGGCTCCAGGATAATACTCCCAACTATTCGTTTGGTATTCAATACTCTGCCGCGCGTTTGTACACACTACTCAGTTGTTAATGACTCAAACTGCGCTTTAGGTGATTAATTTTCAAATTTTCATTTTCGTTATTCTGATATTTCTATTGTTTCGCGGAAAATTGGCCGGGTATTATTCTGGCCCCAGTTTTGTCTAAGTTGCGCCCAAGAGAGCTCACTCTATAAGGTCTTAAGCCCTGCCAATTCTCATTCAATTCAAAGTTTACTTTTGTGCGAAGAATTTCGTTGTTGTAAATTGTCATTCTCAACCCCAACTTTGCCCTAATTTTTAGTTTCTTTTCATGTCTCCTATTGTAAATAATAATAATTCAATAAATCTATCTTTATATATAGATATTTTATAAATGTAAACAATACATTCTACCGTTTTCTGAAATTCTTTAAATATACCAATATTTCACCAATGTTCTTTTTTTATTGGTTAATTTAGTACTCAGTACTAAGGATATCGTAGGTATCTCTTTATTTTAATTTCATCTAAAAAATCAAGTTCTTGCTTTTTATCACATATGTATATGAAAGACTTAACTTGTATTCGGTTTATGCTCATTTATTGATTCTAGTACACTCCATAGTTCGATTGTGTTGTATATGGCATTCGATATTGTAGTATTGTAATTAGTTGGTTCTTAATTTAATTCCAGGTAACAGCCCATTATGACTATTAACAAGAAATATTTTGATAAAGGGATATCAATTTTTGCTCACTATCTAACTTCACCAATTAATATAATAAAGAGAAACGAATATCTATAGCAGCGAAATAACTAAAATAGTTAAGGAGGGAAATAAGAACGGAAGAAAAGAAAGTTATTTTCTACGAATCAGTCAATAAATTAATAACGAGTAGAACTGAAGGGTGCGCCACCAATATTGCTATTATCCAGTGAAACTAGACAAAAATATTTCGATAAATGATAGATATTCCGATAATTAATAGATGTTCCTTCGTACTTAACGTATAACACTCTCCATACTAACCCCAACGTCCCTACTATTCAATAAAATCCACGAAAGAATTACCTGAAATCACGAAACTGTTAAGGTAGATATTAACCTCACCAGCTAAATAATTTCTTGAATACAATATTATAATTTTTATGAAAATCTTTCCTAGACTAAATATTTTTATTTCAGTCTCTACTTGCACGTTTTCTTTCGTTTCATTGAATTCTGTCTGAGAGTTTATTGTTGTTGTTTCTAGTTTTCATTTGCTTAGATAAAATAGCATTTGCAAAAATATTATTAATTACACTATTTGTATATTATTATTAGTGATATTTTTATTTTCATGTTTAGTTAATATCTAATAGATTTGCTGGTAAACCGTAGCTTTATTTATTTAAAGTTGGATGCAATTAGTTAGCAAATAAGTTTAGTCCATATAATACGTTATTAACAATATTGTGGCAGCATATTTTTCCATTTAACCGACTTCCTGTTTTGTGGAAATTGCGTTAATGTTAAACATTCAATTATTGGCAACAATATCGGTAACCGCAAACCGCTCTGTATATAGGGGTCCAAAGAAATAAATACTGCAAAATCTGGAGCTCGTTTTATTTTTATTTTACATAAATCACCAAAAAATGATTCCTAGGGAAGCTAGAACTCTTTAATAATGGTGCTTTAACATCGGTTTAACTCGGATATTTTTTTCTTTTAAGTGATAACTTTCTGTACATTTATTTGGTTGAATATACCCAATCATGTGACGTGAATAATATTTTTTAATTATAGTCATAAGCGTCTCCTTTAGGAGGGATATTATTAATAATATTTTATGAATAACTTTTTATATATCCAATAAGCCGTGTTTATGACTACAATTAAAAAATAATATTCACTCATAAGAATGGGTGATCCGTCAAATGCGCCCCGTCGAAACAGCACCCTCAAAACCGCCTCGAAAAATGCGCTAACCAACTCATAAGCGCCCAACAAAGTTAATTTTAGTTTAAAATAAACATTTTATTCTATTTTAAATTATTAAATGTTTATAATTGCAAATTAAACTTATATATGTCTTACTTGATGTAGTTTAGATATATTAAAATAAAGATATACCAAAATACAAAATTTGTACCATTATAATTTTTTTTAATAAGCGACTAATTACGGCTAATTATTATATTCAGGACTAGAAAATAATGTGTGTTATACAATGAATAATGACAATAACATACAAAATTAGGAAGATAGATAAGATGTAATTAAAACATTATTATAACTTATCGTCAAAAAATTATTGTCTGATAATAACTGTTATGTTTATTGAAAAGGAAATTTTGACATTAAGAGTTCAAAATTAATATTTTACAATTATTTATCAGGAAAACTATTAATCTATTAGAACTGCTTTTTATCAACAATCCTTAATCACATTTTATAATGATATGAATTACAGAATACGTTTTGTAAATACCCTAAATATTTGAATAATAGAATAATAGAATTTAAAATTGTAATAACTAATTTTGATATTATTGTACAATGATTCCGTAACCCCCAAGGATAACAACATATAAATGAAAAAGTGAAAAAACTCTGCCAGTAAACAAGTGAGATTCGTAGAAAGTTTATAGGCTTTTAAGATATTGAATAATATACAGGGAGTTTATTTATTATATTATTATTTATTTATTTATTAAATTATGTTTATGCTGGAATTCTCCTCTAGGTACATGAAATAATTATTAAATGTGGATAAAATAAGGTCATGTATTTCAGTCAAAAGTTTGTTGTCAACTTCTTAAAATAAAGTTAATTATGAATATTTTTGTTATGTTGCAATTTGTTAGAAAATTTAATAAAAAAGTGAATATTTTGCCGAAGCATCATATGTATGATTTGCCTAAATAAAGTTTTATCGTAAAGGCCCATAAAATAATAAAAAAAAAGGATTTACATTTTTTTCCACATGAACATGGAGCACTTTGTATAAATGACGTTCTAGTTGTATGTATTTTCGATCCAAAAAAACTATTTTGTTTTACTTATAAATCTCGTAGAAGGAGGGAGATAGCTTGCCCATCCTTGATAAATTGACTTTTATGTTATTTAAATACATTCATTTTAAAATAACAGTATATTGGTTTTAAAACTTAATGAGAGCCTTTTATTTAAATTACTTTTTTAAGCTTTAAGCTACGAATCTTCAGGGACGGTAATTGAATAACACGAACCCAGTTCATTATAGAACAAAATTAAAATTGCTATTTTACTTTCATCTGTACCTTAATAAAATTGTGGTAAACAATTACAAAATAATTAGTTTTACTTCAGCAACCAAATCGTAATAAGCTAAAAAAATTAAAGTCACTTAGATGAAGTATTCTATTTTAATTACTTTTCAATCCCTCTTCCGATGCTCTTTCGCTGCAGGGACCTGAAATGGACCGGGAAATATCAACCAGACTTCTTATCAAACGAATTTTTCAAATCCTTTGAACAAGTGCAGTTATTTACTGAGTGAAGTAAGCGAGCAAACAAATTCAATTAAGAGTAAATTTCATTGGTCTCCTGATCGTCTCGTCTCGTTAATAATTCTGAAACAGTTAATATTTCAATATGTTTTTTTACTAAACCTGTATGAAATCGAGTTACGAATATCAAAACGAGCTGAAAGATCGATCGAACTGACTATTTTTTACATTGTAAGTAATTTCAATTTACGTTTCTTTTGGGTGAATTTTTTTTTCATTACTTATCTAATTACTGATTGACAAGAAGAAGAAAGCATCTGGTTAAGATATAATTACAGATGAAGCCTTATATTATTTGTAAAAAAGACAATAGTATATTTTTTCTGTCTGTCATACGTAACTCTCCTCCCGAGCACATTAGTTGTGGACAAATGACTTGCGAAGGACAGTCAGTTATTGAGAATTATGCAATTATCAGATAGAAACGACTTACTGCTACATTTTGTAATTATCAGATTGAGAAATAATTAGTAATCATAATGATTGTTTCTACCCGTACTTTGAGGAATCTATCCATTATAAATGTAAAAGATAAAATATACTTTTATAATTAGTTATATTTATTTTAAAGGAAACTTTATTAGCTATATGAATGTGTGCTTTTTACTTCAACACTTTTTTTTGGAAAATATATACACAGAAAAATGACTCAAACAACGAAGAATGATTATATTTCTATATAGCAAAATTTGGGTAAATTGTCTTTTGTTCTGACACAAAAAATAAACAAAATTTTCAAATATTTCACTCTAAATCTCATTGACGTATATTATTTATGCTTTTAATAAAAATATGCACGCCTTGTTTACTTAATATCAATAGTAGTCATTGTCGAATATTGGCAATCAATATTTTAATTCTCTTAAGTCTACAGAGGCATAAGGTCATTTAATTGGCACAGCAACCTAGCCAAATTCTCCCTAATTAGATTTTTGTAATTAAAATAATGAATTTAATCAATAACCTCGTCAACTTGATTTAGCTTATAATATTGGGTAGATATAATATAGATACGCCCAAAATCTAAGTTATTCTTATGCGATTAAAGTTTGCATATGCTATTAGGAGCAAATCTTGTAGTAACAGGTGCTTTTTCTTTTTAATTGTTTGACAACTGTAAGATTTTTTTATTAATTTATTATTGCATGCATTATCTAGTGTAGATCTTGTACTTTAGTTGTACACTGTTTTTTTAATATTTTTGGTTAAATTAAGTTAAGAAAGATTATAAATAGTTTTAAGAGCAGTTAATTTGTTTGTTTTAGTTTATATATGAGTTTAAATACGTTTGTATAGAATTTTTTATACTATTGGATTAATTCTTAGAATCATGTTGGATATAAACTGCTTAATTTAATTTTAGGAATGAGTGACAATAGATGCAACTTGTTTAATAGATTTTGAAAATTCCTATCATATGAATAAGATATTATATGATTATATTATATGATTTTTTTGTTTTCAGGTACGTTCAAAGATTGACTAGATATTTGGTAAGTTACAAAAAAATTAAGTTACCTAGATATATTATTTTTTTGTTATTATGTTATTTATTTTCTATTTAATATATTTTGGGAAATATGAGTTGCTTGAATAAATAATGATTATTAATAATTGGATTTACCAAAATAAACTTCTAGCCTATGCACAGCTATTCGATATTCGATCATTTTAACTAATTTTTAAATTAAATGTTATTACTTTTTTAACACGTTCTGGCATAATTGGTAAACATATCATTATAATCAATGTTATGATAATAATCAAAATCCTGATTATAACTTAAAAACATAACAACTCTTTTTATCAATAATTCCACTTTATCTAGAATCCCACTCTTAACATATTTTTGAACGCTTTTGTATATCAAAAATTTCGAGGGGAAATTCTAAATCAGAGTAATTGCTCATTCATTAGTAATAAAATTAACCCTTTTGGTAATATGCGTTAGCTTAGGGAACCTTCGAATACGGACGAAAATCAAACGAATAACACAGCAAGTAAATATTTTTACTCTCTAAACACATTCATCTGAAAACATTACCTTTACTGTTAAAAGTTATTCAAGAGGATAATTAAAAATAAACATCACCAGAATCAAAAATAAATAAATAAAAATTTCTTTAACCCATGTACACCTGACAACCGTTCTTTAACGGACGAGAGAACACCGTAAAACCTTAACTTTCTCCTTTAGACTCGGGCCTTAGTGGAAGAGTTGCTATCTTCCATTAGATACCTATCTTTTCCATTGTTTTAAACAGATGTGAAAGTAAGTCCTGGATAGATTCCTGATGTATAATCTTTCTTTTCTTTCTATAGGATAAAGGTTTTTCTCCATTTTTTCTTGATTTTTCTTCTCAAAACTGGATGGAAGAAGTCCAAGTGCTTCTGTAAAACGAGCGGAAATATTTCACCCGCGCCAAGTGTTTTGTACCTAAAAAAGTATTTAACAATAATGAAATGGGAAGAAATAAGTCGTTTTAGTCTCACAGTATCAGCTTTTATTTTTTCATAAAAAAAAAGGATAGAACTACTGGTTTCGTAGCTCAGTAGGCCACACCTTCAGGTTCACAATACAAATTCCTGTAATTAAAAATAAAAATGAAAAATAGTTTGGTATAAAATACATAAATAAAAGTTGAGATATGAGACTAAAAGAACTTATTTCTCCCAATTTTCCTTTCATTACTGTACACTCATATATGGCAACTACAACCCACTTTTAACAATAAAGTATAATAATCCTCATATTCCAACCTAGGATTACCCAAGCCAGGTTTGTCTGCACCTAGTTTGCTTATTTTATAAAACTCTTATAGATCCAGGTACTTAAATTTATTTTATATAACCCATGTTTTTAAATGCATTCTGTTGCATTTTTAGGCTTTGTATGCATATGCAAATGGTGTACGCCTGGGTAGTTTTATGCAAAATACTGTGGTCTGCTCACAGTCGACAAACCTTTTCTTTCATATTTTATTTTCCATTTTTCCTTTGCTTTTGATGTCTACAGTTTAGGTAATAATTTTAACACGGCTCACTGTAAGGTCCATCCACGGATGTAGTTCTCTAAAAAGTATGAAAAGTAACCATAAAACATTTTGCATTACATTTTTATCCTATCATCGAATTTATTATAATAATAAGCGATTTCTGTTAAGTTTTAAATATTATAATCACTGATAATAAAACGTTTAAGCATCGGCGTAGATCATTAAACGTACATAAACATTCTAATGCTTACATAGTATATATATTTGACAAAACTTTTCCGAAATAGATGGTTTCGACTCTCCTGGTGTTTCAGGTTCTTTTTAAAAACGTGTACCTTCTAACGAACGAACTAAATAAATGAAAGCTGCTTTGGAAAGGAGTGCGGTAAGTGTTTTAATTTTTAGTCGCTAAAACACCTGCATAATGATTAAAATATATTAGCGCATTTTTAATTACATCAGTGCTAACTAAGCGCGCTTTATTAAATTTTGCTGCAGAGACTTGGTAAAAGAGCTTAAATTAGTTTTTTAGCGCAGTAAATAAAAGACAATTATTAAATATTTACCAATCTAATTTACTAAATAGAGAAATAGGAAAAATATATTAAATTATTTGTTTTGATCTCTTATTATCCAAAATGCATTAAGCGGGAAACTTTTATATTTACTTACTAAGTGTCGTTACACAAAATTATTTCTTTTATTGCAATTAAATTTTAAACACTAATGATATTTACGTAAAAGCAACAACCATTGAGTAATTTATTCAATCCAGCAACTTTTTCTTTTTCTCTTCTATCCTATTTTCCAATTCCCATTTTCATTTTGGTACGTCGGTAAATGCCACACTCACTTCGTCATTGTACGATTGAAACAAAGGGAGAGCGAGAAGACAAAAAGACGTCTTTAACTGCCCCCTAAGACGTCCCGCCAGAGGCTCAAAACAAAGTGTTTCGTCTCGACGTCACCAGTAGCGTTACTCACAAACTACGCCATTTCACATGATTTCATTCGATTAAATTCATAGTGCAGAGTTTTAGACTTATTTGGAGTTTGAATAAAAGGACTAGTTTCGGCTCGATAAAGTTTTCATCAGACCTAGAATTTATGTTAATTATTCACCTACTAACAGTAAATACAATTATGATTATTATATGAAACTGGGAGAGAACTATATTCCTATAACAGGTTGAATTAACATGTTAGAAAATATCACAAAATGAGCAGAGAGAAGTACTGTGATTCGATTCCAGGAGACCGAAATTTCAAGAAAAGCAGGATCCAGCACAAAATGAAAATAATAAAATTCCAATAACAAATGAGCAGCCACCAGAATCCTTTTAAATGAATGATTACGTGCCTTTAACTATTAACTGTAAATGAGTATTTACATTATATTACGATGAATGAACATTTTTAACAATAATTTTAATACTTTAAAGATAAAATTTTATAGAGAAGAAGCTCCAGTATTTTTTATTATAAGGCAAGATTTTCATTGAATGAGAATTTTAAAGAACAAAAAAAAAACGATTTTACATTAAAAAAACTTATATGTATCGGTCGGTTATAAATTGATAATTACTTTTTGCTTGCTTTAAATATATGTTATTTCACTAAAAATTGTGACTGTCAAAATTGCCAACACCTAAACAATATTAAATTGTCATACTATTGTAAAGAAAAATAAGTTATATTTCAACAAATTTTACTTTGTTTCATTTTTAAATTTTATATTATATTAAAAATAAATATATCTGCTGCTCTTGTCTAATAAAAAAACCTTCTTCACAACACTTTTGGAATATTTCCAGCAATTTCTATTTCTATTTCTAATCAATGTAGTTTTTCTTCCTATTGGAGATTTTCCTAGAACCTTAATACTTTAAAGTCATTCTTTGGGTTATTAACCTGTTGACTATGGCATTTGTCTCTTGCATGCCCTGATTACAGCCAACATTGATTGTTCAGAACATTAAAAATACTTTATTTTTATTTCTTTAGGGCTGATTCTTTCCGAGTTCTGAAATCAATAATTGTCACTTTATTGTCGAGTAATTGTTATGACAATTGTTGTAGTATCTTGGGCGAACTGACGAATTAGATTTTTCTAATATAAAGTGGAGTATTATGAAATCTATATTGCACTTTTTATCTTTTTTTGGCGAAAAATGTATAACCCAATAACTGTTACTATTGGATAACCATTGGCTAATATTTTTTTGTGTAAGTTAATAATCGTCATTACCTGGTTGCGATTCCATACGTATACTTTCGGTTATAAATAATACATTTTTTCAATTATAATAAACCAGCAACAAATAGTCAATTGCTTATCTGAAACATTTGTTTAAGTAACAGCAACTAAAGTTTTTGTTATAAACATAATCATCATTTAAATGATGCTACAATGACTACTGACATCTGTTGCACATAATTATATTTATAGTACTCTTAGTTCTTAAAATAATTGATAAATGTTTTACCATATAAAAATAATACTCTGTCTGTTTCATTTATTCGATAAACTATTTAAACTGATAATTAATGAAGTGATGGCGACTGGGACCTCTACCCTGTTTGTTTATTAATTTATTACAATTTTGGATGTGTGACAATGATGCTGTTCTCCATGTTACTTAATTATAAAAGTAACAAATCTATCTAAATTATTATAATAATTTGTTTCATATTTTTCATCAATGGATATAGCAGTCATAACTTCGAGCTTTACCATCTATTATGATTCAATTTCATAACATTTTTAGAATAGAAACGCCACTGTCTGAAAAAGACCATCAAGACGTTAAATTAGACCCAAGAATAAGAATATTCCCCTGATCCCATTTGTTTCGTGAAAAAAGGGATTTATCGTGTCTGATTCTCTTTAATGAGAATAGAGAAATGGTTTAAGACAAACAGGTTTTGCAAAGGTACTTACTATTGTAATTGAAAATTACAAATTTTTTCATCTAAAACGGTATTTTGTATATTGTTTTTTCTTTTTTATGCTTAATAGAATCGATTGATTATTAAATATGAAATTAAAACAAAAAAATATAACTTTTGATTTGTTCGTGCATAACTTTTACCTTTTATATTGACGTCAGTTACTTGCGGAGTGAAGAAGATATTATTAAATTTCTAGATGCCTGTACCAATGTAATTATTATACACTGAAAGATGGAGGACAGGGATAAATGTGGATTAATCATAACTAATGATTTTGTCTTACAAATACGATTTACAATAACAATAAATAATAATAAAATTCCAGATTGGTATACAGCCAAATATGATTTCGATGTCTATTTAAGGTGAAAGGCATTTTTTTACCGGTAAATCTGAGGATTGGCAGCAAAGCGACATTATCTAAAAATATAGGCAGTCAAATGAAGAAAATGAAGAAATTAAGAGTTTTAGAGGAAAGAACAATAAAAATATCCCCGTCCACTACACTATAAAGGTCCAGCAGATCTTGGCAAACAATTTTCCAAAAAGGAAGTTAATCCTTTAGAACTTGTATGTCATACCACAATAGTGCATAATGTAATACATTAAAATTGTTGTATAACTTTTAGAAATTAAGAGTTAGGTTTCTAGTACAATTACGTATCTAATTAGTATCGACTAACAATCAAAAAAAATGTCTGCATGTAAATGTAATTAGGAAAAAGCACCCTTTTATTAGATTATTCTTTGAGGTATGATTGGATGACGCATTAATATGATCGAGGCTTGTATATAGTCATATATCGTAATACAATGGAAAAAATCCTTTGTGCTTGACAAACACTAGATTTGCAAAATAACTTGCGTTCTAGAATTTATTTTACTATTTTTTCTCTGTTTGAATTATTCGCTATTACAATGAAATCATTGTTATATCTTTTACATAATATGGATCCGTATAGTATGCATTATTTCTGAAACTAAACATATTTTCAGAAAATCCGCTAATGCGTTGATTCAAATGTAATTCCCATCAATTCCTGTAACTTATTTATTTTGTTTTGAACGATGTTTTTTCTATTCCTTGTATTCTTCAATTTTTGGATTCTATGTAAAAAGCCGGTTTCAAAAATGTTCCACATTCAGGGTGTCCCACGACGATTAAGACAAGTAATATATCAGAATTGGGCAGTAGTAGAGAATTATAATTTTGGGGGTGTAAATTAGAGCAAATGTTGCATCTTTTCTTGTTATTGTGTTACCAAATGAGGTATTTGTTTTTGGTCACGTGACGTCGCAACAGGTTGTCCCATTAATAATTTTGAATGCGACGTCACGTGACCAAAAACAAATACCTCATTGGGTAACACAATAACAAGAAAAGATGCAACATTTGCTCTAATTTACACCCCCAAAATTATAATTCTCTACTACTGCCCAATTCTGATATATTACTTGTCTTAATCGTCGTGGGACACCCTGTTTATTGGGTCTAAAATTCATAGTTTAAACGGTACATCAATTTTTATTATTATAATATATAATATAATCACAAATGTTTTGGAATAAAAGAAAAATAGTCAGAATAAATTTCAATCTTCAATTCCAGTATTTCAGACAAAACTAAAAGAACCTACAATCCAATTTGTTTATGGAAATTGATCTATAGCATGTTTAAGTAAACAGTCGACCATTGAGCGAAATATAGGGAATTTCAATAAACCGATGCATTCGCCAAAAGGTACTTAGGGCCAATCTATTCGAATCCAGAAATAGGTTTATGTAATTTTCACTTTAGTCACTAAACATCTGGCACTCGTCAGTGGCGTAGTGTACCAAAATTTCCGTGATAGCTGTAGGCCTTGCAGCTGCCAAAGTAGTAGTAGTAGTAGTATTATTTTTTCTAAGGGGAAATGTATTATACACACGAGCAAGTAGAGCTTCATGATCTTGGGGTACGCAGGTATTTGGTTACACTATTTTTGTTCGGTTTTAGTTTTCTTCAATGACTTTTTTCTAAATTTTTTGCATAGATAATTATCCGATGAATTCTCTTGTCTTTCCACGTGTTTCTACTTTTCATCATCTGTTCTATGATATATGTTAGTTGAGTTTTCAATTGTCCCTTTAATTCGAGTTTACAAGACTGAGGTTTTATGAATTAAACTGGTGTGTTTCGAAGAGTCAAGTTGTTTGCAATACTTGCATGTGTCACTATCTGTAGCTATTTTCATTTTCCTTAAGTCACCTCTAAAGTTTCTTCTTCCGCTCCGAACCTTTAGCTCAAATAAACTCAAATTAATAATTGTAATTCAAATTTCATTAGCTTATTTTTTTTATGTACCTATTCCTTTAGATTGCGTCAATGTCCAAATCTCGAAGATTATTCTATTTCTGTACCAGAGTTACACACGAAATGATATTCGTTTTGTCTTTGTTATCTTAGCAATTTCATCCATATTTTTTTTGTATTATCTAGGTTTTTCTATCAAAAATCTACAAAAGAGTTAAAAAATTAAAGGAAAAAAAATTAAGTGTACGTATCCACCATTATTTAAGTGTAGGCCATGTATCATCTAGAAGGAAATTCTGTTGGAAAGGAGTGTGCTATTCTTCGCCAATCGAAAGAAAACTAACTTTGATACATACAACATTGGTGTCAAATAAAAGGACGTTACTTTTTTAAACTCATATAATTTTGCTTATCTGAGCCATTTCATTCACTGCCATAGAAATTTAAAAAAATGACGTAATTTAATACTCTATATAAATAACTCCTACATATAAAATTTGAATCGGTTAGTATTTTTTTAAGATATAAAAAACTTTCACCTCCTTTTAAAGGAACCTACTACCCTTATTATGCATTTTCAGACATATGTTTATTAAGCATTAACATTTTTTGATATCTTATTAACCCTAAATAATTAGTCAGGGGTTTATACCTTTTATATAATGTGTCCCAAATGAACAAAAAAAAATGGAAAAAATATCTTTAATAAAAAATTTGTTTCCGAACGATATAGAACAAGATTGACGAAATAATTTTTTTAGAACTTATTTCTTCAGTTATTGATTTTCGTAATTGTAAAAGGAGAGAAATATTTCTAATAAAAAATAGCAAACTACCTACGCCTTCTTTTACTCCTGATACATCGTACACGCTAAATAATATATAATAATACGAGTTTTTCTATTTTTGAGAATAATCACATGCAGTTTCTGCAACATCAAAATAGGCGAAATTCCTATTTAAATATCTAATTAACATCCTTACTGAAGATTTTATTCATTGTAATAAACACAAATGATAAAGTTGCTAATTAGAATTGGTATATTGATAATATATTATATATTAAAAATATTTTATTAGTTAACTAGGTTACAGATTAGAAGTCAACGTACAACAAAACAATAATGCTTGTAAACATTCTCACTTTCTTTCATTTGTTTTATAGTGAATATATCATTTTTTGTCGTAATTACAGCAAGAACTTTGACCATAATATTTAGTCTGAATTTCTGAATTGGTTAGTAAAATATTTACTCTGCTTTAATTAAAATTACTTCTAGAACCACTTTTGAAAGAAACTTATGGTAGGTTTTTGTCTAAAATCTTGCATCCAACATTAAAGGCCACCAAAGACAAGACGTTTTTTTTTACTTCAGCGTTCGGGCTTAGCTACATATTAGTCTAAGGCTTTAATTACAATAATTACTGCCTTTGATGAATACCAATATTTACCGTTATTTTTTAATTAACTCGTTTTACCTTTTCCTCATTTCGTCGGATGTTTTAGAAGCGGCAGGAACTACTTAATTTTACGCATTGCAAATTAAACCAAAACTGAGAAAAAAAACTGAAACAGAAAAAAAGAGCCACCGAGAAACGAGCCAGGAAAAAGTGCCATCTAACGAACTTCGTTAACGGAGCAGAAAGAAAATGTTAATCAGGCCGGTGCGGCGGCGAGTTGTTCGCTACGCCTATAAATATTCATGGCCTAAACGAGTTGTAGTGTCATTTGAATCATTTAAACATTCAAAACTACTTCCGTAGTCCTAGTCGTAGCGTATATAGGCGAGTTGTGGCCGCAATTCCGAAATAGCTTATGCAATCGAAAGAACAAAGAAGTAGAGCAAATTGATACAAACTAGTAAATAAACAATAGGCTCATCACATTCGTTAGGAAGTGTTATTTGAATAACAAATAGAAAATAGCTACTTATGGTTTAATGCTATAGATACTTGTCATACAAATCTCTGAAGCTTTACTAATACGTTTAGTTTTAGAATCACTAGTAAGAGTTTCTTTTTTACTTTTTTACTGATATGCTTATTCCGGCCTATACTGGTGACCCTTTAAGTTCAGTATTGGTTTTATGGCCCACAGGATTGTCGTCGATATTTTAATAGATATAAAAGATTTGGAGGTTTTAATAGTTCTTGATTGTGATAATTATCATTATTTTTATTTGGTGAATATTATTATTATTATTATTATTATTATTATTGGAACAAGATAAAATTACCACGAATATCATTTCCACCCATCTTTGATCCGATACTAGTAGAGCCGTAAAATACACCTTCAAAAGTAATAAAAAGACTAAATATTTTTTACGGAGTAACAATGTAACCTCGACAATAATTACACACTCATTATAACTTTAACATAGCAAGTTAAGGTTATAATATATATATGTCACAAATACTATACTATAAAAATATATAAAACATAAATATTTTGCACTGTTTCTGTTATAAATAAACTGTTTCAAATGAGACTCCGTAATTTTAGAATGCTGCAATAATAGTATATTCTGTAGAAAGGTTAGAATGAAAAAAATTCGATAGGAGTGGAACATTACGAACGCGAGGGCCACCAAGCGTGAGGATCCACGAGTAAGAGTTTATTTTCTCCACGACCAGAAATTCACTCGATTTTTCACTCAATATTTAAAATAAATTAAAAATAAGGTTATCGATATTGTCGAAAATAGATTATTACAACACCATTTGCATCTGAGTTTTGACATCCATGGTTGTCGATATTGTTTATAATAATTACGGAATATATGACTTTTCTGACATTTTTTTTTTAACCGACAATATAGTAAATTACCCATTTCGTGGAATTCCCACGGTATCTAAATTTAAATGGAGAACCAACAAAAATTTTAGATTTATAAAGTTGACTCTGGGCTTCTGTTATGAATTCATAAGGTAATTTCTCTAGAAAATGTTACTGGAAACAGGTAGCGATTTTGAAAGTATATCACCAGAAAATATTGTAGATTGTGAGAAATAGTATTATTAATTTATTTTAATATGTTATTATTTCTTAATTGGCATTCCTAGAAAAATTATAATGTGCAACACGTGCTAAAAATAATTTTCTCACTTTTGTGATTACGGCACTCACCCAAAGGCTGGTACACAAATTGTCTCTCTTTGACAATATTAAAATTATCAGTGATTAAAAAAATTCAAAGGCGAATCCAAATTCATAATAGTTAGTACTGACCTTAAGAAATCAAGTGACTTAGTTCTATACGCACTTCCAATAAGACACAGAAATGTCACAAGCAAACACCATTCTCTTTGTAATTAAGAGGATTTCATTTTGTATTTTTGCTCTGGTTTGTATCATATGTCATTGTCAATATTTTTTTATAAAAAGAGATTTCAATGATTTTTACAGCTTCAAATTTAAAATTTTAAACATATCTACTTTGACTGGCCTAAACGTTAAAGAAAAGAAAATGAGTTAAATGGTTACATATAATTTGGTCCATAAACAAGCGTTGTAACCAGAAAACGGGTAGAAATGGCTGCTTCGCAGTTAAATATATTCAAATTGTTATTGTTTATTTGGTCAGAATATACTGCAAATTTATATGCTTATTAAATATTCAGCTGCAATTCTGGAAAATAGTATTGTTTGATTAAAACAATGAATGGGTTTAGTGGAGGATTTCAAAATTAATTGAGATCATAAACCGTAAATAGTTCATAAGCTGGTAAATATTCGAATTTTTGCGAGTTTTTCAAAACATGAAAACGGAGGTTTTTCATAGACATATTATTTTCAATTTAGTCATGTAAAAGATTGCTAATCTAATTAAAAATATGCGGCGATAGTAAATTCCACACCAAGACTACCTGATCTCTTAATCATACAGGTAATTTCCACACCAGGCAATAGGAACATATTCGTCATTATATATTTGAAATGAGATTAGATTTATATATATTTATTGAAAAATGTAAATTTAAATATAGAAACACATGAAATTAAAAAATACCCTTTACATAGCATAGCTTGACTTAATAAAAATTTAAATGAATTTATTTATAAAATAAAAATAAAGTTGTCTTTTAATCTAAATTTATTATTGGTACTTGATAGGTGACTTAAGGGTTGATTTTTGCTAGTTTTAAAATTATGTTCCGAATTTCAGTTCAATATTCACAATTTTTGGTTTTTCCAATTTTTTTCAAAATTTTGAAATTATTGATTTTTGATCATCCTTTAAATGTCCTAGTTTGTTTTCCCAGGCATATAGGTTTTTATTAAAATTGATATCTTTTTCTGCCACCGCCAAAAAAAAACTTTATTAATAAAAATTGTTCTTCGATAAGAACAAGTCTGACATGTATGATCCATTTTGCATTTTATTCAAGAAATTTTGAACGTAAACTAAAGTTGTGGCTTCAATTAACTTTTACACATGTTTTTGTATCAATAAAGAGAGCAAAGAGTAGTACTAACATTTCTAAATTAGAAGAAATCAGAAACATACCTAAATTGTGAAAAATGAACTGAAACTCGGGTTTTAGGTCAAACATATTTCAAACCACTGTTTTTTTTAACTATTTCCATACATGAGATATGTATAACAAAATTAATTATCTATACTTTATTTTTATTCAATCGACTGTGAGTACCTGAAGATTTTAATTTGGGAGAACCCACCCTCTACCTTTCAAAGTTCGGTGTCCATTTTACCTATGGGATTACGTTCCCTTCAATTTATCAAGCTCATTAAAGGACTATTGGTGTGCAATTTACCTGTGCCAAAAAATATGTTTATAATACCGTCAAAACAGAATAGAGGCCCTGCAAAAATTGTATTTCTGTTTTAATGTTACATGGTGTCCGAAAATTTGTAGAGGGATTTGCCTAATTTCCAACCTCTAACTTGGATTTTTAAGTCTCCACTGCTCACGAGAGAGAAAGAAGGTTGTCCGCATTTCTGTGCCACATTCAATTCTGAGTGGACTGTGGCATTCCCTGCCGGAGCTGTCGACAACACGAGGTGTTGATATAATACGAGTAGGAGTGTTTTAAAAATGACCCTGAATAAATTGTAAAATATTAAAATATATTTTATCTAAATAATTTACATGGCCCATAAAATAAGAGTGCATTTGTTTTAGAGTTTTAGAATAAAGGCTTCCTGAAATTCGTGGGAATTTCCATGTACAAATTATTACGTTAGAATTTAGATATTCCAACTGGATTTGATATACTAAAACGCGTTGTTGTTGTTTGAATTGTTCTGTCATTAGAAAAATATTGCGATGGACTAATCAGTCATATAATCATCCATGAGTTTTCTTTCGATATTAACTTTAAGTTTGTAAAAAACATCTCAATTTAATTAGAGTCTGATACCTCTTAAAAATTAAACGCAACGCCTATGTTTGGCTAATGTGTCACATTTTATTAGTTACTATAGTAGTTACATTATACTTTAATATATATTTACTCTTCTTGTCTTATAAAACACAAACCCAGGACAACTTGGAACCTTTTGCACTTTTGAAATTGAATTACTTATTTTCTCGTAATTCATCTCTTTTAAATGAAACCTAAACTTTACTTATATTGTGATTCTGGTACACTAATTATAATATTTCTTTATAAAATAATAATTAGGGATAGGTAGTATGATTTAAACAATAGAAGCAATCAAATAGGTTTATACTTTGACAAGCATTTGCTCTTCTTATAAAATAAAATAGCGTAATGTAATTTTTATGCAACCCGTAGTTGTTTCAATCTTCATATGATTTACATAATGAACTTGTTATGGGATAAATCTAGTTATTTTATTAACTTGCTTTTAACGTGCTAGAATTTAAGGAAATATTGCCTCGAATTAAATTTTAAATTTACTTCTTAGAGAAAAGCCATATTACTACATACTACAAAAATGTAAATAATATTCATCTGCACATATAAAATATGAATTGTCTATAAAAATTTGCCTTAGTGAACGTTTCTAAAGACACCTGTATACTGAAAGGTTGGTTTTTCTGCTCTTAATTAGAAAATTCTATATTTGGTTCTTATGGCATGGCAAAAACCACTTCAAACCTTAAAATTATTTCCAATTACATAGAATAACCAAATAATTTTAACTTTCTGATCGGTCACATAATGGAAATTAAATGATTTTTCGCCATTTACAGTTATTTTCACTTTATAAAACACAGAGTATAATTAAGAGAACTCAAAACCCTCAAACCGATTTTTTTTTCACTTATAATACCACTAGTGCCTAAATTATTTCTGTAATTATTTCTATAATAATTTAGGCACGTGGTATTCGGTAAGAAAATTTTACACCATAAAATTTCAAAACTTGACAGACATGAATTAAAAATAACACCGTCAAGTCGTTATGTCATGCGCATATAAGCGCTTCTATAGGTCAAAAAAATTTCCAGTGTAATTTCGTCTAGGGTACCCACCAAGAGAAAAATTTCCGGAAATTTTTGTGGTTGCCATAGAAACCATTTAAAATAAAAGCATTTGATTGGTTATAAAATAGAGGTGTAAAATTTTCATTGAAATATATGTATGTATGACTTTGACAGAAATTTACTGAACCCTGTATACTTATTAGTATTTGTAAGTCGTATTTTAACTTAAATGAAAATACAGTTTATCAAAAATAAGTTTCAGATTCCTATAGTTTACACGTAATTATCGTTCTTTACATGCGAATGGTGAAAACTCTATGATAATAAATCTTGAATTATACCGTCAACACTGAAATTATAACTTGTGGATGTTTAGTATTCGTCGGACGTAGAGTATTGGTTTAACCTAGAAATGGAATATAGTTTCCGAAACCATTCTAAATTATCTGGTCTGGTTTGACCTGACGTTTCTCTATACGATCTAATAATTGTTTGGAAAAATATTGTAATAAGTGATATTTTTTTAATTTTTATTAGAGGTCGGGGTAACATTTTAATTTTAAATTTTTAATAAGGTTCAATATTCATGCTGAACATTCTTTGGTTCACTGGTGAAACTTGATAAGGATATTTAATATCAAATATGCAAACAACATCTGAATATCTCGTGAATGGAAAAGGGAAATATAAATATTTTTACAAATATCTACAGATTATTACAACACACGATTGATGGGATTGGCTAAATTCTAACGTTACGTAGATTGGAGCACGGAAATCAGCACTCGTTTTAAGTATATTTAAAGTATACCATATAAATTTAGCTATATTTTAGTATTAACAATTTTGGTTAGACTCTCTGTTTTTAATAACGAACCAGTAAATTGTAATTTTGTTTTACGTTCAAGCGCGACTTTCTTTTTTATGAAATATCTTTTTTCCAGTGGATCGATGGTAATAAAAAAAGCATTATTCTAATTGGCAGTAAAGATCTTTATGATACCCAATAAAATTTCAAAGCTCTCTTTGCTTGCCTTGGCAGGTTGAAGAAGTTTAATTATGTATTATTACACAGATTTTCCATATAATTCCCCTCCGCAAAAACCGTAGACTTAAATTTATGATTCAATTTAAATGGTTTATTTGAATAATACGAGGAATTTGTTCATTTTATGAATAATAGTCATAGGGTCTGTGTTATCAAGATTTTGGGAAAATTAATTTAGGAATTTCGAAATATTTTGAATAATCTATAGGGAAACTCATTTTCACTTAGAAATGCTTTAAAATTTCTGATATGTGAATAATTTTGTATTAGTTTAACCCATTCCATTAATTATTACGAAATAATACAAGTTTTCTAATTACCACGACTTAAAATATCATTTTTCTGTCACTTTAAGAGGTACTTTTTTTTAATCTTTCTCATTCAATTTGTATATTGAGTATAGATTATTTATTTTAATTTTGAAATATTTTTACTATTCCTATAGAAAAAAATATTTCAACACTTTAAAATGTCCATTATGCAATACATAGAATCGTCCAGGCCTTTTAATCACAATTATTTATGTGTAATAATGATTATAATTTTCAATTATTACTTCATAAAAAACAATTTCTTTTATAAATGCTTATAGATAATTTAAGTAAAAGGTATGTACAATGAACGTAAAATGAAATAAACTTTTTATTTCTAATGGCAGAAACAAATATTGACTGACGGGTACAAACGATCCAATCTAAATTATAGCGAGTAAAATTACATTAGGTACATTCTTTTTAAACATTTAGTTGCCTCTCTCTCATAAATTGTTTGTTTTTCCTTCCTTTATTCTAAAAAACATCATTCCTCTAACAATCCAATTATCATTGCAATCATTTTTGATAATCGACTTAGTAGCATTAATGTGTTTTATCTTTCATTTCATTGGAATCTACTTTTTGAATTATTTCGTTACTCAGAAGCTATTAGGAGACACATCCCCTAGTTTTTGCGGCAGTGACTTATAATGCCATCTTGTATTGAATCTTGGATGATTCCAAAAGATGAAATTATTAATCTGTACATATAGAAATACGAGGGCTGCTGCTTTAATTTCGGTATGTAACACCAACCGTAGTTATCTGATGTTTAAGATATAAGACACTTGTTGTGATAAGTAAAAGTGACAGAATAGAGTAAAGAGAGCTAGCCGTTCGAGTACAATCTCATTTTTATATATATACAAGGATAAAATAAGGTGCTACAAATAGTTGATTATTTAACTACATAAAATGTAAAATTAATGCCCGATCCTACATACAGCCCTGATCAAAATCAATTGCGTGGTCAAAGGTTTCCAAGCCCAGAAGGTACATTTGAAGCGTTTTAAAATGTGGAGATAAGTGCGTGCTATCATCAGATTGGAAAATGTTATGACAGTTGATTTATTCACATGAAAAAGTACATAGATTGTTAAGTCAAATATTTGAAAAGTCATTTTTTGAATTTTTATCAAAATTTTTGTCAAAATCTCTTAATTTTAATACAAAAAAATTGCGTCTTACAGTACAAAAACTCAACACCTTGTGTTTCTATAATAAATAAAGAAATAATATTTTTAATTCCCCAAATGGTCCTATTTTGCAAGAAGTTTGTAGATTTATATAATTTTGTTTAAACTTTTGAAGTATTCTAATTACATATATTGTCAATGCAGTATTTGGTGGTTTAGAAAGTGTATTATTTTTTAATTTTATAGAAAATGAAATTCGAATTGTGTATGAAAATATAATTTATTAAGTTAAAATTAATAAAAATAGATCGAGCGACAAATAAATGTAAATGAAATAAAAACAAGAACATATACATAATAAACAGTTTATATATTGCAAGTTCTGGATTTAGCTTTTATTCTATTTATTCTTTAAATTGGAATATACATTTTCCAATTATAGCTTAATTTACAAATAATTTTAATAATCAACCAGCATAAGCTCCATGATATTTGTTGTGTGTGTTTTTTTCTATTTTCTATAAAATTTGCTATCAATTATTAAATTATTATGATCATAAAAATGACCTAATTTTACCTTTATTAAAATTAAATTTCCTCAATACATATAATACAAAATTATTTGAAATCTATGATTTATATAAACTATATTAGAACATGATTTCTAATTTTTTAGGTTTAATATAAATGATTCCAATCTTGATGGTCAAGTCAAGCTCGGAGAACCGATATTCGGTCCCGAGGTTCCAGGTTGGAATCCTGGCATGGGTTTGTAGATTTGTTATTGTCCTAAATTTTAGAATTTCATTTCATATTGATTGGTCAGTTGGTAACAAAGACCAGTGCCAATAAAAACAAAATTCTTGTAACTAGCCTTGGGAACTTGCAGCTCTTTTGACATATTTGACTTTATGAAAGGTTTCTAATTTTTTTCTTATTTTATATTGTTTATATAAAACTCAAATATTTAACTTTAATACCATACTTCCTTGAGAAATATTTATTTATAATACAATTTATCATATATTATGAAAAATTTAGATACAATATATTTATAGATATTGTTTATATCACATCTCAAGTTCAAGCTCATTATTTTCGTGAACTTCTTTATAAATATTTCTAGTTTAGAAGCAAAAATAATTGGATTTGATACTTTACCGAAACGTTAATAAAGTTTGGTTCCATTTTGCTCTCGAAGAAATAAACCGTTCAATATTTTACGTACATTTATAAATAAGTTCAACGAGAAGACGGAGACAAAAGAGTCACAAATGGAGAAATCTTTTACCTTGGCGACCAATCTCATCACTTTTTTCAGAAACTGCCTGACTACGTAATAGAAAGCCATCGACATCGACGAGTAAAGAAGAAAAAGATGAATTATGGATTGGAGGTAAACGAATTTTTGAGGAAGACGGCCTTGTTTAATTCATTGTATTACTTTTCTCAATTGTTAAGAGGTCTCGGATAAGTCTGTACAAGGTATCCCAATTTATATTGTTTTAATACATTTTTCGATTGCTTACTATACTAGAGCAAATTAGTGTTCGACTTTGCAATAATAAAAAACTTATTATTGTGTATATAACATGAAAAAACGTTCTTGATTCAAAAAGAAATCATTTTTCTTTAGCAGGAATTATTATTCCTTTGAATAACTGTCATTATTATTTGTTTTTAAATATTCAGTTAGTGATTTATTTCTAATGATAAGAATCCCAGCAAATTTAAAATGTATTCCATTTTTTATAAACAAAGGTTATGAACAACGCTCCTTATCAAAGTTCTTGAATTGTACCTTATATTCACAGTATATTTCCAAGAATATTACAATAAACCTCTAATTTAACTTTTATTAAGATTATTTTAAAGATTTAAGATTGGTAACTAAACATATATCAAATGAAGAAATAATACTTTGTACCTTCACATCATATAAATCTTTACACAATAGTTGGGAGAATTTTCCAATATATCGTTCTTTACTTTTACGTACAAAATATTTTTTTCTGATTTTTAAAAACAATCAACCCTGTAGCTCAGAACAAAGGTAACTGCGTTGGCGGGTGTATTGTCAATAAAAGCTAGCAATTTAGTTTGGAAATTGGAAATGGAAAATATGCAGATGTCGAGTACCTTTATTCATTGAAAAATATATTTTTAAGGGCACCGGAAGTTCCAATTACAACAATTTATTTTATGGTAATCACCATTGTTAGGACTGCAAAACGCGGCAAGCCCCATTTTGCTTTTTTCCATTTTGCCTTCGAACATTAAATGAAACCTTTTACTTTGATTTTTACGATACAATCAAAGAAAAACGATGTTACAAAGTTAAATCGGCCTCCTTCAGTATTCTGAATTCATCGAAGCGTTTGTCAAATTCGATAAACGTAGCTTGTATTTTAGGTATTGTGAAAAAATAAATGGAGGCGAAAACATATCTTTTATAAATAATCCACAATAATTATCCAAGCTTTCCAGAGCTTACCAAGCCAACATGCTTTTTAAAGGCTAATTTCAGATTTTTGTGAACCAAGAAACAATCTAATTATTTATAATTATAATTTAAAAAATATAAAGGCCATAAATTGTTTCTTATATTCACTAACAAAACCTAAACAAATAGTTTCTATGCGACCATTAGTGGAATGTATTAATTCTAAAATCATTTTTAATAATAGAATGTAAACATTCTCACTCTTGAGATAGAATAGTTATTCTGAAACACTTGCTTCTTATGTGTTTTGCGTATATTGTCATTCTATAACTAGCGATAAAATGAATATTCCCTGATGGTTCTAAACACTATCGATAGCCATGGATGTCACAACTGTCAATGTCAAATATAAATGCCGGCGCCCTAATAACAATTTTAATTTAAATAAAATAATTAGTGAAACATTGAGTAAATTTCTGGTCGTGGAGAAAATATAGTCTGTTACTTGGTTAGAATAACAAAATTCGATTTCACTCGTATTGAATTTTTTTCATTCTAACCTTGTTACCGAATATAAAATTATGTACATGGTTGCTACGTATTAACATTGACATTATTGAAGTCTCGTAAATGGTAGAAATTAGAAAGTCGATTATGAGAAAAAATTAATATATTCCGATTATCTCCGGATATAACCAAAAAACTCAATGAGTACGTTTTTTTTAAATAAACAATTCGGGACACCTCAATAAAAAAAACTTAAAATATAATAAATATATTTTTATATAACTTCTGTAAATAAGGCAATAAGGCGCTATTACAACATTTAATACAAATTATTGCCCATTTGAATTATGACAGCGCCATAATTGTTTTTAAAACAAAAGAAAAACTTTTAGTTTTTGTTTAAGTTTAAGTTCGCCTATCATACATTTTTCCAAAAAATGATTGATTTTGTCAGATATCTTCCGGAATGATCAGAATTATTTGTGTTTGAGTATATCATATAATTTATTTTCTAAATTTGCTACTTTTTTCCGACTTTTTAATTTCTTCTATTTTACAAGATAGCATTAATGTCTCTATTAAAAAATATTTGGTTACTTCTCGTTTAAGCAATACAGTCAGCTTACGAATTGGTAGAATTGGTCAAAATAATATTAGTAATTCGTAATTTTCATTCTTCGGCAGTTAGTCAGTGTTTTTAACATTTGAAAAATGGTAAATATGATATATATGATATATATAGATATAGTCAAAATTAAAAACAAGCAGATATTTTTTAAACAACTCTTAATAACGATAAGTATGTGGAATGTATTTATATTAATTTATTTATCTGTAGCAGTTTTAGAAAAATAGAGTTTTTTACTTAATTAAATATCCAAATCATATTAAATTAAATTGTCATGCTTAAATTATGCAACTCTAAATCCCGCTTTAAAACTTTTCGGTATATAAAATTTCATAAGATGGATTATTATCTTTTTATTACAAAATAATTGTTTTGTTATAACACTTATTTATTACTAACGTGATCGTAAACATCACAAAGAAATTGCAAAATGCAATAATGAGGTTGAATTTATAAATTTCTGTGATCTGTTACAATATTAATAAAAACACGACAATATATAAATATCATTCATGTGAAATAAGTCACAATCTTCATTTGTTATGGTACATATAATAATTTTAAAACTGATATAAATGATGACTGAAGAGTGGGGATAAAATATCATATTTTGTCAAATGGGAAGTATAAATTGTCATACTCAGTAACTCTTAATTTTAAAATGTTTACAGACCACGTAACATATGTTGGTATAAGTCACCCTAGCTTCCTTATATTACTTAACTTCTTTTCTACAGGTTGGTGACGTTGAACTTACAGATGGATTTTTCTTATATGCCGAGCGGGTAGCACGTGAGTTCTTGCAATAGCATTGATTGACGAATACCAGACGTGTTGGATTAATAAAAAAAATTTAACTAGCCAAATATCATCTACTCTTAGGAAGTAGCTCTGACTCTTATCCCTACTGGATTATGCAATCGATAAATGAAACTAAACCGAACTTTTTCTAAGGGAGAAGTACCGCTACATTAATAATAAAATATAGAAAGTACAAGTGACTTAATAAAATGAATACATTTAATTAATTAATGGAATCGAATCTTAATCCTAGCCGAATTCGTTAATAAATCAAAATTAATAATACAAATTGGCTAATTTAGAAAATACTAGCAAATGACAATTTATTCTACAGAAGACTAGAGAATACTGAAGGCAACCGCATAACTTGGGTCTTTCAGAAACGTAGTTTAAACAAATTGTCTTCAAAAACACTTTTGGTTCGATCCCAAATTTGCTTCGCCTGGTCGCAGGCTCTCATTGGTATGTGACGTTAGTAATTTATTTATAAATTAGATAAAAAATTTCTGCTTTTATGACTTTTTTCGGCTGTTTACATATCTAAATAATATTCTTTGTTTGGGAATTTATGACGGGGTGACAATTCTGGCGGCCTTTTATAGGAGGACAAAATTCCGGAAAACCCCCAACCCCTCGTTCAGTTCTCACCAACATTTACCCATTATTCGTACATAAATTACAATCATCAATTATTCTTTGATGTCGTTTGAAGCATCAATCTTACATCACAGTAATAAATTTTTATCTCCAAATGAAATACAAATATGTGTTACTTATTTTCAAAACCCTGGGTATATTTTTCCTAAAATCCCCCTTGTATTTAAAAAGATATGTATTTCTCAGGACAACTATTCTATTCTATTCTAGGTTCTTAAAAACAATAGTAACTACTAAATTTCTAATCTTTTAAGGTACTGGGGCAACAGCGCATTACTTTGAAATTACTTAAGGATTAAAATGTTCAAAAAGGGATAACTGTGAATTGAGTGCAATTTTGGGGATTTCTTAAACAAATTTAATGAGATAAGAAATATTTGGAATGTTTTTATATTATAGAATGTTTAGTAAAAACGAATAACCTTGTTTAATTAGTGTTAGACCCAAATATATTGAAAGTTTGGTGCTCAGTATGTAATGTAACCTAACTAAAAAAACAGCCATCTCTAGACACAGTTCCTCAAATAAACAATATGTATCAATAGTGGTGTGCCAACTGGTACCGAAAAACAATTTAATTTTGATTTATTAAAATTCATGAACGCGTGTAGCGTTCCTTGGAAACAATTGAACAATGCAATATTTAAGAACTTTATTCATAAATGCATGCTGGGTGAAGATACTTTCAAAATCTTATTTAAGGGAGTTTTTGAAAAACAATTGGGGAATTGCAATTATGGTCTCTATGGTGGATCTTTTAAATAGTAAATAAGTGAGTGTCAATCAAAGTATAAACTTAGAAAAAATTTCTCGGAAAAACAAAGTAAGCGGCATTTGGAATCAATATTAAATATTTATTGTTTGTATAATAAAAAATGACGACCGATACAATAGATAAATAATTATTTTATTTATATACATAATGTAATGTTAAAAATTTCCGTTGAAACGCCGCTATATTATATAATTGAAATCCAATAAGTTCGTTTAATGATGATCAAAGCATATCTTTAGATTTCGGATTAAAGATAGCTATTAATATATCCACGATGGAAAGCAACTTCTCGGAAATTGCAACACTAATAAAACCTTATTATAGCCCTAATACCCTTTGAGTTAATTTACCTTCTCTATGTTATAAACTATTTCTAATAATGCGGAACGTTTGCAAACGGAACCTAGACATTAATATCTTCAAGTTATACCAACTTGATGAAATGCTTTTACCGTTTAGGTATCTCTGTTTTAAATATTAACATCAATTATTCGGCATAAGTAATATCTAGGGAAATTTTATTTACTCATAATGTAACAGACCCAATAAATATTTTGCAATATAATAATTTGTGCAATACTGAAAAAAATGATACATTATAAAAAAACAATCCAAATTTAAAATATATTAATGTATTTAAAAAAAATATCGCCCTTTCTATATACTTCTAATTAACTTGCTCTTGAACATTTCAAAAAATTATTTTTTTTTATTTTCTAACAAGAAATGATGACCGATGAGTTAGATAATAATTGTTTCATAAATTATGTTTGAGATTTGTAATCTTTTCGATGTTTATAAATAATATGTTTGCATATATTAATATGTTTTGTCTCGACTTATGGGTGTATCGTATGTTTTAGTACAGTTATTTTACCACAATACAATAAATTTTTTATAAAATTACAACATTTTTATTATTTTACATTATCTTCCTCACTCCTCATGAGATATTTTCGAAATAGTGCGCTTTCTGATTATTTTATTTCTGTTACTTTTGTTTACATAATTTAATAGCTAATATGTTTTTATTTTGACTAACACGATTTAGAATTAGCTACATAATATCAATTGAAATCGATTAATTCAGTTTAATAATGTGATCAAAGCATATCTTTAGGTTTTGGATCAAAGATAACTTATTAATATATCCATGATAGGAAGCAACTTCTCCCAAATTGAAATACTAATAAAACCTTATTAGAGCCCTAATAACATTTGAGTTAATTTACCTTCTCTATGTAATAAATGAAGTTTCTAATAATAAGGAATAGAACTAGAGATCTTCATAAGAGTATTACAAAGAATACTTACAGGGTCGTTTCAGTTACTTAATAGATCTCTTAGAACTTAGAACTCAGAAACAAAGAAATTTTTGTATTTTTTAAATAACCCTGGGAAAGGGTACGAATTGTCATATAAAATTGATTCCCAGAAATCTAACCTCCTCGATCCCCGCCGCAACCCTCTATTTTTTTAAATAGACCACGTGGTTAAGTAAGACACCTTTTGAAAGGTATTTTTTTCTCTGTACAACCCTACCTTTCTTTTATTTTATGAAATATGAAAATTTTGAACGTACTTTATGATAAAAAAATCCAAATTTCTTAAAATTAATGAATGTATTGTTCAAAATTTTCTCCATGAACCTTTATACAATTATACAACCCTAAACCAAAGAAAACTCTAAATATTTACCACAAATACTTTATTTTAAAACAAGACTACTAAAAACTATTATGTGGCAAACTTAACTTTTTAATATTGTAATTAATTTTCAAGTGTATTCTTTGTATTTTTACTTTTAACTTCATATGTTAATTTCATTAAATTATGTAATTTTTTGCTGCTTTGTAATTTTTTGTAGACCTGATGATGACTGTAAAATGCCCTTTACTCTTAACCTAATAAACCTATTGATATCTCACAAAAAATTGTTATGATGCATTAATTAAAAGAAGCAACCTTTTTAATTAAAAAAAACCTTTAAATAATAACTTAACACAAGCACGTACACACATGCCAGCATAAAAATATTTGCCGTTCATCAGTAGCCTTTTACTAATCGAATAATCATTATTTCTTAATTTATATAAGAGTATTTTTTCATGTGTCTTTAAAAAGAATTGAAGAATGTAAAGTTTACACACAGAAGCCAACAAGTCAACATATAAACCTGGATAAACGAATACAAAGACCTCGCCTTAGGCAATAATCTGATGAGTAAACAGTCACGTGGCGTACTGGAAAATACAAAAAGGAAACAAATTGAAAAGTCGCAAACCCTGCTCCTTTATCTTAGAGAATAGCGTAGTAGACGGAGGTTGTTTTTAAAAGAACGGCTATATTCAAATATTTAATTGAAAATAAATAAAGACATCATAAATAAATAAAATTTAATTTTTTACTTTGGCATAAATATAAGTCCTTAAGCTAAAATTTAAAAATTGGGAACAATAAAAAACGCCTTTATTAATCTAAATCGTTTTGTAGAAATGAATCAGCCTTTAATCAAAAAGTTTAAGATGTTTTCATCAGATATATTGAATTTGATCAAAAAGTAGAAATAATAAATTTAGAATTTAATGGATTCAAAATGTTTTATTTTGAATATCGCTTAAAGTACGACAATGCGATTATTCTTAAATGATCTATAATTGAAAAAAATCAAATTTCGTGAACGGCATAACCTTGCACAGGTAATGGTGCACGATTATTTTTTAATATAATGACGATATTTCTCATGTCCTTGTTACTTGTTATATTGTATGTAGATTCTTGGAACATCCTTTTACGTAATACTTTTACGGTCAGAATGTTCTAAAAATTACTCTAAATAAGCTGTCATACAAGAGCACAAGCAACAAGGTTGAAATACAAAATTAATGTATACTTGCGATTAATTTAATGTCCAGTTGGGTTTGATAAAATAATGAGAGACAAGCGATTATTTTGATAAATTCGTTTTATTTATGCTTTTAGTATAGGTATTTTGGAATATAATATAGTAGTATAATATAGTAAACTGATAAGGGTACAGGTTTTGATGTATTAATTCTTTTCACAAGAGTTTCTTTGTATCCCAGAAGCCCTTTCCAGATTGTTCTTTCCTGGAAGACAGTTTAGCTCCAGTTCCAGCAATTTTACTAAGAAGCTAAAATTGTGTTCTAAAATTTAAATTTGTTTAATTTGGTAAAATTGTATGGAGATAAAGAAAGGAATGGAAATGAGACAGAATCTGGTAGACTTTTAAATCAAATTACCTTTATGCAGTTGTTATTTCTAAAAGTTTTTATATACTCGTATGTATGTTACTGAGAAGGGAATTTAAAGAAAGTTAAATAAGGATTAGCGTAAACTGACAACTTACTAAAAGAATAAATCTAATACAATTGGTGTACCTATATGTTTTAAAAATATGATTTAAATAGTACACATTTTATATTCTAATACAGCAATTTTCCAGAAAATTCTCCTTAGTCAATATAGAAGAATTTTTTTTAGATATTTTACCTTAACTCCTTATTTTAATATATATTTCCACTTAAACATCTAGCAACACCCTAATGAACAAATATCTATTAGGATTATATCTATAAAATTTCATTTTGAATTTAGAACAGAAACTTTGACAACCACTAATAGTGAGAAAGAAAAGTTGGTTTTTAGTTTGGGCGAATATAATGTAAATTTAGCTATAATTCCGAAATTATGACATTTAGGTATAGCGAATATTACAAGAAAAATATTCACTATTTTTTAAGGACGTCAAAAAGAAAAAAATTACAGGGTGATCCATTTGAAATAACAAAGATCTTACAACAATGTATATACTACCATAAAATCGGCCGTATTACAAAACGTTAAAAAACCAAAATTTATAAAAATTGTACAAGCAGTTTTCGAGATAAATGAGGCGTTCCATACTTAAAAATCTGTCTGTATAATCAAAATTCTTAACCCTTTGGTCCTTTAGCTGAAAGAACATTAAATCGCCAGTGAACCTCTCGTCTACATCAAAAGGTTTCAGAAATGTAAAAACGCGTGTAACAAAACGTCGAACCGATACGGTACAATATGTCCAGAATATAACAGTTCTTCCAATTGTAAAAATCTTTGTCCGTTTGCAAACCTTGTCATTATCAAGATTACGAGAATCAACCAGGGGAAAGGCGTTCCTCAACATCAGTTGTTGCTAAAACTATTTATGACGTACTTCGATACAACAGCTCATACCACACATTCAACAGTGCATTATTTGAAAAGTACAAACATCGAATTAATGACTCAGCCGACCTATAGTCCTGATTTGACCCCAAGTGACTTTTTTACTTTTCCTTCAAATAAACACTGAATACGCTTAAAGAAACGGTGGTTCGTACATTGAAAGCTTATATTTTTAGCAAATCAACTTCTGAATTAAATAACTGTTTTAATAATTGGTTTGAACGTATGAAAAAGTGCGTAGCATCTAATGCCGAATTTATTCGACTAGCCCTCGTATGGTCGTTTCTGTATTTTTATTGATTTACCAGGTGGTACATTATAATTAAATATCTCATTATTCAAACGTCTTAATTTCCTACAAAAATGTTTATTTCTTACTATTAAAAACTAAATTCCAATTCTGGGCCCGACTATAACTATTATCTAATTCCAGATGATTATTTCCTTGAGAAGCTTCCTATCTTTATAAGGAAAACGTCGTATTCTTGGTCGTATCATTTGCATAAAATAATTCGAAAGACACAAAAAAATACAGAGGGTATGAAGAAGTTGGTGGAATCCAATTAGTTTGAACTAGTATTTGCCAGACGGGATTGGCCTCTGTCGTTAAGGAAGAGAAGGAGATTTGGGGATTTATTTGGAATTTGCATTGATGGTGATTTTTTTTCGATCAAAGAAAATCCTGAAAGTGTTTTATATTGAACACCTGTTTTTAAAAATTCGTATATTATTGTGTATTATATGTAATTGGGTATCTTAAATTAATTTTTTACAAAGACAAAATAAGGAAATGCTAAAAGAAAATTATAATAATTTATTTTGGGTAATAGTTATGTAACAGGGTTTAAATGATAATTGAAATACGGTCATGAGCCGTAGAAGGTAACAATTGAATGACTGAAAAAATTAACTTTATTACTTGCGTACTTACAAGATTTTTCTATTGCTTTACGTAAAACTTTTAGAGATTAAGAGATATACTGTGGGCACTAGTTCATATATATTTTGGTCGACACCAACTCAAAACTTCATTTTAGTAATTTTAACTACTTATTTAATATGTACTGACTGTTATGAAACATGTGTGAGTCTCGCTGAGCATTAATTGTCTCGTTTTTGATCTCTTTTGCTGCCATTTAGATATCAATAAGGTCACTTTTAAGTAATATTGTATTTTTTCCATAGCCCATTTTTTGGTGTAAAGCATAAACCGATCCCCTGAGCATTATTTGACATCTCGTTGATACTTTTACAAAATTGAATTTTTGTTTTGTCAATAAATATTTTCTGAAAAAAAAACACTCAAATGTGGTACAAAGGTTCAAATCCAATGAAACACAAAATCAAACCACAAAAATTTTATTTAAAGACAACTAGTTTCGACCCCTGAAAGTCATCTTCAGGTCTCAAAAAAGATAAAAAAACATGGAAAAACAAAAGTTGGGGTCCAATAAGATCCCAACAAAAGAATAATAACCCAGTTTTGGATAGGGAAAAATTGTAAATATAATTGACACAAGTCATGCAACACCTGATAAGGGTAGCGACTCATGTAAAAATAACTCTTCTCCAATATGGAAGAAGAAAATAAACGAAAAGGGAAGGTTGGTTTTGTATTTCATTGCATTTGAAATATTTTCTTAAGTACCCGTTGTTCTATAGGCAAACACTTGGTATAGAATAAGTAAAATAATAGAAATAATAAATTACCTCATACACAATAAAAAATATAAAATTTTAACATTTTTGTGTCTCTTTAAATACTCCGCTTTGAACCTTAAAATTCTCATTTTATCAGATTGTTCTCGATCTCTCTCTGATCTCTGATCACTTGGTAACTTACTACTTTATATACCTTTATAGGCGATGTGAATTTCCACTTTATGTTATATATCCTCTTTTGTCTGCAACAGAATCTACTTGCTTTTCTAGCCCTCAAAGTGGACTTTCAAGCATTCCCATACAAACTTATACTCGTTATTGGACTCTTTCAGTCTAGTGCCCTTTTGCACAGAGTTTACTCATAAACATCTACGATATCTTGTGGTATGTGTATTATATAGTTTAGCACAAAACTTTTTTCCAACAAATTTATTCTATTCGGAATATTTCACAGATTTGGCAGTTTTTGATTTGTGATTGGCTATATCTTCTGAACTGTTTGTCCGACGACTAATTTGAAATACCTAAAAATTAATTATATTTTAAGTTTGTAATTTTTTTCTTCGGTAAATGTCTGAACAAGCTATCATGTAAATAAATGTATAGTCTTTCTCTTTTATTAAGACTTAAGTATGTCATAGAAATTAAAAGTTTTTAAAAAATAAAGTACAAAATTTTATAAATATAATAAATTATAGTTAGTATTTGTTCGTACAATCTTATTAATTAAACAAAAACTGTATTTGCCACTTAAAATTGTTGAACTATCCTTCCTCGGCTAAATATATCGAAATATTTACTTTGTGGATGTTCCCAAAAATTTTTTTTAAACTTTAACATTAATATTTTTTGGTATATAATAGAAACGAATAAGCAATCAAATAGAATTACAAAGAATTTATTAATTTCGTAGTGTTATCTTACCTTTTTATAATATTAAGGAATCTATTCTGTAACTTTTTTGTTAAAAATAATCCAGGGTTATAATTTAAAAGGAGGTTATATTTGTCATATTACTGTCATATTATTAATTATAACCTCCTTTTAAATTATAATCTTGGGTTATGTTTAACCAAAAAGTTACAGAATAGACCCCTACTCTCTTATATATTTTTTTAATGAATAACTTATTTTTAGGATATAACAAAAAGGTACCAATAAATTATTTTAAAGTTCTCTCTTTTAAAATAGCCCCTCTTCGTTTTCTTTTTTAAATAGTTTTCATAAGTTTTTAAACGTAATATCATTTAAAGCCAATTTTTTAACACATATTTATCGATATAATATTATATAATTCGCTCACAAATTTAGATTCTGCTCAATTTTATTTGACCTAGATAATTCTTCTAAATAACCATTGCTAGTTTTATAAAACTTGCTAAATTATTTTTCAATTGAAATTTTCTTGTCAAAGTTTGTAATAATACTACATCATCGACATGACTGCTGATTACACAAGTTTGTAAAACATTACAAAAGGGAAATATCGGAATGAGGATCAAAAAACAATAGCTAAACTACTCGTATTTTAAAATTTAGCCGACGTTTCGAAGCCTTTCGCTTCTTTATCGAGGCTCTTTTATTGCAGTTCAGCTTGAGTCATACGTAATAAATTCAAATAAAAATGAAAACACATACTACTCGTCATACACATTCACAATCGATGAAGATGTCTAAAAAAGAGCCTTGATAAAGAAGCGAAAGGCTTCGAAACGTCGGCAAAATTTTAAAATAGTTTAGCTGTTGCTTTTTGGTCCTCATCCCGATATTTCCCTTTTGTAAGGACACTACATAATAAAATTTGTAAAAAAACTTTGGTCAATGTTTCAATTTTGAATTGACTAGGACCTTTTTCGTGGTTCGCATAAAAGAACATCAAATCGAGCAATGTTTGCTACTGACACACATTTGATAAACCAAACGAAACTTACCACGTCGATCGGTTAGATACATTCAAGTAACTATGTTGCTAGTTCTTATAATAAGAATGGTAATTTCCGTAGGGATAATGTTTTCGTAGGTTGAACGCCACTGATATTTAAAAATTAAAAAAATGCCAGCAGTACATCTACATTTATCAATGTTCATTAGCGGTTTTTAAAAAATACTTAACTATCATGTGCTAGACTCTAACTTAATAAATTTTCTGTACTTACCAAGACTTCTTGTGAACAAGGCATCTCTTGTTTCCAAAGAGTTTACTAGCAACTGTCCACCATATCAGAGTGCATATAATATACGAAAACTTCATATGACGGTGTAATACGAGACTTTAGAACAAAGTTAGTAATTTAATTTTGTTACGTGCCCTGAAACGATACATGTGCTAGAACGTCCTAACATTTGAAACACATTAGGTAGGAATTTTTGTTTGGCAAACCGCTTGTATTTCATTTAAAAATTTTGTCTTGAAATCTGATGTTTAAATCAAATGTTTACAAGTTTGTTTATAATGCAGTCGGATGCCAATTTTTATATAATATTTTTGTATCGAGTTCTAAATACTATCCATATTTCCCTGTTTGGCTCAAATAATATTCATGTGTAATTATTAGGTACATTCATTTTTCAATTGGCTTGCTTAGGTAATAAGATGTTTTCCCATAAATGCCTATTTTTTACTTTTTATGGAAGAATTTTGTCAAGATTTTATGACAGCATGTTTTGTATTAATCTAGGGTTCATCCAATGAATATTTTTTTTCTTGATTTGAATAATTTTTCTTTTGTAATTTCATCTCGCAACTTAGCATTTTTTCCTTTCCAATTAATAGATTATCTCTTCCAAACTTTGCTCACTATACATTATTATAATTTGAGGAAAAAATAATAAGCTGTATGTAGACTAAATAGACTAACCGCTTAGTAAGTTATGATAAATGTACTAATTTTCAAATTATTTATAATTTAATCTTTTAAAATATATTTGACGTTTAAATACTTAAAAAATTACACATTTTTTTATAAATGACAATATATATTTTTGGAGTTACCAAAGATACCCTTAAATCCCAAGCAGAAAAGACAGTTAGCGTATCTTGCCTTATCTTTTAAAAACTTATTCAAATAGTATAATTTAAACAATTTTTATAATAAAAGCGGCCAATATATGTTATTTTACTGTAAGTTGCTCCTATATTTTAACCCCACAAAATGACCCCTTTTACACAAAACTTAACTGCACTCTTACTTTAACTTTAAAGTAATGATAAATAGTAAAATATTTACCTAAATCAATGTATTCTAACATTTGAGTATGGCCAAGTCCCATTAAATAATAAAATAAATACATAAATAATTAATATAAATTTAGTTACATGTATTTTATGTGTATTTTTTTTGTAATCGTCTTTGTAACTGGGGGCTTTTTAAACTTTTATAGAATTGGACTCATACAATTTAGGTTATGTTAAGTTAAGTTGGATTTTGTTAAATTAGCTTTCATTTTAATAAAACAAGTCAAGATAAGGAAAGGTGGTGTCAAATAACATAGTGTTTTTTTAAATAACTCATACAACTATACAAATGTAAGTTAATTTTAAATTGTCTAAAATACCTCAGATGCACAAGTCACCAGAATTCTATTTTGGTAAAAATTTATAGTTTCCCCAGATCAGAAGTTTTCCACCTTTAAAAGGGTAAACTTAGTTGCGAATATATCAAATAAAATTGTGCACGATTCTAATTAAGTCATACCATTGGTGTATTAATATAACTTACTTCCCTTAGTAAAGTTTTTAATTTGAATGAATAAGTTAAAATTACCTATTATATGGAAAAAAGAAAGACAACAAAAATTACCTTTCCAGTTCAAATCCAAACTTTAAAGTGGAGTTACGCTAAGAATCATTTTCTAAGCCGGTATAGGCAACGATCACTGAATGATAAAAGGTAAATTATGTTAAATGTCGAAATCAATTCGGCACAAATTTGCGTTTTCGTGAGAACCGCCTAAAGTTTTGATGGAAACTGAAACTCATTTAAAGTATCAATGGATCGCAGATTGGGGCTAAGTCAGATTTCTTGGGAGACGAAAATGACAGCGGTGGTGGTTATAATCACTCCAAGTGACGCTGACATGACTGTATACTTTCTATTAACTGACGGATCAACGCTAGAGTAATTAATCTTAAAGAAGTTTCCACAACAGATTTTTTGGTTGTAAAAAAACTGGTTTCGGCAGTTATTAGGAAATTGCAGATTAAAATAGTTAAGTTTCATGTTTCTCGGCGGAAATTTAAACACCCTTCCTAACTTTGGAAAAATTAAAATTAGCCAAAAATTAGGTTAGCTAATAACTTTCACAGAAAAAACATGAAATTATGAATTATTCATTGGGAAAATAAATTTATTGTAAATAATTAACGTTCGAAATTGGGGACCAAAATATAAACTAAAAAGAAATAGAAATAAAAACAAGTAAACTTGCTTTTAAAAAAATACAAACAAATAAATATATGATTATAATTTTTTTGTTTTATTTTATTTTATTAGTTAAAATCACTTTAGAAAAAAAAAACATTTTAACTATAATAAACTGTTTAGTAAATTTATATGATTTCGCTACTGTCCTTTGACGGGAATGACACCACATATATTTGTAGAATTATTATTAGTCAAATGGACTATTACCATTTATTTAATTTTTTTCAGTCTAAAAAAATGTGTCCTTTTTCTTTAATTCTTGCAATTTTAAGACATGAATAGTTTGTTTATTAATATGAAAATAATTATTTATGTGGAAAATCACTTTTAGTGGAGTGTCACTAATGGAAAACACTACTTTCTTATGCTTTTTGAAGCGCCGTCCGCTGCAAATTTTTTTTCTGCAGGAAATTCCAAATTTAACTCAACATTAGTCGTTAAATTTCTATGCTATGCCAAAAACTAAGATGTCATAAAAGCTTATTGCACAAATTCTACACATAAATTATTTTTAATTTAACAAATTTAAACCGATTATCTTAGGTATTAGGAAAAATTTGGCTTATTAAAAAATTATAAATTTTTTAAATATTCTGTACAAATCAATGATAATTATATTTTTATTTAAAATTCGGGACCTCGTTTCATATTGGTTGATTTAATATTTAATATTTTCTCAAAATTTGTAACGAAAATTTTGTTATAATATTTTACAGGAAATGTTTTTAGGGAATTTTAAGCAACCCAATGTAAAACTTGGAAAAAAAAATTATACACCTCGTTTTTTAACAATAATTATCAATTTATATAAATGTTCTTTGTAGAAATTGTTCAAGTCAGTTAAAAATTATTTTGATAGTCATATTTATACATTGTTAATGGTACCTTACATTAACATTAAATTAACGTTTAGCGTTTTTTGAAGATTAAAAATGTAAGTAATCAAACTTTTTCAATTGACGGCAATAATCATGTTCTGAATATAAAGCTGCCTCTCTTGGATGCAGCCACTAAATAACGATATTTTATCGCGTTCTTCAAAGTTGTACGAGCCCAGGAAATTTCATTGTGTATTTACTGTGAATTCTGAAGTCAACCAGAGTGGATAATATTTTCAAGGTCCTTCTTTCTTGGCCTCAAATTATACAAGACCATTAGAAACTCTTTAAATACTTGACTATATACAAAATTAAATAATGGGTTGGCATTCAGACCAACTGATCCTAAAAAAAATGAACCAGCGCAGTTAAGTTTTGGATGGCGGACTGGTAGGAGAACAGCGACTCGCCTACGTGAATTTAGTAACTGTATATTTTTCTAAACCTAAAATCCATATAAACTATAGAAATAACCAAATCTATCGGATATATATATATATATGAATTTAAAAATTGTTTCAACTGACGTAAAAATTTAGGGTGAACATTAAAAGAATTATAGAGAAGGAAAACTTTTCACAAAAATATTAAAACATTTTAAGCTCTTGGAGTTTAACACAGTAAAATTCTTTCATTAATTCATTGGAGCTTTCAGTTTTTAACCTTTCAAATGAAATGTATCGCAAAAGAGTATTAAATCCATTCAATAAAATTTTATTGCCTCCAAGGAAGAAAATCAACATCTGCGTCGGTTCGTATACCTTTAAAATCTAGAAAGTAGTAAAATTCAATCAACAGAGGGAATTTAATGAATCATTAAAAGACCAACTCAATCGGAAATAAGTTAGAAACTACTTTTACAATTAATTACGAGTTCGAACTAGCGAGTTTAGTTTTACGTGCTATAGCTGAGTTTTCTAGTAGTCCCTCTTTCGTACATTAAGTGGCCATCATAAAAGATTAATTTTGTTTCAGTTTTCAGCGTTTCAGTGTTCTAAAAAACAGACAAATTAGGTCGAAGAGCGATTCATTTTGTGAGTGCACTAGTTAATTACTCTAAATTTAATTGTATTCTTTTTTATAAAATTGAATAAACGATTTTCTGCGAGTGGAACGCGACTATTCAAACTCAAAATTTTGCGCTCACTTTGATAGTAGTCAAACTGTATACCCAGCATTTTTGAATTTTTATATATTAAATTTGTTGTTAACTATGAACTTCTTATTCAATCAGTAGAACATTTTTTATTTTATAATATTAGGCTAAGTTTAGGCTATTTTATATCAATAGGGAACTTGATATTTTAATAATATCATTTATTTATATCTAAAAAGAGCATTACCCAAATATTATTTCTTAAAAAAAAATAACTTGGCAAAAAATTTAAAGTTTGGCGCGTTCTGAGAACATATCAAACGATGTTCAAGGGGTGTGTCAGTTGGTCTATCACCACATCGTATATTAATAAAGATATTGGAACTTCACCAAGATTAAAGGAACGCCTGATTCAGTCATATTATATTATAATATAGATACAAATTACAAGCAAGCTAAAATGTTTTCCCACAAAATCAAAGAAAAGAATCCGAAAAATACACTAACACTTGTAAACAAAGCTACAATTGCATCTAACCGCTGCGCTCTATCACTTCGTGGTATATGACGTCATGCCTAATAGCAGCCTGTTTAAGGGTGCTTGGAATTTAAATGCTTTATAGTGGCAGTCTGGGGTAAAATTAATTAGTTTTTTGCTGATACATGTTTTCTGACAATGTATACTTATGATCTGTAATAATTTTTTCCTATTTAAATAACACTTAGTTTCAAAATAATATTAAATATCTGATGTCACTATTCTATTTCATAAATATAGATAGGCACTTCTATATATTTATTTATTTTTTATTTTTATTTTTTCATGATTTGGGATGTTGACAAATTTATGTAGTCAAAACTCTACACTTTTCCTGCTAAAATTTTATTTTCATTCGCCGGATATAGGCATCGAAAGCAAAATATATTGAGGATTGTACCCCATTAGTTTACGTCGTAGAAAGATTTTGTTTCTAGACAAAATAAAAAAGCCGTTATTTATAACCGAGGACCGTAAATTTCCTACAAAATTCATGCTATGTACGCTTATAAGAAATTTTAGTTTAGTATTCACGAATCCTCTTATATAAATATAATAATCAAAACGTTGTTGTAATATAAAATAATATTATTGAAGAAACACACTTTCAATTGAATTGAAAGAAAGATGAATCGTGACTTCATATACAGGGTACAATCAATGAATATCATTAGAAAGTCTCAATATATAGAATCTCAGTATATTATTTAAAAATTTATTATTACTCATTTTGTAGATTAGTATTCTGTTTAAGTGATAGCGGTCAGCTTAATGAAATGAAATCAATAGATCAAATGAAGAGATTAAATTTTATTTAATTCCGATCATGTTTTTTTAATTTATTTTATAAATATGTACGTAGTATTATTTCATAATTAGTAAAATATTCATTTCATGATTATTGTATATATTGTTAGTTAGCAACTTTTAATAATGTTATTACTTTATTGTAAACTTGAAGATGATAGTTTAATATAATGAAAAACGATGACTAATGTCCTAAACTCAATCCTCCGACCTTATTAATATATTATTACTATCCCAAGCAATTTTGAGCGACATTTTAATTAAACTTTTTCCTATTGAACATTGTATTTTTTACAAATATAAATCGATTAGCAAAACACGAAATTTCTCTTAGAATATCGTAAAAGCGATTCAGATTAATAAATCTAGATCCATTGTTGGTCTATTTTCCTTAGTCTATGGTCTCGAGCATGGGTATAAACCCAGAGCGAAAGGATCACAAGAAATGAAAACGTGAAAAATAGGAAAGTAACCGCTATATACGATTATGTTTGAATTAACTTAACTCCAAGTTGACGTGTCAATCCAAACACATTATCCCCCTTATTAAAAAGATAAATTCACTTATTGCACTTTATTATGACTTTTTTCCTTTTTAACCTATTTCATAGTTATTCTTTTATTTAATATTATGCATGAGGCTCAGGTCACAGTTTTTAGATTTTATAAGGAAAGTGATCTAAAGGCTAAATAATAATCGCCGGTACGTAGCTTAATTTAATGGAATGCAAAATGGAAACCGAATCATCGTATAAACTAAAACTGGAATATTTCTCATATATTCGTAGGATAAGTTCTTATATTACGTTAGGTGTTATGGAGGTTATAAATTAAACTTTAAGCGTAAAAATGCTTGTCCGATATAATATGCGCCATCTTAAGTCAGAGTGAAATAGTGAGAATAATATTTTCTGGAAGGATAGAATTAATGAAAAGAAGTTAACTTTAAATTGCTACAATTAATAAAATGTATCTAAGCATTTTCTTCCTTGTTCTTTTGAAACCAACTGAATAATAAACATTTTCCAAAGTGAAGGTACTCATTTGACAGGCTATACGACTCACAATGAACGCATTGTAAAATTTACTTGAATTGATCATTATGCATTATGATCACCCCCTAAAAGTTCATACACATATGCAAAAAATAATATTGAAAGAGTTTGTGGCAACTCGCTACTGAGTTATTGAAAGCTTGTAGAGGAATATATGTGGTTATCCAGTATAGGAGCTGTTAACCTACGACCTATACATATATGTCTGTTGTGAATTGAGCGCATTGCAAACATATTTTCCAACATAATTAGACCATCGGATAATTCTATTTTAATGTGTTCTACGTGAAATTATTACAATTTGCATTATTTATTATTGTTACTGTTTTGCCAAATTCCTATCCAAGTAATACAAATGTTTGGTTTCGAAAGAAAAGGGCAATACCCCATTATGCTGCAAATATAAAAGATTATTTAAACGAAATATTTCCAAATTAATTGATTGGATGAAAAGGTAATTTTCAATGGCTAGCAAGATAACCAGACCGTACGCCGTTAGATTGTTTTCGGTAGGGCTATCTGAAGAATAAAGTATATGCAAAAAAGTCAACTTTTAACATTGAAGATCTCAAAGAAAAGATAACAAAAATAAGAAATTTTTCAACTCAAATGTTAAATAAAGTTAAGGAGGAGTTTTATAACAAACTAGGTTATTTCCAACAATTAGAAGGAAAATATTTGGTTTAGACAGTCAACTAAATCAAGTATTTCATTTATTTTCTTAAAGGATTAAATTTTTCATCTCGTACTTATTCATTTAGACCATAACTATTATAATTCGTTAAAGTCAGCTGATTGACCAGCTTTTAAAAATCTAAAGTCATGCAGGTGATCTATTTATTGAAAAAACATGGTACCGGCCGTGCTGGACTTATTTCTATTTTATTCGATGAACTTACAGTCGAGTTAATATTTGTCGTGTCTCAGAAATTTTCGTAAATCTCCAAAATAACGACAAAAATAATATTATATTATATGTAGTTTCCACACTACACATATAGGAATTCTTGTGAAATATAGAGGAACGCTGCATAAAATGATAACAAGGCGGATTAAACTCTTCACATGTTGCATGCCTCGCTAATTGGACGAAACAACAAAACCGAAGCACGATTTGATGGCTAAGTTGTTAGCCGTTGCTTGATGAGCACGGATGTCACTGAGGTTAATTCAGTTGTCAGAAATTGTTATCCAGATAAATTCGTCCATGAGTTTGATAATGTCAAAAGGGTTAATGTTGGAGATGTAATTTAATTTTAAAATGACATCGAATATATATTGTTAATACATGTTTAATATATCGATTCAAAAATAATATATTGTTACATACATAAATAAGAAAATACATTATGAAGAAGCGAGAATACATTTCAATTTCTATCTGATATTTTGAAGGTGGGAACGTACCAACATTAGTGATCGTACCTGTAGTACTGCAGAAATCAGTCGGTGGTTTATAAAGAGAGAAAAAGTGGGGTTAACGGAGGGGACATAGTATTGCACCCTCTTTTGGTTATTTAGTCATATATTTTTGTTTGTATTCTTTTACTCCTTTAGATTTCTGCCTATACCTTAGATATTTTATTTCCCAACTGGTATATCAACTCTCAACATACCAATTTATTTATTTTTAACTGGTTCAATTAATCTATATATTTAGAATTTTGTTTTTAATGAATAACTTATTTTTTTGCAGGTAAGCCGTGTTTCTACATATTTATATTGTGGGTAAGTTTTATACATTTATTTTTTAAATTATTCTCGCTATCTTCTTCGATACATACATGATTCCACAATACGAATTACACGATACATCTCTATATCTAATAATAAACAAAAATTAAATTAATTAAATGAATTAGATTAGACAATTACATAGCGTGTTCCATAATAAAAATCGTCAAAAAATTGAATGGACGGTTAATATTTTACATAAGGTCTTTTTTCACCAATAATTTTGAAATATTATAAAAAATGTGAATGTTAATATCCATATTAGTTGAGAATTGAGAATCATTATAATTTTTGTCCTAAAATTATTCAAAAATTTGGGCTTCTATTATGGGTTATTTTTTATATCATTATTTAAACCAAATAAGCTTTGGCCTTTAAAATTGTATATATATAAATTAATCCAGGTTGTTTTTAAAAGAAACCATAAAAATCAACCGGGAAGGACAGTGAAAAGTGTGTCGTCGTATAAGATTTTCTCGTTCTTGTTATTTCTTCCTGCTTTTTATACACAACTCATTGTTAATTGACCTAGATCTTTGAAATTTTCTTTCAGTCGCTCTGCCAACAATCCAAAGAACGTAATAATCGAAAAATTGACTCATTGTCGTTCTTAAGGAGTTTAATAAATCTGAAACATAAAAAATAAACATGTAAAATTAATTATTAATATCCTCAACAGCTATTAAGAGGCTTATATTAACTACTATCTTAAATATTGTATCTAGATAGAAAAATAAGCTATTTATTTAACGGTTTTGTTGTTTCCTTGTTGTTTTGAATCAACTTTTTGTTTACGAATAAGAAATAAGAGTACGTAGCTATAAATATGATTATGTAAGCATGGTGGCTGCAACATCTCTTGGAATATGTCATACCAATTCATTTTTAGAACATTACACAATAACAGAAAACAACAAAGTTATGAATCAAAACATGAAATGTAGTGCTACTTAGCAAAAAAGGGTTGCAAAATAGCAGAACTTAGTAAGGTATATTTTAATAATTACCAGCTAGTTTTATTTTATTGAAGCAGATGGTAAAAGCAGAGTTAAAATTATTCTCGTAACTTTTTCATGTAATAATCTTTACCGAAATTATATTGAGTGATTTTTCTTGGATACGACACTGATTAAGGTGATGTCGCCGTAGTGGGCCTAACAATCTAAGAAATGAAGGGAATGGAATTAATCTTTTCGAAATTTATACCGATATTGCATTCCTTGTGAAGATTACGCTACTAAGGTGATATTATCTCCCTGTTCGTCATTATCTTCTTTGTTTTGATAGAGAGGATTACCTAGATTGAGTGGGTCAATTGTATGTACACTAAAAAAAAGATTTATTCATTTTGAGAATTAACTTCCTCTTCATTAAATTATTGTATTCCATAAATGATAGTCAAGCATGTGGCAACAGATATGGAACACAAATTGTTAAATTAAAAGGGCAATATAACTATAGTCATAACAGATGAGCCGTTAACACGTCTAGTCATGTTGAATTAAGAAAATAAGGTAATTTTATATCAGACATAATCTTTAAATTCTAATGCAACCGACCCATATGAATCAGATGTTATTTTTGTAATTCATATTTTAATATTCGATAACTGAAAGTTGCTGAATTTAGAATACAAAAATAGTGCAATTGTCAATTTCAAACTTCAAAATAATTAATACCTATAGAAAATACTTACATATTAATTAATTGGTTTTACTTATACATATTAATACTTAATTTCCCCTCTTTGATGACAAAACATCACCATGGAATGTTTTATTTTTTCAGTAAATTCAAAATCTATCTTTTAATAAATACATATCTAACTTTCACTACTCTCCACATAAAGCATTTATTATAATTATTTTGTGTTTTGTATATTTATAAATAAATTGGCGACAAAAATAATAAACATAAATATTTTTTAAATAGAGTTATTTATGTAATCACTGAAGATTAATTCCAAGATTAACCAATTTTTCTTCATTTTAAATTCAGATAACTTACAAGTATGTAAGTCAGAAATTGCTCACGTACTCACTATGATCTACACACATATTCACTATGGTCTGCAGTCACTAAAGAAGTTCGAACGATTTATATTATTTAAAAAAATATGATTTAATCAGTGGTATTTACCGCCAAAAACTACTCCTTATTCAGAAGAGATGAAATGACTAATAACATAAAATTAAGTATGTTCATGCAAAGCTTCTACTTCTAGAATTTAATTTTTTTTTCTAAATAATTTTTAAGATATTTTAGGAAAACTATCTTTTTGTACAATTTTAGAGGCCTATATCCCTCTATTGAGCTTTCGAAAAAAGTTTATATAAATAGTTACCTTTATTTTTATGTGAACTATCACCCCTGGAAATATTGCTTAACAAGTTTGGACCACTCTGTATATCTAAATAATGCGGTAACTCGAACCTATTATGCGGAAACGAGTTTTATAAAATTTAAGTGAATCGCTGGGCTATAGTTTGATTAGGAATAAGCAGAAACTCATTCACTAAAAAAGTGATGCAAGCCGTTGCTGTCGGGTTGGCACAAAATAATCAACTAGCGACAATGTTTGAGTGAAGTAGAACTGAAATGAACTTTCTGCCCTGATGGCCATGATAATGACTGTTGCTGTTTTTGAATAATTACCCTGATGTTTGTTTTGTTGACAGAAGTTTCTGACTCAGTTTAAATAACACGGGATCAAATATTTTAATATTTTCTATTGCGAGACATCTACGATTTTAAACTGTACTTCTGAAATTTACAAACGCAATACTACATTATCGTGTGCAGCACTTAGAAACGGATGGTTCTTTATAAGTGGCTTGGATCTAGATTTACACCCAATATATGCAATAATATTTTTCGTGAGTAACAACAATACTTTTATGCTTAGCGTTCTATCATCCTTCTAGTGGCGTAGTTTATGTAGCTATATTGGTTTATTACATTTTTACGATTTTGTAGCAGTATACTCTTATTTTTTTATTATTGATACCACCATCCATATTTCGAGGAATGTTTTTAGAAAATAAATTCATTAGGTTTGAAATGAAAATTCTATCGGCAAAGTTGGTCCGTTTGCAATGAACAAATTCCAAATTCCAATGATTTTATTTTGTCGAATCCCCGTAATATTCAGTGTAATGGTATCGTATTAATTTAGGATATTTTTGGCCATATCTACAATTCTGTCTATTGAGTTTAATATGATGGTGCACTGAAAAATGAAGTTCTTGCGAAAAAGGATTCATTGTTTCGCTTCTCTATAAATTTTTATTTCGGTAATTTTCATTCTTTCATTTGAATGGTCTTCAAATTATTCTTGTACTTGCTTATCTTAAGGAAGTATTTTTTTCTTATAATACCTACAGCCACCTGAAAATCACATTTTTTTTAATTTATGTCTGTAGCAGCCAAAACGTTGAAAATCAATAAAAACAACTTATATGTCCCTATCCTAACTTTTCAAGTTTTATGGTATGGTATAAAAAATATTTGATACAGAATGATCAAAAATTTGAAATTCCATCTAATTTTTATTAGACATAATAGACATCAAGTATGATACATCGTTGAAATTAGCTCACCAAGAGATTTATAAAAATGTAAAAATATACGGGGGGTTCTATTTAAAAAACAAAATTTTGTCAGGCGCTGCGTTCCTGAACACACTGTGGGACTAATTTTAAAATGTGAATGTCAAGACTGCCTACACTTTTTGTAAATAACTTTTTTTGATATCTCCTTTTATAACGGATATATCGTACTTCGACGCACTAATGTCGCACTCTGTATGTGAACTAGTTAAAGCGAAAATACAGAAATACAATAAGAAAAAAGTTGTTGAATAGGATGATTTAACTGTGGATTGGTTAGCGAAGGTTTTAGGTAACATAAGCGGCTCATGCGAAATATAGCCGAATTTAATATTTTCGCTTTTTTATAGAATTTCCACATAATAGAGATAATTCCGTAACCAATATTTTATTTTATAACGCACGTTAATATTCCCTCGTTTGTCTACCTATATTATCATATCTATAGATAATGAAAACATCTATTAGATCTCTTCTTTCTTGTATCCTCATTTTTCGCATTTGTCTTGAAAGTCTCTTCCTCCTTTCAGAAGACACATTATCAATGTTCTGTCTATAATTTCTGGATCTTTGGAGGCCTCAAAGAAAACCATCTATTACTTAGACAACTGAAAAGAAGTGAGAAATTGTAAATAGAGTTGAAGTATTAACCAGGAAAACAAATGATGTTGTTTATATCTTTCTATTTAAAGTTTAACATTCTTTGTAAAAGAGTCATGAATTGATTTTGTATACAATGTGTACAAAGTGTGTACACTTCTTTTATATCCTCTATGTAACATTTTCCATGCAATTTCCATAAAATAACAGAGAGGCGTCACAGTTAAGTTTTCTCGTATCGCGAATTGTTTGAAGACGCATTTTTCCGCAACATACCTTGAAACAAAAGACCATCGCTTATAAACAATAAGCATACGCCAATATTTGCATTGGAGTATTCAATTTCAATACTCCAGATCCAGCTCAATTGAGAGGCGGCGCTGAATATATATTTTCGTTCGTTTAACGGTATTTTCAGTGATCTGAATGTAAACGGAGGGGTTGTAATAAAGGTAATATAGGCCTCAAAATTGAATATTTGGTCCATTGAATTGGCTAACAATCAGTGGCGAGTTTTAATGGGATGTGGATTTATAGAATAGATAGATAGATAGATAGATTTATTAAGTGATACTTTTTCTTGATGACATATTTAGTATATGGGTTAACTATTATACTAGTTCAGAGATAAATTTTAGTCTCTAAGGCAGAAATCTTAAGGAGAAAAAGAATACGAATAATAATATAAGACCAGATAACCGAGAAAGAGAGCAATAATGTGTCCTCTCGGTTAACTCTTCTCACTCGAATTCCGCTGTGCTAGAGGTAAGATCACGACAGCTGACACGTTACTATTGAATTGACTGAAACGATGTCCCCACTTCAAGATATTAGAGGAGAAATTCCATTATAATGTAATACATTCTCGCTTCTTCATAATGCGCTCTCTTATGCTCCCATGCTTTCGTGTATTGCATCAAATATTTTCTCTGAACCTGTAGAAAGGATTTGAAAACCATTAACGTTAGAAAAAATTATTTACTACTACCGGTAAGTAAATTGCAATTTTTTTCAAGCAGGTCTAATGTCTCTTGATCGATAATAGATCATACATCATGCATAACGAAATTTTTGTACCAATTTTTGCAATGCTTGTCGGCGACAAGTATAATTTCATTTTAATGTTATGGAAAATTATTAAACGCATTTTTTGAGGAAAAAATAATTTTTAAAATTCAAATTGTAGTGTACCACCACTGCTTCAGTTATCATGTGGTTTTGGTAAACGTTGACAGTCCACAGAGTTTTATTATGGGGCTCTCGATCTCTTGTTTCGCTAAAATGAAATGACAGGTATTTATAAATGGCGACGGCTTTTACAATATACGTGTACCTAGGAGTGTGTACATTGTGCTTCGAATGTGGCCTGCGGCTGTGGCTTTCTGTTGTTCTGAAAGTTCAATATTATGTTTCTGGTGTTGAATTGAATGTTTTTTCGTGTGACATAATTGTGATGATTGAAACTTTCCCGACAATTTTTACGAAAAAATCCGCTTCTGTATTATATTATACGTCAAAATATGCAGAAATCATCCGAAACTACATGGTTTTCAAAGGGTGTCTGAGAAAATAGTTAATTAATAGTAAAATTGACAGAAATACTCAAATATGAAATGTTATAAAATCATTTCAAAAGTTGTTGGACCAGAATTATGTGAAACCTGAGTATGGTGAGTGAATTTCAACCTTAATCGCATATGATTTACATATTGCGCGTTCTTGAAAGACTTTCCCTTAGTTGAAATTATAAATTACTGTTGTAGAGGAACTATTTACAAAAGACGACCTGTTAAAATATAGTTTCCATTTTAGTCGCCACTTAGGATTCTTTCAAATTTAAAAATGACCGATCTAACTCAAACAATCCGCCTTTCACGGAATGTAATATGACTAATTTTCATTGTACAAGATGATGCAGAGGGTGTGGTAGATTCCGACAGTTCTACTTATTCAAAATTCACCCTTTCTCAGCCCCTAATAATTCGCGAGAAGTAATTTCTTGTCTAGAACGTACCGTATAATTTCATTTCTTTTTCTCTTTGAAAAAGAAAAATGTCTGCATGTTGGAATTTCTTTTGTTTCGCCATTACAACAGTGTGAGCATTGTTCTGATAATGTTTTCACATTTTTTACTCGGAGAATTTTCGTTGAAGAAATTAATTTGAAAGGCTTTCGTATAAATGTTTTATTTGGGCCTTGCATATTTAGTATATACATACATAAGTACTGGTAGTTCTTTTAAAATGAAAACATATTACTCAAAGAAAAAACTTTTTATACTATTGCTTACATTAAGGAAAACATTTTCGAAGCCGAGTTTAAAACCACCATTTACTCTTGACCACATACCCTTTAGTTAATATGAATGTTCGTCATGACAATTATTGTAGTTAACATTTTTTTATGTGCGTATTGATTACGATGTTGAAACTGTTTGTTATTTGAACATTTAACAATAAGAATCAAACTAAACCATTGACTAGAAACACGAAATATAATTTTACATTGTGATGTCACTGATAACGCTCATCCATATACTGATGAAAATAATCCAAGAATTACTCATTTACAATATACCTCTTTCACAAGTAAACAATAAGCGCTAATAAAGCCGTGAATATCGTTCGTAGTTATAAAAAGGCAAATTACAGCTAATAATAGAACGTGCATGTTGAGAAAGGTTAATAAAAACTAAAGGTAAATCGAAATGCTCCTCTATTATTTTTATTAACATAGTAGATAAGAATCATTTGACACAATGAGATTGTTTGTTTTTTTCTAACATTAGAATTTGTACTGAATTATTCGATTTATTTCTGTCTCCCACCAGTTCGGCGTTGCGTATATATCAAGAAGTTAGGTAGGAGTTTCTAACTACTAACTTCCCTATTATTCACGTAAGTTATACCGGGAGAGCAAGTGGATGGGTGTGTCCGCGAAGTTTGGCGGATTAGGAGAGTTGGGGCCCGATGCTCTAGGGGTTGTTGTTTGTTACTCCAATTATACACGTTAGGACGTTAGTCTCGTCATACAATTTGTCGGTGGACGATAGCAACAAGTTTTCGAATATATGCGAGAACTTGCATACCGTAACAATTAGAATGTTGTGAACTTATATAAGCAATAATATCAAGATTCCACTAATCATTGCCATTGTTTATAAACGAGCTAAATTAAATTTGGGAAAAATTAGCGGTCTCTTAAAGAACTTTTTCAATTGTACTTAATCAGGTATATGATAGGGTAGATATGACTTACCCTGGCTTATTGAAGACAGTCTCGTTGAATTGAATTTGAATAAGTGTTAAACTGGTACGAAGCAATCGTGACGTTTCCTAGAGAAATACCAGAGCTCCTAGACTACAACGAACTGTGCCATAATTAGATACTAAAGAAATCACATAGTTCAAATCACAGTTTATAAGTTAAATGGTAACATACGAATCAATAAACTGCGGTAGGTTAGGACTATAGAAATAGGGAAGTCAAGGCATTTAATGCTTTACTAACATATAAGCATCATTAAACACAGGGTGTAACAAAATGGAAGGTCATAAATTAAACTACATGTTTTGGAGCAAAAATAGCTCGATTAACCTAACTTACCTTAGTACAAATGTTCCACAAAACAAATTATAGCCCATTGAAGTTACAAAATGTAAATCGACTATTTGTCATTTTGTAATGAAAAAGGACATATGACTTTCTTATAGTAAGATCATCTTTAAAAAAACAACGAAATTTGTACACTTCATGAAGATTTTAAGTGGGTTATGATCCCCTAAACCCCCTCAAACTTTTGTGTACGTTACAATTAAATTATTAATGTGGCACCATTAGATTAACACATTATTTTGGAATTTTATAGATATTTTTTGGACCAGCAAATAACATTAAACTTCATTTATAATCTACTTTTTGTTACTACAGAATTTTTGAAGTATAATGGAAAATAATGTGCTAAACTAATGGTGCCACATTAATGATTTACTTGTAACATGCGTAAAAGTTTGAGAGTGTTTAGTGGCACAGATTTCGTTGTTGTTTTTTAAAAATGCTCTTACTATAAAAAAGTCATTGGTCCATTTTTGTACCGACGAGTGCATATAGACAATTTATATTTATTATATCAATATGATATAAATGACTGTCAGTAATATCCGGCATTTTGTTTTATCTATTGTATATGTATATTTTTAAACTAGCTTTTAGGATTTTAGGAATAACATTATATTTGTAAGGTATGTTATGTCCTTAGAAAATTGATTTCTGTTTTTTATATAAAAAAAAGGTTTATTGTTGAAAATTGGAATGTTTAAATTTATATTTTTTTAAATTTTTCATTTTAAAGGTTTTGTATTTTTAAGTTTTTTTAATTTTAATTTTTTTATGAAAAAATAAAACCGTGTATCTTTGCTGACCTATATCCCACTATTCACTTTAGTGTTGTGAAAATCAGAACGCTACCAAAAAATGGAAATTTTATCACGAATATCTACACCAATTTAAAAATTGTGTTTTAATAGTCGAGCACGAAAATATCGAGGAGAAATATGAGTTATTAAATAATAAACAATTAGTTGGACCGACAAAATAACCATCGACACCTAAACGAATATGGGCTCACTAACTCATTAATTCTTTCAAGTTTTTATTATTAATTATTTAAAAAAAATATTAGGATTCAATTTGATTCATCGTCGTTTCTAGTAGACGGAAATTGTTAAAAAAAGTTATATGTTGTGCCTGGGACTCTGATGTCGTCTTGCCGATTATTAATTATCAACCAATTTTCGTTCTTTGTCTCTAACTTCATAATCTCTCTCTGGCCAAAAACTTGTTCCTCATCGTCGTATATCAAAAAGTTATACCGAAAACTTACCAGTACTTAACTTGTGCTAACGTGTCTCTACGAAAGTTTAAGTAATTATTGCCTTTTTTTTCTATATTAACCGATAAACGATACTTTGTGTAAGAAATAATATCATAATTAAAATGAATGCACTGTTATCTGTTAATTTATTAAGTAATGCTCATTTATAAAATGAGTTTAATATTCTTATGGATATTCTGATAATTTGTAATATTAGCTAATAATATATTTTAGGCTCAATATTGAAATAATTTTCTTTCTGTAATAAACGGGTCAATTATTTCCAACATATTCTTTCTTTAGTAAGTAATATTGTTTTTAACGTAATTATTTTTGTTGTATTACTGGTGATTTTGCCTATTTTCATATTAAAATTTATTAAATTTAATAAACGGTCTTTTAATCATCTTTAATCTATCAAAATCGTAGCAGTTTCGATTTACAGAGTTATTTTTAATAATACAATCAACGTGATGAATAACCACTATTCAAAATATTTATTTCATTAGAGTATTAAAAAATCATGTATATTTTTTTAGAGTGTTAAGAAAATATATAATGATAACCAAGTTTCGAATTTTAAGACTACAAAAAAAAAATTTTAAAATTCCAAAACGCTAATTTAAATTTCATTGTCTGGGAAATTAATATTATTATAAAAACATCACCCTGTATAAAGTGAAAATCTTTCTTTCGTTAAATCTCGAACGAACACAAAGCGTTACAATATTTTTTTAATCCAAAAACCATTTTCTAAATTCTTGTTTTTGTATATTTAAATTAAATTTGGAATAAATTCTTTAAATCTTCTAGTATTGGGAGCTACCCTGGGCTGGAATAGTTTGGCGGTGTTTTTGATTGAGGTATTTTTTTTACTAAAAATGTTGTTGAAATTGGTTTGTTTTCTCGAATATACATAAACAAGTGTTTTTTTGTTTCAATACATTTCTTAAAATTTGTTATCGATTTAAAAAGTATTGGGGTAAATTATTGCAGCAGTAGCGCAACCTTGAATTTTCAAAATAGGTATTATTTAAAAAAAGATGAACTGATTGCTCTGCACACTCTAAATCTCAATAAAATCAATAAAAGCGATTGATATTTTATTAGCCAATTGCCAATTTCTAAATTGATCCTAGAAAATGTTGGTTATTTTAAAGTTAAGTAGAAATTACAAAGATATTGGATTAATCAGAATAAGTGAGAAAATGACCCGAGCCTATTATAACTTGTAGCTCTCCCCCTCTATCTATTCTTTATTTGCGTAATTCCTCCAAATATTGGCAAATGCTTTAATTTGAATAATATTGAAATTGTAGTTAAATGTTATTTTTATTATTATACAATTTTGGAGAAGGTAGATTATATAGAACAATAAAACATTTTCCTAAACGTGTAAGAAAAACACATAGATTGATTAACCAAATAACAGAATGAATTAACCGAGTTTGAAAGAAAGTAATTTAATAGTAACTATTTTTAAACTAAGATAATTTTAATGTTTAATTTTAAGCTAATTTTAATGTTTAATTTTAAAACATAGGCAACTCAAATTAGACGTTTGGAATATACATATATTAGGATCAAGTAATTCAAATTTAGTAGCATAATCTGATATTAAATTAACAACTAAAATTATGAACGTTGCCGCTAATTAACAATAATTTTATTATATTACATACAACGTCATCTTACCTTAAAATCAAATATGTTTAAACTCGAAATTACTTCTATATTACTTATTATCGTCAATAACAAGGACGTTGATACTTCTGAACATTTGCGGAAGTTTCTAATGTCACTACGACTTATTTATCAATCACTTCGTGATATTCATGTTCGTTAAGAGTGTTTATGAAATAATTAAAACAACCGAACGAGTTAAAAAAATAGTGTTACCGTTTCATATTTTAGCTATTTAACTGACTTAAACCAATTGTGAGTATTGATTTTTATCTAGGCTATAAATAGTACAATTTTGCTTGTTTTACGGCAACGAAACTTACAATAAACACGTTTTTTTTCGTGTACAAAAGTACAAAGCTGAAAAAGAAAAACGACCGTCTCGTTAAATCTACGGATCTCGCACCCACGAGATTCGCTTTTGTTACTGGCCAGCATTCAGCATTATTCTTCAACACATTCGTATCGTATTATTTTCTCTTCACATATAATTTAGTTGGGATTCGTGACCGTGCACATTTTCCCTTAAAGTGCCGCTTTTATCATTCTCATTCGAGGCTTCTTTTCTTTTCGGTCTTTAATAAATTAGCGCCGACATTGTAACAATATTGGAGTTATAATTTACATTCTTTTAGATTTTAGATGCTTTTAAATATATGTTTTGAAATATTAAAATGCATATTTTGCAACGTACAACAAATAATAAATATCTTTTCAGTGGTGATTTTATGATAAACTTTGTCTTTTTGGTTGCTCAACTCTTAGATAGTCTCTATCTGCACTTTCATTTCATTTTAACCTTGTTCTCCTTTCCTTACCATGTGTCACCTGTTAGTTTTCCCAAATATATCTGAGAACTCAATAACCATTCATCAGTTCTTTGTATACTCTTTCCACCTAGTTTTCTTTCTAAGATATTTAGTTATTGCCATATTTTATCACTTTCGGTTCCTGTATTAAAATAAAATGTGTACAGAAAGAAATTAACTTTATTTATTCATACTAGATGATGTTCAACACGCGTATAAATTACTGAACTTATATGTCTCTATTGGAATTTACGATTTTTCTGTGTTCTATGTCTCTATTGGAATTTACGATTTTTCTGTGTTCATCATCGTACCTTCTATTTCAATTCTGTATTTTAGATGGTCTGATAATAGACTTTCCCTTGTTAATAAAGACTGTGCGTGTTCTTATTTTGTATCCAAAAGCAATTGTTTTAGTCCTGTCTGTTTATTCCCTTAATTTTTAATGAATTAGGATTTACATTAGGCGAACAATCAGCGATGTTTGCGTGGAAGATTCAGTACGATTCAAAATGATGTCAGCCCTCGGCTGATTAATTTTAATGGAAGAATGAATTAGTTAGAAGGACAAAAGATCAAGTCTATCCCTTTGACAGAGTCGCAACCACTAATTTTATATCTTCCACAACATTAGAAGCGTATTTATTAAATCCCTCATGTTTCTAGTGTTAATGTTTGCCTTCAAAAACGTGTCTCCAGGGTGAGTCACCGTTGTCGCGACGGATGGGTAAACAGTAAAAATTTGAACATTTTCCTTTATTTAGCAATATGTGGGCTAATGAAGTGTATATTTTAAAATTATTTTGAAATATACAGGGTGTCCCAAAAAAGTGTGGCGTATCAAAGTTATGTCTTTTCTTATGGAATGTCCTGTATTTTATTACATTTTCAGAGTGTGCGTTAAAAATAAGATGAACTTTCTTCCACATCCCTATACGTAAATATTATCGTTCCCAAGATGTTTTGATTATTCGTAAACTGGAAGGACTAAAGAAAAACTTAATAACTTCGAAACTAATGAATTTAATAAAATTTAATTTTAGGCATAAATATTAGATCAGTAATAGAAAGTACTGATGTATTTACACTTATCTAAAATTCTACTGGGCGTCTAAAGTGCGACACTTAAATGGAACACTCTATATTTCATCCATCCATCATGTAGTAAATTTTATTACCTTTAAAGAATTATACAGGTTTGCCTAAATTTTGTAGTTTTGAAATTATTTAAAAACTTTTTTGTTTTTCCACTATTGTACTTATTGAGAACTAGAAAATATACCCTTTATATATATATATATATATATAAATAGACAAAACTGTAAAACTTTTTACCCTTTAACCATAATGAAGCGTCGCGTCAACGGTGACTCGCCCTGTATACAATTTTTTTACATTTTGTTTTTTATTTTACACTTAAATTTTGTTATAGTGTATGAAGAGTTTAAGAAATTTTTTAAAATTGCTTCGTGAAATATAGTGTCAGGGGCAATATTGTATATTTGAGAATATTTACATGAAAGCCGCCATCAACCTTCATATGAGTAATTATTTTATAAGGAGTTAATAGTATAATCAACTCAATTAAAATGGTATTTACTTACTATGTTATTATTATTAAATCAAGTTTCAATGTCATTTAGTAATTCAATTCAATATGTCGACCTGCCATTGACACTATAATTACATAAAGTTGAGTTCAAATTGAAGTGCTGTGATTTAGGTTACATCGAAGGAAACCCGGAATCTAAAATTAGCCTAACTTTCTCTAGTTTACTGGGTGGGCAATAAAAAAATGAATTTTCGGTGCTCAGAACCAAAATCTCTATAAATACATAAATAGGTAATGAAAACGTTTATTCTTGTGATGCACTCTCTTCATAGATGAACTAGGAAATTTCAATATCATACTCGGATCTAAAAATGATATTATCTCTACACGTAGTAGTTGTAATAGTGTACATTAAGTATTGAGTTGTCCTAATTTTAATATGTTGCTACATCTTGTATAACTTCTACAAGAAACAAGAAAATTACACTGACCTCGTTTCATACGCCGTCTACAAAATTGCTTCGAATCAATCAACTTGCCCAAAATCGGAAAATGATTAACCCCTAGATCAAGCGATAGAGATAGATGAGTTAACGCGAAAGAAAGAGAAGACGCAATACATAACATTACCTCTACGAATAGCGCGATCGAAGGTAATTACTTTTCTCTTCGATGTGAAACTAGTAATGTAGTTGATTAGTTAACATATGTACGTATTCATTTGATGTATTGACGCTAAAATCTTGTTTTTTACGTAATTTATGAAGATTAATCAAATATTGGATAACAGGGAGTTTCTGTTTACGTAGGATGCTAGATAAGGCAATTCCAATACGTCAAATGTGATATCAGCGTACGATAGTTTGATGTTTTTGAAGGTCAGAACGTTTTGTGCTTTGAGTGCTATTCGTGTTATTTACAGTGACTTGATAAATGATTCCCAGCCTCAAAAGGGTACTTAAATCGGGAAAATTTTATTACAATTTTCGCAAACAGTGTGCCAATCTACTCGCTTCGTTTTTGGTAACAAATCTCAGGTCACTTATTTCGCTGGTTTTTTGAATTTAATAATTCAGTATAGGATAAATTTCATGAAGTTCAAATTCAATATTGCATGAAACATTTGACCGTCAAAAATATTTATTCGCATTGGATACCACATAATTTAACAGTCGTTGAAAAAAGATTCTTGTCGACTGTTCAAAGGAAAAGTTATTCGTGCAAAATGACTCCGAAGCAAACGGTCATTAGTGTCTTCGAAAAACCGGACATATCACCATTATGCCATGAGAGTAACGCAGAACTGTTAAATCTGTATGGTACACAACCATTTTTTTACCAGAAGTATTCGGAAAAATGAGGAAAACGAATTGCTAAAGAAAAATAATTTTTCATCACGATAATGCAGGCTCTCACGCATAGCGTCAAGTAAATGAATTCTTGCGCTCTCAAAACATCAAGTCGATGGGTTATCGGCATCTTGTATACCCGCACCTAAAAATAAATTTCGTGCTTAACGGTTTTCGACATCTGAAGAAGCGGTTGATGCGTTCAAATCGCAATTAAAATTCTAATAGTTGAATTATCTTGTCCTCAACATCTGACCGTATTGTGTAAGACGGAGCCGTTTAATTTTCCCATGCAACATCCAAACAGTGCTGCCACTACAGGAACCAGCCTGATTGACCTTTCAACTGATTGATTTCTAAAATTCATCATACGATGTTAAATGTTGTACTAATTTAATCGCAGTGTTACTTGAATATCTTTATCACTTGAGATTCTAAAAAAACAGATGAATTATAATTCTGGTCTGTTTGTAAATTTGTATACTCTTCTCGCCAATAACTCACCTTCTTAACTTTATCGCTATCTATAAAAAAGTTAATCGAAAACAAACCCCATAACCTCATGAATTTTAATTCCAGCAATGCCGTTCCTTTTTCTAATCCCGCGGTCGATGAGTTTGTGTTCGAGCGACAAGAAAACCTTATAGAAATTGCTCATTGTGTCGGTAAAAGTTAGGTCGCAATATAAATTCATGTGAAAAATTAGAAATTCTCACGCCGCTAGTACTTCAATCATGAGCGTCGATTTGGGACATCAGAAAACAGATCGCGCCTTTTCCTAAAGAAAATCAAAATGCTTGAAGTCTTAAGTATTTTGTTCGTTTACATTTAAGGTGAAAAGGAAGGTATATTGTCGTTCCCAACCTAAATTACCCATATTAAAATAACCTCACCTTAGTTTACATGAATCTAGAGAAAAAAGGTAAGCAATTAACATTATTGAAAATACAACAATGTTTGGACTTTGTACTCCAACATAAATACCTTTATGCAGATATAATAATTCTGCGTATTATTTGTTCATTTTTGGAAAATCTAATCCAAATTTTAGGACAATTTCGAAAATTATACTCGTCTATAAAATTCTATTCGAACGACGCCCATGCTTTAACTCGCCTGCATGTCTGGCATGATAAAACTTTTTTCTGATGAGCGGTTATTAAAATATCTGGCATTAGAGCCAGAAGGAATTCCCTAATTCAATATTGAGACTCGAGAGCAAAGAAAGAACAGTTTCTCAATCCAAGATAAATATACTAAAAACACTGCATATTCATGGATTGCGTGCCCAGATACGGTTGAAAGTTTCCAGGTCAGTAATTAGGATATTATAACGAACGAAGAAATAAATACGTACCGTAATTTAGTTAAGTTCATATTTTAACAAAGGGTGGAGAATAAACAAGTGTTGCAGATTTATGAATCCAACTATTACAATTGTAGCAAAACAAAAATAATGACAGCTTATTAAAAACATAAAATAGTTTAGGTAGTCCTTACTAACCAGCTAAAACAAAAATCTAATGTTTGGATGTTATACGTCATAAATATTTTATTCAATTAAATAGTTCTCAAGTAGTACTTACTCTGGAGAAAGTGAAAAGTTTTATTTTATATAATTTTAACTTTTCACATTTTTTTTAAACTGTTTAGCTCAATTTGCTTATTTTCCAGGGGTTACGTGGCGTCTCAGTCGGACTACCCCGTGTATTTTCAGAATATAAGTTAATTAATTTGTAATAAATCAAAAGTGTACAAAAACTGAATTTTCTGTTTTCAGAACTTCTTATTCGATAATTTTTTTCATGTCTCTCTATCCAGTACTTGATTTTTTTTTGTTTAAAACCACTTTAGCTTTTAGATTATCTGTTTTTTCTGTTTTAATAAAATTTTATTTTATCAAGGATTTTATTTTATCAAGCATTGACCTATGTTGTAGTCGGGTCCTGATTTTTAACAAGAAACAACCAACTGGAATGTGAATAACTCACAAAGAGTGTAATTAGCGCCAGGACCGTCGCGACCACTGGTGGATAAAAACATCCCCACAAATTTTATTTGTGTTTTTCTAGAATAAATTAAGCAATTAAACAGAATTAATTAATATGGTCGTTTCAGCTTTTTCTCGCTCTCCGAAAATTTATTCGTGAGGCTCATTTACAATTTTGCTGGTTATTCGACAGGATTGTTAATTGTGACTTGTAAAAAAATCAATTTGAAAGTAAAATTAAAAATGTAGGTCCGCACTTAAAAAAATACACAGGAAACTCCTGTTTGCTGAAAGTAGTTAATTATTGATATCTGCTATTTAACGAAAAAAGAAACGATTCGATAAAAACTTGAAACTACTCCTCTAGTACTTATAAAATAATATTTATTAAACAAAAATGGTAATTTTCGTCTAATATGGTAAACTGTTTCAGAATGATGGTTTGTTGAAGAATTTTTAGCTTTGAGAAATAGTATAGGCTATAAGTTCAGGACGTCTAATTCAATGATTTTTGATTCCACAATTAAAAGTAAAAAAATTCCAAAAATTAATAATTCATAGGAGAATACGTTATAATTTTTAAGAACTTTATGTCACAAGTTTCAGGCAACGGCTTTGGCAAACAGAAAAATATAATTATTTTTTCACTTTAAAACACTTCTTATTTTTAATTGATTGCTATTGATTGGTCTTGTTGCTATTTTAATATCGGTGACAACAATCGGAACTTTGATACACATTAATTATGTATTTCAGATACGAATGTTAACGATATGTTTCTTTGTAAAAGTATTGTGATCGAATATTAATAGTGAAATGGGTCTTTGTTAAAGGTTGACGATACAATTTTAATATATATTTTTCTGTTTATGGTGGAATCAAACGTGTCATCAACGGTTTAAAAAATCATTTTAATAAGGGATTTTTGCATCTTAAAATATGTTCACATATGTTAAAAGAAAAGGATAAGTTAATGGAAAAATAAGACAGATATGTCTTTTTCATTTTTATTTTTAAAGTGAATGTTTTTGTCATTGGAATACTGTTGTTAATAATTTCATTAATTAACAAATTTATTAAATGATGAAAATTTTTCTTTTTAATTCATTGAATTTTGAACCACCGTAATACCTTAAACTCAGTGTATTTTCTTAGTCATTGTAGATATTTTTATTATTTGATACATAAAAGACTACATCAACTACTGAGGGTTAATAGAAGTATTTTAATATAAAACTATATTCATTTTTTCTATGAAAAAACCGTCTTTATTTTTAGTAGTACTAATTTTATTAACTGGTTAATGGAATCTAAATAAGCGTTAATGATTGAAAATATTTTCATGAATTATTATGATATATAAATTTTATTATAAAAGCAACAGAAATGTTCATATTGATTTAAATATACATCATATACATCATTAAACACTTGTAGTCCAATAAACGAAGGTATCAACCATGACATCAGGTCGCTTGCAGAATTTTTTTTTTTAATTTGTATGTGTTCATGGGTAGATTACTCCCTGAAAATATGTCCACCGAGAAGTGAGGGGTGGGGCCTGGAAAATGGCCAATGATCCCGAAAATCCGGTTTTTGGCCGATATCTCCCGAAATATGACACTTAGAGAAGTGGGCTTTGGCTAGAAATGAAGAGCAGTCGATTATCTACAAAAACGGTCCTTATCATTTTTGTCAAAAATTTAACCGTTTTCGAGATAACCACCCCTAACCGTAGCCTGGTTTTCGAGCTGCTGCACCGCGTCTCGGAAAGCACGCTCCGTGAATGCGGGCAGACAAATTGTTCCATAACTTGGGTAAAAATTAATCTTTTTTGATGATTCAAAGTTCATATGAAAGGAGGGACCTGTAGCTATAATATAGTATTATTTTTTTATTTTTTTTATTTTTCTGGAATATTGAAAAATCTAGCCAAAGTTCGTTTTTCCTCGATATTTTACCCTCCTTATCAATCTATTCATATTTTTTTTAATCAAGAGTAGTTTCACCGAATCCTTTTGGATAATGAAGCTATGATAGGCGACGAATGAATTCCGTAAGAATCAATCAATAATTTTTGTGTATTTTTATAAACAACGCGTTCTTCTTGGGACGTTTTTTTTTGTATTTTCGGAGTTTTTGAAAATGCCTGGGTCTATCGATAATTGATAAATAATGAAGAGCCATATTGGGGTTCAATGCACATTATTTGAAAGCTGAAAATGTCCCCTTATCGATGGCTTTTTTTATTTTTCTACAAATTTTTCAGTTTCCCGGAAAATTGAGAAAATTCTCACCTCGATGAAAAATCTACGTTTTTTTTTTAATCGTTGTTTTCTTTTCAGTGTTGAATTTTTGGAGGTTAATGATTGTACTAAATAAAAGATCAAACTCCCAGCTTTCCATCAATGTATATATCGCCTATTTTATTAGGTGTACGCGAAAAAACTTTGCCTCCATTCTTCCTTGATTGTGATACATGTCCCGGTCCCGGCCACGCGTCGTCTCTGTATAGTATCAAAGCGGGACTAAAGTGCTCGATTATTTGTGGTTCATGTCATGGTGGACCGTGTTGTAAATACAATGATATGGAAAATGAAGATACGACAATACCTGAAGAAGAAAGGGTAGAGGGAAAGCCAGGAACAGAGCCAGACATAGATAGTCAGGAAACAGAAGATGTAGACGGAATAGACCAAGGAGAGATTGATTACTCCAGTCAAGAATTTTCATCCGAGCCAAATGTGACGGATTAGTGATTAAGAATAGTTGTTATACATCCCATATATGTTATGTTGCTCATATATTTTTCAATAATAAATTCTATTTTTCAAAAACTGTGACTATGAATTATTGCGAAAAAATGCGAAAAATTAGCAAATCTAATCTAATTTTTACCCAAGTTATGGAACAATTTGTCTGCCCACCCATGCCGACATTCACGGAACGTGCTTTCCGAGACGCGGCGCAGCAGCTCGAAAACCAGGCTACGGTTAGGGGTAGTTATCTCGAAAACGGTTAAATTTTTGACAAAAATGATAAGGACCGTTTTTGTAAATAATCGACTGCTCTTCATTTCTAGCCAAAGCCCACTTCTCTAAGTCTCATTTCGGGAGATATCGGCCAAAAACCGGATTTTCAGGGTTTCTGGCCATTTTTCGGCCCCCTCCACTCATCTCCCGAAGGACATATTTTCAGAAGTTAATGTACCCATATTTACCTACAAGTTGAGAAAAAAAAATTTGCACGCGACCTGATGTCCAGGTTCCAGGGTTTCCCGGCCTTTATTTACTGGTCTATTGGGAAATATGGTTTTATTATGCAACAAATTATACTTAAACTTTTATAGTGATCGATTTTATAATCACTCTTATTTAAGCTAATTTGAGTTTCAGTTTTATTGCATTTTAGTGTCCACTTACTATATTTCACTTTTTAATAGTTGTAAAGTTTACAGGTGTCATAACTGTCCCACCATAATTTAAAATTTCAGAAAGTACTCAAATCAAACGCGTATAAAATATATTAAAATGCTGGCTTGCACTTGCTCTTTGTCTTTCAGCATCTTTATCTAAATAATATTATCACCTCCTCGAAATTCACATCGTTCTACATTTGAAACTAGCAAGATTTTCCCTCATATCGCCTTAGGGAAATCGAAAACGAACAAAACACATATAGCTATTACCTTTATGTGCTGCGCGATATACCGGAAACTCTCTCACCCAATGGGAATCAACCCCATCCAGTCACAAACTCCTGCTCTGTCATTAAAATCTCCCCGAAATATTGACCTAGTTCAGCAGTGTAGTTAGAATAAAATGAAAATGACTTCAATTCAATCACAATTGTTTTAGTAATGTGGTTTAACAGAGAACAGTAAATATGGAAAAAGTATCGAGAATATTTGAAAAAAATTCGTTATTCGTAGCCTACAAACGATCATTTTAAAAAAATTTATCGGAACTACCTTATACCTACAATTTATCTTAACTTCCCGCTTAGTAGAACGAACTGTTTGACGTCCTAACTCTAATAAATACATCAAACGTAGGTATGGCTTTATTAACTAGAAAATTTAATCAAGGCTATATATATATATAATTACTAATCATTTACATACATGCAATGAGAGTTTTAGAATGTGTTTAGATCCACAGATAGATTGTAATGTAACTGTTTTTTCTGTTTGAGCTATAATTTTCATTGTTATGTACAGTTACAATCTGCACTATATTCAATATCATGCAATAGCTATTACTTCGCAGCCGCTTATTTTCATTTTGGAACGTCTTTTGTTCTGTAGAGAAATTTAGAAAATTAATATATTACGAATACTATTTGCTCAATGAGGAATTCTTCATATACTGTTTGTAGAACAGTGAATTGTGTAAGTACATTTAGACACTCTGGGCTAGATAAATATGCTTTTATGCTTCTAAATTTTCAGGAAACTCTTTTGTAACATTGTTCATGTTCATATTTTTGAAATAATTTAATAAATTACTTACATGAATAATTCGAAAATTAATGTAATGTAAATAACGATGAATTAACACGGATATTTAAAATTCATGCATTTTAAACAAGTAAAAATAATAATCGATTCTTTTGTTACACCTCGTGTACGTCGAGAAAGTTCCATACAAAACTGTCAGGATTCGCCTGGCATCACATTCAACCAATCAGAACTGATTCTCCTTTTTTTCGAAAATCCTAATTTACGCAACACATTTTCGCCGGCACGTAGTCGTTCCTAAGCAACCTTACAAAGCCCACACAAAGTTTGTAAAAAGTTGAAAGTAGAAATAGTCACTTCGAATACAAACTATTTTTAATATCTCTTCAGTAACCAAATTACATTGATTTATTATTAAAGTATGTGATAGTTTGTGCAAACCGTGATTAAAAAGACACACAAAGTGTATTTGTAGTATATAAATTTTGCACTGCAATAAACTATTTCGCAAAAATATTTTTGGAATAAAGAATATTTACTTGTTACTAATAGTGTGTTATTTTTTATTGGAGAAAAGTCACCTAGAATTTTTATGTGTGGAACTTGCAAATATAAAAGTATATAGTCCACTCGAAGAAAATTACTGCTCCCACATATATAAATTTCTACAGTGGATATTCTAAAAATGTTGTAGTCATTTATAATGAAAAATTATACAGCTTATACCAACGAAAACTTGAATTTTATATGACATTTCGTCCTCTTGTCAGTAAAAGTTGACACGATTTTATAAATTTTGACAAAACTTAATTTCTAAGTTCCCGGGGGTTGAGAGACATTGAGAGGTGATTCAAGTTTTCATTAGTACACCCTGTATGTAAAGTATATTTTGTGAAATAAAAGGATTTAATATATTCCTTAATAAAGTAACAAAAAATCTGTCTCATTAGAATTATGTTCTGCAATATATATTCCGTCACTGATTCTGAATGTATGTTTATATCAATGTGGAATGAATTTTGATTCATGTGACCTGTCTCAACTGATTGAAATAAACTAATCACCAAAACAAAGATTTAACTATCATTAGAGCTGTGCCGCTCTGAAATAAACTGAAAATGACGTCAATAGAACGTTGTAACGGAGTGTAATGAAGAAGAAAAAAAGGAGACTAAAAAGGGAAATAGGGCAATATACGGTGAGTCATCATCTACAAATTGCTCGTACATTACGTTCCCGTAGTCGAAAAGATAAAGGAAGTTTTATAAAAGCCTTTAGTGTTGCTAAGCTTGAATCAAAATCTTGGCTTATTTAATAACAAGGTAGCGAAAATGCGTTCACTTAGGATGTTACTGAAAATATGTGGTTTTTGGGGTAAAAAATTTTATGGTGATTTTATTTAGTTGGTATGTGTATATTTATGAAGTAAATATAGACAGTATTTTTTAATAGAAATATAAAAAAGAATACTTATTACAAAATATTCTATAAAGGATCACTAAAAGGGGGCGCCTTATGAGGAAAGGGTTCTAAATTTTAACTTTTCTTAATAAGGTTACTGTTTATTATCGTCCTTTATCGAAATACAGATTAGTGAATCTTACTACGGGTCAAGGCCGGGATGTATAGGAAAAAAGCCAGAAACGTAATTTAAATCTTGACACATATGACAGTTTCCCGAATGTTCTCGTATATATCTAGAATTTCCGGGAGCGTTCGAGAAGTCAAGAAAAGTATATAAATACGGGGAAACTGACTTTGTGTATGAGAGAATTAGAGTTAATTGTATTTATATTAAATCGTAATTTTAGTTGTTAGCAGTTGTGTAGTTTCCCTGTAAATAAAGCTTGTTTGAATTGGTAACGAGTGATACAATTTATTTTATAAATAATTAACTTTATCCATATCCGTCCAAAACAAGTTTTGGATTGGATAAATCCGAATAAAATTCGAAATATTTTAAACAGACTACTACATGGTCCAAAATCATAATGCAGGAAGTATTTAAATATTTTGTCGGTATATAAGTAACTAAAAAGAGTTCGTAATAGCGTGTCGCTTTTTAAACACCTTGTAGATTTGTAAAAACTGCTCAGTTCAATAACTATACTTTATCTCAATTAAAGAAAATATAAACTTTATAATTACCAATGAGTGTATTTCCGTTCATTTCCTTTCAAATACTTTGATAATAATATATTAGGTTGAAAGATTTATAATGCGGAACTGATCATTCCCTTCAAACTTAAATAAAAAAGTTTCAAATAAATTTTGGAAAAAAAATTGTGCCTCAATTCCACTTATCAATAAAGAGTATGCGGCTTGATCTACGAACTGACTCAATTCTAATAAATATGTGTTTCCATTAAAAAAAATGGACAAATCCTAATATTTAAAAAAATATTTAAACTTATTAAAAAAAAGTGAATTGTTACATATTTTAATGTTAGAAAAAGCAAACCTAGTGGCTTAGCAAAATATTAATATTTTAGCCACCTCATGCCGGTGTTATTTTACCCATTATTTACGGATGTTACTTTTAGCAGATTGTAAAAAGTGAGACATAAAAGTAAGAGATCGATGTTATGGAATGGATTTCAAAATTGCTAAATGTAAAAAAAACAATTTTATATTTTATGTTAAAAAGATAAAAGCTTTAGTATAAGTAAAAAAATTCGGTAAAATATGGTTTTGTGATCAAATAAAAATCGTCAAATTTTTTGAATTCGTCAAATTAGGAATCTTTTTAAAAATATAAAATCGTTACATCCTAATATGTGAAACAGCAAGCCAAATATTTTTCAAAGAATTGGCAGTTTTCGTACGCGGAAATAAAAATTACCTAAAGCTAATTATTACCTCATATTTGAACATTTTCGAACATCGATTTGTTATGGTTAGAATACTTTTTTAAATCAATAAGAGTGTCATGGAAGATTTCTCTAGACAGTTTTGTTTTCTTGTCAGAAGAACTGAAGAAAACGTTGCTCTTAAGCTGGATGCGCCTATTCTTTCATGATTTTATTTAATCAAGTCCAGTATTAGAAAAGTAAGCATAGCGCTTTGTGAGTTGTACACATTTTAATTTATCTAATCTAGACAGCTTATCCTGCACTTAAAACAAAAACCAATTAGTTTAAATATTTATTCTATGTTTTTACTTTGATCAGTAAATTCTTTGGAGACAGCACTAATAAAAGAACTACCAGAATCCATCTAAACTGAACGATTTGTTCTGTATACATTATGTAAATTTAACGAGAACTTTGACATAATAGAAAGCTCTTTCACTTAAAATTGTTGTTTTATTCATATTCAATCAAGATTAAAAGTAGTTCCGAGACGATTCAAAAATTCATTACAAAATGACTTGGCATGAACGTAGTAAACTGAAGATTTGAAAAGGACTAAACTATTAAAGCATTTCCATTAGGCGATGCGTTTTATATTTAATGCAGAACTGTACCTTAAGGATTATCTCTAAGCTTGCGGAAAAAGATGATTTTAATTTATGTTGTTGGTCGTTAATTAAGGGTACTTAATTATTTTTAAGCAAAAAATGTACTAAAAGGAATTCGTTTTTGTTTTTAAAATCTTATTTGTATCTAATGTTTATACAAACTTATAAAGCAATTTTACTGTCGACACACACACAACGTTTTTAGTGAAAGATTATATATATCTTATCGACCTAAGCTTAGAGACACTGTAAGATATTCATTGATACGATCATACAAAATTAATATTAAATAAATAAACTTAATTAGTTGGTTTGTGAATGTTCAGATCACAGAACTTAAACATAAAAATCCAGGAATTCGCTTAGATATATTTCCTACTTCCTCTATGCACCTAATTTTTCTTGAAAAATAAGACGGTGACATCTAAAAAGGAACAAGAACATTCCTCTTGCATGTACGAGAGTTTCAATGGAACATTACTTGCTTTCACTCGCTAAACAACTTCTGGCAATTTGTCACCAAAATCCCGGCATAAGGAACATCCGATTAGCGACCAAGAGATTTTACCGTCGTACTGGCTTAAGGCCCGTTTGACAAAAGGACAGATGGAAAGAAACAAGTGACCTGAGAGGTCGTGTCGAACTCGATGTAAGATAAATTAAAAGAACAAGAAGGTGGATTACCTTTGTGTAATTTGTTCTGCGTTGATACGTAATTAATACTTCAAGACTAGATGCAATGTATAAATATGTTTGATGACGTGAGAAATTACATACGTATATATGAAATCTCTTCCCTTATTTACCAAGGGAAAGGATGTTTCTTTTAGTTTTCATGTATTAACTTCGGGTATTGTTTCTTGTTCTTCGCTATTGTTATAGCATTTTTGCGACTTTTTGTTTCTAAAGATTTCGCTCATAGTTTTATTCAAGGTTGACTCGTCCCTCTTCTTGTTTATATTTGTACCTCCCATTTTTTGTTTGTTTCTAAATTTAGTTTTATATTTTGGTCTTCCTTCCATAGTACCCTTACCTTAGTTTTTATATTGTTTACATACTTTCATTTTCATTCTTTTGAATATCGTGTTCCACGCTTAAGGGTTATCTTGCAGAGCTCTTTCATTATTTGCAAGGATAACTATGTCCCCTGCAAATGCGCATTCTCCTAGTTGTGTTTGTCTCATTCTGTAAAATTCAATACGCAAGGCAAATTACGTAGAGATTTTGCCTAAATATTTGAGGTCATACATGAATCCATGCAAGTGACAAAGAACGCGTTATGAAAGAGAGGGAACATGTTACTAATATCTTGAAGTAGGGTTACATCGATGGTTGGAACATCGATGGTTGGAACATCGTTCCAGTTAATTCGATAAATCGCCATCCGTTCCTTAAAATTTTGCCTATGTACTTTTAGATACTTTCTAAACCTGTATACCTCCGAACAAAGGACAGCTGATGGAGTTTTCTAGTGGTACACCATAGTACCTCCCAATATCATATAGGAGTGTCTCTCCATTTCCTTTTATTCTTTACTGTTCTTTTGCGATATTTCTTTTCCATCTTTGTATTTATTCTCTTAGTTGAAAAAAACGGCAGTGTGGTTCTGTAATCCTGTAGTCTTCACCAGATCTCACCAGATTTTTCACTGGTTAAGAGATTAGCTGATGGTCTGATTTTTCCAATGTGGCAGTGATAGTGAACATTTACTAAGTATGTGACCAATAACCATATTATTTTATTTCCTATCGTACCATTATTTTAAACTGATAAGAAGCTTTTATGAAATATCAAATCAAAAAATGATTCATATAACTGTGAATGTAATTAAATAATTTCAAAAAGTTGTTACGGGGTCAGTTATTTTGGATTACCCCCGTTTCACAATTGGAACATGTTTTAGGAAAGGTGTAAGAAGCTTTGATACGCTCGTGTTTTTTCTAAGACTATATTCTTAGATGTTCCCCTCGTTCTCGTACGTCGCGTCGTGCGACAACATGGGACGTTACGTGGGAATCCAGGAACCTAACCGCATCCTTCGTCAGTCAATCTAGAAATCTTCATCAATCATTTCACTACGTGTCAGTATCACGATAGATGATCCGAATTTCTGAAAGGGGTGAAGCCGTCGTGGTCGAAGACGCAGATCTCGATGTATGAGAGTGAGTTCAGTCTTATAGACAGGCATCGAGCGAGAGCGAAGAAAGGGTTAGGGCTAATTGGAGGATACGATAGTCGGAAAAGGGATTTTGTGTTATGGGGTTAGGGAAGGTCCCTGAGATATAATGAAGTTTTGTTTTGGTGTAGTAGATATTGACGTAATTATTGCTGAATCTACAGATGTTATCTATAAACTCAGGGATTTTGGTTCGGTAACTAAGGGAATAAATATTAAGTAATTGTCGTATATTTTATTATTTATTATATATTATATTAAGTAGAAATATTTCTGATAAAATATGAATAGTTACAGTTTATTGATAATTTTCGCATACATTTTCCATAAATACAGTATTTACGCGCTGACTTTTTGAACCTAAAACCAAAGTTATATATCTTCTTATTTATTTGTCGGTAGTAATTTTTGATTTTATATTTATAATTATCTGAAAATTTAGTTCCATGTTACAATTTCTTGTACTTGCATCTATATTTAATTTTCTCTACACAGATTTCTCATTTCCTAATGAATACAAATCACACTTTAGGAAATTATTCTCTCTTTTTAAGAACTTTAGCAAACATAAACTAGTGCAGCACTTTAGTTTTGGTATTTACTTACGTCGTGAACTAAGATGTGCTTTTGTTTATATAATTCCTTGCATGTTTACGTGTATATTAATTTTGCCTCTGGAGAACAAATTCTATTAGCTCAGTTGAATTAGGAAAAAGTATAATTTCATTTAGGAGACACATTTATAAACATTGCTTATATTAGGACAGTTTTATAAGATCATTTCTGATATGTGTACTCAAGATAAGCGTAGAAAAATATGAGGCTCCAGGAATCTAAAATACATGCATGCTTAGAATATAAATTTTAGGCCACTTGTCGAATTGCATCTTAAACAAATAGTATGTAGGCTCTAGCAATCGGCGCTTCTTTTAGTCGCTTTTAAACGTCAAGATTGTCCTTCTATTATCTCAAAACATGTACATTGAGAAAGCCATCCAGAAATTGTCAATATTTATATAAATGCAATAGAAAGTTTCTAAAAATAACCTCGTCTTGTTTAATTATATTTCATGTTTTTGAGAAAGCCCACTGATAATTTACTTCAAAATAAAACTATGTTTGGATCTACAAATGGAGTATTAAAACACATAAGAATAAAAATTTAAGATCGTTACAGAAATTTTGGTTTTAAATCTAACCACGACTTGATATTGAATGGAGTATCGATGTACCTAAGTCGTAAAAATGTAAAAAGATAACAACATTGAGATGGCTGTGTCGCAAACATAGAAAATAAAGGCTGCTCATATAAACCTGTTTCATTCTCATATGTATGTAAAATACGTTGTATCACGAGTGTGTTTAGTTTACATTTTGCATGCCCAGAAATCCTTGTATTCCCTCCGAAATATTCTACCGGAAATAGACTTATGTGTGGAGTAAGCCAGCTTTAGCGATATTTCAATTTTCTGTATTGTGGTTTTTCCTGACATCTATAGAGAGCAATATTATAATGGCAGGTTAAGAAATGGAGAAATTAAGAAAAATACAATTAAAAATTATACAAACGAGAAAATATTAATTAAACTTTAACTTAAAACTGTACATTAAAAAAAGAAGAATAAAAATAATTAGATATGTGCCATCTAAACGCAAATTGTTGGTATACCTTCTTACTTCGTTTGTCTCAGTGAGTAAAAATCAGTTGTAAAGTAAATACACTATATAATGCGATTCCATGTAGTATATAACACTAACGATGGAGTTTTCCAATTAAACTAACGTGACTAGTTTCTGTTAACTTTCAGTGGTTTTAAACTACTTTTTGTTTTGAATGCTTTTTAATTTATGAATATTAAAAATATTGTACTACAGTTAATCTGCTCAGTTTCAAATCCTGTAATTGCCTACTTCTCACTTTTTGCACGTTTATCGTAAAATATTATAACACGCACTCAATTATCTGAGGCCATGTTCCATACAACCTTTTCGGTATTTATGGTTCTATCCGAAGGAAAACAAAGTATTTATTTTCCTTTATTTTCTTAGCCCGGAACCAATAAACCGTTTTCCGCGTTCGCAGTGTCTGGTTTTAAAATTCAAGAAAACCCCCTTTATAAACTTGCCTCAGAAAATGAAAAATGTTTTCTCTGATTGTGGAAAGTGTTTTTCTTACACTAGGAATGTTTATGGCCTGGCTCGAGATAAGAAAGTTCTCTCGCGAGATTTCAAAAAGGTGAAATAGTGGCCTTGCTTGCGCGGCGCGAAAAACTGAAAAATATTTCATTTGCCGGCTTACACAAGAATTTAATCTCACCATCAGAGAATTATAATAATTTAGCTATAGAAAAGAGTGAGAATTTCCACTGCAATAAAGTAAAAATGTAGCAGGAAATATTCAACGTTAGATATAATTAAATTGAATAAAAAACTATTTTTAATATCTCTTCAGTAACCAAATTACATTGATTTATTATTAAAGTATGTGATAGTTTGTGCAAACCGTGATTAAAAAGACACACAAAGTGTATTTGTAGTATATAAATTTTGCACTGCAATAAACTATTTCGCAAAAATATTTTTGGAATAAAGAATATTTACTTGTTACTAATAGTGTGTTATTTTTTATTGGAGAAAAGTCACCTAGAATTTTTATGTGTGGAACTTGCAAATATAAAAGTATATAGTCCACTCGAAGAAAATTACTGCTCCCACATATATAAATTTCTACAGTGGATATTCTAAAAATGTTGTAGTCATTTATAATGAAAAATTATACAGCTTATACCAACGAAAACTTGAATTTTATATGACATTTCGTCCTCTTGTCAGTAAAAGTTGACACGATTTTATAAATTTTGACAAAACTTAATTTCTAAGTTCCCGGGGGTTGAGAGACATTGAGAGGTGATTCAAGTTTTCATTAGTACACCCTGTATGTAAAGTATATTTTGTGAAATAAAAGGATTTAATATATTCCTTAATAAAGTAACAAAAAATCTGTCTCATTAGAATTATGTTCTGCAATATATATTCCGTCACTGATTCTGAATGTATGTTTATATCAATGTGGAATGAATTTTGATTCATGTGACCTGTCTCAACTGATTGAAATAAACTAATCACCAAAACAAAGATTTAACTATCATTAGAGCTGTGCCGCTCTGAAATAAACTGAAAATGACGTCAATAGAACGTTGTAACGGAGTGTAATGAAGAAGAAAAAAAGGAGACTAAAAAGGGAAATAGGGCAATATACGGTGAGTCATCATCTACAAATTGCTCGTACATTACGTTCCCGTAGTCGAAAAGATAAAGGAAGTTTTATAAAAGCCTTTAGTGTTGCTAAGCTTGAATCAAAATCTTGGCTTATTTAATAACAAGGTAGCGAAAATGCGTTCACTTAGGATGTTACTGAAAATATGTGGTTTTTGGGGTAAAAAATTTTATGGTGATTTTATTTAGTTGGTATGTGTATATTTATGAAGTAAATATAGACAGTATTTTTTAATAGAAATATAAAAAAGAATACTTATTACAAAATATTCTATAAAGGATCACTAAAAGGGGGCGCCTTATGAGGAAAGGGTTCTAAATTTTAACTTTTCTTAATAAGGTTACTGTTTATTATCGTCCTTTATCGAAATACAGATTAGTGAATCTTACTACGGGTCAAGGCCGGGATGTATAGGAAAAAAGCCAGAAACGTAATTTAAATCTTGACACATATGACAGTTTCCCGAATGTTCTCGTATATATCTAGAATTTCCGGGAGCGTTCGAGAAGTCAAGAAAAGTATATAAATACGGGGAAACTGACTTTGTGTATGAGAGAATTAGAGTTAATTGTATTTATATTAAATCGTAATTTTAGTTGTTAGCAGTTGTGTAGTTTCCCTGTAAATAAAGCTTGTTTGAATTGGTAACGAGTGATACAATTTATTTTATAAATAATTAACTTTATCCATATCCGTCCAAAACAAGTTTTGGATTGGATAAATCCGAATAAAATTCGAAATATTTTAAACAGACTACTACATGGTCCAAAATCATAATGCAGGAAGTATTTAAATATTTTGTCGGTATATAAGTAACTAAAAAGAGTTCGTAATAGCGTGTCGCTTTTTAAACACCTTGTAGATTTGTAAAAACTGCTCAGTTCAATAACTATACTTTATCTCAATTAAAGAAAATATAAACTTTATAATTACCAATGAGTGTATTTCCGTTCATTTCCTTTCAAATACTTTGATAATAATATATTAGGTTGAAAGATTTATAATGCGGAACTGATCATTCCCTTCAAACTTAAATAAAAAAGTTTCAAATAAATTTTGGAAAAAAAATTGTGCCTCAATTCCACTTATCAATAAAGAGTATGCGGCTTGATCTACGAACTGACTCAATTCTAATAAATATGTGTTTCCATTAAAAAAAATGGACAAATCCTAATATTTAAAAAAATATTTAAACTTATTAAAAAAAAGTGAATTGTTACATATTTTAATGTTAGAAAAAGCAAACCTAGTGGCTTAGCAAAATATTAATATTTTAGCCACCTCATGCCGGTGTTATTTTACCCATTATTTACGGATGTTACTTTTAGCAGATTGTAAAAAGTGAGACATAAAAGTAAGAGATCGATGTTATGGAATGGATTTCAAAATTGCTAAATGTAAAAAAAACAATTTTATATTTTATGTTAAAAAGATAAAAGCTTTAGTATAAGTAAAAAAATTCGGTAAAATATGGTTTTGTGATCAAATAAAAATCGTCAAATTTTTTGAATTCGTCAAATTAGGAATCTTTTTAAAAATATAAAATCGTTACATCCTAATATGTGAAACAGCAAGCCAAATATTTTTCAAAGAATTGGCAGTTTTCGTACGCGGAAATAAAAATTACCTAAAGCTAATTATTACCTCATATTTGAACATTTTCGAACATCGATTTGTTATGGTTAGAATACTTTTTTAAATCAATAAGAGTGTCATGGAAGATTTCTCTAGACAGTTTTGTTTTCTTGTCAGAAGAACTGAAGAAAACGTTGCTCTTAAGCTGGATGCGCCTATTCTTTCATGATTTTATTTAATCAAGTCCAGTATTAGAAAAGTAAGCATAGCGCTTTGTGAGTTGTACACATTTTAATTTATCTAATCTAGACAGCTTATCCTGCACTTAAAACAAAAACCAATTAGTTTAAATATTTATTCTATGTTTTTACTTTGATCAGTAAATTCTTTGGAGACAGCACTAATAAAAGAACTACCAGAATCCATCTAAACTGAACGATTTGTTCTGTATACATTATGTAAATTTAACGAGAACTTTGACATAATAGAAAGCTCTTTCACTTAAAATTGTTGTTTTATTCATATTCAATCAAGATTAAAAGTAGTTCCGAGACGATTCAAAAATTCATTACAAAATGACTTGGCATGAACGTAGTAAACTGAAGATTTGAAAAGGACTAAACTATTAAAGCATTTCCATTAGGCGATGCGTTTTATATTTAATGCAGAACTGTACCTTAAGGATTATCTCTAAGCTTGCGGAAAAAGATGATTTTAATTTATGTTGTTGGTCGTTAATTAAGGGTACTTAATTATTTTTAAGCAAAAAATGTACTAAAAGGAATTCGTTTTTGTTTTTAAAATCTTATTTGTATCTAATGTTTATACAAACTTATAAAGCAATTTTACTGTCGACACACACACAACGTTTTTAGTGAAAGATTATATATATCTTATCGACCTAAGCTTAGAGACACTGTAAGATATTCATTGATACGATCATACAAAATTAATATTAAATAAATAAACTTAATTAGTTGGTTTGTGAATGTTCAGATCACAGAACTTAAACATAAAAATCCAGGAATTCGCTTAGATATATTTCCTACTTCCTCTATGCACCTAATTTTTCTTGAAAAATAAGACGGTGACATCTAAAAAGGAACAAGAACATTCCTCTTGCATGTACGAGAGTTTCAATGGAACATTACTTGCTTTCACTCGCTAAACAACTTCTGGCAATTTGTCACCAAAATCCCGGCATAAGGAACATCCGATTAGCGACCAAGAGATTTTACCGTCGTACTGGCTTAAGGCCCGTTTGACAAAAGGACAGATGGAAAGAAACAAGTGACCTGAGAGGTCGTGTCGAACTCGATGTAAGATAAATTAAAAGAACAAGAAGGTGGATTACCTTTGTGTAATTTGTTCTGCGTTGATACGTAATTAATACTTCAAGACTAGATGCAATGTATAAATATGTTTGATGACGTGAGAAATTACATACGTATATATGAAATCTCTTCCCTTATTTACCAAGGGAAAGGATGTTTCTTTTAGTTTTCATGTATTAACTTCGGGTATTGTTTCTTGTTCTTCGCTATTGTTATAGCATTTTTGCGACTTTTTGTTTCTAAAGATTTCGCTCATAGTTTTATTCAAGGTTGACTCGTCCCTCTTCTTGTTTATATTTGTACCTCCCATTTTTTGTTTGTTTCTAAATTTAGTTTTATATTTTGGTCTTCCTTCCATAGTACCCTTACCTTAGTTTTTATATTGTTTACATACTTTCATTTTCATTCTTTTGAATATCGTGTTCCACGCTTAAGGGTTATCTTGCAGAGCTCTTTCATTATTTGCAAGGATAACTATGTCCCCTGCAAATGCGCATTCTCCTAGTTGTGTTTGTCTCATTCTGTAAAATTCAATACGCAAGGCAAATTACGTAGAGATTTTGCCTAAATATTTGAGGTCATACATGAATCCATGCAAGTGACAAAGAACGCGTTATGAAAGAGAGGGAACATGTTACTAATATCTTGAAGTAGGGTTACATCGATGGTTGGAACATCGATGGTTGGAACATCGTTCCAGTTAATTCGATAAATCGCCATCCGTTCCTTAAAATTTTGCCTATGTACTTTTAGATACTTTCTAAACCTGTATACCTCCGAACAAAGGACAGCTGATGGAGTTTTCTAGTGGTACACCATAGTACCTCCCAATATCATATAGGAGTGTCTCTCCATTTCCTTTTATTCTTTACTGTTCTTTTGCGATATTTCTTTTCCATCTTTGTATTTATTCTCTTAGTTGAAAAAAACGGCAGTGTGGTTCTGTAATCCTGTAGTCTTCACCAGATCTCACCAGATTTTTCACTGGTTAAGAGATTAGCTGATGGTCTGATTTTTCCAATGTGGCAGTGATAGTGAACATTTACTAAGTATGTGACCAATAACCATATTATTTTATTTCCTATCGTACCATTATTTTAAACTGATAAGAAGCTTTTATGAAATATCAAATCAAAAAATGATTCATATAACTGTGAATGTAATTAAATAATTTCAAAAAGTTGTTACGGGGTCAGTTATTTTGGATTACCCCCGTTTCACAATTGGAACATGTTTTAGGAAAGGTGTAAGAAGCTTTGATACGCTCGTGTTTTTTCTAAGACTATATTCTTAGATGTTCCCCTCGTTCTCGTACGTCGCGTCGTGCGACAACATGGGACGTTACGTGGGAATCCAGGAACCTAACCGCATCCTTCGTCAGTCAATCTAGAAATCTTCATCAATCATTTCACTACGTGTCAGTATCACGATAGATGATCCGAATTTCTGAAAGGGGTGAAGCCGTCGTGGTCGAAGACGCAGATCTCGATGTATGAGAGTGAGTTCAGTCTTATAGACAGGCATCGAGCGAGAGCGAAGAAAGGGTTAGGGCTAATTGGAGGATACGATAGTCGGAAAAGGGATTTTGTGTTATGGGGTTAGGGAAGGTCCCTGAGATATAATGAAGTTTTGTTTTGGTGTAGTAGATATTGACGTAATTATTGCTGAATCTACAGATGTTATCTATAAACTCAGGGATTTTGGTTCGGTAACTAAGGGAATAAATATTAAGTAATTGTCGTATATTTTATTATTTATTATATATTATATTAAGTAGAAATATTTCTGATAAAATATGAATAGTTACAGTTTATTGATAATTTTCGCATACATTTTCCATAAATACAGTATTTACGCGCTGACTTTTTGAACCTAAAACCAAAGTTATATATCTTCTTATTTATTTGTCGGTAGTAATTTTTGATTTTATATTTATAATTATCTGAAAATTTAGTTCCATGTTACAATTTCTTGTACTTGCATCTATATTTAATTTTCTCTACACAGATTTCTCATTTCCTAATGAATACAAATCACACTTTAGGAAATTATTCTCTCTTTTTAAGAACTTTAGCAAACATAAACTAGTGCAGCACTTTAGTTTTGGTATTTACTTACGTCGTGAACTAAGATGTGCTTTTGTTTATATAATTCCTTGCATGTTTACGTGTATATTAATTTTGCCTCTGGAGAACAAATTCTATTAGCTCAGTTGAATTAGGAAAAAGTATAATTTCATTTAGGAGACACATTTATAAACATTGCTTATATTAGGACAGTTTTATAAGATCATTTCTGATATGTGTACTCAAGATAAGCGTAGAAAAATATGAGGCTCCAGGAATCTAAAATACATGCATGCTTAGAATATAAATTTTAGGCCACTTGTCGAATTGCATCTTAAACAAATAGTATGTAGGCTCTAGCAATCGGCGCTTCTTTTAGTCGCTTTTAAACGTCAAGATTGTCCTTCTATTATCTCAAAACATGTACATTGAGAAAGCCATCCAGAAATTGTCAATATTTATATAAATGCAATAGAAAGTTTCTAAAAATAACCTCGTCTTGTTTAATTATATTTCATGTTTTTGAGAAAGCCCACTGATAATTTACTTCAAAATAAAACTATGTTTGGATCTACAAATGGAGTATTAAAACACATAAGAATAAAAATTTAAGATCGTTACAGAAATTTTGGTTTTAAATCTAACCACGACTTGATATTGAATGGAGTATCGATGTACCTAAGTCGTAAAAATGTAAAAAGATAACAACATTGAGATGGCTGTGTCGCAAACATAGAAAATAAAGGCTGCTCATATAAACCTGTTTCATTCTCATATGTATGTAAAATACGTTGTATCACGAGTGTGTTTAGTTTACATTTTGCATGCCCAGAAATCCTTGTATTCCCTCCGAAATATTCTACCGGAAATAGACTTATGTGTGGAGTAAGCCAGCTTTAGCGATATTTCAATTTTCTGTATTGTGGTTTTTCCTGACATCTATAGAGAGCAATATTATAATGGCAGGTTAAGAAATGGAGAAATTAAGAAAAATACAATTAAAAATTATACAAACGAGAAAATATTAATTAAACTTTAACTTAAAACTGTACATTAAAAAAAGAAGAATAAAAATAATTAGATATGTGCCATCTAAACGCAAATTGTTGGTATACCTTCTTACTTCGTTTGTCTCAGTGAGTAAAAATCAGTTGTAAAGTAAATACACTATATAATGCGATTCCATGTAGTATATAACACTAACGATGGAGTTTTCCAATTAAACTAACGTGACTAGTTTCTGTTAACTTTCAGTGGTTTTAAACTACTTTTTGTTTTGAATGCTTTTTAATTTATGAATATTAAAAATATTGTACTACAGTTAATCTGCTCAGTTTCAAATCCTGTAATTGCCTACTTCTCACTTTTTGCACGTTTATCGTAAAATATTATAACACGCACTCAATTATCTGAGGCCATGTTCCATACAACCTTTTCGGTATTTATGGTTCTATCCGAAGGAAAACAAAGTATTTATTTTCCTTTATTTTCTTAGCCCGGAACCAATAAACCGTTTTCCGCGTTCGCAGTGTCTGGTTTTAAAATTCAAGAAAACCCCCTTTATAAACTTGCCTCAGAAAATGAAAAATGTTTTCTCTGATTGTGGAAAGTGTTTTTCTTACACTAGGAATGTTTATGGCCTGGCTCGAGATAAGAAAGTTCTCTCGCGAGATTTCAAAAAGGTGAAATAGTGGCCTTGCTTGCGCGGCGCGAAAAACTGAAAAATATTTCATTTGCCGGCTTACACAAGAATTTAATCTCACCATCAGAGAATTATAATAATTTAGCTATAGAAAAGAGTGAGAATTTCCACTGCAATAAAGTAAAAATGTAGCAGGAAATATTCAACGTTAGATATAATTAAATTGAATAAAAAAATATAAATTATGATTTGGAATTAATGTGATCGTATTTAGTACCAGTTTATTGCTTCCTGTTTATGTTTTGCGGTGTAGCTTTTCCGTTGACCTCTTTTGTAGAGCTTGTGATGTTATAATCATTTGTGTATTTTAAATATATTTAGTCTAAAATATCAATTAGAAACTATTCCGCAAGGTCTGAGCTTGTAAGCACCCTGAGTAACAATTGTGGAGTTTCCCGTTAACAGTATTAAAAGATCTTGAACAAATATTTGATGTTGTTTACGTATTTAAGCCCCAAAGAAAGCTCTTTCACATTGATGAAATAGAAAAAAAACACTATTTCTATTAGCAGCGCTGCTATATTCCATTTCCATTAAGCAAAGTAGATTTTTTAATTTATAATTATATAATTTTCGGAGCATTTATTTAGACAAGTAATTCAATTTCTTACGGCTTATCTCAGAAACCGCTGATCCTACTTCTTATTTCTCATTCAATTATGATACATTTTCTCATCAAGACGACTTGTGATATTGGTACTCGGTTTAAAGAACTAAGCAGTATCGAATCTAATTGTGGCAGAGCTCTGAGTACTACAAATGAGGAGGAATTTCAGCGACCTTGGGAATTAGAAAACCGAAATTTGCCAACAAGCCTGATTAGAAAACTCTTTATTACGTGACAACTCACATTCATTTTATTAATCAATTTAATAAAGAACAACATTAAAAAAAGAGAAAATACAAGAAGGGAAGAAACATTATAGTATCAACAATAAAACTGTCACTGTTCTCACTTCACTTAAAAAAACACCGTCTATTCAGTTTTTAACAATTTATTGAATCTATTGAAAGTTGAAGGGTCTATTTGCACTTTTAATGTACTAACTCCCAATCAAGGCACGAGCTTTTGTAGGTATCTAGTACCCTAGAAGGCTTAAGTTTTTTTGTTTGTAAGAAAAATATTACTTTTATTGTATATAAATTAGGAACATTGATCGATTTAATGCTTGAAAATGTGAAAACTCGACTAACAGGCGCTTTTGGACAACCGGTACAATTAAAAGGAACGAAAAACATGCACGTTCAGTTAAATTATCAGTTGGCATTTTGTATTGAGAGAGTTTAGTTGCCAAAAAGGTTTTTTATCACGATTTTTTCATTATTTATGCCATTGCGGTTTCGGTGACATCTCGATCTATTTTGTGGTTTCCTGACGTGGTCGTAGATATCGAATTAACTTCGTGTCACTAACCACGGAGTGACGTTCCTTGTCTTTGGATTTGGATTGTTTTTACTGGTTCCAAAGTGAATATTTGCCACTATCGGACATCCAGTCACTTCATTTCACCATGATTTTTCTGCAAACCAGTCCGATCTCCCATTTTGTGTCAACTAACGGAATTGTTTATTTTAGCTTTAGTGGCTTTAGAAAAATGAAAAATTTTAGCATGGAAAGATATTTATTTATTGGTTTTTCTATTTCGCCTTAAGAAAATATACCAAGAAAAATAAATACTGAAAGTAGATTTTTTTAACTGGAATATGTATTTATTTTTTGCTTATTACTGTAACACTGATTTCTCGAACACACTTGATAAAAAATTGAAGTATTTGCGAACATAATAATTTATGTTAAAAACGAGTTTCGGACTGCTACCAGAGGCTCAATTTAACATATTTGTTAATTCCAAAGTACTTTCTATGTGCTTAAATATAAAAGGTAAACTATAGTTATCTTGAATTTCCACAGTTTTCCTAAGCTTTTGTAAAAAGTTTATGTGACTCGAGTTTCGCCCTTCTAACATCATCTGATATTTGATTGGGATAGACAGGTTTCTCATGTATGTGCTTGATGTACCATTATATAAACATTCTATCCAATTACTATCAGGCAATACATATACATATACAGTATAATTTTTATCATAAATCATAAGCAATATTCTTCCTTTTCTAAAAAATTGGTTAGTATTATATATTTAGTTTAAAAGGTAATCTAAAGTAATTAAACTAACTTTCTAGATTTAATTGTTAATTTAGATCTATACACTTAAAGGGTGAAACTCGTGTCACATTTTTACAAAAACTTTGCAAAACTGTTAAAAGTTGGTTTATCTTTTATATTTATAATGAATAGATTCCACAAAGTAAGGGTAGAAACATTTAATTCTATATAATTAATCTACCCTTTCTTCATGTCGATAAAGTATTTTTCTAGATATTTTAAATAAATCATCAGTATGCATTAGGATTGCCTTTAGTTTATTTTAAATTGTTAGTTACTATTATTATAATCAGTCAACTGTAAAACATAATTCACGTAATTGTTACCTTACGACAAAAGAAAACAAATGATCAATAAATACATATCAATCAAAATATACATTTATTTAACGTTAAATATCTTAAAAAATAATTACTTTATAATTTGGAAGAAATGTTTGAAATATATTGGAAAATTAAAACAATTCTGCCAGTGAGGTAGAATTTAGGAAGGGAAAGTTATTTTTCTGCTCCTGTCACATGAGACCCATATTTTATTTACATGTTTAGGGTTAAATCATCTTATTTGAAGCCCAGAATTTTCTTATTAGTTTATTTTCAATAATTAATTAAACATTAATTAATTGTCTGTAATTAAATATCTTTTCATTTCTCCTACTTAGGAATAGATTTCTTTATTCTTAATTAATATTTAATTAACAATAATTTTTAAATAAAGATTTGTCTAATAATTCACATATTCCATATTTCGAATTATATATTGAATAATAAGCAATATACCCGCAAGTTTAAGAAACAAAAAGTTTTTTTACAAGTGATTATATATTCTAACTCCGCACTCTCGTTAACAAACTCATACAGAGGAGAATGTGTCTATTTTATACAAATTAGTATCAAAAAACTATCTGAAATTTACACAATTTAATATTTAGAAAATATAATAAATAAGATTGAAATCAAATGAAAGTACAAACACAACAAAATTATTTTTTATGTAATTGTTCTTTAACATTAATGTAAAAAAATACCCGCTCAGTAAAGCTAGGAACGAACGGTTTCAAAATTAATTATTATTAAATTTGTATAGTTTCAAGATTAGATTTTCTAGATCTGATAAGAAATTTTCAAACAAAAAAGAAATGGTGCTGGAACCTTTAGGGGCTGGGCTAAATATTTTTTGAACAAAAAATTTGATTGCTGATTTTGTTGATCTTCGGACATGATCGGAAATTCTGATTCGGAATATTTGAAATAACACCTGTCGTTGCTTCGATGTTGAATAATGTTTAAAATATTTTGCAATTACTTAATTTTATCAATATAATTTTACTTTTTACGATACATAAGGCATTTTTAGATTAGAGAGTTTAGTTAAATGTATGAAGATTAATAAATATATGGTATTATTGTCTCCAATAAATTCAGTGACATTTTATCAAATTTTCCATTCACTTAAATAATAATGAAAATGTTATATACAAGGTAATTTACTTCGGAGTGTCGCATAACAAATTAGAAAGATCAATCACGTGGTTTCACTTTCCAGAATGAATCCATTCGTCTCTTCGGGCGCATCAATCTTTCTAAAAGTATTCTTCTGGGCCATATTCTAAAAAATTCACGACCTCTTAAATTTGCCTTTAAATATGAATATTTTTCCAGTCGTGAGATAAGCGTTTTGAATAGAAAGAACTTGACGCGCTCTGAACATTTTTCCATTTTTCATTTTTCTCGCCTTTTTTTGAAATGTACGGGAAGAGAGTATTACAGATTCACGTCAGTTTATAAAAAAAATGCGCGATGAATATGACAAAACATTCGATTTCCTTATTAATGGTGGAGATGTCCTCCAGTGCTCTCGCCGAAATTTTAATATTGGCGGTTGTAAATTTAATATCTAGTTTTTTTGTGGTTAATTTGTAATTTATTTTAACGATATTGAAATGTAATTAAATTAATCATAACATTAAAAAATTAGCATACATATTGAAATCTATGTACATTCAGCGAGAAAATCTTTTTGAAGAGATTATTTTTGAATGACCAAACATAAAGTATTTCATGAGAACAACAAGATCGGCGAGGTTTAAATAAAAATCCTGTCAGGTATTTCACAAGACGAGATTGGCATATCCAACGTTATTGGATGTCGTTGTCTATCTGTGTCTCCGCTAGAGTGCTCTTTTCTGTTATGTTTGGTTGATAGTGACCTGAAATTTCCATTACATTTCTTTTGATTAAAAAAGAAATGATCAAAATGTCACTTTGGATTATTTTATATGAAAATAAGAAATATTTTGAACGCAACTGGTTGTATTCCAAATTGTGTTTTAAAAGATGGAACTCTTTCCTGTTGTGGTTCGTATTAATTCATTTAGGAAGGAAATGAAAAGCAAGATTTTAATTCCAATGTTGATTTATTATACAATGTGGAATAGGTCAATGGAATAAATTCATTATTTGAATTATTGTGCATATATATACACAATCCTGAAACAGCTCAATTTTAGATTATGACATCCTGCAATAAAATGTTTTATCCCTATCTTGAACCCCCTTCGAGTGACAGCTATAACTGCCAAATTTTTAAATGGGAAGTAGTGGTTTGTGATGCATCGTTTGAAAGGTCTCCTCATTCTCTAATTAAATATGTTATAAAATCGTTTTATTGACGAAATTTAGCACATTGTACTAGTAGAAGAAAAAAACATGTTAATGACCATATTGCTTTCTAATCATAAATAAAAAGCGTTAATTTTTTCCTTAAGCAAAATAAATCAAGTGGTTTGGTTTTGATTTTCATACTTTTCACATATCTCTAATAAATCTAACAGCGTAAGATCAGGAAGTTGTGGTGGCCATTCTATTGACCTTTCCTCCTTATCCACCGATTTGGAAATATTAAGTTGAGGTAGTGCGGGACGTTCATTCGATTATGTCAACGTACTCCATCTTGGTGGAACCATATTTGTTGGAACTTGTGCATTTGCTAGATCAAGATATAAGTTTGCCAAAATTGGGACGGTAGTACTAAATAATTATCTCCATTCAAATTGTCATCAATGAAAAAGGGAATATTAAGTGTCTTCTTCGTTTATCCAATGAGTATCTTCTGCAAAAGCAGTAATTCTAAGAATTAGCATAACCGTGAAGTGTAAAAGGACACTCATTAAACTAAAAGATATTCTAATTGGATCATATTGTTATCTAACATTTTCATCATTAGTTAAATTAAATACACTCTTCTACCAAAATCGTCTTTCATGAACTCTTGAGCTGGTATCATTTTGTAGGGATGTATTTTATTTTCTTTTAATATACATAGAATCGATGCATGATGTTGGTCTGCTTGCCAATTATGGAGTATGGAGGTTTTCTTCAAAATGAAGAATTACATGCGATATGGCAACATTAGTTATTTTTTATCTGCCTTACATGTCCAAGTTTGCGAAACTACTTTTCTGTTGTATTAATTGTCCCTTGGGATATAGACAGCAAATCCGGAAAGACAAATTGATGAATGCTGATATGTTGAGCGTTTATATTCATTGTAATGACTTGTTTGTTTTTTTTCTCAGGAATTTGCGATGTTGTCAATACGTTAATAAATTGTTCTTGTTCTGTTTAAAATTCACTAAAGAAGAAGAGTATTTTAATAGGCGTTTTTTTTTAAAAAATCACGTTCACGCATACTTGAAAAGACAATAAGTTCCGCCACTTTCCTTTTCTACTCTTTCCGTCTGGAACGAATACATTATTACTGCGTGATTCGTGACGTGCTCGATTTTAATTAGTTGAAAGGGACAAGGAACGTAAAGTCATAGAGATGTAATGAACTTTTCAATTAGTTTAAAGTGGCTTATGATATACTGGACCTGCGAGGGGCGTCGCTTGTCGCTTTGTCGACTGTCATCGCTTTTTAAGGAGAAAAGATGAATAGTACGTTGAATATGGACAGTTTTATCTCACTCATGTGTTTTCAGTGCTTTATTAGTATCTGAAAGTAGGGAGAGTACGTGTTTTTAACTTGTTCACAATTTTCATTGTACTAGAAAGTAGAGAGAAGGCGAACATTTAGGGTGTATACGATGTAAAAACTCTATAGAATTTTGTAATATTCGGATAAATAAGGTACTATACTAATAAAAATAATTTATTTTCTGAAGCAAAATATTTGCATTTGTTGCCTGCATATTAACATTTATTATATTTTCGAGTTAACGCGGGTTAAAAAATGTCAATACTGTAGAAACTAGAAATATTTATTTAAGTTGAGACAAAAATTCAACTATTAAACTTTAGTGCTAAACTAATAAATTAATTCTTGATGCTAATATGGATATAAAAAACGTTAATCATAATAAAATGTACAACAAAAAATAAATGTAAAAAATGAAAAATGCAATTAAAGTTAATCACAATATACAATAACAGTGTAAAAAGTTATAAACAATATGTAATTTTTTTACTAAGAAAATGCTCTGGCCAGTAATAAGGCAATCTAAATATTCAAAACTAAAATTTTAGGGTAGAATTTGGCACTAATCAATCTACCGCATTAAGTGTCAAGAATTATTACCGTGATCTACTTCCCTGATTACGACATTTTTTATTTTGAGTGATTCTTAATATATTTCTTTCAGCAAATAATCCGAACAATTTAAAAAATGCCAGGAAACTTCATTCAGAAAATATTTTGAAAATGAGAGCAAAATTAACAGAAATAAAAAATTTGCGTAAACTAATTAATTTTTGAATGTAATAGATTTTTCATAACTGCTTTCTTGATTTAAAAATATAGCTCACTAATGGTATCTTTTAATAGATATGCAAGAAATTTTGAGATGTTTTTCCGAGCAGAAAACAATTATTATTCTAGAAAAATATTTAATTATGATTTTATGAGATATGAGTTCTTAAAGTATAATACATATTTATTTTTGAAAGAAGTTTTATTGCGCATTTAGGCTATGTTTGTTGGTGTCAAAAAATATATTTTTGTTTTTTTTTGCATTTTTCAACAGTTAAACCTTCAAGAACGTTGTACTAAAATTGTTTTTTCAAACTCGAATAAATAGAAAAGTTACAACAAGTTTGTCGGTTAGTATAGAGGCCTTGGGCTCAAACAGCGCGTAGGTAAAAGGGTTGTTGTTCTCAGTCCAACTTCTGAAGGGGTATCACCAACGAAATTATAATTTTTTGGACATCAATGAGACAATAGTTCAATTCCTATTTTGACACTGAAGATGGTCACTTTCAACATTTAGTATATATTAATATGTTATGTTGTTTACATCTCTAGTTTTTCGCACTTTCAGTTATGTTACTTCACTTAGTAAACATTAAAAACGATGCTACTGTATCTACTTTCTTTTTTGTTCGAAAACGGTTAGTTCTATGAGGAAAAAACAAAATAGTTGAGAAATACAAGAGGAATTACGAATATTTTTAATTTATGAAATTCAATCCCAAAGTTCTGATATAAAACAATATAAGGGTTGTTAATTTCACTAACATATTAGTAATACTTAACAATCCCTAAATACCTCTTTACGAGAATATGTAATTTTAAAAATAACTCGACTTTGAGAAAAAATAAAAATAAATAAAAGCTCAGTTTTAATTCATAATTTATTTAACGAGGATTCTTCTGTGTTACTTTTTTGTTTGAATTTAGAATATTTAGATAACTCTCTCCTTGTTCTAAAAAACGGATGTCAGCAGATCATTAAACACAATAAATAGTTTGTGACTCTTAATCGGCTTAAGGATTTAGCAAAGACGTTGACAAATTACATCATTGCATCAAGTAATACATACCGATTCTGAGTAGAGCTATAAGAACTGCTGTAACTTAAATGAGCTAGAGATAGTTGGAATTGACGACAATTTACCGCTAGAGATAATCAAGCCGAAGGATGAGCACAAGTACCCAATTAGGAGCGTGTTAGTGTAATCTAATTGACATCGCGTGATACCTCATACAAGAGATTGTGTTAACATCCTCACTAGTTAACTATAGGAAAAAAATCACTAATGGCGCAAAAATTGCATAAGAAATCGTCTCTTTATTCTAAATGGTTTTTTATGTAAAACATGATATATTGACAAAGCCTAATTTTTATTTGCCTGTATATGGACAATATACTAAATTTATCTATATATTTTTTAATTCCACATAAATCAATTTATCTATTACATTTATAGCAAGTATTATCAGTGCTCAATGATTTTCTCCTTCTGCAAATTTTATTAGATTTTCTTATGTGGCATAAAGATATTAAATTCTTAGCAGTTTCATAGTAGGTCCGTATAAATTATTTATTACGGTAATAACGAGATATATCCAGAGAAAACTTCTAGTTGAATAACTGTAATGGCGCTAACATACTTTCGGTATAATATAATAACCTTAATGCGCGACGATCTCGACAAAATACGTAACTGAAAATCTCTTATGTTCAACTAAGCCCTGCTATGTTTAATAAAAAGTACTGAGGAATTATTCGTGTACGAGGGTCATAGACAAAATGTATTATTATTGTGCTTAGATGAATGTATATCCCATTGTAAAATCATAGAAGTGAAGTATTCTGCTTGTTCTTTTTAAGGGTTTTTATTTGGTATTCATATTAGTTGTCCTTTTAGTAACGCAGGAAGTTTATTCCGTCAATATATTTTTATAAATTTTCTGTTTTTTAATATCTGAATTACTTATATCTCTTCTGATTCAGTTCTTTGAAAAGCAAGTTCTTTCCAATTTTATCCCGGTCGTTTTTACAAGATGCAATTTATACCTGTGGTCGAAAGAAAATCCATTATTACCCTTGTATAAAGTTTTTGAGAAAAGCTCCCGAGCATTGTGATTAGGAGTCGTGCACTGGGATGTGACTTTTTATTATTATGCTTCAAGAAGTCGAGGTCTTGTAATTTTTCACCATTTATCCAGCAATCGTCTCAGACGTTTTGCAGGATGACACGTAATAATTTTCAAGATTTTTATGGGTAAATGTGCTGAATTATGCTAGTATCATACACTAAAAGATTTCTTCTGTGACTGTTAAACTGTTATAACCTGCTAAAGTGCATTCTTTAGTTGAATTGATTGTGACATAAATATTTTAGTTTAACATATATGCTCGGAAAGTGTGGATGGGATCATCTTATTACGTTTCAGTTATTTGGATTTCCCTTCGTTTCTAATGCTGAAACCTGGAAAGAACCGCAATAAAAATTAAGGGCAATTTGAAGTATTCATACTAAAAATTATTGAATAGGTGAATTTAAAACAGAGATCCGTGGATCAATCAAAAGTTTCGAATTTTACTTATTTTGGGCCAAAACACGAGAAGTTAATGAAACATAAATGATTAAAAATAATTTTTTCAAATTATTTGATACTTTAAAATTAAAAAAAAAATAATAACGCTTTTCATCTATAATCAACCTTATTATTTTTCCCAAATTATTTCCACAATAAACACGAATTAGTTCAGATTAAAATCATTTCAAATAACAAATATTGTAATAGTTTAAATAAAGTAAAATTGTAATTAAAAAATGGTTAGATTAATTTATTTAACCCGTTTACAGCTTTTTCCTTTTATATATTTCATTTTATGGCATATTTCGGTATTTATTAATCCCAGACATTCAGGAAATTAAAATCATTAATATTTGGAACTATAAATAACCGAAAAATTAATGACATCCATATACATCAAAAATTTATCGGTAAATGATGCCAGCCATTTAGAACAAAAACGTTGTTTACTATTTGATGTATTATTGTTTAATAGATGATTTATATGCCAAGTTTTTGCAATTTGTAGGAAAATTGTTCTTTTAATTCAAATATATTTCATTTTTTGATCCAAATTATTATACTATATGAAACATGAACAAATACTCTGAGAAAAAGTGAAAATTAAAGTACATGTTTAAATTTAGCATTCATTTAATGTCACACTAAAAACTGATAAAACCAAACAGATAAATTTCAAAATAGTTGATTCTAATCTATGTCTCTACTAGGACAGTCACATAACAAAAGGAATGTAAATGAACTAAAAAAAGCAGCAGTAGAAGAAGCAAATAGGAAGCTTTTAAACGTTTAGCCGGAAAGCTTAAAAGAGAAAATGAGTTTTAAATTACAAGTCTTAGAAAGAGTTGGGTCGACGACGCAGACGTTCAAAACAAATCAATTAAATCGTAATAAATGTAGTGGAACATCTTTCCGTGTCTAAAGCATACATCATTTGTTTTTCTTAACTTTTAAGAAGTAATTTGCATAGCTAATAAAACTGTTTGCTTTGAATAATAAGCAAATGTTTACAGTCATTATTCTTGTTTTATTTCCAATAGAGAGAAATCTGTTTTTATTAGAAAGTAAAAAATAAGTTATAAGATACTAGATAAACTAGGGTAAGTTTAACAGCCCTATATATGATACATAATTAAATAGTTTACTTTAATAGATCTATAGAGTGCGTGAATTTATTTATTTATTTTAGAGTTTTATTAGAAGTGTTCAAATGTAAATATAAAATATATATTTTAACGGTCTAAAAGAAGAAATCAAATAATTGAATTATGGATTAAACAAAAATTGATAGGTACCTGAATCAAATAAAATTGATTAAAACAATGTAAGAACATTTTTAATGATTTTTATATAATACTTATAATACTTAGACTAATAAAAATTTAAATTTGGTCAATACTTAGAAATATGTAAGAATTTAAAATTTTTCATTTATAACAAAAATTAAAGTAATTGTATTTGTTTGTTGTAAATAATAAACTAAATTTTAATGTAGAAATAAAAATTATAAAGCCAAGATGCAGGGAAAAACATCATATTTTAATTATAAATAATTAATTCCTTGAATACAATCAGAAATGAGTAAAAATTTATATTGTTGTAATTTGGAATCAATAATTTATTTGAAGTTTAATTTGTTAAGTGTCAAAACTAAAAAAAAAATTAAATATGAAAAATGCTGTGATTTTGGAAAACTGTTTAAGCTCGGTCGGAATTTGACGGAGCTCTCTTCTGTTTGTGACCTGAAAGAGAAAAAAACTTTGTTAGTAAGAAATCAAAATTACTACCTAAAATTCAAATTTTCTTAAAAAATTAATCACTTTAAAAGTTGTTAATATTACCTGATAGTATATAACTGAAGTATTCAGTTAATGTTCTTTATTATCATTGAAATAATTACTTAAATATAAACTCTATTTTGTGTAACCTAAAAACAGCAAAAATATATGAAAATTATAATAGTGCTATCAATAGAAGCGAATAAACCTTACATGTTGTAGATGGACTTTGTTTAAAAATAAATTTAATTAATTATATTATGAATTATATTGTTCGAACCATATTTTTATTTCAACTCACCCTGAGATAAGTAGTCAATTACATCTCACATAATACTTATTAAATTCATACCGAGTATAATTATAAAAATATAACTATAATTAAATTTAACCTCCTGTTACAATATAGGTACAATCCGTTATCGCTAGGGTTCTCTTTGAAAATTAGGAAAATTATTGTTAGACTGTTGATCTAATATATCTCTTAATAGTATAAATAAGAGTTTATCTCAGGGCTACCTTATATTTTTGTTTATAAATTATTGCTATAATATTATTAAAATTATTATTATTAATATTATTGTATAATCACTAGCAATTGATGATCAGATAATGTTGTAATAAGAGGGGAATAATTCTCAATTCTAAACAAAATGCAAAATTAGATGAATGGAAATTCCCAAACTGTATAATATTATTCAATAGTTTTTATCAATTTTTTAAATGAAAATGAATTGAAGGTCTCAATCTCTTATAGCTATGAAAATTACTGTGTGGTTACTGTATAATTTTGCGGCAACTACTCAATATTTATTGCGATATCGTTTATTCCAAATATTATTTTCTGGAGATGTGCAGTTGGAAGTTTTTATTTTTCGATAAAGAATTACAATATTAATATCAAATCCCAATAACAGAAAATCTTGTCGAATACACACATAATAAAATTCTTGCTTTTTATTCCTCCAGTATATTTAACCATGAAAGTAATCCTTATGCGAAAAGCAATGACAATATTATATTAATGTCTCATTTCCATTAATAACAAATATTTCACAAAATTCATCTCAAGTATCAAAAATAATATTTAATAATTTGAAAACAACAAAATGTCTTTCGACAATCGAGTTATGTTATTCTAATAGATTTTATTTATTTGTGCAGTTTTTTAATTTGTCCTAAAACCGCATTGAATCACGATGAAGCTTTGGTTATGTATTCTACATGCTTTTAGCTTAAGTGGAATACAGTCACATAGGGATTATTTAATAGGCTCTCGGGCTAGATGTAATCCAGGGTAAAATAGGGATGTGTTTCTTCCTGTTAGAGCCATTTGTTAAGTTTGTTTATTCTGGAATAGTCGGTTAGGCAGTCGTACCTGTTGTCGTCTTCTTATTTGACCAATGTGTGAAATTGCTGTGTTAAAGAGATGAACAATTTGGTAAATAGCGAATTGGTAATTAGTATAAGAGATTCTCTTTGTTGCATTATTTTATTTTTGTGTAAAAAAAGCGCTATTACAAAATATTTCTTAGAGAAGAATGTACAGGATAGTGTTGTAATTAAATTATATTTCATATTATAATTTCAAATAAATATTAAAATTTAGAGAGCTTTAGACAAAGAAACGAAGAATACATTATATTGCAGTAAATGTTTTATTGTTTAAATAGAAAAATATTACTGGAGTGCTTTTTATTTATATATGCTATATGAAGGGAGGTGCTGAATTATGTACCGTAAATGCTAGAGCTTACAGTACTAAAAAATAATGGTACTTTTTTTATACACTTTTTTTGAAAACTTTATAATAGACGAGATGAATGAAAACCTCATTTATCAAATATCTCAGATACTTTTGAATGAATTTATATCTTACAAATATATTAAAACAATACTTTAAATGTTAAGTTAAGGTAAAAATGTTTTACAACAGCTATTCAAAATTCTTTTACAGAATGAACGCAATATTCCATTAATTAGTGTTGAATCCTTTTAAAGTGGTACATTGATTAAGATCAAAAGATCTATCCGACCATTCAATTGGTGCATCCACACCCCAACCTTTTCATCTATTAGGAAAATGAATATGTAACCACCTTCTATAATTTCTTGTAAAAGTATTATCTAGGAAATTGTAATACACGGTAGCATTTAAATTTTTGGAAAATATGTGATATCTAATAAAATAATTTTCTAAAGTAGCAGCCCAAACATTTATCTTGAACGTATGTTGGAAATTAGTTTCCCTTTTAGATCTGGGATTTTCATCAGCATAAAAATGAATGTTTTTGGAATTGAACATACCTGTGTTGTAAATGGGGATTATTTCCTCAGAAGAATATTGTTGTTAAAAAAAAGTAACAATTGCAACTACTAAATTAAAATGCACGTATACTTTCTAGTTCATTTAGGCTAAAAACGTTAATATTTATCGGAATGTAACAAGAGCGCTTTTTATACGTGAAATAGTCTAAGAAATTATTTTTTTTTAAATCAAAATTTAAAAATATATGACGCAATAACCCTCAGTTACGACCCCAAATGACCATTTTTCATTAGGGATTAAATAGATGGTGACATAAAATTAGTTATCTTAATGTCTTATAATCACTTATACCGGTTATTCAAAAGTATCTACGAGATATTTGATGAATAGTTTTTTTAGGGACGTATCTCCTCTCTTATAAACTTTTGGAAAAAAGTTTATATAAAAAAGTACTATATGCTACATATAGCATTTTCGGCACATAATTCTGGACTACCCTGTATATAAAGCCTCAAAAAGTAGCAGAATCATGCTATGAATTAAGATATGTTTAATATTTTCCATATAAAATTTTATTTTTGTATTCGGCTTATACTGATTATTAATTCAGCTAACCAACATGTTTATTCATGGTAACTGGAATATATACATATTTTATTATTCGAATGTAATTTCTGTACATATTGATTGTTTATTCTATTTAGAAGCTTATCTGTTATACGTTTTTTATGACATCGTATTTTTTTGTTTCAGGCCAACTTCCGACGAATTGATAAGTAATCTATATGGTTAACTATATCTCATCACGGCCAACCACTTTGAATATTCTATCATCTTTTTCTACAACAACTCGACCTTCTTAGCCCTTCGGTTATAGCTTAGCAATAACCAAACTAAAAGCAACGACTACTTGTTCTTCGCTGTTCGCATCACGTTTATTTAATATGGTCTGTACGTATCGAACCGTGTTTTGGATGGTTTTAGTCGCGTCGGTCGCGGTTTGTTCCGAATCCAAAGAGACCGCAAGACAGTCCAAAATCTATCATAACCAGTTTGCGGTTCACATACCCGAAAGTAGAGAGACTGCTGACGCCATTGCTGCTAAACACGGCTTCTTCAATAGGGGACAGGTAGATTTTTTAATGTTTTTAATTAATAACCGCCATTATAAACTATAATAGTTTTATGATATCTTCCTCAGTTAACCTCAAGAATATGATTTGATTGTTTGAGTCGACTTAAAATCAGACCCAAACTAAAATCAACCTATCAATTATTTTTTCACATCAAAAAAATTCGATATTTTTAATAGTTGAAAAACCAATCTATTTGTTTATTAGTTAATATAAAAGAAATAAAATCAAATGCTGCCACATTAAATAAATTAACCAATTTTTGCCTCTTTTATTAAACTACATCAAGAATATTATTGTTGTTAAAAATTTAAAATTGTTATCTATTAATTTAAAATTGTGACCAAAATTTAGACAAGTTAGGACCAATTTATCTTTGGAATGCAGTCTAAGAAGTCATCATTTATAGTTTTTGGTAACTTGCAATGCATTTCATATTTTTAAATTTAATCCCATTACTACTATTTGTTTAGAAATTGATGCTGTTTTTAAATAAATAACAATTACAAGATAGTCATTATTAAAGTGTATTACTTAAATTTGTAGACTTTAAAATAGAGCTAGTTATTATTAATCATATTGAGTAACTACTCTTTCGACTTTCGCTTCTTTATTTAACTTTTTTGTTTTATTTCATCACTCCACTATTTTGTTGCTTCTCTTTATTAATAATACATATTTTGTTTATAAATTTAATTTTTTTAATGGTTCAATCTTTTTTTGTTGTCTGCTGTTTTTAATTTAATTTTAATAAGCTCAAATGTTTTTCAATAAATAAATCTGGACGAAAAGTCTAAAACTCTTCTTCGACCATTTATAAATGCGTACCATTCTGCAATGTATGTCAAATATTGTATAAAGGTTTGCGACACAGAGCAATGCAGCTTCTATATCAAAAGGACATGTAATTTATATTCCTTATATCATATTTGCTATTCCCTGAAAATCCAAAATAACTACTGGCTTACTTGGTATTAATTAAATTGCAAACTGTGGGCTTGTTAGATACACTGGACTAAATAATGGCAGATTATTTTTGCGAACATGATTGAATGATTCGCACTGGAAAAACAATCGTTAATCCTGGTTAATCATATTCTTATCCTTAATGATGATTTTATGGTATTATGGCTTTATTACAATTCAGAAGTAAGAACAAATATTGTTTTTTTATTTATAATTATTAAAATTAGTGTAAATTGTTTTTAGGTACATTATTTTTGTGTTGTTATCTATACATGAAAATAATTATAGCTGTTTATGAAAAATATTAGATTAAAGTTAGAATTAAAAAGCTTTTAATAAATTCATTAATTCACTTAAAAAATCTAGTCCCTAATACATAACATAAAGAATTATTACATAAAAATACTTTTTGCTAATTTTACTTAACATTAACAATCATTTACACAATGCCACAAATCGTATTCTTTCAACTAACGGTCTAGGGTGCAAGGCTCAATAATTCTCCGTTAACGGAAAAATAGAGGGAAACATCCAGAAAACCCTTAAAACTACCCCCTTTGAATGAGCCAAAAACACGGCATTTTTAATTTCGCATTTATCAAAATAAAAACCCTTGTTTGGTATTCAGGTGTTCCGATATATGAGATAAGGCAACACCAATTCCAATACGTCAAATCTGACGTTAAAGTCGGATAGTTTGACGTTTTTAATGGTATACATGCTCAACAGTGTGCCCATCAACTCGCTTCAACTTTTGATGATGAAACACCAGTGTCACCGTGATCTCTTTAGGTTTCCGAATACAATCATGGTCGTCGCTCGCTCCGGGACGAATTTCGTAAGGGACATCCAAAATCGGCTGTTGTGTCAGCAAATATGGATGACTTGGCATCGAATAGTTATTATGTGACTAGTCTTAGATCTGATCTTCATGAAAAATATTTTGAAAGGCAACAAAACCATATTTTTCTCTCAAAACTAATTTAGCACCCTACACAATGTAGCTTTCTGCAACGTTATACACTAATAATGAAGCATATTTTAGCTTAAAAGAAAGATTGTTTAGTATTTTACAGTTGTTGTTTTCCTGAGGGATCTAATTCTGGCTTTATTCTCCCTTGAGTTTTCGTAATTATTTACTTAGAAGTAATGAAATTAATATCACTAATTATAAATGTTAGCTATTCAGTGTAAGTCTCTACAACACCTAATCAAATATTACTTTGATTTTTTTTATATTCATTTCAAAACCCCGAGGACCTGGAGAACATTTGCACTTTTACTTGTTATAAAATTTATATTTATAGCCGAAAAGTTAATATTAAGTTAATATCCATTGATGTTTTCCAATGACCAATTCGAATAACTCGTTTATAAAATTACCATTTGTTTGCAGAGAAGTGCTTTGCCATTATGTTCTTTCATCTCGTAATTACAAAACATTGTCAAAATATAATTAAAATCCATTTAATTATGTTTTCAGAATATTATGGAAAATCGTTCCTCAATTAAATTCTAAACGACCAATATACGGCATAATTAAAGTTTGATGAACGCTAAAGGTCCAGTATCAGGTTTGATTAAAGCAATATTAATTATTAAAATTGTCATTTGCATCATGAAATGCTGCAGAGAATGGTTTAACTGATAAGGTCTAAAAAATGTACCGATGATCTGCGTGTTCATAAAAATTAATGAGGACCATATCAGTGTGTGTCCTAAACTACGGAATAAATTCATTATTTCCTAAACCAAAAACATTGCTAAGAAAATCTGAGAAAAGTCGATTTTTATTTTTATTTTTCTATATTATGTATAATATTTTTACAATATCCACATGTAAGTTATGACGTAATCCAACTTTTTTTTAAATAGAATACCCTCTGTGTTGTGACATTTTTAGATTATCTTTGAAGAGCTGATTCTGGCAAAGTATCACACTTGGGGTATAATATTAAGGGGGTCACCACAGGGGGCGTTTTAAAATAATAATCATGCATTTTCGTTAGCCTTTTTCTCTAAAACCAGAGCTAGTGGTGGTCATGTTGAAAATATTTTGCAGTGTCAACTTAATGTTAACAATAATTCAAAATGAGGTGTGATGTATATTTTAGGGAAAATCACTTCAGAATTAAACAATGTTAAACATTGTTATAGTTGTAGTTCAGATTTTTGAAAATTTTGTCATCCTTTTTTGATTGAAATACTAGAATATTTCACCCAATAGGTCAGAAGGAAGCGATCTTATTATTCATTATTGTCAAGTAAAATATTAGTATTTTTGCATTCTGAATATACATGTATATACAGTTGATTATCAAAGTAAAAGTAAAGGTGACTGCATGAGTGACTTCAGGCGACAATAACAGATGCAAATTATAAAAAATCTACTAGTTAGTTTTGCTGATTATGACCACAATAAATAGACTGCTAAAGAAAAAATGAATCAAGAAATTTACGTATTAAGCACAAACCTGAACAAATACAAATGTCATTATCGAGATATTTAACAGTCTGAGTCGAAAAGAAGAGTTACGGAGACAAAATGTTTAGATTTATTACGATATGTAAATATACAAATTGTGTCATATCTAAGATTCTACAAAACATATGCTGATATCAATTAGGTGCTATGACTTATTACAAGGAAAATTATTTAAAGATAATGCAACAGAAAAATCTATAAAGCGGTACATAGATTATTGATAATTCACAGACTGAACCATAATTGAAATGTATAGGTCTTTGTGAAGAAATACATCGAAAGTCGTGGGTAATTTCAAAATTATACCAAATAACATTTCAGAATATCGGGAAATATCCCATGTTCAAGATGAAGAAACTCATAAAAGAAATTATGATTATATTTGATATCCAAGCTGCCATTAAAGAGCTGAGCTGAGCTAGTATAATCAGTTACAAAAGTAAATTAATTACTCGCATTGTTAAATTTTGCCAGAACTCTTTGTAGTATTATCTAAGGATCTATAAATATTTCATTCGTATTTTGGCCGCACTGTAGACATAATAAACATTTTGTAACATCATATTATTTTCAATTACGTTTTATTTTGAAAAGAGGCTCGGAATGCTGATTTACTCAAATACCCCATCTAAACTGAACTAAAACTGCCTGTTGTCTTATTAGTGTTGCATGTATGAGCAGAAAACGGAAGTCTTAGCTTATTTAATGCTAGAGTGGGCATTAGAGAGAATAGAATGTTACATTTTCATACTATACATCAACCCCTTCTAAAAATAAGTTTGGAGAATAAAACAAAAGGGGTGCAGCATGATGCCAGGGCGGCCTGAAATTCTTTGAATAACTTTATTAGGGTAAGCCGAAGCAGGTCTGTATTTTGAAAGTATTTGTTTTGCTATGTTAAACGAAATTAGTAAATCGTGGGAATTCCTATTGTATAGTTTTTATAAGTGATATATTCATAAATTTAGGATTTTTCTTTAATTTAAATAAGTATGTAAACTCACAGCAGATAAAAACATTCTGACAGATTGAAAGTGAAAATAATCTATTATGCAATATACAAAATGCGTTTGATTAAATTTATAATAGAACACATGCAAAACTACCTTTGAGATATTTAATATACTTTCAGAAAGATATTTAATAAAATCAATTCAATGAATATTTTACAATTTCTTTCATTGATGAATTCATAAGGTCCCCATTTTTCTTACAGAAAGTTAATCCAAGGTTTCCCAAAAATATTATAAAATAATATATTTTAATCATTTCTTTTTTCTGATTTTTAATAGTCCAATCCTTAGTAACAACCCCTACGTAACGTTTGTTTTTCCAGTAGCTAAATGTTTTCCGGACGGAGAATTTTAGGTCACATGCCACAGGTAGTGTTCCGCTAGATGGCCTGCTAAAGTACGATAATGTTATGTGTAAAAAGGGAACGTCCTGTGGATTTTATTTCAATAAAATTTATACTTATAATATTTTATATAAATAAAAACTTTTTTTATCAGAAATAGTAAAGAAAACTATGATATTCAAAAAAAATGTTGTCACAAATTGTAGAAATAAGTTTTTAATCTCATTTTGGAATTATCAAAAAAGGAGCTAACAAAATTATAATATAACTTTATTTTCAATTATATTTTTTGTTTTTCAACCTCCAATTTTGTATTTATTCATTCAGACTTGTATTTTTCATCTGACTTATGAAAGATTCACCATTATTCTCACCGATTTTCACATAAAGTGTGTATTTCTCCATATTCGACTTTGTTGTAATTTTCTATTGAATCTTTTCATATTTTTGGACGATGTTTGATTCCTACTATATTTCAGACTTTTATGGATGCATGATTCAGTCTCTTATATGAAAGTGGGATACCAGACCTTAATTATATACTCATAATTTATTTAAAAACTTCATAATAATAAATCCACATAATATCTGAGTTAAAGAATTATTAAATAAAATAAAAGATTTTTCAAATTAACAATGGATGAGGTCTAGATGACCAACAATCGTATTACGGACAACTAATACCAATGATGAAACATATTTTAGCTTAAAAGATACTTTGATTAGTCTGTTTGTTTTACAATGATTGATTTCCTGGGGGTTATCTATTTTAGGATTTAATCTCTCTTCAGTTTCCTCTGTAATTATTTACGTAGAAGGGGTAAAATGAAACGTATTATTAATTATAAATTTACAATGTAAATATATACAACACCTCATCTAATCATATGGAAATTTAGAGTTTTATTAAACAGTATAAAATATGATTTGCCACATTATCTGTTCATCATTTAAATTTCTACTAGGGTTGTCTTTTTAATGAATGCACTTATGCGTTCGCTCGAACCAACTCTAAATGCAGTTATTTCACTCCTTTGTTGGTACAGTCGAAATTTCATTTTTCAAGCCATCGACTGCTTGTTCTGTGACCATGCACCCCGTTCTTTATTTTCAGAAAGGTATAAAAATAATTATGACTTACGTCGGGGTTCTGCGGAGGATGGCCTAACAACTCGACGTTTTCTTGCTCTAAAAATGCAATTGTCCTGCGAGCTGTGTCCGAACTTACATTGACTTATTAGAGGATGATTCGTGGTTTGGGGTTTGTTTTTCGAATCTCAACGAATACTTCGGGAAACAAATGGTTGCATACTAATGTGCAGCAACACTTTTTTGAACTTGTACAGGGATTGTTGCTACTTGACTTGCTTTTAAGATAAATGTCGTGACCACATTTCGAGAACGAATGACTTTTGTCGTATTCTTTTCAGCTTGGAATACACAAACAGACAATTGGCATTTATTTTCGGGTTCATATAAGTAAATTCAGGATTCATCACCATTGACGATGCTGTACTAGTTTTTAGAGTTTGCAGTAGGAAACTAATTTTTTCAGGCATAATTCTCCATGCAAAATTTTGTTCTGCTTTCCTAGGTTGATCTATTTAAGGATTTATTTTCTCTGAGTCTCCTCCTAAGTTATTTACTTAGATGGGGTGAAATAATATATGTATAGTGTAAATTTGTAAAACACCTAATTCAATAAAATTCTAGAATTTTATTAAACTCTATAAAATATGGTTCATTACATTTTGAGATGTTCACATTTCTTATTATTTGTTTTCATGTATAGTGTGCATTTCTATTCTATAATACTTGGAATTTCTGTTAAATTTACTCTTCTTTATTGTCGACGTTGGATTCTGCTCATACGAGTATTGTGATATTCCGTTATTTCAAAATTGGGTGTTTCCGCTCGTTTTAAATGAGTTCAAAGCTTTCTGACAATTACTTTTGTGAATCATTCGACCTCTTCTATGTATGAAAGCCTAAAATAATATATAGGAAACCCCATCCGTACTGTATTTTTCTCTTCTTTGTATTGTGTATTCTTACTCTCTTAGCTAAAACGTGTATGTATTTTTATATGTAATAAAATTTACTATTAGTATTCAGTGATTTTCATATTTTTCTGACACTGAGAATACGCTTATTATAGAAAACACATTTGTGGCGCATTTAAATATCCTTTTTTTTTGTCGCAAGTATATATCTTTACTTTCTGTCTGTGCATATCCTCGAGTTTCTGTCTAAAACCCTTAGAAATATCAAAAATCGTAAAGGAGCAAAAACCGCCACGAAAGAAAAGGCTAGATGAAAATCCTTTAAATCCTCTTATATTTTTGACAATTCGTCGACGCGCTGCATGCCAAACAGACGAAGGTACATAAGAGCCTTTTGAAAGGATCAGCTCGTTCTCTGCTCCCACATAGGACCCCGTTTATAAGTAGCCGAAGCGCGAATCCACAATAAGGGCCGAAACCAATAAACGAAACAAGCCGTAAAGTCGGTTAGTAACAGAAAGGGAATTTCAAATTACCGGAATCGGGATAAATGTCTGCATTGCTGACTGGAATGGATTAAACTTATTTATGGGAAAATCCCTTCTTCTTAAAAGCTGATGACAGGGACGGAGAGACGAGGGTTCATGTCTTACTTATCAACATGGTCACGATACATCTCATCTGTAAACGATTATACAGGGCGGTCCATAACTAAAAGGACGAAACGAACAATTTTTAAATGAAATTCAAAGATACGTCTAGTTTTATTTTAAAATTAACCTTATTTAGAAATTTATTTAAACCTCCACTTTTAACAACCATCAAGCAGATCTAGTCCTTTTTTTATAGAACTGGGAGATATATTATTTACCAAAAAACATATTTGTTATTGTTTTCTAGTAAACATTAGTACCCACCAATCAATATGTGAAAAATCCAAGATATTCATAAGACTACCGATAGCCTTAAAATTGGTCTCCAAAGCATTTATGTATACATAATCCAAAACCAAATTAATTAATAATAAGAAAGTTTTAAATATTTCGCTAACTTAATTAACTAAAATTATTTATCATAGGATAGGATATAACTATTCTAATTTGGTATTCTATGATTACGTAAATATTATGTTTAGACTATTTTTGAATCTGATTCAAAGTTTGTTTTTGTTTTATGTGAACGTTGTCTATTTTTGTATTGAAAATGGATTCCTCCCTTGTCTAATTAAAATTACAAGGCAGAGAACGTTGGGCGCTAGAAATTGAGTTCGAATCAATAATCAATTACAAGGATTTGCCTGTATGATATAATTGGAAAATATTTTAAGTTTATCAAATACCTCAAATTCACCAATAATAATAATTTAGTTTCTTTATTAAATATTGCTTTTTTATTTTCCTGGTTCTTTCCTCATTATACAGTTTTAAAATTTTCTACAATCGTTTTCTTTTATTTGAATAGTGTACATATCATGAGTAAGAAAAGTAATTTTATGAGGAACTCCGATATATAAATTACAATATACAGTACATGATGGATATTAACATACTTTTGCGGAAAATATTGGTTAATATATTGTTTTTATGTACACAAAAAAATTGAACTGTTTTTTCTCTTACACTATAAATATTCCTTTTTTAAAAAATAAAAGAAAATTTATAAATGAAAAGAATTAATTAATGCTCAAACTAATTAAAAGAAAAGAAATGATCAATAGTTAGCAAAATTCCGTAACGTTTCTGTAACAAACAAAAAGTCATTTTTGAAGAAAATCAGCTGGAGTATCAATTACCGAAAATTATCTGATAAATTTGCTTTTTCTTATATTGCCGTTAGCAAGATATTAAAACAATACAAAATTTAATGGCTCCAAGGGTTTAATGAACATGGCTCTTATTGACGACTACAATTCCGTGAGATAATGATGGATTTTTAGTATAATATTTGATCTCGTGTTCCTCCTCTTCTTTTACTTAAAGCAAACGACAATTACCGTTGTTAGTCTGGTTTGAATCCGATATAAAGATGAAATTTAGAGCGTTCAAGACAATACTGATATCTAGAGCGATTTACGGAAGTGAAGCGTGGGTATTAAACAAGAAAATACGAGGGAAGTTGAAAATATGGGAAAGAAAAAATGATTAGGAGAATAGTAGGTGGGAAAAAACATAGGAGGGTTTTGTCAGAAGACGTATATGAACTGTACACAGACCCGAAGATAAATGATGTATATAATGCTAGAAGGATACAGTCGATAGGTGACAACTATAATAATAAAGAGAAATACCAAGGAAGAGGTGTAGGGAGGTATGTAGTAAAAGAGTTACTAGGAGGAGAAAAGCAAGGGATTGAAAACTCTGGAAAAAATAAACAAGCTCTGTGCCTAAATGGCATGTAATCAGCTTTTACATACATACAAAGAATTTCAATATTCATACTAGAAGGGAGATCATGAAACAAAAGTTGTGCTTAAGACCAGAAGGTAAAAAATGTTCTAAACCTATGGTATTTCGAAGCATTGTGTTTACACTAATAACAATAGACACTTGTTCCATTTTTTTTGAAGATCTGAATCGGTCACCACCTTAAAACCACAGTAAAAATCTGGTGAAGCTCTGCGCAGATGTATTGCGCACTACCTCTATCATGCCCATTAATCGGGTAACTTCGCAGTTGTCAGTTCTGAGCACGTAAACATGCTTACAACAATATTGTCTCTCGCCAAGTGTGAAGTACCTACGTGATAATTCGATTTCTTCATGTTGAGGGGTTCAGAACAAGCAAAGAGAAATAATATTGTCATCAGATATTGTCCTTCATCCTGACAAACAAATACGATCCTACAGTTTTTGATCATCCACCATACAGGATCTTTGTGAGTTTCATCTCTTTAGTCTTATAAAACGCTAGCTAGAAGGACTTTGATACAGACATCGAACTGCAGACCAACGTAGAGAATTGGTGCCGAAGATGTAGATTTAGAGAAGTAGCAGGAAAATGTAGCTAATAGTTGCAAATAAAACAATTTTGATTTTCACTATAGTTTTAATTTGGACTTTAAAAAAAATACCCCTCGTATTAGTAGTAAAATTAAAAGTTTGTTTATATTTATTCATTTAATACGTTTTTTTTTTTTTCGTAATGAAAGTTAACGAATATTATCACAATAATAATACATAATTTTTCAGCACGAGAGATTTAAAAATGAATATATGAATATTGTTATCCATACTGCTGATTTTTTTCATAAAATTACATTTTGGTTAGTTCTTGGAGGAGGAGCATGACATTATATACTTGCGTATAATACAAAAAAGTTCCTTCTTGAATCAACTAGTTTTTCTCTATTTTTTTAAATGACACATATCTGGCTGTAAATTTTTCAGTCAATTCACTGGAAATGCTTTCTAATTTGGGTAAGTGTCAGTTTCGTAGTGGAATTTCTGCGGGACGAATGTAGAAAATAGCAAAAAAACCGTTTGTGATTATTTTAGTTCACAGGAGCAACTAACTTCTGGAGATTTATTTCTAAGCTTCCGATATATTTTTCCTTCATTCGTTGATTTTTGCAAAACATGTAAAATTTGTCCGCCTGTATAATAGCTTCAATGTGAACTTAATTAAATAACAATAATTTTACCAGCAACTGAAAATGAAGGGATTATTTGCTTATATTTTATCATAGTTGTTATTTAACATGATCAGCTGAACTTACTATAATAAAAATCGTTTTAATAAATGAATAACTATTTGTGAATAAAAGTTATTCAAGAAAAATTGGAGCAGTTGTTCAAGATGTATTCCCATAAAATTCTCAATATATTTGGGTTTTTATTAGATAATGTGTAAAATTTGTTAGGCATGCATTTTTTCGGCATATAGGTTGATTTATTGGTAGTAATAATAAAACTATTGATTTTTTTATAGTCATTGTCGCTTTTCTTTAACACGGATACATTTGAATAAAAAAATCAATAAAATTCATATTCTCTCTCGATATTAATAAAAAATTGCAAGGTCTCATATCTGACACAGGCCCATCGAATCTTGAAGCCTATTAAAAACCAATTCGGACCGCATCTGCTTCCAAGGAAACTTTCCAAATTCGCTTTCTCAACTTACAAAACAAATTCAAAGGCCCATTTATAATCATATTTTACAGTTTTTCCATGTTCCAACTCTCCAAATCTAATAATATGATGTATTATTCCCCGAGCCCGGCAACTTTCTCGCTATACCTGCTGGTCCTCGTCGGCCATTTTTAATAAATGCATATTTTTGAATTTCTCGATGACAGTTTTGTTTCCCATGGTAGTTTCCTACGTAATCTGAAATTTAGTTTATGGTAGGGTTTGGGAATAAAACAGAAATGGAGTGTAGTTCTGGATTTTTCTCTCATAGGGTCGTTATTCAAACTGAAAATATTTATATCAGTTATGTACTTGTACCCTCAAGAAAATTTTGTTTGAGTTATTCCAAACCAAACCGTAGAAATCATTAAACATTTATTTTGTATATAGAGATGTAGGATATTAGATTAATATAAATCAGAAGAAGAATGAAGAACAATGAAGTTCACCCCAAGGTGGCACCACTCAATTTTTCAAATCGAAAATCAATTCGTCTAGTTTAAACTTAATTTAATTTTTGGTAATGTAGATCTAGAGATTCCTCATCATTTTACAGACCCCTTGTGTGTATTCCTTAAACTGTTTTTATTTTTTTATTCTTATAAAAATAAAATTGAATTTATTTCTCGGTAGAAATTCATTAGAGCATGGAAAGGGATGAAAGAAATATAATTTAATATTTAAACATTTCACTTCATTTTTATTGGTTTGGATTCCCTACTAAAAATTTGTGTTCAACTGATTTAAGAAGTTTCTGACCTTTAAGATAATAAACTTTGATATATACACAGTATATAAAACATGTTTTAGAGACCACAAAAACTTAATGATCGATGTAGGAAATATATCTCATTTGGTTTGTACGATGAATGCTGAAATATCGGTGCTGGTAATTGATTGTTTTCCGGGTTGTAATTAAAAGCGAGTTTTTCCAGGGCGTTATTAAATTATTTAAAATCATGTTATCTTACGCGGAGCATCCAATTTTTACATTGGGATAAAAAAAATTATTGATATGGGTTAGAATATTTTTAAGAATAATCCCATAAATTCTATTCTTTTTAAAATTTATAAAAAGTTATAATTATAGACTGTGAGTCAAAACACTACAATAGTTTTATTATTTAGTCATTACAAAATAGACAAACGAGTAGTTTCGATTCCATACAACTGTAGCTTCTGGTATTTTCACTGTTATGTAGTTTGGAAACTACACATATAAGGAATAAAATTATTTTAGAGATTCATAAAAAACATCAACTATTGAATCCAATTGTCGTTCCACAGTCAATATGTAACCTGTTTTTTAAATGGAACACTCTATTATTTTATATTTTTGTAAGCTAATCGATTAGCTGTTTTCACGACCTACAATACTTATGCTCTAAATGAATAAAATCATGGTGAAATTTTGAAATTCTTTAGGATTTCTCTTAAGAATATGAAATACTTTATTTAGTTAACTGTATTACATTAAAATAAATGTTTACAATGGAGTGCTGTAAACCAATAATGAATAAGATGGACAAAAATGAGATAGCTCTTTGTTCAAACGAATAAAAATAAAAGAATATATTTCTGGTCTTTTTTGTTTTTTTTTGGCCCCTTCCAACAACCTTTCATTCACCACTTAAAATTGAATGCAAACAATAAAGAAGAAGAAAAATTTTTGCTATTAAGCCATTTGTTCACCTCTTTTTACCAAAAAAATTAAAATTAACGTATATTTTATTAAAAGCGAAAATATATCTTTTACTATTTATATATCTGCTAGTTACTGGAATGTTGATGATTTTTAAATACAGGATAATATTATTACTCTTTAAATTAATGTCTTTTTAAAACCAGCCTGAACTATTTCAAAAACAAAACTATAACTATTTATCTTCATCAAAAAAGAATCGTTTTTTATTGCCATATTTGGAATTACCGCCGTTCATGAAACACTTTTAATAGCCACTAAAGGGTATAATTACCCTTAAATGACCCCATTAAGTTCCATTTATACACTGTATCCAATTTGGCATATAATTTAGACTCACTGATGAATGTCGAACGAAAAAGGCGTAATTAAAATATAATAAAATGTTTCTTTACTTTGATAAGAAGTTAATATACTCTACACCAAGAAACAAACAATTTTGTGCGTGTAATGTAAAAGAAATAAGATTGTTGTAATTTAAAAGAGATTAAAATGACAATAAGTATATTTCTGGTTTTGATAATTTTAACTTCTCTTCTATACATATGATTTGTCGAAATATTATATTTCCAATAAGCAGGTCATTTAATGGCAATAATTTAGCTCGCTGTTGTATTTGTTGTATTTATTAGTGCAATACCACTATCGAGCAATAACGGTTTCACGCTTGAACGGATCTTAGCATGTATTTGCACGACTATATTCCAACGCCTAGGATCGTCTACATCGAGCTTTATTTATTGTGAAACTTTGACATGTCTGTACGGAGCTAATTTCTATTTATTTCAGTTAACAGGCATATTAATTTTCCATCTCAATAAAGCTGTGGAAAGTTTGTTGCTTGACTCGGCTTTTGGAAATACACTTCGTAGTAATATGAATTGTGAACTGAAATGCTTGGGAACTCTGGCTGAATTGTTGATTCTCGTTTTAGATGGTGTATGTTAGTTCAGGGGAAAGCTAGAAACCGTAGGCTGGATAATGTGATGCTTTTAAACTTGCTCTAAATTGAATTAATTAATACTAGGTGGCGCAAAAGTCATCACCTTATTTGCGGATGCTCTCATTTATGCTAATGGGGTCTTATATCATCCCGACTTTGACATTGTTGTAATAAACAGAAGCAGAATATAGGCAGACAAAGTATAGATAAATATACTCCTCAAGAACGCGAAATAATTGTGTTAAATGTTTTTGAGAAATTATCGATCGATGTGATTTTGACCCAACCTAAATATAATATCGTCGTCATTTCCCTCATTGCAGTGACTGCAGACGTTCAAGAGGACTCTGAAACATCAACCAGAATACAAGCCACTCCATTTGGTATCAATAAACAGACTTTACAGTCAATTTTGGTTAAAAACTAGAGTATGTTCCTTACAGTGTATCGGCTATTGTCTACAGACCGACAATCGTATGTAAATTATAGCCAAACTCGTTTCCAACTATTATACATTAATAAATTATCGCTCTTTGACAACTGAAAATCCACGTTGTTATGTACAAACTATTACATCGTCTTAAAGTCACTGTTTGGTACGGCATTTACGGAGGAAACGTGATTGGCCCATATTTTTTTACGTCGTCAACATTGTTACTTTGACTGGGGAACAATGTAGAACCATAATAAACTACTTTTTGCTGCTTCAAATTGACTAATTGAGTTTAAAGAACATGTGGATGATGCAGGAGGATGGTGCAATAGCTCACACAGTACGAGCGACTTTTAAAACATTCTGAGGCAAGGATTTTCCACTTAGTCTTTTATTTTGGTGATTTGTAATAGCCCACCAGATCGCCCGATATAACATTTCCAAACTCCGGTGTCTAGGGTTTTTCACAGTCACAAGTCTTGCAGAATAAGCTACATACCTTGGCAACTTTTTAAGAAAACATCTGACAAAAAGTGGATAACTTATCGCTAGAGGTGTTGAGAGAACTCGAGGAAAATACTGTAAACGTGCATCACTTCAGGCGGCTGCCATTTGACCAATATTATCTTCGTGATTTAATATCAAAAACATTATCAATGAACAGATCCAGTTCTTTTTATTTACAAACGAAGTCGATTAAGGTCTTTTGCGTTACTTAAAAGATCCAAAGTATCACCTACGTTATATTTTTTGGCTTATACAAGTTGTTTAAAGAGTAAAGTGATTGGTGACCAAGACAAAAATAAAATACCTCAAAATATATTTCCATTTTTTATCAGATATGAAAAAAATAGTGGGAAAAATGTAACGCAATTTTATAAAATAATTTGAGCTTAGTTAATTGTTTTAATATGGCCACAGTTAAGTTATAGCTGTTCTTCTGTTACACCATTTTAAGGAATACATAGAATAAAATTTAAAAAATGTGTATTGACTAGATTTTTGGGGATATTTTATATCTGCCTTGAGACAAAAGTTCGAGGTGTCATTTTAAGACACTAAAAGTGAGACCCTTAATGCATTACTGTCAACAGTATGAATTAGCAACATCTATATTCATAGTGTTGTCTGTAGAACTTGAAGTTAAAAACTGCATCGGTATCGGTAAAATCAATAACTTTTCTCAATTGTTTATCCATTCTCCATATTTTATTTTTATTTAGTCCTCTGCCAATAAACTAGTCGAAGTACAGCCGATGAAATATGCGTTATTATTATGATACATATATTTCCATAATGTATGTTCTATGATTTATAGTTTTATAGTTTTTCTAGATAGTGAAATATTATTTGCCTGGCCTTAGTTTATCAAATACTTATTTGAAATCGATGAATAATAAGTACATATCTTTGTTGCGCTCATAACTTTTCTCTTAACTTAGCTTTATGAGTATGTGGCATCAGTTTTCGATTTCTCCATTCTAAAACTCATCTGTTGGTCATCAATCTACAACATAAAATTGAAACATTTCCGTTGAATTGAAACATATTTTAATTAACTATGTTGCTCTAGGAATTATTTTAATTTGTACCCTAATTTTCTAAATTGATTTTAATGACATTGAAAAGGAAATTCTGCGAATAGTAGTTGTGGATAAAGTTTTGACTAGTATATAATGGCTATATTAATATTATATGCTAAACTATTATAAAACATAGAAAGAAAATATACACCCACAAAAATATAAATTAAAATTAATGAAAAAAGCCCATTTGTTCCTATATTTTGTTATCTATTTATAAAAATAAATCTACATTGATGAGCAAAACTTTATTTTTTCTTTTTTGGAAATTATAATGTATTTTTGATTTTCCTTTTTTTATGCCAATTGTTAACCACTGTACTATAATTTGTAGGCTAATCAGAAAATTCAATACTGAACCGCAAAGGTTAATAAATTATTTCTCAAAAATCAACAAGTATACAATTTAAACTAAGTAGGACATTGTATTTTTGAAACAAATCATCCCAGACATAATCGATGATATTTATACCAGGCTAAGCACTGGTCAATTAAATTGCCTAATACCGACTTCATCCAGATATTCTCTAATATTTCTGACTGCGTGAGGTTTAACTTTATCTTGCATAAAAACGTGATTCTCGCCCATAGTGATCATAAAATGCGTAGTAGTATTATCTAGAATTGTTGTACATGTGATCTGTCAGTGTAATTCGATGCTGGCTTTGGAAATGTGTACCTGTAGCCATTATTCTATAATTGATGCTACACCATGGAGTCTGCTCCTAATGGTGTATTCATTGATATTCCCACATTTTGGAGTAAATTTCTAAGAGAAACGGTAGAAGCTGTTCTATTCTGTAAACTTGTAGACAGTATAAAACGATCATCACTTTATCTGGTAAATCTTTTTCGCCCGTATCCTGGTCTACTGGTCAGCAAGCAAATATCTTTATAGCATTGTATTAGTTTTTGTGGGAACAAGGCTCTTATTAATAAATCAACTAGATGAATGAATGATCTTGAATAAAAAATCAAAGACAAAATCAAAATTAAATACTCTATTTTTATTGGTCAGTGTATGTTACTTAGTGTTCGAAATTTGGTGATTCAGTGAAAATATCGAGAAGCAAAATCTAAAATTATCTAAAAATAAATAAATAAAAAAATTCACACTGGTAATAGACCCTTAACTTAATGCTTTTCCTTCCTATGGGAGACTAGAGTCGCAATCTTTAGACATAACAGGCTTTTTAAAATGAAAATATTAGCCCATAATCCAAATAGTTTATTTCCAGAGCGTGCTAAAGCCACCACAATTTTTAATAAATAACGACTACACTATGCACTTTGGACGTCCGTTATCAAAATTAGAAGTATTATATATCTGACAGAAGTGTCCTCCAGAGGAAAATTACAAAAAGGAATTTTCCGTGTGCTCAAATTTGGGGTAACAATCCCGATTTAAAGGGCTAGATAAGGTGACAAGGGTCCTTTTACACGGCAAATAGTTTTTTCCTCTGATAACTCACCGGAGATTTATGTCTCATATTGTTCGGTGAAATAATTTGTGGGCGCATTTTATTCGTCTATATTTCTAAACTGAACTTTACTTTTTGTTCTCACAGATTTTTTATGACTTTCGGTTTTTTTAAGGAATTCTGCTTTACAAAACTAACCATGATCCTCAGTTATGAGATTTATGGAAGGGATAAAAATTCTGATGAAATACAACTTTCTTTACGAAGGGAAAAAATCCCCAAAAACCATTCAGCTGTAATTTTAGGCTTCCCGAACTCTGCCCATTATTTCAAAATTACAATCGTAAAACTCATCTTTGCATTTCATTTGAAGTGTCAACTTATATTTTTAGTAAAAATGAAATTTAATATATATTACTTGATTTTGAAATTAATTGTATATTTTTCTCGAAATAACCCTTGAAAACGATTGTATTTAAAAGATTTATAATATTCAGACCAGCATGTTTTTTAACTATTGAATTTGTAAATTTGGAAATAACTATTTTATAAGTACTTTTATTGAAATATTCCTAGAAAAATAAAAATTACTAGCTTCCTAGATTTGATTTTGATCAACAGAGGTCGCTGTGTTACAGTACTATGATTTTTCATCAACATAATACCTATCAGATGATAGACGTATGCTTTGATGAGGCATTTGGTAACCCCTTCTCAAGCTATTCTTCATTACTTGTTACTGTCGTGCTCAGAACATGGACAATTTGTTCTCAGATGTTAGTCTGTTCCGTACCAGTTTTTTGGGATACTACCATATTTAGTAGAATTATTTAATATTAATATACATATTTTACTAAAAACTGTTTTAAGCACAAACGAATACATATATTCACTGCTATTCAACAGCGACGTTCTTTAACAACATAGAAATATAACAAGAGATCTGAAAACTTATTATTCACACAAATGTCAATTTCAGTATCTGGAACTAAACAATAGATAAACAAGAACAATTGTAGCATAACAATTATAACGATATGACAATGAATCAATTATAGCTTACTTGTAAATTTTAGCCATGCAGCTTTCTATCTGATCTATAACTGGTTAAAATTTGAAGCAATTTGTAACAGAATGAAAATCGATAATTGATAATTATAGTTCACGTGCCGTGAGTCTCGTGTCATCTTTGTTCAACTGAATTATGATTGGTTGGTATGTGTAGATTAACTTGATTTACATTTATCATGTTTGATTATAGTTTTGACTGAGAAGAAGTCATTACCGCGATTAACGAAATGGCAATTTCCATCAGTTTTCCGTATTTATTGGAATATCGCTCATTAAAATCGGATCTATTTTATATCAAGGTTGGTGTTTTATGTAGTTTATCTTGTTGTTAACATTTTTCAATAAATTCTTTCAGAATTTAGTAACTCGTAATACAGTAATCCTAATCGGCTCTATGTTACCTATAAATATCCTCAACGGACAGTTATATAAAGTAAATCAAGAAATAATATATCAGTAATGAGCTAGCGGAGAACTTGGCTGAGTTATATCTAGGAGCGTCAAATTGAACTAGAATCAGGAGTAAGGTTTAGGACTATTTCGAATTTTATAAAATAAGGTTAAATATGTAGCCCGTACTTTGAACTAACATTTTTCTATTTTCGTTGGATATAACGAAGTTTATTTTCTCTTTCCACTATTATTGAGATTTTAATGAAATATTAGTATTTGATATAAATGTATGATACCATAGTAACAGCTGGTAAACTTTTATTAAACATTTTTAGTAGTAAGTTGGATTTAAAAAATATAAGGAATTAATAGTACCGATTGAAATTATTTATAAAAACTTCAATCGGCTTTACTTGTTGAAATCTGACGTTAGCATCAGAATCACTTCATTTTAAATACTTCTGTGGCAACAAGTCTCTTTTATCTTTGTAATCCGCTTAAGGGAATTTTCTCAAACCAAAACTAACCAAATAATCTTAAGTTCATTTTGAAATGTTACTTTGAGGTATAGAGTTCCGTGAACTTGCTTTTTTCTCAATAGGAATATTATAAGGATGATAGAGGATATTAATAGAACAAAAAAACATACGTAAAATAAATAAAAATGTGCTATGTGGATTGGCAGCATTATGTATTTACTTTCCAACGTTATTATATCTCTCAAATTTAATAATTATAAATAGTCAGACCACTTACTTCGTTTTTAATTTAACTTATTTTACAACTTTTGCATTCTTTCTATGTTTGATGATGTACTCAATGGCAAAAACTAGTCGAATGTTATAATATGTTTATAAATGTTATTGCGATATGGACAATTGATGATTTTATAAAATAAATCAAAAATTACTACTAACTGATCAGACTAGTGCTAATTATAAAGTAGACTCTGCAACTTTCACCCGAAAATAAATATAAATACAACTAAACAGATGGTGATACACAATAAATATTGATTGTCTGGAAATTGAAATTTGGCGATATTTTACCTCCACCCTATTAATAACAGCATTCTTATAATCATTAATTAACGCTCAGGAGTATTCATGTGCGTGTACAAATTACAATGATGAAAAAATATAAACGTAATGATTGGTATATATTTATTACTATTTTAATAATACTGACTTGTGCACATCTTTTATAAACTTTACGGAGAAAGTATTGTAAATTTACTATTGACTAATCCATACTTTACATTAAATAACACTTAACGTTATGTACGCCCAGGAAACCCGTATTAAATTAACACTACACTGTTAGACAAACTGATTACGATGTTGCCACAGTTATCGAAATTTATGTTCCTATTGATTTTGTTATATTAAATATAATATTTCAGCTGTCAGTGAAGCAGTAAAAAATAATGAAGTTTTAAAATAACCTCAAAAAAAAACAATTACTGATATACATTCACTGGATACCAATACAATAAATACAACAAATACCAATAAAGAACGTACGAAAGACATAAATATATAGGCAAATTGATTTGATAAATGTTATTTAATTTGTATACTTTTTAATGTAGATAAATATTAACTTGTTGGACAGCATATTACTTTCGCATCTTTACGACGAACATTAACTGAAGAGCCATTATTTAATGGCAAATGTGCAAAATTGTGCAAATTATTAGAAAATGTAGAATGCACACAGGAATGTGACCTAAAAACAATGTAAACACTTTCTCTATAACGTTTTCGTGATAAGAGGTCTAAATGTGAAATAATTCATACTCTAGTTTAATTAGTAAGGCCTACTTACTGACGTGTCACAATAAAAAAGACTATTAAAAATTACTTTGAGAACTGTTTTAATGTATGAAATTTTCATTTATTGTTTAATAAGGGATTCAAGTTGGTTTTGATTTAATTTTAATAACGAAGTAATAAATAGTCTTTTGAGAAGGTTTCGCAATAAATTGACAATTACTTTGAAGTTGGAACGGAAGAATGGCTAAATGGAATGTCATCTACACGCTTGTTAGCGACTTTTCGATTGTTCTCAAGAATAAGATCATGGTTTTGTAAAAGACGAATCTTTTTGGATAAATGGCGAATTCATTAGGAATATTATTATATATTTTCCGTTAGTTTTTCATGTCTTATTTCATTGAGATTCCAAAAATTCGGATTTTCAGATTATGTATGCTTAAACTTCTTTATCTCACTAAAATATTAAAAATTTTTATTATCCTCAGGATATTTCAACCCGAGGTAGGGATCTTTAACGAGCCCAACATCCATGGACTCGGAACCGACAGTTTAACGTCTCCTCCGAAAGACGGCATATCTCCACTATACCTCGTGCTCATTGGTATATTGCCTGCGAGCTGTGATATGCTACTTAGTCGCTGCAGGCTGCAGGCTGTACGGGCATATTACGACGGTGTTCGCCGGTGGTCGGTCACCCATCCAACTACTAACATCGCTGGACGCTGCTTAACTACAGTTATCGCATCACAGGCATATCCACTATAGAGCTGGGCCCTTGCCCACTTTGTTTATTAAATCCATTAATATAGATTTATGAAATTATAAGTTCTAATACAGGTAAAGAAGAATTAGAACTTTTTCCAATTATAAATCTTGATATATGTAAATTTACTTGAACTTACTCATCTATTCACTTATTTATACATATTTAGCACACAGATTTTCAAAAATAACCCTGGGCACGAAGTGTGCTTATGAAACTGGAAATAACAAGGGGATTATGCTAGAGGGTTATTATCCTAGCTAGGAACAATGTAAGCGTCTTACCATTGGGATTTTGTTACGAGAATAACACAGTCAGCGAAGAAATTCCATTTTGTATAAGGTACGTCGTATTTCAGTTATTAAAATAACGAAATATTCTAAAATCAAGAAATAAGTTTTTAATTCAAATATTTTTTTGTTAATTCAATGATTTTATCGTATTACGCTCAAAATAATTTAGTTAGCTACCGAAACGTTCTTTGATCTGGTCATCTGACTTATTATGAAAGATATTTTAATGCACTACACAAAGCTGTTTTGATGTTTTGTTCTTTATACTATATTTCTTATATGTTAAATATTTTTTCATGAATTCAAGTAACATTCCTCCATATCTGCTTTTACTTACTCTGGATATATGACCAAACACTATTTCTCGTAATTGCACTACGAGCTTTGAATGTAAGTACAGACAAGATGACATTGTTTGCCAAAAAATAGGGTCCGTCGGTTTTCTCGCGAATTGTGGATATAGAACTCTACCCCGTAAACCGATAAGAGATCTGTAAATAAGAGTTAAAAATATCGACTTGCTTCATTACAAATAATAGTTCGGTAATATATATAAAATGAGCTATGAAAAGTATAAATGACTACACTTCGAGTTACGTACTGTTATTTTGTTGACCTACATGTATATAAAATGAAAAAAGCAATGGAGGCTAGTGTGATTCATGTACTAGTCAAAAAGTCAAAAAAATGGTATTATTTATGCACAATCATAAATTTTATAAACGCATAGAATTTTCAAAAGTTTCATAAAACCAGTCCGTCATAATTGGTATCTTTCCATTATAATTTCGTATTAAATTAAATATTATAAGTGAATTATCCTATTTAATAATACTGACGATTGTTTAACTATATTTAATTATGAAAAAAGGCATAAGACATAGAAAGTTTTTTTTGTAACCCTTAAGATACAATAGTAAAGGCGTTTATCTCTGGTTAATTATATCATTACAATATATATATATATATATATATTATTTTAATTCAGTTTTTATGAACAGATGTAAAAAAATATTATGTGTTCATGCAGAATTTAATTTAAGAATAATACACAACTATCTTGATTTTCAAATATCTGCCATTCATATTATGACAGCAATCAATGAAGTTTCTTGGCACACAGGGTTATTTAAATAAATAGCCGCAGCAATTGAAAAGAAACAATAAATTTTAATAATTTCTGTGAAATTAAACTCTTCCCTTATTTACAAAACATTATTGAAAATTTCTTTTACTTCCTCTGATGATTATAAGTTTTGAATAAGATAAATTGAAACCGGAGTCATTCAGCACGTAAATTAGATAAATAAATAAATGCTGATAGGTGAATTTTATTGCTTTTTTTTATTAATTTACATGGTATCTATTCATTTGTTTAGAATTTTACGATTGCTACAGTAGTGTCTTTATTTACTCCTCATAGAGCATTTAAAATTAATAAAACAGGAACTATTTTTTTCCTAGTTCGTAGAGATTTAAAAATAGTATAATTGGATGTATTCAAATATTTAACATTTACAAAGTTAACTTTGGGCTTTACTCATAAATGTATAAGATCAATTTTTGACAAGACTTGATTATACTAGCAAAAGTTTCTTTAAGAAACCTTAAAATGGAAACAGATAGTCATTTGATACTTCAGCGCTTGAAATTATGGAAAAAGCGACTTCCGTCACTCTAAATTTATTACAAGAAATTTCCCGGAAAAAATACGAAATAGCTTATTAAAATTTTATGAAGAGGAGAAGAAATGCTAAAATTAAATCATATTAGTTGGTATTCGTAGAAAAAGCTCAGTATGCAGCACATGGCGAAAATATTTTTTCGCTCTTGTAAACTGCTATACTTTTTGCACAGTATGCTATAGGTACTAATATGGCCTAGAACTATCAAAATGATTATTAATAAAATAGCTGGGAAAATTGCAGACATGATATATTTAATAAAAATGTGGCTAGATCAATGGTGTCGTAAGAATAAAGACACATCATTATAACCATTTTCAGAAGATTAAACTGGAATTACAAGTAAAGGCTAGAAATAGTGTATCCTTATGTTTTAACTTATTTCTTAATTTTCATTTTGTGCGATATTTTATGTGTGAAAATATTAAATTGTTGCTTTTTATTTTATTATTTATTTCATTCAATGAAATGGGCTTAGCTCTTTATTGAATCCGAACTTATCAGCTGCTGTGCAGTTATTAAAACTAACAGTCTCACGATCAAAAAAGGAAACAATCGAATCTTTTAATAAAGCAAGGAATCACGTCTGCAGAGAAAAGAAGAAGACACAACAGCTACAGGCCAGTTATACAAACCATATAGAGCGAGAAAATTGTATCTCTAACAGAGTAATAACGTTTGTCAGCTGTTGCTGAAAATATGGGCATCCCCTCTCGCATTCTCCCCAAAATTGCACAGAGTCCTGTAACCGAATCGTAATAAGAAAATGTCAACTGAGGCGCAGCTTAACAGACCAATTCCTTACGTCGCCAACGTCGTTGGTCGACAACTACGATGTCGTGTATGCTCTAGGGACTTGTCCTAAATTCGATTACGGGTCCTTAACCTTGCCAAGTTCTGTATATACATACAGGGAGTACGTCCATTTTGATATTATATACAATTTTATTGTATTATGAAACGTACGTAAGCAAATTTTTTATAGGTTTTCTTTATATTTAAATCCGAAAAGTACTAAAACATTACATTATTTTAGTGGGTAATATCCGTTGGGACAAAATAATTGGTATTATTTTATTTAAGAGTTTTATAAAACCATAGGTACTTATTTAAGCTACTCATTAGTATTTTTGTTGTTTTGATAATACAGAAATATTGTTATGAAATCGTTCTTCTAGATTGAACTTTTTTTATAGTATCAAACGTGTTTTTTAGCATATACTAATCAATAAATATGGAACTAAAATAAGTAAATCACATCCACTTTAACACAAACATAACTATCTCCAACAGAAAAATTCTAGTAACAAATATGTAAGTATATTTTGACAATGATATTATTGACAATATTATTAATCGTTTAATGACAACGTTTGCTATATATTGAAATTTTTATGTCTCTATTTTTTATCATATAAAAATTTCCAGATGTAAATTCCAGGCACACATGATATTCGGAAGAACCAACAGAGCATCGTAAAAAGCTGATGATCCCCAACCTGATATATAAAATCCTTTACGTTTTTAAGCTGCTTTTTCGTATTTTTTGTTGAGTCTTTTCTCATATATGAATAAAATCCCATCTTTTTGCCTTAATCCTCGAAAAACTGTAAATATAGCAATTTATTATAATGTTGATGACAACAGAGAGTAGTAAATATATTTCTTATTTTACTAGTTAACTCACAAGCGAAAAAATGTACATGATTCGTCTTCAAAAACACATTTTACATATATTTATATAGCGCAAGAATTATTTCAGAAAAATTACTTTATAATAATTTATAAGTTGATATATAAAGAAAAAAGTGTAATTTCGTAATTTTCGTATAATTTTCCTCTTGTATTTTTAATTTATCTCGATCTGGCGCTGGTCTATTAAATCATATCTAAGCCGAAGCAGCGTATTCCTAGCGTTTGTCGTTTGTTTTTCCAGGTATAATTTATAACCCACAAAAGCCGAAATTAAACGTTATAAAAACGTTGCGGAAATCACATCGTGGAAAAACGACGGCAAAAGAAGATAAATCAGTTTCCAGTATGCAGGGAAAATATTTGTAGAGAGAATGACAGTATTCCGGTGCCAGGTCTTATTTACCTTTTGAAAATTTAAGTGAAGTGGTTTTAAAATCTTTAGATTTTGTTAAATCTCCGATGGAGCTTGATTGCCATAATTAATTTGCTTTGACCAGTTTTTGTTTCTGAGAAATTTACATAAAAAATGTATTTCTTCTGAAATAGGGTGAAACCTAAAAGATGGTGAAAGTCACAATGTTGTTTGGAAAGTTTACACATTCGTAATCCTCATGGATGAAACTCTATTTACTCCACCAATCTTGATTATTCTCTCGTACTCAATTTTTAATCTTCTTTTTTCGTTAAATCGTTTGTTTCTTCAGTTATTTGAAGTTATAACTTCGTTTTAGCTCTTTTGGACTAGACAGCAATGCCATCTGCGGATCCAAATCATTGATAGATTTGGTTAAATAAAATACTTGTTTTGTTTCCTGTTGATTGAATCGTGCGCTGGTTTTAAATTAGTAAATAGTAGGTGATATTTTAGTTGTAAAAATTTTTATTGTAAAATTGGCTCTACTCATTCTTCAAGTGTAGCCAAATTCTTTTATACACTTTCCATTAGAGCAACAAGCTTCGATTGTCATACTGAGCTTTATTTTTTTTTCTCAAAGACATCTTATTGGTTGTATTTCTATAAGCTCATATATTTTTACTAGGATTTGCCCTCGAGTTTTGGAATTTCGGCCAGTAAACCGCTTTCACATTGGAATACGTAACGGTTTTCGTTCCCACAAGAATGTACTAAAATAAAAAATGTGACTTCATTTGAAAGCTAATTGTATTTATAATTAAATGTTTAACATAACAAAATATAATTGAAGTAATTAACCATGGACGTAGCATAAGATTGCTGGCATTAATGTTAATATTAAATGATTTTAATTTTGATCGTAATAAATTATTATAATAAATTTATACAACGTAGTGAATTATTTGTAACATTAGCTTTCAAATAAAGTGTCACGCTTTGGAATAGACAACGGTTTTTATACCCGCAAGAAGGTGCTAAAATTAAAAGTAAAGCAATGAAACATTTTAGTTTATTCATATTCTTTCATTTCTGCTTTGTCCATACTCTTTATCTAATTCGATTTCTTATTCTTATTTTGCCCCATTTGTTACATAAACGATTAACAACTGTTCATATCTATGTAAAAATGAAAAGATATTCTTTATTTCATTTGTTTTGATTAATATCCGTTTATTATTAAAATACTGGATATTCGAGGAGTGACAGTAGTTTGAACAATAATAAATTACTTCAAATTCCACAGTACAGCCCACCTGATATAATTTTAATTATTTATAATCGAACTTTATTTATTCACCAAATTGCTGCCTCCGCAAAAAACGATATATACATGACAAATTTATTTCCGAAAATTAAACGGGGTCGATAGTTATGCAAAATAATTTGTTTTGTTTTGCATTACAACAAATGAATCTTTCATGTAAATATTGCGTTTCATTTTCAGTTTCGAATTTCGAAAATTGTTTGTTAAACTCACTGAATTGATGCTACTAAATTTCAAATAATTTGAATAACAACACTTTTGGCGTTTTATTTTTAAAAGTAATATCTATAAACAAAACTTTTTATTTGATTATTTTCAAATTACGTAACAAATCTCCTATTTAAAATTATGGTACTATTTTTTTTGTATTTAAACGACATCGCATATGTACGCAGCTTACTTATTATTAATTTTTTTTTGCCTATCTACTCCCGGGTCAAAGGTATTGAAGGAAATTAAATTGTATTGGTTGGTTTTTTCCGTATATCTAGCTTTTCTATTCTATTCTATTCTATTTCTTTTCCGTTATTTTCTCCACCTTTCTTTTGCTGTCTTTTTTTACCCTTGTCTACTGTATTCTTTAAATGAAACAAGCATACCAGTTTAATTGTCTGTTATCGAAATGAATGGCATTCTGAGAATATCAATAAATTTTGTTGAATATTACTCTTAATGGCACTATTTTATTTGGAATTTAGCTTTTTAATAACCGGTTGCTTTGCCGACTTCTTTCTCTAATTTTTTATCCACCATTTAGCTTAAAATTTTATTATATGATACAGTACATTTCTGTCTGCTGTCATGGTTCCTGTCTTTATATTGTTACATTATCAATATTTTCATATAGTCTAAATTCACCATTTTAACGAAAAGAAAAGGAAATTTTAGATATTGTCTCCAATAACGTGTTTGTTTGATTTTCTCCTTTTGACATTTCGCAAGTTCCTAAAAGCGTTCTTGTGTTTCGCAATTTCCATTTTGAAGAGATGTCATCCACTCGAATTAGAGTAGGCTGAGATATTTGAAACATGTATATAATTCCAATACATAAAATACATAAAAAAGAACATAACGTATTTATCGAAATAGCTTATATATTTATTCATATTTATTTCTATTTTTGTTGCGTTATGTGTTTCGAATCAGTTTTTCCTTATCGTACCAAATATTGTATTTTCTACTTTTCACAATAATATTAAAGTAAAGTGTCATAGTTGTTATCTCCAGAACTTTTAGTTTATTTCGAAATATAATATACACTGTTTGCCACAGAAAGCAGTCCACCCCGATATTTGGCAGTATTCATTAGATTTTTTTGTTGGATTGTATCTGTGAGAGCGGGATCAATAGTGGCCTCTAATAATTCGAGATATGTTTCTCCGATCAAATTTTGTGGCAAAAAAATGGCGCAACATACTTCTAATATGAACTATTTTTTAAAAGTATTAAGTATTAAAATATAAAATATAAAGCAAGGGGAGCATTCAAGGATCAGCTAATTTTTTTGGTGAACGAAATGTGCTCGAACTTACCGCGATTGTAACGTAAGATGCTCAAATAAGGCTCGGTAATTTCAAATTGAAATAAAACTCTTAGTCAATAGATCATACATTTTCTTATCAGATCTACGGCGAATAGTTTCGGGAAGTTTTATAATATCCAGCTTACATTTGGTCCATTAAAATAATCATTAAAATTCAGACACTGATGTAGAGATACTGTTAGAGAATCGAATTTTACCAGCAGGGAATTTATAAACTTGTTCACCAGTAAGATTCATACCCTAATGTTAATGGAGACTTTTTTTAAATTTGATGAATGAACACTACTACACAGCCTTTAAACGTGTTTCTATTGAATTATCTTTACCAGTTGTCACGATTAATATTCTGGATGCAAAAATTTAGGTGTATTTCTTAGCGATCCAAATAAATGTATTAAAAATCTTAAAGCCTCTAAATATAAACTCTATTCAGATCACTTTTTATATCAGTTCAAACTTGAAAAAAGAAAGATTTAATCCAAGTTAGTTTAAAATATAATTTTACTGAAATAGTTGTATGGTATAATACACGTGTGAAAATATTGTCAATATAATAATAATAATAATATAATAATAACGTTAACTTCTATTTTTTATAACATCTCCTTGTAGAATGTACACAAGAAAATGACAATCTATTTATTGCGAAACACTTGAAAATCAATGAACAACACCGTTTAATATTTATTAAAATATATTTTGACATCCCTTTGTTGATAACTTCTCTATTTGTTCATATTAAGTTTTATAATTTTAGATAGAAATGAATGGAATTATCGAATATGTAGTTACTCAATTCTTGAGCTATATTTGAACTCGTATGTAATTTAATATTTACAGTTCATATAATATATCATTACATTATTGATAGGTTTTACAATATAGTTTTTCTTACTTGACAACTTTAAGAAGTTGACACAACTATAAAATTATCTAATATCATTTGGAATAAGTTTTTCGATTAACTTAAGTGAAAACTCGGTGTTATAAAAGATAGTTGTTCAACTATTTACGGTGACACTTAATTCCTGTAAGACTGGGTCACAAAAATGCATTCTTGCAACTTCTAAAATTTTTCATACTCTATTTTCTACAGTGGCGTAGGTATTGAATCAGTATTGAGTCAGCATTGAATCGGAACCCAATGAAAATATGTTGACTCAATATAGGTAGTAAGTATTTTGACATTAATTGTTTAAATTTTCAAGTAATAAAATATTTTGTACAATTTGAAATCATCTATTATTTCGGGACTATTTTGATTTTAAACAAATACTTTATTTCAGTTTCATAAATATCTACACGTCACTGCGTTTTTTTCAAAACTGCTTATTCCACGATATGATTTTCAATAAAAGCTTCCATTTCGGTTTTATTTTGAACAGTTTTTTTTCTATTTGATTGTAATTTATTTATTTTTTTCTAGATTACTTATTGAGAAATGCGTACGAAGCGCGCAAAAACTTTTGATTTATTTAACCTACTCTTATTAACTTTTATTATACAAAATATGTTTGTCAGTTCTGTTATGTTCATTCGTATACACCATTTATATATCGTAGCAAACCATTCGAGTAGCGTTGCAAATATTTTATATGCTATTTTGTAAGCATTTTATTTTACTTATCCCCAATCTCGGCGTCCTTGTTTGACTCACTAAGAACGGTATAGCGAAATTTTACGCTATACAGATATTAGGTGATATCCGAAAGACGGCGTGCTGTGTTAGACGTGTTTCATAACGTTGGATTGATAGGGATATTATTTTTTTTACGATCTCTTGCCACTTCACCAAACTGAGTTTTATATGCTCTAATGGAGCTCCTTCCTCTCCTCTTATTACCTGCACCTTCGCTTATAACACAAGACGTCTTAAGAAAAATCAATATATTTTTATGCAAGAGACATCGCTTTTTATGTAAAATGATAAAATAATATCGTATGATACCAATACGCTTAGATACTATCACTATTATCACATCGCAAGTAAAAACGAAATTTTCGAAATTGTGTAGTGCATAACTGTATTTGGTTTGCAGAATTTGAAAGTTGCGACACAGAAAATGTAGAAGCTGATGAAAAAAAATATTATCCTGGAATGTCCTAAAAGAATCTTAAAAATAACTTACAAAGTCGTGGAGCTTTCTCGGGAAGCTGCTTAAAATCAGAGACCTCAATTTTTTTCACTTTTCGCGTTTCTCTATCTCCCAGTCTGGAGCAACCCGAAGAAACCACACTACTGTTAGATAGTTGGAACCTACCTCAGGGTTCACGAATGGCAGCATTGCAGCCCTTGATGGGCTTATTGTTTAACTATTTCATTTACCCTAGATACTGGATTTCCAACCACTTCCTGTCATACCGGCACCTATCAATCCTGAGAGGCTTCCAACTGGATCAATCCCAAATAGTTCAACTTCTGCCGTCCTTTTCAGTACAACATAGTTACTAAGGAAGTGCTTTAAATGTTCATTTGGTAGACCGTGCTTGGGCTCAAACTTTTTTTCTTCATGAGGCACCAAAGCCGACAGTTCCTGTAAACAGTGTAATCAGAATCTAAAATATGAAGAGTTCTGCAAATGGTCAAAAATAACCACCACAAAATTGGGTAAAAACAAATACCAGCCCTCCAGGAATTGAATTCTTCTCGGTGTACAGTTACATTATTACTTAAATATATTTTTTTATATTTTTGACTTATTATAATATTTTCTGTTTTCCTGCTGTCAATGAAAATCAAAGAATTGCAGATTTTTACTTTATTAATCTCGCTTTAACTGCATATGGTGAAATTACGAAACAAGCTTGTTTTCTGCCTTTGACCAAGTAGTACGAGAAAATGCAAAAGGATTCTAAAGGAAAACATGGAAAAATGGATAATGTTATTTGAAATACATCCCATTATAAATGGCGATTTGCTTTTATTCATTGCACTGGTTTTAGCTGAACTGAACTAAGTGAGATGACTCTTTCCATATTCATCGTTGCTTGTTTGCTAACTCCTGTCGAGGCTCAAGGGGTTTGAAACTGGTTGGATAATAGTAGTAAACTGTTCATTAGGATTTATACCCCAATAATTTTAAAGTTTTTTAAGAAAATTTGGAAATCCAAATTCTGGATATATAATTATTTATGTCGCGATATTTTCGAAATGTGTACGATCGTAAAAAAGAACTTAATTAGAATGCAATAACAAAGTGAAGAAAGTATAATTTAAAAAAGATTACGGAAATATAATGAAACACATATAGTATTTACAAAAATATAATAAGTAAATAAAAATATAGGGTATTATTGTGTGTTTGAATTAAAAACTGCTAACATCTTAGAAAAAGTAAAAAAAACAAGTCAAGAAAAACACGATGCGATTTATGCGGTTGAAACGAAACAAAAATTGTAAAACATATGAATTAACAGGTAATCAATTTAAGAAAAATAGTGTTAATTTAACCAAAGAGAAGCTTAGTATAGATGGATTTTCGTTCATTTTAAATACGTTTTCTTTTATTTTGATGTTAATAAAATCCTTACCTAATACACGATTATAATTTTGCCTCTAGCGAATATTGAAAATGTGTCATGTTCTAAATATCTCATCTCATCAACATGTATTATATAGAATCTAACTGTAACCTTTGTATCTCAATTAATTTTAGTGATAATTATTAAAAAGGTATGATGTATGTGTCAATAACAGTGTCAAATTCAAACGTCATCAAAGAAATTGTTTAAAATTAATACCAGTCCAATTACATTTGGAATAAGGAGAAAATATATTAATGATCTATTATTTTAAATCAATTCTCTATAATTATTCGATTAAATTATCGTGGAAATTGAATGTAAACGCGAAATAATCTAGCGATTAATACGGAACAAATAGAATCAACTAAGCATTATGAATTTCAATAAAGTATCGTTTCGGCCGATTTGGCCCGTTTGCTGTTCGCTTCATCAGCTACCTTTTATTAACGTTGTTTGTTTCTTGGAGAAAATTCGACTACGCTCCCTGCTTTAAGAGAACTTTATTAAATTTTATTCCTAGCCAGTAGCGCATCGATTAATTCTACTCTTATTTTACAGATAATTTTATAGCTATTACGTATTTTGGTTTCATACTTCTTTCACCATTAATGCACATTTTATTTACTTGTGATATGTACTTTCAAAATCTTTGGAGGTATAAGTCTTATACTATAAATTTGCATACAATATTATTACAAGGACTTGTATATTGACATAATAGAAGTTTCTGATATTGGTCTTTATACAAAATTTATAATCTTCTAAATAATTGGTGCGTTCCACATAAAAAATAGATATAGATTTTTATTAAAGCTGTAATATTGCTATTTCTGCTAATTCTGTATATTTACATTACTTATACATTTTTTTTGTTAGAGATTCTACCTAGAGCAATCATTCAATAAAGAAACGATTATAATGACACAATAGAACGATCTTACGGTTTTATCAAGAATTGCATAAAAGTTAAGACACGAAATTGAAATATTTTCAAGAATATTCAACGCAGCATAAGAGAAACTCATATTTCAAAAGAAGGCGAAGATAACTACCAAGCAGATATATTTTAGAATCGACTTCTACAAAGGAAGTATCTCATTAAATTAAAACAAGTTTTAAGGAAATTTCTCACAAAACTCTTGGATAGTAGATTAGTGTTCTACTTCAACAATTTAGTTTTGTCCCTGGAACTTGGTCATTGGTCAGGTTCGTGTCGGATAACTGAGAAGTTGTTAGATAAAAGAGACATCTTCTTAGATGTGGTAAACCTTTGATAAAGATCCAATATTCTACTTACTGTATGTCATTGGTAGTTTTTTGTTTCTTTGGTAATGAACATGGAGTTGTTTAGACCTTTTTAGAACACATTTTAAATGCCTTATTTTTCTGAAAATTTTATTCTTATTTTAGGATGTACTATTAAAAAAGCAGCGGCTTTAATTTATCAAAGAATAAAAAATACGACGCTTTCTACGCCAGTGGTTTTCTCGTTCTCTAGCTGCCTTCTGGTGCTGCGGTATTTTAAGAAAATTATGAATAATTCGATTTTGTTGAAATATTAATTAGACGGTACGGGCTTTTATTTCCAAAATTGAAAATTAGGTAGTGAAGTAATAAACAAAGTAGGTAGAATAGAACGGACGGAATTATAAAAAAATTATTTGTCGCGCAAGGGTGGATTTTAAATCTTTTATATTGACATGAAACTTCAAAAGTACACAAGTACTAGCAATAAAAGGAAATTATAATTTATTGAACAAAGCAAATGTAAACACTAACTCTTAAGTTTTGTGAAGAGAGAACTTAAATTGACTGACCAGTTGGTTACGTCACAAAATGCTGAGAGTAAAATTAGGATTTTGTATCGGGATATCCATAAGAGAATATATCCAATTTCTATTTCGCTATTTCTGTTGGAGACACTAAAATAAATAATAAACAAGGTAATAAAAATATGACCTTGTTTGACATAAAGCTTGAATCGATATATATACATAAGTGGAATTAATAAATATAAAATACATATGGTTTTACATCTTTACATCCTTTAGGGAAAGTAGGCGCTATCTGAGTTCTATTCTTTTTGCCAGGAATCAATCTACATCCTTTGTTTATATTTCTATAGCTTTAGGTGTGTTTTCATTTTTTCCGTTTAATTACTCCATTTTTGCAAGTCCTTTATTTGTACTCACCATCTTCCTCTTCCCATATTCGAAAGATCTCTTCTCACATGAGATTTCCATCTACTTTTAGATCTTTCCTTCCATCGCCAGTTTTGCCAATACTACGAGTTTTTTTGGTATTTCTAAGTCTTCTATATTCTTTAGTATCTTTATTCGTTGTTTTGCTATTGAATGTTTTCTGAAAATTAACAAATAGGATATGTAATTCTGTTTTATTATTCATAAACATTGCATACTTCTATAGTTGCATTTTTTATTGTCTATCCAATAATCTGTAATAGGACATAAATCATTATATAAGCTATCTTTGAAGTCGTTTCCAGCAATTCAAGATATAATATGGTAAACTGAGTATTTTTTGACAATTTTAATGAAAATGACGAAATTTACACATTGAGAATACAACTTTAGTAGTGTTTTCTGCTTGAATTTCTGATGCACTTGAATAAGTTTTTCACAAATTACAACTTAAAGAAGTTATTAAATTGAAATTGGAAAACACTTTTTTAGTATCGTTTTTTTGTTCTTGTGTTGATTTTTCTGTGGAAGTTGATCGTTTTCTTTTCGTATTTGTCTGTCTAGATCCTAATATTCATTTTTTGTTATTCTTAACCACGATAGACTTATTTTATTCTATCTTTGTATCTCCGATTCGCATTCTTAATCAAACAATTTCTTTCTTGTTTTTGTCGTTTTTACTGGCATCACCGTGTCTTCAGTTTTCACAATATTATTTTTTAGGCTATTCCACTTTAACTCTACCTACGTTGTCTTGCTCTAAGACATTTCGTTTAATTCTTGCATTATTTCTTATACGTATTTCCTTCTTTTGTTATTCAATGATTTCTATTTGGACATAAATATAGAATTACCTAAAAACAATAATTATGTCAAACAAGAAACTGACATTTTCCTGGAAAATTATTTGGTGTTGGCAAATACAGTAAGGTTAAAGATGGATATGACAATTCTAATGTAGTATCTGGAAATAATCCTGCAAATTTTGCAAATAAGGTTATCGAATACGTCACATTTGCATCATTCCAGGTTTTCGAGTATTTCGGTCTGATTTTCGTGTCTTATAAAATAATACTTACGCTGGTAAACGTTCTAAACACAGAAATAATTTCTCAAGGCTTTTCTAACGCAATCAAATAAAAATGTGGAAAAAAAGTACTGGATCATAGTCATTGTCGACGATAAACAACGGAAACAAACATAAAATAACATATGTCAGCATTAAGGCCCCTAAAGCATTATTTTGCACCTCTATCACGTTCCCGGCTGACCACAAACCGACAATATGAAATTAGAACAGATCTGGTTTTCCTTGGTGTGCCCCCTGGGGCCGCATGCTCTGTCTCTGTCGGTTAGAACACGGAGCTGGAGGTCGAGACACGCTGGAACAAGGCAACAACGACAGGCGACGAGTGGATGGCGAAGTATGGCCCAGGGCGGCAACAATCGTCAAAAGCCGGCTGCGGTGATCAATTCTGCTTTAAGGACCGTTTTTATTTCTGTTAACATTTTAACGTCTAAAATAGTGGCTTTTCATTCATCTATTTATTTTTAACTTTTTTTTATTTCCCTTCTTTTTCGTGTTACTTGAAGTTCGAATGTACTGTATCAAAAATTACTAAAATAAAAACATATTCTTCATATTTAAGTCATACGTGCACGGTACATATCTTAAAAATAATTATACATGCTAATAAGAAAACTTTTTATATAGTTTTCTCAAAATTTGCTCTCTTCCTAAACGTGTGCTGGACTCTTTATAAGACTAGGCAATAATTTAGAACTAAACCATACAAATTGGCTATAAATTTCATCATGATGTTTAGAGAAAATAAATTGATTTATACTAGGGCCCAAAAAAGTTACCAGCAATCTGTGATATAACATTAAAAGCTTTACTTCAATAGAACAATTCATTCATATTAAGGCGATATTGTATAGGATAATTATTGATAGTGACAACCGCTTTCGTTAAAATAGTTCTTATAATAAAACGGGCTAATCGAATATGCTTAAAAATATTTATAAATGTAAAATGGGCATAGATTTGAATCTCTGCACATCGTAAAATTAAATCCTTTCATACCTTTTTAAAGTAGAATATCCAGAAGAACCTTATTTCTATCTCTATGTATCAATTTAAATAATTATGTTGGATTATGATAATTACTAATTCAACTTTTGTTTTAGATATTTGTGTACACTTAGGTAAACCGAAAGTAATATGCGTCAAAAAGTAGTTATTCATTCTGCATATAACTGGATTCAGATACAAACTTTGTAACTACACTTATTCATATTATGTTGCAAAATTGTTCATCCGACACTTTAGCCGTATCTCACAAAAACTTTTCACAAACTAAATCCTATTCTGGCAAAACAACACCTAACTACTTCAGTAACGTTACTGAGGGCATTACTCTCTTGTTTTTTCACTACAACAACAACGTATACCTTCCGCGATAAATCAGATTTGTGTTAAGTTTAATGCTGTTAAATTAATTTCGTCGACTGCATCCCCAGCTGTCACAACATTTGGGTCGCTTATAAAAGTTTGCCAGAAAATTAAGGTAGTAGGTCCTTTGCAATCTTTTTAAGTTTTAACTTTCTTTTAATTTATAGTTTTAAGAAACGATACAAAAATGTTCTTTTTATTAGGTATTTAAAATACACGTAAAACTAATACAAATCTTAGTTAATCAGAAGGAGATATATACAACTAAAGCAAACGTGAACAATATTAAACTTTATCTAATCTGATAGAAAACAAATTTTTAGTCAAATTCACATGTACAGCTAAGAAAAAGAATGGGTTTATACCAAATACTACAAAATTAATTTAAACCACACTCTTATTTTCCTTTTCGATATTCCATCTTCTCATTCAATTGCCACACTCTGGAAACTTTATTTAACCGAAGCGAAATTTCATTAATGATTGGACATTGCATAAACTTTATTTACATTGCAAATACGTGCGATGTAAACAGGGATCAGCGCTTGTTAAGCGCATGCTAGCCTCGTGATCGCAAATTCTCGCAACGCTAGTAGGCGGGCGATAGGGAGACTATATTACTAGCAGTGTGGTATTCGGTTAGTTGATATTTTTAATTCTAAACTTTAGGGCTATTCTTGGTTTTGATTGAATAAGCGTTAGTTTCATAGAACAACCATGGTGTAATTATTATTGAGTTTTTTTTGTTGGAGTACTTTATTTAAGCGTAATATGGTCCCATTCCCATGCTTTAATCGACATTATTTGAAATTGAATAGACTTTAGATAAATTCGCATGGGCGGCTAGTAGGGTTCTGTCCTGAAAAGTTTGACAAATAAACCCTTTGGGAAACCCAAAATACAAAATTAAAAGAATTACTACCGAAAGTAGATGTCAAATTACTGCAACCTTCACGCAGAGAGGACTAAGTTAAACTTACAAGAATTAGAGTGGGACACACTAAGTTAACACACCAATACTTAATCACTAAAGAACCTACACCTCAATGTGATTCTTGTCAGGTTCTACGTACTATAAAATATATCATAATCAGAATATAAAAAGCAGAGAAAGCAGAGAGAATACACCCTCACCAACAATTGGAAAACGCCTAAGTAAAAACTACGAAGAAGTTATATAGTAAAATATTAACTTATATTGTAAAATATAACATTGTGTAACATTTTATACCACCTAACCGCTAATAACCCTTAGTGGTTGATGCGGTTTTCTGTTGCTAAATAAAAAAAAGTAAAGCCCTTAGTGCTTAATGAAAATTAATGTTTACTAATAGGAAAACCTTCTTTTTAGCGTTACTTAGATGATGTCGTGGTGATGCTGCAGCGTCGACCAGTACTCTTATAATAATATAGATTATATAATTTTTGTTGGTGTCGACATTCACTAGTAATAATGCTCAAAAATGGATTTATAAAGTGGCACAAGGATAGCTGATACCAAAACCATTTTGTGGGATTAATGTTAGTACCTAAATTAAAAAAGAAGAAGACAAATAATGATCAAAATAGAAAAACCTTCGTGGGTTTAGAAAATCTTGAGAGTTTTGAACCACAAAGAAACAAAAAATCTAAAGTATAGTATCAACCTTCATAAGTAGTACCTTACACAAGTCTAGAGTACTAAAGAGAAAAATTTACCTAACTGTGAACTTACTTATCCTTAAGTTCTTAAGGAAGTAGAATTTTAAAACAATTCAAAAAACAGAAATCAGGCAACTTCATTTTTATAATTATCTTATTTTTGTGACAGAACATACACCAAAGAAAAACTAAAAAAATCAAATGAAATTAAGGACGATATAAAGATCTTATTTAACTTGCCGTACATACGACGAATATAACCAGCGACAGTGCATCTCGATGTTCGTTATCGTGTAGTATAGAGTACAAAAGTGTATGTAAAAATGCATGGATGTACACAACAATGATATCGGTATACTCGTATGATACTTATAATTCTTGGAGAATTTTGCAAAATTATTTTATTATATTTCGAAATAAAAAATGCAACACTGAATGTATTATAAAGCTAATAATCTAAAAACATAAAGACGATCGAATACTTTATATTTAGATTTATCTTGTTTATTCTTAATTTACACATTTATTCGTGACTGCTGATGCCCTAAAACTTGATATAAAGACCGTAATTAGTGTGTATCCAAGAATTTGGTTCATTAATGCACACGATATTCCACTGGTTTATAATTGGTTCTGATTGTTGTTCCTCACAACAAATTGCAAATCAGAATCTGCTTTGTTTTGAAACAAGAAGTGGCTTCAGATTCAATTAACTGAAAGATTGAGGCATTAATCGCGTTGACCCTTCGATCTACATAATTGTTCCTACACTGAAATTAATAATGCCATTTAATTTTTATCTACTGACATAGTATAAGAGCAATACTTTGAGGCTTTACTCGCAGTATCTACGGGTGTTCATAGCTCAAGTACCATAATGAAGTTCGTTGCAGTATTAGTATCATAAAATGAAGGGTTATTGTGATATTATGTTGTACCATTATGAACATTTGACTTTTACGTCTTATTATTAGGGTCGATTAGTACCTACTAAAATTATTAATATTAATATTACGATCTTTATGACATAAATATAAAGACATTACAAAGATATTAAAACAAATGTAATAATATCCTTTATTGAATTCGTGACGTTTAAAACACATCAAAAATACTCTTTCAAAACGTTAGGGACGTGTAATCTCTTGAAAAAATAAGCCGAGCGTTTTTTAGCATTAACTGCTAAATTCCGTAGTAGTACTAAAAGTAGCTTACTGTATTCGTGTTTTTCATGAAACTTTTATGAAACTGTGTTTATATTTTGTGATTAACAATTTTTCGACAATTATCTCTTGTTGACTATTTGCATTTTTAACTTGCTTCTAACTCATTTCAGCGTAACTATTAAATGCAGATTTTCCTCATCGTAAATATGCATATTGGCCTTTTTGAATGTTAAATATTTAAAATACAAATTAACTCGTTTATCTCATATCAAAAACTTCCGTATATGTTCTATATATATTCCCATTGTTTATTAAAAACTTTTAATAGGGCCGTGCAATATTGTGCATCAACGAAATTGTTAACTTTATATATGATACATCGTAAACCTTAGCATCAATCTACATACTAATGAAACTGTTAATTTATATACTAATAAAGTGTCTAGTATCAAAACTATCAAACTTAACTTGTATATTGCCAAGATTAAGATTTATGCATACATATGCATATGAATAAACGCATTCTAGTACGGGATTAAATTTTACGGCAATAGCTTTGTTAACTCGTTCAAGCTAAATTTATAGGTTTTGAGCTCGAAATTAGTATTGTAAATAAATAAATGATCGACATAATTCATAATGCAGTAGAATTCCAAGTTTCTCTTTATCCCATTGTTGTATATATTAAGTGATACAAACGTTTTCAATTACCTACATCTAGTTTTACGGTGAATTAAAATTTCAAACAAATCTTAACAAACAGTCTAAGCAAAAGGGAGGTAAGAAATTAGAAAGAGCTCAACCGCTGCATCTTATTTTTCTTTCTTTGTTTATGAGCTGATTTAATGACATGTCTAGAACTCATACATACTGGCACATAGATAGAATAAACGGAATAAGACAGGTCTAGGAAAATCTGGTTGGAATTAATGAAATATATAAAAATAAACAGGGAGCTTGAGATTCCTAAAAACGGAACGAAATATAGGGGTTAAATAAATAGAAGATTTCTAATCTCCAAAATGACTACAAGAATATAACGAATTAAGAAGAAAATAGAAAAATAGTAAATTACCAATTCTCGATTTTAAAGTAAATTAAACCTATTCTCAATATAAAAGATAAATTATACTTTTCTTCAATTTCCATAATATTGAAATATCCTCACTACTTACTCATTATTTATAAATAAACCTGGGATTCTAAAACATACCCTTTGATTTCCTATACGAACAGTATTTATTTAATTAATGGGATAATTGTTTTTTCAGGATCTAAAGGCAATATCATAACTAATACTGTTAATGTTTTTAGCACTTTTCAATTCGTCACTAATAATATTAATAAAATAAAGAAAAATACCTGATTTATTTTAAAAATTACCCCAGATGTCATAGTTTGTAAGTTACAAACTATTGGATTATAAACAACTTAATGATATCCTTATTTTTATAAAACTTCTAAAAACCTTTTTTTGTTTGTAATTGTTATTATGTATTATTTGTGGCAATTTAAATAACCAACTTTTTGTCCCGAATTAAAACGGAAATGTAACGTCCGAGGTGTACAATTAAAAACATAATTAATTCAAAATGATGATAACAGAGTTGAGCCAGGTACGAGAAAATTTTGCCATCAGTGCATTTCTATTATACACTATGTTTCCTTGCATCTTAATTTATAAATAACTTTTCTCCGTCTTCGTTCTTCGTTTTTATTAAGTCGAGTGCCAAAAGGACCCTTGTGACTAATTGAATTTGTATACAGTTCTACTTTGTCATTTTTATCGCACTTACGTGAGGAGATTGTTGCTTTTTCCGTATTTCGCCAGAAGATTATATTTTCTGCTTTCCGTTTTATGGATTGTATCATTTCTTTTTAATCTCTTTTTAATTCAGAGCTTGATTATCATAAAACGGAGATGGGGAGAAACTCTGTGAAGGAATAATTGTCTCAAAAATGTTTTCTTCAATTCACCAACGACTCATTTTTAAAATCAATAAATAAATAATTCAAACATCGCAATTGTTTACTAAAATACTCAGCTCTTTATATTAATAAATACTTGAATTCATAATTCTTATTTATAGAGAAAAAGGTATAAGGTTAGCGAATATTTTTAAACTTTTTGAATCACCAAAAGTCGGGCCAGTATTTTCTATATTTAACTTGTGAGTTTTTTGTTTTGGAAGGAAACGAGTGTTTTCCAATTTGTTTTCTTGATAAGGTAGCTTGTTTCAATTTACTAGTTAGTTGAAGAATTTTTAGCTTGGAAGGGTGGTAAATAAATACAGGTCGTCCAATTAATTAATTTGAATTATTCCACAATTAGGAGTTAAAAGAATCCATAAACCGATAATTCAATTAACGATAAAGTTATAGTTTTTGATGTGACGCTATTACACAAGCTTCACACAATTTTGATGGCAAACAGAAAAAAATTTACGTATAGTTCGATATTTCACTAGTTTTTCACTTCATACACTACTTGGTTTTAATTATCAATGTTGAAAACATTCGATGTTATTTCGTTGATATTTTAGAACAAAATGTCTGGATGATCTTTTAAGGAGGTATTTTATTAAAAGCATAAATTAGTAGACCTGAGATAGTGAGGTAGATATACGAGTATCTATGTTTTATTTAGCTATAAGGTAAAACTCGTTAGACGGTTACGATATTACCAATATTTATATTAAATTAGAAATTTTATATAATAGTATAATTTATATAGCATAATTGGTCGTTGAATTTTGAAACCCTCGATCGGTGTAAAAAACATGCATCTCCTGGATCATATTGTACTTTAATGATTTATTTATTTTTTCTCCCATACAGATCACTAAGAGCTGATTATAGAAAGTTCGTAATATAGTAACTTAGTAACTTATTGAGACAGGTTTTTTAAATATATTATATAGACAAATATCATATTATACAGAGGGAGGACTATTTTGATTTACCATGTCGAAATGTACCAAGTGTACAATTAAAATCTAAATTGATAATATTTAAATTGTTGGTTATTGATCCGGGAAATATTCGAAATAATTGAGTGCATTTAGGTGATACAGTGAAATCGTACGACTTACTACAATATGCTAGATCGTTGTCTTTTACGTATCTATTTTGCGTAATCATATCGTTTAAGCACTAATTATTCATCCATACCAGTACCCATCCACACCTGTTCTATATACATATATATAAAAGTTTTTGTATATTTAATCAATTTTCTTACGCCTTATTTCCAATGGTACAATATCAAAATGAGTTCTTGGTTGGGAGGTACGAACTACCCTAAAGTCCAGTCAACTAAGCTTTCCATAAAATAAAGCTTAGAAACCGGGTTAGTATATTTTCTGTTTTCCTAATGAGGTTTGAGATTCCACGTTCATCAAATAATTGATACAAATTCTAATTTAGGCCTTCCTAAAGTAATTCCCAAGTACTTAACTTCAGTTACTCTTTATAGAAGTTCCTCATTCATGCTGTGATCAAATACTACAGAATCAATGAGACCTCTAATTGACAAAATCTTGTATTCATTAATCTTAAAATTAAGTTTAATATCGTGAGACATTTAGTTACAATATTAATATTCTTCTGAAAAGCCACACAGTCTCTAACTGAAGTAATTTACTAATTAAATAACTTCAAGTCATCAGCGAATAGAATACAATGTGTATAATTGATCACTTTTGGTAAATCATTTACAAATATCAAAAATAGCAGAGATCCTAGATTTGATTTTTGTGACACTCCAGATAAGTCCCGAAATTTCTTAGAAAATTGATAATGTGGCGTAAAATAAAATGTCTATTATGCAGGTAATTGCTAAATAATTGAACATTGATCTGTTATAACATAAAGTACTTTTAAATAACTTGTATTGTTTATTCCAATTATAAAAAACGATTTTATATGTTAAAGAATTTCGCACATAGTGTTGATCCTCTACTCTGACCGTGTTTACGCTCTCTATTCCATCCATTATGTAGTCTCGAACAGCTAGACCAAAAAAGTTGCCAGTTAAGTCCCGCACTCGAAGATTCGAAGAACGAGAAATCATCATGGAGTAAAAAAGGGCAAAGCAAGGAACGCGTATCTCCCCCAAATTGAATTTCGGCCCGAGTTGCGGCGAACGAAAGATTTATCCTTTAAAAGTGATTACAGCATCTGAGACTTTCCAGAACGTCGAAGGAAATTGAGAAATATCGGTGCATTATTGTCGCCGGACGATTGTTCGCCTAGAGACTAGTAAAACAAATAGCTTGACCTAATGGTTAAGAGTAAAGCGCGTGGTGGTCGCTATGGGTATGCTGTTTCAGCGGCGGAGAAAATGGTTCCTAATCATTTCGGAATTTTGAACTCATTTTACGTTTTATAAAAAAATAATTACTTACAATAGGCAAATGTCCTCAAACACAATTCTTAGGTAGAAATTCTTTTTGAACCCCCTAGGATACCAGAGGTGAAATAATCCGAGGTACGCACCCTGTATACTCGCTTAAACCATGATTAATGATGCCCATCTTCCACATTCTTTTTCTGGCAAAACTGCCGAAAGATCTTTGACCGGACAGTATCGCTGTCCTTGTGCCATCTGACACATTTTTCTATATTTCTTATAATTTGGCTCCCAACGCCATTCCATGACCTGATAAATTTTTTACTTTTACTCTCCTCGTGCGATAGTTGATCTCTCTATTTTACTAGAAGATTGATTAAAGGAATACCTATTCCCATCCATGTTGACCAAATGTATGATACTCTAGGCACTCCAATATGTAGCATAGAGGGGGCTTCTTAACCACATGTTGATGTATGGTTCAAAGTTCAAGTGATCTGTACCTGTAGGTGCTAGATCACAACCTTCATCTTTGGAACTTTTATACTACGCGTATTTTGTCTTCTGCGGAGCTAGTTTTAGCTCCACCGTGCTACATTTGGCGGGTTTATACTTTCTAGAGTTATCTAGAATTTAGCTACATCTAAGTTTGGAATATTTTCTAATGATTATTTGAATTAAGCCACAAAAACTTTTCTTGTCTCCACCAATGGTTTACTTTCGGTCGGCTTATATAAACATATACGGTAAGCTAACTCTCCTTGGAGTTAGATATCGAGCTATAATAATCAGTATATATTGTTCGGATTTCGATACTGCATTGTTTGTTTTCCAAATATCGAACATATTTGAGAAAGTAAAATCAATATCTAAATTAATCTATTCTGAATAAGTGTGTGCTTTTCTTTTCCTTACGAAATGCAATTACGAAGAGGAATATTTGGTTATAATTGATTTATAATTACGATTTTTTTGTTGCAGGTAAGCATACTTGACTGCTTGTATTTAGTAAGTAAGTATTCAAGTTTTTTAAAACTTATACCTGTTTTTTGGAAATTATAGATTTGTTTACTTGAACACATTCGTGCATAAGCAGAAATATTCATTTCATTTTTTATAAGTAACTTACAATTTAATTCAATTATTTGGATGAATTAACCCCCTATTATCCGGGAATACTTGTAGTTCAAAACTCTAGATGTGATGCATCTAATCCTGAGCTTTAATTAATGAAAGGCATCTCTACTAATACCAACTTAGTTTAAAATACCCCGAAAACCATTTCAAAAGTGGAAAATACTCCGGAGCTCGCGCCGGTTAATGGGGGCTTATTTTTCATCCGTGAAACAGTGGTGCGGTTACGGTATGTTTCGTTTTCAAGTTGCGCCAACATGTTACCAACATGTAAATTAAACACTTCCTTGATTATATGTCGGAAAACAGAAGGAGGCGATTTGTTGTGCCCGTGCGTGAATGAAGCCCATTTGACAGACGAATAAAGAGACAGAGACAGCGAAAAATTTACGGTAATTTCAAACTGAATGGAGAGAAATGGAAGAAATACAAAAACAGTGCTGATGGGATAATTATTTTCTAGATGAAAAGAAACGTTGTGCTAATGACAAGGTATCCGCATAGAGCGTGTTACGTTCCAAATAAACTCTGTGTTGGAAGTCAAATTAAAGGAAATTTGATTTAGTTTATCTCCAATAAAAGATGTTGCAAACAATTTTGGATGAAAAACATAAATTATCAAAACTAAGTTTTAAATGTTAGTCCTTATGTAATAAATGTAAAAAAGATATTTATTAAACTATTTTTATAAACTTTAAACCAGAGTGACTAAAAATATGAGTTAGTTAGTTACTTCTACCTACCCCATCAAAGACTGCATTTACGTAATAATATACAAGGTATCCCAGAATTATAGAGATTAAAAAATATATATGGGACTTGGTAGGTATAGTGAATATGTTTTTAAATTATATTTCGTTTTTTTGGTAAAAAATTGTTTTATTAAAATAATATATATAATTCCTTAAAAAAAAACTTTATTATTCGAAAATTTCGTGGTAAATACACAAATATTATTTTTTTTTTAAATGAATAATTTTTTGGAAAATACTCAAGATGCATTTTTTTCTTAAATTTAACGTAAATTAATGTTGGCTAAAATAAAAAAATAGTAAAAAATAAATTGAACTCTTCTAGTCTACACACTCTCCAAATCTAAATTAAAGCTGTACACTGATTTAAGTTATCCCCTTAATAGTAGAGATACTGAGTAAAATCAATATATTGTTTTCTCGAAACTAAATACATTTTAAAGTGCAAGACACAATCTTGTATTGAACATATTTACACTAAGGCGGCTTACCAGATAGATTGGGGTGTAATAAAAAATTTCAGTGTGTGTATCAAAAATTTGCAGTAGTACACAGATTTCTAAGAAAATGTGCTTAATACACAATTTATTCAGTGTGGGCACTTCTGCCTTAGATCATTTCAAGAGAGGACAAACCATATAGAAAGCGCAGAAAGTAATTATTTCTTCTTAAACAAACACATAGTTAGCACACTTTACATAGAGTCTATAAATAAAATATACTTTAATTATTAAACTATATTATTGCAATATATTTTTTTATGTGTACAAAATTCACATATCTTTATTGTACATGAAATAGTGAATTACAATCTAATTTATTATTTCAATTATAAATCTTACCTGCATATTATAGTTTATATTTTATATTGTAATTCAAGTTAATATTTGGGCCACTAGTCAGCAAATATTACACAAAGCAAATGAAATTTCATTTAGTAAAATTTATATGTGGGTGTGATGCAATTATTTCTTGCTACATAATTGTATTTATGCTCCAGTTCTTTTTAATTGTTCTATATATTTTTGCATAACTTTACCAATTTATTCAAATATAGTTTAATACTAACAACGGTTATATAAATTTATTTATTAATTTGCCTGGTTTATTTTTCTAAAATTAACTTCACAATTTACACCGTATTTACCAAAACTAAAAAAAATAATGTTTGGAAAAAGAAAATATAATAATTTCCGGTTTTGATACCATTCAAATATAATAAATTTAAATAATAATCGGACTTCTATACGGCTGTTCCATATTGGATCAATCAAATTCGAAACCGGTATTCGAAAACTTTGCTACTTGGATTCGATGATCGAGAATTTTTAAGAAGACTACTCGATTCTTATTATTGGAGTCCTTATGTGGCTGTCATTAAATATCTGTTAATTTTTAATTGTTGATTATTCGAAAATGTTCTCGGTTAATAATAAAATATCAGGTATAAATTTTAACAATTTTATTAACTGTACTTAGTGTACATACCAAGGATAGGAAAAAATGTCTTTACCAGTAACTGTACTCACAAATTATTTTAGTTCTTTTTCGTTAGTTATCATTATTGTTTCTTTCTTCTGCTTTATAAGACAATTTTACCTCACCCTAAATTATGCTACAAAAAGTTCACTTTACATGTGATCAGATAACGCTACGCGAGTTGCGTCGTTCTGCTTTTAACTAATTATGTTAATTTCAACATTCACAAACTTTTTAACAACCCTAATTTGATGAGTCCCGACATCTTGTACTACAAAACAAAATTACACTCTAAAGGTGAAGTGTATCTGCCAAGAGCAAAGCGTAGGGGCTTGACATCAGCGATGCATCTAATCTACAATTTAATTAACAAAAAGCTCCTATGCTCATATTTTATTTTTATTAGAAACATTTCTGCATAGTAAAGGTTCACTCGTAATGATAGCAAAAAAATTAAATTAGATTTTTGATATTGTTAAAAGCTTATATATTTTATATATTTAATTAGTCATAATTTATATTCTTTGATTTTTTTATATTTTGAAGCTATTTGCTAAAACATGTAATGTTTATAAGTAAATAAAGATTATTATTAATACTAACTTTAATAAACTAATGTGCTCTTTATTTTCATGATAAAAGTCGAACAAAGCCGCTGTTCAATGCTGTGAGTCTGAAAGCTATGAAAACTCAATCCATTTTTTTGTTCTACTAAAAACCTTTAATAGCACAGGATAAGTCATCAAAAGATGCCACGCTGTGAAGAAAAAAACAAAGATTGAAAAAGTCAGTAAGCTTTTTTTTGCAGTTGATATATTTATCAGCCAACAAACTTTAATAATTCCGAGCCATCGAAATCAATTAAAAGCAGACAAAAGGAAGTGTGATAAATTGTTAGTAGATTTTCCTTTTGTTCGCAAAAGAGCTAATAGAAGAAAAATTAAGGGTTTTGTCAACTACATAAAAAAATAACATTCTGTTCTGAAAGTAAACATAAATAAGGAAAAGCAACTTGACACTAGGCGCCAGATTTCTTATTTTGTACATAAAAAGTATCAACAAATTTTGGTTGCTGTCATTAACATCAAAAAAGTTTAGTAATGAGTAAATTATTAAATTTCTTAAAGAGTATTTTGCATATGGATTTTATGTAAGTTTCAAATATCTTCCTAAGAAGAGCAGAAAGTTGTACTTTTCCGAACGCGACTTTCTTCACACAATCGACAATGACTGGAATTCACAATGTTGCCAATACTATTACCAAATTATACTTTAGTCGTTGGTAAGAGATTTTTTAGCAATTAAAATTGTTATTATTTTTTATTAAATTATAAAATTTATCTACAAATTATTCATTAGAATTTTGAACAACTAGCAAATTTTTATTTAACGAAAATAATTTTATTTCATATAATGGTCTTAATTTGTTAGAAAAATTGTTTTGTTAGGTGATTTTGTAATTTAAATCTTATTTAGTTTATTTCAACAATTCCAACTTAAATGCGCCTGTCAAGCATATCAATAATTTTTACACTTCAGTAATTTAGTCGGAAAATCCTCGCACTTCCCCTTACAAAAATCTATCAAAGAAAAACAAATTACTTTTGCCTTAATTTTCAAAACGAAACTTGAAGTAAAATCACGCATCAAAAGTTGAAAAGCACTTTTTAATAGTAATGAATATTTAAATATTATAATTTTTTGTGGCAGATTTGAAAGTATTATTTCTTATTTCAGTATTTTCGGTATTTTTATTTTAAATATTGTTTCAACATACGTACTTTTTGACGTTTTTACAAGAAACCTACTGATCCCTAAAAATAACCCAACATTCATTCGCCAGTTAACCAGAAACATAAATAATTTATATGCCGTTACTATATCCCTCTGTTCTTTTACCACCCGCGCCCTGTTCTCAAATAAAAATACATTATACTCCGCTGACTTTTATTTCACACAAAGCTGACAAGAATCCAAGTTTTCCTGCTATTAGCACTTTTATTGGACAAAAAGAAATCCGCCGCAATTTATCATTCCATTTGTATACACTATTAATCGATTTTGATTTCTGCTTATGTTAAATTCATCATATAGAGTGCGTAATATATTATAACGGTTTTTATTAAATTAATAATTGAAAAAAATAAGGGTAGTAATTTGATTAAAATTGGGTTGTTAGGAGAATTATTTAGGAAGTAGAAACTATATAATCTTGGGAATGTCAAAAATTAAGAATTAACAAAACTAAACTAAAACTAATAAAGCAGTAGAAGATGGAGTTCACGAAGTGCGAGTCAAAAATAATGTGGCAGTGCATCGGGAATGGCTAAAACGGTAAATGAAAAAGGAAGAACCGCGAGATATAGAAAAATCAGTTTAATAAATTATCTTCAGCAACAAAAGAAATGTGATCATACTATGAAGCTGGTTAGAATAGTAACTAGCCTCGTAATAGAATTAGGTTTGAAAACTACTTCAGTTATTCTAATCCTTATAGGCCACTGCAAATTGTTTGTCTTTGTTTGGGACAAATTAGGAAACCCATACTAGCAATAGAGATTTCTGTTTTGAAGGAAAGGATTACGGAAGAAGCTAGATATACTTTCAAATAACAACTTCTCCGTCTTCATAATGAGATTAAGTGTTTCGGAGGAGAGACATAAAAAGTGTGAGGAATGAGGAAGACTGGCTATGGTAAGAGTATTTCAAAATTCATAACTTTTATAAAAACCTTAATTGTTTGAGTCCCAACACCTTATATAAGAAAACAAAATGACAGTTAAAACGTGAAGTGTACCTGCGAAGAGCAAAGCCTTGAAGAAAGCCTTTTATTCAAGAAAGTTTTGAGTTAGATACTATATTCAAATGATTTGAATAATTCTATTTATGTTACAATCTTTCTCCTATGCCTTTGTTAAAAAAATGTATTCAAATAGAGAACAGAATAATATAATAAAATTCATATACCACCTTGAAGCACTTCTTTCAATGTAAGTTTTTATTGTACAGCGTTGATAGCATACAGAGACACCATTATGAAAAGTAGAAAACTGTATTAAACAATATATATATATATTTTTTTTTTATTTTATCTTATTGGTATATATATACTTTCCATCATTTGTAATTGTAATACGGAAATTTAAATTAAAAGTGACATACATATACGTCACCTAAATTATCTACGTTTTTCTGCTATTAGCCTCTAATGGGCTAAAACGAAATCGATAAGTAATTTATCAAGAGTCTTTATGTTCGTTATTAATTGATTTCGATATTGTTTCGTTCTTGTTGACAAATTTATCCAATAATAGTAATCGAGAAGACTATATTTTTCTTTTAAAAGAAAACCACTAATTATTTATTTTAGAAAAACAACTTGATCGAAGAAGTTTGTAATATCAAGTTATACCTGTTTAATTATAATTAAGTTGGTAAATTGTTCGTTAAAAAAGTATGTTATTTTCTGAAATACAAAAATTAATTAGTAATAAATATAAGGTGTATTATTTTGTTCTAAGGTATAAGTAAGATCGAAAAGGGAAGGAAAGAGTTACTACAATTTTAAGAATGCAAGTTTAAATGCTAAATTAATAGTACCTATATAAAACTTGGACATTAACAAAACTCATGGAAATAAAACTAGAAATATTAGAGAGGGAAAATCTAAGAATTTCTTAAAGAATATGAGTTATTGAGTAGAGCCAACGATGGGCTAAGTAAATATTAAGGTTCACATAAGTAAATGGTTGAGGCTGAAACTACAGAAATTTGGGAAAGAATGAGTAGCAAATTTTACATAACGTGCAAGAAGTGAGTGCGAAAATGGTGCCTAAATTTCTCGGTCAAGTATAATATCTCAGTGTTAAACAATCCACCATATTTTTTCGACCTGATATTATGTGACTTCTATCTTTTCCCCAAGATTCAATCTACATTAAAAGGAACACGATTTCAGACTGCCGAAGCTGTAAAAGAAAGAGCGGCACGCGTCGTGAAGGAGCAAACAAAAGAAGACTTCCAGAACTGTTTTGAACAATGAAAAATTTGCATGGATCGTTGTATTAATAGAGGAGGGATATACATTGAAGTGGACAGTAATGAATAACTAATATCTATATATCTAAATAAATCTAAATCTAAATAAATTTGTCCCGTTATTTTACCGCCACACCTTGTATATACGACGAAGGAACGAAGAAGATTAAGTAGTTGGAATTCAAGCCGCATTTGAAATTATCTTCGTAAATATCGAGTTATTTCCAAGTGCGCAATCAGAATTTTAAATATTTACCAACTTACAATTTATGATTCAGCGGTTTATATTTCCAAATTTAGTTTATTGGAAACTTTTCAAGTAAAATTTCTCTAATGTAAAGCTACTATTTTTTTTCTTGTATAAATATATTTCGCAACATTATTGTGCTTTAAAATATTATGACTTCATATATAGGACCGTCAAAAATTGTAATTAAAGTAAGTTTTTTTAATGAATGTATTTAATGTCACATTTTTACAGTCTGTGTAATTAATTTTGTTTTATGTATTTAGTTCATGTAATTAAGCTTGTTGCATTCAACTTAAATAAGATAAAACTTTTTAATGTATCTGTCATTATATAGTCGATTAATTAACTGGAAAATCTTGTCATTTATCAGAATTATTTTTTTTTAAGAAAGAACTCCTTTAAGGCCAAATAAAAAAAAGTGTCAAAACGGCATCGAAAATACAAAGATTCTAAGGAGAATAAATTAATTCAGTAATTTTCCGGATTCGATCTAAAAAAAATAAAATAAAAAAGAAAAGAAGTATCATGACTAATCCGTTCCCAATTTAAATTCAAACTGGAAGGATTATGGACATCTCTTTTTATCCTAATTGATCTTTAGAGCGCAAAGAAAGAGTACCAAAGAGTAAAAAGGAATCGAGTTAATATTTACTGTTAGCACTATTGAATTCTTTAATTATTTCGTAATAGATAAACCGAAGAGCAGCTCTTATATAGCATATTTATAATTTTTTATAATAATTTAATTTATATGTTATATAAATATGACATATACGACACTAAATAAACTGAAACAATAGAAGAATCATAATGGTAATTTTATTTCAATTGAAATACAATATTCCTAGTCAAATAATATACGAAATAAACAAATAACTTGTTCTTTATGACAAAAAGAGTTTTTTTTCCATAAAATAATTTTAACAAACCTTTTTAGAATTTCCGAAAATAAACGGAAATAAATGTTTATGGATTTTTTTCTCTATAAAACAAGTTTCATTTATTACAATGGCTACTTGAAAGCGTTCAAAGATCTTCTTTACTTCCCTTAATCGTAATTATTAGTAACTAGCAACTTTAAAGTAAAAATAATTCCGTTACCTTATGGGTAATTATTACAACAGGAAAAAATAACGATATTTCGTTCAAATTCAAAAAAATATCTGGGCACCAGCTACGTTAGATTATCTTGCTTTTCCTGTGATTGTTTTTACCTATGCATCCATTGTATATATCTAATGTTCTTACATCTAGTGATTTCGGCCTATGCAACAAAATAGTTATAATATATACATAAATATTTATCCATCTGTAATTTTATTAAATAATATTCATCTAGGTAACTATGATCTTTTTTGTTATCTTATTATTTGTACTCGGTATGTAATTATTCTATATTTGCCGAGATTACAGCACAAGATAATTACCCGCATGCAAGCAAGCACCATTGCTAAACAAGGGGGCGGGGTGTTACGGGAAGGTGGTCACAGAAGCTCCAATTTGATTAATTGCATCTAAGGGAAATTACATCACGGCATATTTTGGTTTAAATATCCAGATCCGTGTTGGTTAAAATCATTGGGTTTAGGTTATAATTACTCATAATACAAGTACATTATTGAATAGATTGGATAAAGGCGTTAAGACGTGATATTTCAGAGATTGATAAGTATCTGGGGACTTAACCCATTAAAAAGTATAGGGTGTCTAAGGCTGCTACAAAAGGGATTTATAATGAATTTAATAGTAAAGTTTTGCGACTCTTTTAGAAAATAATTATTATGGGTCATGTTTTGAAAAACAGGTTGAAAGGATGGTCATATAAAAAACGTTTTTATTGCCTCTAATGTTAATACATATAAAACCACTGAACAAAATACCAGTAGTTTTATAGCGTTTCCAGTAAATTGTTACAATAGCACTTTCTTTTGAGTCTTGTAAAGTTAAAATTACTATTAAAATATGACTCTAATTGTCATCTAGTAATTTATCTCTTATTAAGTAATAGTTGACATTATCTTATCTTTTTTAAACGTCATTTAGTAGCAGCATAATAACATAATTCCTGCAAATATCTAGACAAACAAAGAGAGATTTAAGTATTCACGTACGTGGAATATGTCAACCAGATTCATTCTTCGTGGTACCTCTGTGTAAATAGGTAGTTGTACTTTGAGAAGAACACATTTGATAAAGTATGCGTATTTTTTCTTCAGCAACACATAAGTTAAAAATTTTGTACTTTGTTTTAAGAATAGAGTTTGTCCAGTGTTATTTTTCATACAGTTTGAAGACGTTGTTAATATTTTTTAAGGTTTAAGGGTTTAGGCTTAGGAAAGGCACTATAAGTGAAATTATTTAGTTAGATTTAATTTAGTTTATTTTTCGTTAGGTAAGTTGTATTTTTATTAAGAAATATTATGAAATAAAAATCAGAAGTAAAATTCAAATAAATGTTATTATTTAAAAAATCCACATTTTTTTAATTCTACAAATAACCATATTTTAGTTTCTCAATTCAGTAATATATAGAAGAAAAAAACTTTAATTCAGGAACAGCTCCTTTTCTTTGTTCTAAATGATTATGAAACAGCGTGTGTCTGAAATCAAAAATATTTTCAATGATCAATTTTGTTAAAACTATTCTATACCCCAATGTAAAATATCATTAAAATCGACTCAAAATGGTAATTTTTTTTAAATGTATGTTTTATACGTAGATACTTCCATATATATCCTCTGTAAACAGAAGCTTTTACAAAATGTATTTAAAATCCATGAATACTTATCCGAATAGAAGATATATTAAATTATCTTAGAAATTATATAATTACATTACTAACTCTTTGTGATATTATGCCTATAATACTTAGCCCATATTTTTTATGGAATGTTAGAACACATATCTTTCTAATCAAATTTATGTATTGTGTATTATACAATTTTTAAGAAATTAGTTTTATGTTGGATACTTTACTGTAATTAATAAATTTACATACCTAACCATAATATTACAAGATAAATTTAAAAATACCAGACTCGGTGTAAAGAAATTTTATAATATCACATGTAATAGTTTACAGGTTTCCAGTTAAAAATGTTTTTACAAGGTCACTTTAAAGCACATTAATTTCCCTTGCTATATCTTCTGCTTTGCTTTCAGAAAATTGGTTTCTAGTAAGAGCAAGTCTCTTTCCTCCTTACTTTTGATGATAATTTCGACTTTCTTAGTGCTATGTCAGCCCTTCGACATGACTTAGTCTTGACGCTACCGTTATAGATGCAAAATATCCTCACATAATTTTAGATTTTCTTGAAGTAGCTCTGCCAGTCTCCATTACACGTAGATCTCTTAACGAGTGTCCGTGTATCCGATCTTAGTTCTTAACTTTTTCGAAATTGTTTTCCAGATCCATGATCTTGGTTAAATGGCATGTTAAATTATTCCCCAAATTAATATTATATTTTTGCCATTAAATTTTTCTGTGATTTCTTCTATGTTCGAGCTCTAGTCCCAATACAATTCCTCTACACTTCTTCATTAGATATTTTTGGTTCGATGTATTTAAAATGGAGTCTTAACATTTTCTTATATTGTGTATAAAAATATTTTATTGAAAACGAAAATCTGTTCTAAAAGCTGATATCCCTGATTCTCCGAAAAGTGTTGTATGGGTTGTGGCAGTGTTTTATTTAGGCAGGACTGTGGAAGATTCTGCATTTCAGGAGGTAGCAAAGACCGGTTTATATTAGTTTATATAAGTGGCATGAGACTACCATTGTTATTTGAAATCTCTTCGCCTATTTGAGGTGCGCTTGAATGGAGATGAGGTCTCATGTCATGAAAAAATACTGGTTAATTTCGTTTCTTACTAATATTATTAGTAATAGGTACATAAAATAGGTATATAAAAATATTTTTCTTGGAATAATCACTTGTTTTTATTTCAAAATAACGTAAAACATTTATTTCGAGTATTCCGGTATTCTCAGGTATCCTTTATTTTAGTTCGGACCTGATACGGTGTTAATGTCACTGACGCCTTTATAGAAACGTGTTCCCACGTGCTTTAAACACCTCACTTAACAATCGGATACACTATTACAGCCAGGTAATAACATGTGTGCATACAGGCGGTGTTTTGATGCTTTCAGTATCAAGATAATAACGTTGTTTATAAGCTAAGGTGATGGAGTACCTCGCTCGGAGTTATTTCTTATTAAAAACACTATCTAATAGCACACGAAGAAGACGAAGTTGTTAGGAAATCAAAATGTAGGAACAATTTATTAAGTAAAATCATTCATTATCATCATCATAATTATATCATGATCGTTGCTATTCAACTCCGTATTATGACTAGAACTCGAAACCTTTTAGTTAATCATAATAGTGTGCTATATTTAATTAAATATTTTGTGACCTATCCTTTTATGTTATCTTTCCAGACACTTGAATTTTGATATCTTCCTCTCGGTCTTAATTCTCTAAAGGATTTTAACTCGTTATTCTTTTTATAATTTCTATTCATGCTCTTTTATTTGTATAAGTATGTGCCATACATTCTAACTTCCTTTTTTATATTTTATGTATGTTATTTTCTCCTAGATTCTTTGCACTCTCCTTTCTCTACTTATTGTTATGTTTGACCCAGTCACTGTCCTCAGTATTTTCCTTTCCAGTACTTTGAGAACTTTCAGTTGTTATTTTCAACCAATAAGTAATAAATGTCATGATAAATATTGGTTTTTGTTTTCCAGCTTCTATTATTTCTTGGTTTCTTTCTTTGATGTTTCTATCTTTGCTTTGAAAGATTCTTATGTCTTTATCTACATTCCTTTATTGTGTCTTTTCTTCATTAATTTAGACTTAAAATTATTATGTACCTTAGTAGAGATGTTGAATTGATTACTTTCCTTGTACCTTTTAGTGTCATTTCTATTAAGCTTTACAGTTACTTTGGGTCGTCCGGTGTTTTAGTTAGGCATTATAGTCATGGATCTAACGAGTTAAATAAGTTTTAGAAATGATTTAGAACATCGTCTGGATCGTATGCAATATCACGTGATTTTAAATGACCTTTAATAAATTAAATAAAAAAACGTTAAATTTTTCCAAATTTTTCTATATAGGAATAAGTAATAAATAACAGAAAACTGTTTACTTGTTGCGTATATTAGCTACTCTTCACTGACATATTTTAGACAACGCGATATGATTAATTAAACAGATTATGAATAATAGATTCTGTGGGTTAAAAAATCTCTTGTTTTTTTTTATTCCCTAGCTGTAAAAGCAACAAAAACCAATTCTCTGCACTTCACCAAACCTCCCTTACTATCAATATCATCAAAATTCAATCGCGATAACCTAAAATATGAAGCCAAACTGGCCCTAAATTGTTAAAATAACCTTTCGCAGTGCCCTTTCTTTATATCTGCTCTAGGTTCTAAATATATTTTCTCGGAAAGTTTCGATCTACGAAAAATTGGCCTTCATGAATTTTCCACTAAAAATTTCGGCCAGTGGTAAATATTTTAAATAATATACGGCATGGGTCAAAAGGACGAAAAAGTGCTTACGAACAGACTTTCTCGGGTAGTGGTATGTGGGGACACGAGGAGAGCCAAAAATATGATACTCGTCATTGGCGTACATAATTATTTTTAATTTTTAAAGAATAACTTTAATCATTTTAACATTAATAAAAATAACATTTTAATAAAAAAATATATAAACGTAGTTATTAGATTGCAAAACAAAATAATAAGTAAAGACCTAAGTGGAAAACATTTTCCGTCATTATAAGTTGAAAATTACAATCAAATTACATCTGGGAAAATGGAAAGAAAAGAAAAGTTTATTAATGTATTAGGAAAACTTGAATACATGCAAAAATATCACCAATTGCATATAAATATTTAAGTAAAATAATCTTTTAAAGTATTCAATCCTTTATAAAATATGGCGAACGTCTATGTTTCTGCCACTTGATATCTTCAAAGTTAAGTCGACATCCGAAAGAGATCGTGATGGTGCATATTCATTGTCATCTCTCCAGCCTCGCACTCAAGCTGATAAGGGCAGAGAATATGTAGATTATTACCCTTAAAAGGTAATAAAATTTCAGATAATAACTGGTGGCGTACTCTAAGAGCAGCAATAAAATGATACGCAACCGTTAATAAATGCTAAAAAATTGGTTGCTGCTCGTCATTAAATCGGACACTGGAGTGATATATGATCATTTATAGCTATATATATTTGTAGTTCAGACACGATTAAATAAATAAAAAATTAAATAGGACATAAAATTGTTAGCCATTTAAGGCGTAATTATCCTACAAAATTATAATTATTTTTTCCACAGGTATAATAATCGTGAACAAAAGTAGTTTATGCTATTGATATTTATTAATAAAAATCTGACCATTAACATAAAGGTATGAAAGTGGACTAACAACAAGAGCAGTGAAATATCTTAAAAAACTTGCAGGAAAAATCAGAAACGAAGACTCGTAAACGTAATTAGAAATAGAAGAGTATGAATACAAAAAAAGAACATGGAACAAAGAGTGGAAGAACGGGCACAGAAAAGAGAAAAGACAATCAGTGAATTAAATAATCTGACAAAAAATAGAAGAGTTTAGGAGAAAACTCAGCCGACACCGTAAGGTATAAGACATATAGATAAAGAAGAAGTATTAATAAAAAGTATTTTGAATATTTATGAATATAAAACTTCATTTTGTATACTGGTTTTAATATTTTTTTTCGTGTGATACTCAAGCGAAAACGTAATGCGCCTTTATTATAAACGACAGAAGAGATTTTTGTAGTTTATGGAGGCATATAGAGTTTTCCGTTATATTTTGAAATTGTTCCTTCGTGTTTGTTATGTTGCAACAAAAATTTTACTTACAAGTCTCTGAGGTGTAACCTTTTTCTCATCTCAATTTTTATATATTATATTCGTCAACTGTGAAGATAGGGATTGAGGTAATTTCACTCTGCTCGTAAAATAAAACGTTGAATTGTGTTTCCTGAAAGAAAAGCTGAATAAAAAAACTTGGATAGTGAAAATCGTTAATAAGATAATAAATTATATGATAGAAATTTTAAAAAAGCGTATATCTATTGTTGAAAAGAGAATTGAAAACCATTTCAAACTCGATACAAAATACCCCTCAATATATTTTATAGACGAGTTATGATACGCTACCCTACGATAAGATCTTGCCTTTAGATAATAAGTTTTAGCGTAGCTGCATCGTGTTTTAGTATCTCATTCACATCAGTACCCATTAACAACTAGTTTATAAATTTTGCAAAAAAGAGAAATGTTTTTTCTCGATTCTTAATTTTATTTATTAGAAGAATAAAAAAAGAATAAACTATGAACGTGAACAATAAATAAAACATAAGCAATAATTAACTTCAATAGTATTAACAAAACTAGTAGTTAATGTAGAACACCAATAACACAATTTTTAATTTATAAATAACAGCTATAATTATAAATATAATAGTGTATAAATTAGTGAAAACCAAATATATAACTGCACATTTTCTCTGGGGATTTAGGATAGAGAAAATCACTCCTTTATTGTTCTGGATTGTACTATAAAATTTTTATTGTTTAGCAGCTTGTATTTATGCTTAAATTTTGAGTTTTCTGCATTATAGATCCTATGTTAACAATTATTTGAAGTTTTTTAAATTGGGTTCTATATTTTTTTAATGACTCAATCATACGCTTTGTCTGTATCTATACTGACCATGGTGATCGTATGATTTAGGTTTATATATTGTATAATTTTGGAAAATTACATTTCTGTAGACTTACTATACTGAAAGCCTAATTGATCCCTTATTAGTAACTTATCTTTTAAACACTTTGTTAATTTTTTATTTAACAGTTTATGTATATTTTTCTTATTAGTGGCAATAGATTAATCGGGCTGTTATTTTTGAGATTTGTATTATGTTAAGAAGAGATGTAGTATCATATTATGCGGACCAGTATGTTATTTTTTTTATAGTTACTTATCGGTATCGTTTTGAAATGATATTTAATCAATTATTATTTCAACATAATCAAAAAAAAAATCAAAACCTGTTAAATTTATCGATTTTCAGTGGGACTAGAAAAAATAACCTTTACCTTCTGTGACAAGTCACCGGCACTAATTGTCAAAGAAATTTTTGCATGAGCAATATGGACTTTTTGGATAAAAGAGCAACCTTTCGATTAAAAAATCTGTACTATTCGGTATTAGATGTAATTTTATTTTTATATACTTACCTTACTATTCATCATTTAGGGAGGTCAATCACCAGTCAAGGGTTGTTGGTCACATATTCGAACACCCTGTATGAACTAATGACATACCTACAACGCTTTGTTATATATAATACCATCATGAATCACCCTACATAAATTTTAATGAATATCCTGAATACACCAATCACCACTTGAAAATTACTTTAGCAGTATGTGTGTTACATACGTTTGAAGATACAGTAAAGTAATCAAACATAATAAACGCTTAATCTAAGTTGAGACAAAAGAAATAGTTAATCGATTTTTGTAACTGAATTCCGTTCAGCCTTTTAGTGTTGGAAATTGCTAGGCTAACTTGTTGGCTCTATTTATAATAATTTCTTAAATCAGTCTTACTTAGATTACACAACATTTATTTCTCAAAAACTTCATAAATAGCCTAAAGAAACGAAACCACGATCAGAAAAGAAGTAAACCATCTGTAAAACATTACGTAATACTAAAAATGATATTATATTTGCTAAGGGGAATATGCATGTTCTAATTATTCTAATTTCATTCTTTTTAAACTAGGTTTTCTTCTGCATTTAGTAACTCTTGGAATCTTCTTTCTGCCTTAAAACGTCTTCATTTTTACTTTAAATTGTTTACATATTTATTTAATTCTTATTTCTAAAATCAGTTTTACAAATTCTGTCTGTGAATTTTCTTTAGACTTAGAAACAAACAAGGTCCTTAATTTTATAGTGTTTGTAAAAAAATATTTGCTCATTTGCTAAACTTCTCTCTGAAACTATTTTTGCTGGCCAAAATAAATAAAACGATGATACAAAGTAAATGTACGTAACTATGATTGGGGGTATCTTAAATCAGCCATCAGTAAATGTATTTACTTAACAATAACAAAAGCGTTCAATAAAAAACTAATTTTTTTATGATAAATATTTATTTCATAAAAAACTGTTCAATGGTTTTGTATTACTACACTTTTTTATTTTTTATTTTTGGAAAAGAAAAAATATACCTATGTTCTAAAAAATTTATAAAAAATAAAAAATCTAAATTGAATTTTGAAAAAGTGGTTTGAGAACGACCTATTGTTATTTTTATATCAGTACACTCTTTTTATCTTTTACCAGAAAAATTGCTATGAAACAACATTAGCCGGTAAAGTAATTTTCATATATCGATAGTAAAATAAGTAGATATTACAAATAGGACTTAACAGCAAAACAAATAATACAAATTAATTAAAAAATTTATACATAATGTATACCACTAGAAACATTTAGTAATAAAATTCTCTTCATAAATCCTTCTTTCTAATGAGAGTAAAATGTTTGTAGTAAATACGCTTTCCAGGTTGTTTTTGAGTATTTTTTTAAAATGCACTCGGAATATTACGGAAAAGCCGTGAAAATGGTTCTATTACATTTTGAAAATTATTATTAGTGAATACAAATAGAATAAAAATAGAATTTGTAACGCGGTAGAACATAAAAAATTTGAAACGTTATTGGATTAAAAAATATCAATCTGACATATTCCGTGTGTAGAAAGTAGTTCCTCTCTGAACTAAAGTTTTTAGTTTACTTTTCACTCTTCTATTTTCTGAGGAATTGTGGCGCACCATCCATCCAACCATTAGTTTAAAATTTAATCTTATTACAAAGAACGTGTAAAGTCCTATGAATAATTTATGATACTTACATCAGATCATCTTACGTTATATGTTTAAAAATCCCCGGAGTCACTTACTTTTTACCTTCCTCCTTTAAGTAATAAATTTAACAAGAAAGAAGAAGTAGTACTAATAAAATTGTAGGTAGTTTATACATTCATAGCATTATAAAAAGTCCGGAAAGTTCTGGCATTAATTCAAAGATTTGTCATTTTTATTCGTGTTAAGAATATAAAAATGGCTGCTCCAAAAAAGAAATCCTTCATGAAAATAAACGCCGTTTTACGTTGAAGGTTATATACGCGAAATAAATGGCTTGAGAAAATCGACGAATATATTTTAAAATTTTATTTGACGGAAAGTAACATTTAAGAAAATATTAAACCAAGATATTTTTTATAGAACTGGGTTGACTCCTCGGTTTCAAATAGTTTTACTTTTACTTTTCACTACTAAAAATTGTCAGAAATAATGACAAATTGCGCAGCGTTACTAATTAGTTACAAATTTTTCAGTTTTTTTTACTTTGCCAGGAGCAAAATTGATAATGTGTGACTGTTTGTTTTTGCTTGCGTAAAGGGTGACAGGATTGGTCACTTTATGTGGGTCATTGAGATAATTGAATGTTCATCGGTTACTTTATGTACCCTGTTTTAGCTAATTGAGAGGTTGGTTGGCTTTAAAGAGGCCATTAGACTTTGGTCTTGTAAGGGGATAAATTGCTTGAAGAATATACCAGGTCATCTAAATTTAAAATGAATTAATTTGAAACAAAATTAAAATTTTATAAATATAACAAATATTTCTAGTACAATTTCTGTTGAGAAAATTGTTGATATTTCTAAATAAAATAAAAAAATGGCATGAAAATATACAGTTAACGGCTAAATTATGGAATAAGATCGTTATTTCGAAAACCGTTGAATTTTTAGGAAAATCCCGAAACAGGTCGATTTTTGTTATAAAATACCCATGTTATAATTTATACATAAAGTAGGGATGACGTCACCGGTGTTGGTGTAGTGACGTAATCGTTAATTTTTTTAAATAGAGATCGATGTCTTATGATACCTCATTTAAAAGGGATTTTAATTATCTATTTAACGACATTACATTTTTAACTGAATTATTTTGTAGAGAATGGAAAAAAGTTTTATTTTATTTAAATTCAACCAACTTACAATTAATGTTTTAATTTAATATTTTACTCTAAAGTAAACAACTTTCGCATAAAATTTATTTTAAATTAAATGTTCGAAATACCATCCATCGGTTTCTTGACATTATGCCGTTCACTGGATATTTGTTTAATCGCCTTGTTAAACCTTGGGACTCTTGTTATGTAAACTACTTTTCAACAAAAACTATTCAAATATGACTTCTGATAAAAAATACGTGTACTAAAGTTATATATTTAGATTTTGTAACTTTTCCTTTTCTATACGATTAGAATAGGTATTTGTTTCATTGATTACTCCTTTAATCTAATTCGGTAAATGAATAAAAAGTTTTTGTTCGTTTAATTAAATAAAGTTCTATCGCTTCTATTCTTTGAGATTTCAAATTATGTCCGATTAATATCGTAATAATAGTCGATTATCGCCGACTAATTGTATCTTCACTTTACTCTCAGTACTTCATCTCTTACTTCAAATAGTCCAATTACACCGAAAAGATAAATTGTATAAATCATCAGAAGAACTTCCTCAGAATTTCACTGAGAGATACTCCAGAGATTGTACAGAGAAGAACTCAGTTGAAAAATACCAAATTCCAATTCAGATTAAAATTTATATACAGTTTTACTTTTATTTAAATTTAAATACTGGGCGTTACATTAAATAATATAAGTTTTAATTGAAAAATTATATTTTTAACAGGAACATTTTCTCACAAAATTTCCAGACTATTTGCAATATCTAAATATTTGTACTTATGTAATACTACAGATAAAATAAATTAATTTTCATATAAACTTTATTGGAACTAGAAAAGCCCACCGATTAAGGTTTTTCAGTCTACACAAGTATTATTTTTGTTAATTGTAATATTTGCTGCTTAATATTTGAGTTAAGTACCAGGAAATTGTCTACTATCTAAAATATTAACGTACTATTTTGTGGGACTTTGATATATGAGTAAAAGTACTTTCTACTTCAGAAAATTGAAAGCTTTGTGCAAACTTTGGAATAAATTCAAAATTAGTTCGGTTCTGAGCATGTAAAGAACAATGGCGATGGATCCAAACGACATCAATTTCGATTTATTCAGTTATCCCTTTTATGGAAAGTTGGCAAATTTCAAGTTTGATCTACTAAAAATGATAATATAGATAGAGTTCTTCTTATTCTTGCAGAAGGCGCTGACTGAATAATAATGAGTTGAAGACGTGAAGTTAAAACCACTCCACTCAGCTCTAAAATCAAAAACTCCGCTCGAAGAGTCGAATTACTTAATAATGTACGGCAAGAGAAAAAGAATCAGTGAGATGCTTTTGTTTAAAATCAGTTTATTCTCAGATTTCAAATAAATTCTGATATCAAGCATCTGTATAGGATATAATTTTTTTATTTCAGTGAGCACTGAAAGGCCAATTTCATCTAAATAGAGAATTGTAGTCACCATATTTTAAAAATAACTATATTCCTCTACTAGTTATTATGGCATATAATTTTGTAAATTTAATTATGGCATTTAGCTTTTGGGTTTTAATTTGATCCGACACCTTTATGAAATATGCAGATTTTCCTGTCATTGGTTCAATACGTAGTTTAGGGTTAAATAAAATAAAATTGAAAATACAAAATTAAATGAGTTATAAATAGCAATCAATTTTTTATATCTGAAAAACCGCATTTTATAGGAATAAACAAAAAATATTCGCTTTTTACAATGTATTAACATTCCCATATACAAATTCTAATGGGATTAAAATTGTGATCCAGTAGTTTAATTTTTAGCAAAACAAACTAAAAATGTACAGAATTTTATTTACGTGAAATGTAATTCCGTACGCCTGTTCAGCATATAATCATTAAATATACGTATAACTTATACAAGGTGAAAAAATTATTTGCAATCACTGTCTTGCTTTTTTATATTAGAACATGGTTGATTGTACCAGAAAGTATTATTCATTTATCCATGTCCTTAATATTTTTTTTTTCTTGGGAATTATGTTCTTTATTTATGTCTAGTATACTGTTAGTATCGTTCTTATTGCCTTTCTGATATGTTACCCCGAACTTAAGGACACTAATTCTGATCATCTATAAAATACTTCAAGACTAAGATACTAGTATACGAGGAAGAGCTAATCAAAAGAAATATGAAAGGAAACATAGAAGAAATGAAAATTCTGGTAATTGCAAAGGAAAATAAACATAAAGATAAATCAGAAAACACTCGAACAAGAAGATACAAATTTATTGAAGCTCTATACAAAAGAATACATAGATATTGAAATTCATGAAAGAATAAACAACACCACTAGAAATCACATTCTTTCCAATACATTTCTATATAATAACCACACAAGCTAACAGACGCAATAAATTTACTGATTGAGTTAATTTCAATGATATACTACATTTAAAATCTGAAATGAATAATTGAAAAGCACGGGCAATTGAAATATATTAGATTTTAAAGGTCCCATGTGAGAAAAGGAGAGCATACAGAGAAAACTTATTTATATGTCCCTACAACCAATTTTATCTTGACTAAGTTGAGTCAAAATTTCGCTATCGTGTAAAATAAAAGTACTTAAAAATATAATTTTATAACACAGCATAGAATTTACAAAAATCGAGTATTGGTGTAAATGATATTGAAGCAGCATTACAGCGTTTCAAAAATATGAAAATATATCGTTTTATTTTTGTTGCACGAACAAGGCACATTTTTTATAAATTGTATAAATTATTTCCTTATTGTAGAAATTTTCGAAATAAATAAACGTATTTTATACTTCTCGAAAAATTATATGGTCCACCATTTTTAAATATTTAAAATCTTATATTAATTTTAATTTTTTTAGCCGGTTCGAGACTCGTAAAATAAATCCTATGGAATGCGGTTTATATTTTTCTCGAGCTCCGTTTACGGTGTCAAAAGTAATAATTACCGGAAAACAAAATATAACTACGTAACCGCGTACACAAAATGAAAAGATAATCCGGTTGGTAAGGCGCTAATCCGCCGTATACGTATTTCATTTTGGAGCTAAACTAGCTCAAAGTTAAGCCACTAATAATGAAATAACTAGAGTAATAAATTTCACTCGCAGATTAATTTATTCAACATGTACACATCGGAGTTGTTCGGGCTTCTGTGGCTTCAAGTTATCTTTAATTTGTTCATCAAGTATCTTTTGATGGTTTATTTAGAAATCATTCTTCACGGTGAAAAGCATTGATGGTAGGTAGCAAGTCTTAAAAATACTGTAATGTTAAATACCCTTGTGTTAATATACTTAGATCTGGTTTTGCTGGTCTGGATACCTAGGGCCGTTAAGGCATAACAGGAAAATGGTGAGAATAGTTCTAAACCTAAGAAGCTAAAGGCGAAATAGTTAAATGAAGAAACGTCATGAAGTTAGAAGCGGCCCTTATATCAATTTAGCAAGACTTCCTATTACTAGATAAAAAGAAACACAGAGAAGATATCTACAGATATTAATAAATTGTTGAGTTCGTTTGATCAAAAAGAAAGTATTCTAACTAGCGTTAAGCAAAAAAAAATAATTTTTATTATAATTTAACCCTATAAGCCCAAATTGAAATTAATTAAAGGAAATTGAGAGAGATAAGTCCATTAGTCTCAAGGTGTAAGATTTTATTTTTCATAGAAAAAAAGGAAGACAAACGGGCCACATCTTCAGGTTCAAAATACAAAATTCTGTAATTAAAAAATAACAAATAGTTTGGCGTAAAATAAATAGTTTGTATATAGATTCGTAGGTATAGGGTTATTTTAATGTCAGATAAAGAGCTTTTTATTTTTTATATTGAAAGTTATTTTTATAGAATTTATTTCAATTTTTGTAGTTGATAGGGGTTATTTTAGTAAGAGATTTTAGTTTGTTATTTTTTAATTACAGAATTTTGTATTTTGAACCTGAAGATGCGGCCCATTTTGCCACGAAACCGGTAGTTCTCTTCTCTTTTTTCTATGAAAAATAAAATCTTAGACTGGGAGACTAAAGAACTTATTCTTCCCAATTTCCTTTCATTAATGTACACTCATATATGGCAACAACAACCTACTTCAAATTAAAATTATTGATAGGAATAATATACTGCCTATTTTGGATGGAAATAATTTCCTTGCATCTTGTTTTTTTTCTAATTTATAGAGAAATAGTTACAAGAAATGTTTTTTCTTTTTCCTTGTAGTCGATTTTCTATTTCCTGTTCATGATTTTTTAAAAGAATCCCTTTAAAATAAAAATCAACTGTGAAGCCATTTTCCAATCGAAAAAAAACCTGCAGCTCGCATGTTGGAACTTGATATATGCAAATATCCAGTCACTTCTTTTTAACGTACCTTTCTTATGTCCAGCTTTAAGAGTAAAGTTGGTATGCTAATCAATCTTTATCACACACACACTCACAAATAGTGTCAAGGGTGTAAAAAACTAACCTACTCTCTAATTGTATTATTGGCATGCATTTTATAACTGTTCTGCTAGGGAATTTTATAGTCAAGGGCTGAAATGCGAATTGTAACAGAAATAGGAAAGAGCACATCGCTTGAAATATTTTAGCCGCAAGCCTTAGTACAGGCGATTGGAAAAATAAAATTTGTGTTTTTTACTAAAAAACGCTTAAATTTAAATAAAGTACTTTACTAACCCGGTTTCACAAATTATTAAGTATTTTTTTGCAACAAATACTCAAAATCGTGTAAAAGTTACTAGATCAGAAAAGTAAAGCCCTTTGGTTTTGCAAGGTTCTCGGTCCACTGTATATGTGAAATATATAATAGGAGTATTCCTATGTAGCCATATTGATCAGTACTCAGAAACCACATTTTCTGCTCACAGAAGGTGACTTAACAATACTTGAACTAATTTCTTCGCGTAGATTTTTTAATCAATTGTTCGTTACTATGTGAAGGCTTGCATTGTCCTGGTGCAGAATGATGTGATCTCTTCTGTTGATTTTTCTATTTTAGATAAAACTTCTTGTAAATAAGTAGTTGTCTACCACACAGTATTTATTTTTAAATGACTAACTACAAAACATAAATCGCATATATTTGATAAGTATACAGCAAGCGTCAATTATATAGTTAATAGTTTATTGCAGTAATTAGAGTAATAAAATTATTACAGGAATCAATATAATTCTTTACTAAATTAATGAATACGTAATTGGGCTAAGCAACACTTTTCTTGATCGTAATAGTACTTCTTCAGGTTCAGATGAAATATTTGATATCATACACGAATCCATGCGAGTATAGGAGAACGTATTATAAAAAGGCGAGGATGCATTACAATTTCTCAATATCTTGAAGAGGGATATGGAAGGTGAGAACATCGTTCCATTGAATTCGATAGTAACATGCCGACAGTACTGATCGTATCTCTAGCACACCTGAGTTCCAGAGAGTATTAATGGAGGGGACGCATAATCTCTCTCTCCCTCTCTCTCTCTCTCTCTCTCTCTCTCTCTCTCTCTCTCTCTCTCTCTCTCTCTCTTTCTCTTTCTCTCTGTCTCTCTCTCTCTCTCTCTCTCTCTTGATTATCTCGTCTTATTATTAATATTATTCGTATTCTTTTGCTACTTATTATTTCTACCTAAGGAATAAAATTTATCTTTGAACTAGTATGCCAAAGAATGTTCATTTTTATAAACCCTTTTTATTTATAGCTGGAAAAAAAATGTTTTCTACTACTGTTTGTAATGTATTAACTTTAGTAGCTATAATATAACATACTAGTAATAACAATTTTCTGAGACATTGTGCAAACTAGAATTTGTTTAATTGAAATTAATCTTATTTAAATGTATGATGCATGTGAAACAAAAAGTTAAATTTAAGTTTTATATGTGTACGATTGAAAAAATAAATATATTATCAACTATTTCTATTCCATATATATTTCTAATTAAAACAAATATTGCTATAAACACGAATTCTCCTATTTATTTTATTATAACTCTATAGCGAATATGCCTCGATTCAGCTGTTTTATAAACACCTGCAAATAATTGGTAATTTATAGGTAATTTCGTTACTGAACGTTGTGGTTATTGTGCTATCAGACATTAACAGTTGTTTTTTCGGTGTTATTCATCGGCATCATATCTCCCGTTTAAATTAAAAATTCATTTCGTATTTATTCCAATTTCCAAAAATGACAATCGATTACTAAACCGTAGGGGCAAAGAAATTTATTGTACACAATAGCAATAACAATTTAGAAATTGGATAGATTTCGTTACAAATATACAGCACGATCATTCTACGGAGTGACAGTATAGATTTTTTCTACACAATTTACTGGCAACCATTATTTATGTGTATATCGGGTAAATATATTTTAATTTCTATTCAAATTAATTTTATTGAAAGCGTGATTTCATATTCCATATAATCTTGGGTCTAAAACTTTTTTCAAAAACAGCAAACTTTTATTTAATTAAAATAGAGAGCAAAGTTTTGTTTCGAGTTTGAGGACAAAACTCGTATAGTTTATGCTTAGTTTGTTTCGAGTTTGTCTTTTGTCTATTTTTGATTATCCAGTTTGCGTAGGAATTTCTTTTTGTCATTTATTATCTTGTGAATTTTTCGGTCTCTTTCCAAGGAAAATTTGACAATACAATAATGACACTACATAAAGTTTAGTAACCTAGTTAGTTACCTGTGACCTAGAATCTGTGTGGTAAATTCCACGCTGTGAACATGTAATACACTGCATATCTATTTTTATTAAAATTGCTTGGGGCTTACGGTTTTATAATTTTGGGGATGTCAAAGTCATCCAAAGATACTATGAGCAAGTCCTAGGAACTATTGTCAATTTACCCTGGCCTATTATTTTTTTAAATATACCAAATAGTTATAGGTGGGTACGAATACTTAAATATCTGTCCTCTAAGTGTAAGTACATACCGAACATGCCTCGATGAGCGATGATGGATGACCGATATGCGATGAGCAATCTTACAGGTCAATATTAGTGGGATTCGAAGTCGATTTCGTTCTATTTAGACAATATTATTGCCAGTGTGCTGAGGAGCAAATTACTGAATTGTTTTTTCCCATACAGCATCAATAAAGTATTGGCTGATAACAAACAACTAAAGCCGATAAAGCAGTAGTCACAAAATGAATAAAAAAGCAAAAATAAGTAAATAATGGACGTTTTTGTCGATTTGAAGATCAGCAAGGGTAGTTTTTTTGCTTCTATGCGAATGAACATCGATTCATTTCACTATATTTTGGAAGTGGTTACAGCATTAATCTATAAACATCTATAAAATTATATTTACGGCAGTTCTGTACCATATCATCATAAACAATCAATCGAGCTCAAGATTTCAAGATGCTATGTTTTGACCATCTACAAAAACATAAATATTTTGTGTATCCATATAAGAATCGATGGTGTAAGGATGTGTTATTCTTTGATACATACAGATTTGGCCTGAATATTTGAGGTCATACACGAATCCATGCGAGTCATAAAGAACGCGTTATAAAAGAGAGAGAAAGAACCCATTACTAATCTTTTGCAGTAGGGATATATCGCGGTGGGAACATCATTCCAGTCAATTCGATAGGAATGTACCGGCACTCGTGGTAGCTTTAGTTTGGTTGAAAGGGGACACATCGCTGCCTGCTCCTTAAAATCTGGCCTATGTCCTTTTAGATAATTTCTAAACCTGTATATATACGATTAATAATATGTAAATCAATACATTTCTATTATATCGATTGTCACCCGTCTTACGGTCGCTCATCACTCATCGAGACATCTTTAGCCTTTGCTTATCTTAACACATTATGTGTATTGGGTCGAATAGCAGTCGACAACTTTCTTTTCAAACTTCCTCCTGTGTCGCCTGATCAGTTGTCTAGGTCTTATGACTCTGTCTTACATTTTACATCAATATAGTACTTTGATGCTATTTTAGTATCTATATGAGGCAGACTTTTGCGGATCTTTAGAGAAGCGATCTGTTTTAGGTGACCGACTTATATGTTAATGTTGATTAGTAGTTGAATTTATGCACTGCTCGCCCGTGCTATGAAAAAACTTCTAGTGTTGTTTCACCAAACGTTATCAACTGTTCGAAATGGGTAATTCAAACGCATTGCTGTTATTACGGAACCGCCATTGGTAGACTCATGCTCGTGCTGCTCCATTCCCGATAAATATTTATCAAACATTTCATTAATTATGCAAACGCCTTCATTGTTCCCAACTCCGGGCTAATTTATGTTATTCTGCTCTTCCCTTTTTTTCTTTTTTCTCTCTAATTATCCGTTATCCAACAGCTTTATTAGTATGGAAATCTTTTATGGTCAGATTGGGATCTAAAACTCGGGTTGAGAGTTTGCTAGCTTTGGTTTTGTAACAATCATTTACATAAATTAAGAAAAAATATGGACCAGATGAATTTTTAAAAACCTAAAGATATAAAACATTATTGTGAAAATATTCCATTATAGAACAATAAAAGTTTAGAATATTTCAATTTTTATTTTTAGATAAGCAACGTGAATCGATAAGAAAAAAATTTTGTTTCAAAACCCCAGGCAATACTATACCAACTTCAATACAAAACATTCCGAGCTTGCAAAAAACTATTCAAATAATACCCAAATTTGTATGAATTCGAAGTAAATATTGCTAATGATGAATCTTTTAACAATTATTATTAACATCCGACTATGAGCAATATTTTTTATATACATTTTTGAATATATAACAAGGAAAACAGTTACTAAAATTATTAAATTTTGTATATCATATTGTTTTCTTTTATTCCGTTAAAAACATGTGGGTATTTTGAAGCGGTGATTTTTTTTAACACATATTTGCATATGCAAAGTAAAGGTCTACCCTTTCCATGTTCGACCAGTTTTGATAAATATTTATCTACACTTTAGATTTTTCACTTTTTGAGCTAGTCTCGTCGATCTTTATCTTTTTAGGTCACTTCCTTACGTTAGAGATAACTAACTTAAATGCAGATAGGAAAAGCTTTTAAGAGAGAGACTCAATTTCCGGCGTAGTCAATAGCGTAAAGAGTTTTTAAGTATTTTAATGGACGAAAGTTTCTTTGATACTTAATAGATAAACAATTCTCTAGACTAATTAGAAATTAAATAGGTTTAGGAAGAGATTATTAAAAAAAAATAAAAATTAAATGTCAAAATTGTTTTTCTCCTTACTTAAATAAGCTATTGTGTTTTGGAGTACATATAAACCTAATCGTAGCAGATGGTGTGGAATGGTCACTGAAACATAATATATGTAAAGTACCTTTACGATTTTAAATTCAAAAAGTATATGAAAAGATAAGTAAATTTATATTTGGAAACAAATGCAAAGACTGTTTCTTGAACAAACAAATGTTGTCACCTTTCAAGATAACAAATATGAGCTCTTTTTAGCACTTTTCCATGATCTTTCATAAAGTTTCTTGTGATATCCCAAAAATCTCTTAATATTTGCTCTAAGTTGTTTCAGATAAATTCATAGAAAATAATTTGGAGCATTGAGATCTTGGAGACCATCTCAACTCTCCGTTTCTCGAAATTAATCGATTCGGGAAATTTGTTCTCGAAAGATCAATTCTGGCTCTGGCACCATCTTGTTGAAACCAGCAAAGTTTTCCAGCATTTCCCTGTATCGATCTCCATTTACCGATAGTGTGTAACCAACTTCATCTTGGAAAAAATAGGGCCCCACTATTCTTTGGGCTAAAACAGCTTTCTTTGGAGAATAATTGTAGATTCTCCCCCAATTCCATGAATTTGCTTATTTACAAAGGGTAGAAATGTGTTCTATCTGACATCCACAATTTGTTTACAAAACTTTCCTCAATGTCTGCAAGATTTAATATTGCTCGGTTGTATTCTAGACGCACGTTAACATCTTGTGGACACAGTTGTTGAACCAGCTAGATTTTATATGGATGCATGGAGATCTTGTTACATAATGTGTCTTCGTGTTGAAGTTGTTGGTGCTTCATGAACACTTTCTTGCACACCGATAATATTTTCAGAGAAACTTGCTGTACGCGGTATTCCTGCTCTCTTTACCTCTCTTACTGATCCCGTTTCTTCAAATTTGACTATAAGATTCAATATTATATGGTTAGAAGGAGTATATCAGACATTAAAATATCGTCGAAAGTCTCCCTAAGCAGGAATAATATTTCTTCCCTTTTCCAAATAAAAAATTACAATCTTTAACATTTATGGAGGCGTGTATCGCTTCATATCTAAACTATTAAGTATTTATTTTAATCTAAAAAAGAGAAACTCAAATATTAATTTCAGAAAGAATTATTGAAATTAAAAATCGTGAAGACACTCTTGGGCCACTTTGATGTACTAAAAGAATTTTAAGTCTTAAAAACAGTATTAAGCAAGCTAAATATTTATATATTAATATTAATATTTTGATTTTGGCATGGGAAAATGTTTTTTAACATGAAATGTTATGTTTCTAGCGAATTATTTATTCAGTTAATCGTAAAACATCAAACACTCATACATTCACATTTAAAAAATGGAGTATCTAATATTAATATTCATTCATTTTTGAATATTTTGGTGAAATAAAAAATGTATTTACACATAAAAAATTATGGAATATAAATAACAACATTATAAACTAGAACTGGGCTTTTTACTAAATATTGTGCATTTCAGTTACATTGTAATCCGGTATTTTTGAATTTTTATATGATATATGATAACATATAAATGTTTATGTTTAAATGATATTAAATACTAAAGAGGGTAATGTCGCTTTTCTCTCTTTGCCTCAATAATTAATCCTGATGATCTCATTGTGATCGCTAATGTATCTCTATTCTCAATTCTGCAAGGGTTGTCTTCCAAACTTCCTAGAAAGAGGGCAAGAAAATTACTAAAGATGGACTTAATGATCCTCAAAATTTTGAAAAAGATAATATACTTCTAGGTTAAGTTATTCTTACCCACAAAAAAACATTTTTGGAGACAATAGTGGATTGATATCTATTATTAATTCATCCGAAATAGGTTTGAAGAACGGAGAACGCCTGGACTGAATATCGTTCCACAAAGGGATAATAAAAATTTCAAGACGATGTCATCAAACGGTGAAGCATAGAAATTAGATTGCAGATTGCCGCTAAAATCTACCACCATATACACACACATCATAGTATAAGTAGTTTTTTTTCATGGTCCGATCGGTCCCAAAATTAAAACCACAGTGAAAATTCGATGAAGCAGATATGTTGCGAAGTGTCTCTAGCATACCTGTCGATCGCGTCACGTCGCCCTTTTCAGTTCTGGGCGCGGAGTGAGCACGTAAACATACCCACAACGATAGAACCTGCCATCCGAGTGTGAAGTGCGTGCTGTAATTCGATTTCTGTATACTGAGGATGCAACATCTACGAATGGCAATTCAGAACAACCGAAGAAAAATGTTGTCATCGGACATTGTCCTTCTTCATGACAATGCTTGACCGTACACTGCAGCTGCAACAAAAACGCTCCTGCAGCATTTTCGATAGGAAATATTTGATCACCCACTAAACTTCTCCCTCTGATTTTTATCCCTTTGTTTACATGAAACGCTGGCTTAGAGGACAGCATGTTGGTACAGACAACGAGCTTCAGACGAGTCTAGATAATTGGCTGATCTGTGATGAGGTTATTGGAAAGTTGCTAGTACGCTACGACGGATGTCTAAGTCGGAACTGCAAATATTAAGAGAAGTAACTGGAAAGTTTAGCTAAGTGTTACAAATACAACATTTTGTAATTTCACTACGGTTTTGATTTTGCTCGATCAGACCTTCAAAAAGAAATATCCCTCATTGTTTAATAAATAATGACTGGAAATAAACACAAAGAATAATTATAATTTTCTCATCACATTTAAATAAAGCATAAGCATGTTTGCCTAATACACTTTTTATCTTGTAAGATATTTAATTCTTTGAGTCCATGTACGGACGTTGGCTTTCACTGTTAGCAAAGAACCATTAGAGAGAGTTCGGAGGGAAAGGAATGAGACAGTCGGCAGTGCGGGGAGGTACAGTGGAGTGGGAAAATGTATTGGGTACATGGGAAACAGGAAAGATGTGGAAATGTGCGAAGTTTCCTGTTCACAAATGGAGTTTTGGCCCAAATTACACCGAGAGACAGGCGATGGCAAATGAGTTCGATTCACAGTACGCCGTGGATGAGTTATTCGAAAGTCACAAAATTTGCTCTATCAAATTTTCGTTATGGAACATTGAGATTTCAGAATTGCGGACCGCAATTATTCATATCTTTCTCTCTTATGACGATTTTTTTGGCCATTACGATTAATCACTAGCGCTTATATTTTTGGAGTTAAATGACAGATATTCATTTAAAAAATACTTAGGATGAAATTCTGCTGTTTATTTTTAGGGACCTCTGATTTAAGCAGCGACTTTTATGGTGGATGCAACAGAATTTAAGAAAATAAGGTTTTTTCATGAAAAAATTTTAGTCAACCTAAACTTATATATTTTACTTATTAAGAACGAGATATTAAGTTTGTATTCATTAAAGAAACAAATATACTCACTCTCTTAAAACAAAATCCTTACAGTGACAACTTAGCATTTACAGGTGCTTATGTATATGGTGTCATCGAAACTAGTAGGTATATTAGAAATTTTGAAAGGTATCAAGCTGCTCCAGGCTGTACTTAAATTTACGTTTTATATTTTGAAATAAAATTCTGATTTAAAAGGTAGGTTAAATATATTGTATACAATTAAATTTAGGTACTTCGCTTCAAAAATAAAATTTAGCAAAAACATATCTAAAATAACTAACCTTACATTTTTAAAAACAAATTAATAAATATACTAAAGTATCAGGGTAGTGCTTTTATCAAATCGACATATTGTGATTATAATTTTTTAACAAAGTTTCTTATTGTTACAGTTAATATTAGTTTACAGAATATTTTTTGTAATCATATACTCTTCAGTATATTTTAATGTCCACTTAGTATTTTTTGGTCTGAATGTCATCAAATATTTTTGATGATTATTATTAGTTCAATAGACTATTTCCACTTGTTTAAATGTTTTTGACTTTAAAAAAATGTGTAACTTGCAATTGAAAACGTGAATAGTTTGTTTATTAATTCGGTTCTAATTGTCCAGGATCCACGATACTATTTTAAAAGTGATTACTAACAGTCAGAATTTTTGTGAGTAGCTTCGTCTTAACGAGATGCCCAACTTTTTCCTCTACGAAAACTCTCGATAGTGGTAGCAAATAGAGCTGTTAAACTTTTCGTTTTGGTGATTGTCCAAACTTTATTCATAACAGTTATTTTTTTTACTAGAATCTTGAGATGACTTGATAAAAACCTCAAAAAAATGTTTGTCCTATAAAATGGGTGGTTTGAAAGGAGCGTCCCCCGCTCACAACATGTCTTAAGAATTAACAAATTATTACTAACAAGCTAAACAAGCTGATTTTTTTAGTGTTTTTTAAAAAATGTTTATATAATTTGATGGTCACATTGTCCTACAAATTAAGTTGCACGTTTTGTAAAATCGCCAAAACGAAATGTTTAACAGCTGCGCATTCTATTAGTACTATCGACAGTTTTCGTAAAGGAAAAAGTTGAGCGTCTTGTTAAAACGGAGCTACTTACAAAAATTCTGCCTGTTAGTAATCACTTTTAAAAAGGCACTGTGTGTCTATAATCTTTATATGGCAAAACACTTTAGATGTGGTCTATTTACAATTAAAATTGAAATTCGTTGTCAAATTCTGACATACCTTTTATAATTTGTTTGGACAGAAAATAAGAATAATTTTCATATAAAAGCAAATTTAATTACCCTAGATTTAGGTTCTAGAACAAGTTTCCCAATAAAATAATTATATAATATGAAAATTCAGACTTTCTTCTTTAGTCTGCATCAAAGATTTTTTTTAATTTGAATTATTCAAAATTTTCCATGTTCCATAACCGTCCTAATTTTAATACATTTAACTATAAATCCAAATAGAAACTTTAATATAATATAAATTATTTTATTTACTCGTTTTAATTATTAGACGGATTGGCAAGATATTGTTTGCATCAAAATACAATATGAGATTTTATAATCTCCTGTGACACCATGATCAATTCCGGAATTCCAAATTTAATTCATTAAAATTTTATGATATGCCGAAAATTAACATGTCATATGAGCTCATTACATGAATTTTCCAGATAAATTACGTTTAATGGAACAAATGTAATCCAATGAATCTACTGTTAATTTGTAAACGTTCCGACTCTTTACAACAATTCTAAATTTGTTATATTTACAACTCACTGATAAATTATTTTTATATAATATTCTCATATTTTTGTTTTATAATTTACTTATTTTTTCAAATAATGAGAATCCCGTTACAGTATCTTTTTATTACTTCTTTTTAAATTATAATCGGAATTTGAATTTTTATACATGTCCTTTTTAAGAATTATCGAGTAACCAGTTAGTTACGAGACAACCAAAAAATACACTTTCTTGTACTAGTTTATTCGACTCTAATTTTTGTGAAAACTTCCATGCATTTACAGGAAACTTCGCACATTTCGGCGCTTTCCTGTTTTCCAAGTTCTCAGGCCCCTCCCAGACACTCTTCTAACTTGATCGACCACTGTCCGTCGGTGTGAAGGAACTGAATTTACTTTTTCTACTTTAATTATAGAGACTCCTCGCTGAAATGTGTGTAACTTGCTTCTAAAAAGACTAATGGAGGATCCATTACTGCAAGACTGCTCGACATTGGATACTCCTTTTGTATAAAAGATGTATACACGGTTAAAATGTGTACGTAGGTTTAATTATTTCCGAATATTTCACCTATATTTTTAACAAGTGACAATAATACGATATGCAATACTCGTGTATCAAATATTTTATATAGAAAGAAAAACTTTAAACAGTCATACATAAACTAGAAATATTAATAAGTATAAATTACTAATAGAAATGATTAAGCAACAATACTAATAATATAATGAATGTGAGTTGTAAATGTGATGTCAAATTATTATAATATTATTGTATGTTACACACGAGCTTTTTACAAAGTTGCTTTGTTCGTTATAATTAAATATTTATTTATACATTTCCATTTATAAACATGATTGGTTCCTATTTCAGAAAAATGTACAAAAGTTTTTGTGCTACATATTGATAAAGTGAATTAAAATTAGTAGTGCCAACAACTTAGTTTTCTTTGCGAATTCTTGGAAAAAGAAGAATTAGAAGAGAAAGATAAATCGTGATTTAGAAGTTGTGATAATTGTTTCGAGAGTTTAGTATAGACATACTTTTATCTACTTGCTACTCGATAATTCACTAATTAAATACGGTCACGGTTTATCGAAAAACTTTGTATAATAGTTTCTGCTTTCCTCAATTATTGATATTTTTAGCATTATAATGTGCAGGGTTTATCGATCTAGAACAAATTTCAATAATTCCCCTTTAAATATTGATATTAAAATTCAAGCATATTGTTTTTCAAGTATATTATTTCAAATTAAGATAACTCAATTTTCCTATTCTTGTAATACAAGAGTTGACTACATTATACGGGGTATTTCAAAAGATATGGATTGGATTTATCTACATTATCCTCGAAGATATATTACATTTTTGTATCATTCTCTTTCGTTATCATCGTGTGGTTTGTATGCAGGACCTTTTATTTTCTTTCTTATAATAAATGGAACACCCAGAATTTTTGTCACAGATTAAATTATTTATCATGCTCATTAAATTGTTATTGAGAATTCGCCATACCTTAATTAAGCACAATTATTGAGATATTTCAAGATATTAATATTTAGTATTAATCGTAAAATGAATTGCTTTATTTTGTTAGTATTTAAGGAAATTATTTATTACTAATAATACTCAACCAAGCAATAAAAGGGAAAACTGTCAAATTTATCTATCAAAGTCTACTAGATAAACATTAAATTTAACCGATAGTTTAAATTTCATTTAATTTCTTGTAATATTTCAATAATTGTTAAATCTATGTATAGGGAATTTCTAATAAAAAATATAAGTCGGTAAAAGCGGATTTGATATGTAATATAAAATGCTGGGTGTTCCATTTACAATAAGAAACAAAATAAATGGTCTGAGTGTCGAATTCCCCTGTATAAAATCACAAAATGATAAATCAATGATAGCAGAGAATGACACTAAATCATATTACAAAACTCCAATTGCCGATAACTTATTTTATCTGTAAAGTCTATTGACCTATAGAATAGTATTATTTCTACCTTTTAATACAAGAAAATCCACCTATTGAAATACTCTATAGGATGTAGTAAAATTTTATATCAAATTTAAAATAACATACAGGGGTTCCTATTTGAAAATACATATGATTTTTATCGGAATTACAGGACAAACTAATTTTAAATTGTGTATCTTAAATGCCTTTACTATTTCATTTATAAAATTTTTGAAATCAATAATAAAAAAGGGAGCATTGATACACCCTGTATATATATGTATTAGTAAGATGGAGTAAATTAATATGCTATTAAATATAAATAAATTTTTATTTTGGTACAGAGAAATTAAAAAAAAATAAGATAAGATGTCATACATCAATATTTATACAACTAACATACTAATACTAGAGTTTTGACATGAATTATTATCGACACACGATAATGCTTTATAAAATAAAAATACTTCTGAATAAATATGGAAAGATAAGTATTATTTATCTTTGCATATTTATTATGAATAATTTCCATAAGGTAAGAGTTAATTAATAATTTAAAAATACTTCTTTCGAGTATTATTATTATTATTGTTATTATTATTTTACCTATACGTCTAAGTAAGTACTACCTCATGTTAAAGATATTTGATAATCATTTAGAGTTGTTATGGACAACATAAAACAAAAATTGCACCAGCAAAAGAGGAATAAAAAAAATTATATGAAGTTCAAAACAATACAGAAGTCATATTTTTTAAGTGTATATGCGCATAAAAATCTCACTGAAGTTTTACTTGAACCATTAAAGAAACCTGAAAAATCTGTCTTACTTTAAAAGGTAAAATTCCTTATTGTCCAATATATATGTAAAAACTAAAACAACTTACTATGTTTTCAGAATTTTTATCAGCAAACAAAGTTTCCCTTACAATTTCTTTTTTAATGCAGTTGATGTTGACTATATCCCCATTCTGATCTAATATAAACATAAACAAAAGCATTTGTACGCGACAAGATGTTTTCGCTATGTTTGTAATCACATTTCTCGCAACCACTTTATATTATAGTGTAGGTTTAATATCACAGTAAATATTTTGATGCGTATAATGTATATATGTAATTATTTAAGAAAATAACGCGGTTCAGCAACAAAGTACTTTCTATTTGGATTTCGTTTTTTAAGGAATCAAAAAGTGTCAACATTTTATGTTGCATTAATTTATTTTCCTAATCTGTAACATCGAATAAAATATTCTGAAAAGTGTTATTAATTATTTGTTGATCTTATTTTTTATTTTTTGTTAATTAAATTTTCATAGATATTCTTTAATTTATTTTACTAATACAAAAACCTTCGTAATTTGATTGAATTTTATTGAAGTTAACATTTTTTTTTCTGTTCCAGGTATGTGGTAAATAATAACAAGTCTAACTCGTACCTAAATTCACAAGTTTATCGACGTGAAAGGGTCTTGTGTTAGGAGCAATTCCTGGTAAAGTAAGGTAACAATTTCATTAAGTTATTTAATTTAAGCTTTGGAAATTACATCACGCCTATATCTGATGGGTTTTACGTACCAGTAAATTGGATTAGTTCGTTTCAGGGATCCGACACATCTTTATAACTTGACTCGTCTATATCGAAAACTCGGTAAACCGGGCATGTAAACTGTGAGGCCTAATTTATTTAATTTTAGGGGGAAACAAATATAAAAGAGAAGTAGTTATAATAAATGTAAATAAATGTTAATTTAAAACTGGTAATAGTCGTGTTTAACATTGACTCATTTTAAACAAGTTAAAACAATATTCAAATCTCATTGGTATACCCTGTACATTTTTTTGTCGATTTCGTATACAAGATTTTTGTCACGTAGGTAATTTTTACTTTAACCAATAAGCTGTGTTCCAACATATGGGGTTAACACTAACCAATTAGAATCGCCCTTTCTTACATCATACTCAACCAATGATGGCCAGTCCGTCTCAACGCATCGCGGTTAATTCCATTTTTAAGCACCCTATTTACGAAGAACTCACCTTACAGTATACATGTACACATTCTCTGCTCCAAAATATATTCTCTAAAGTTATTCATTGCCCTTAACAATATTAAGATCAATAAATAATCAGCCCAACCGTTAATAAGTCTTTAGATAATACAATAGATAAAATCAGCCCTATTATTAAGTAGTGATCTGTGAAATATAGTGCCAATAATTATAAAACTATCTGAAAAAGGTGTATATGCTTATATTGATATTTTTATATGGAAAATGTTTATCTTCATTAAAGTTACTGAAGAATGACGCAGATATGACACCACTGTAATCATTTAACGTTTGACACATGAGCATTTGTAAAATTTGGCATTTACTGTGACAGAAGTTCAGTATATTGAACAGTTCGAACACAATTTATATTTAAAGTGATGAATCGAAAAGAAACTGTAGATTTAAATCTTCGCGATTTTCGACCAATTATTCTATTTTCGATTAAAGAAAAGTAAGAAGGATTGTGTAGATGATCTAAAAACTGTTTTTGGCGATAGGGCTCTATCAAAAACAACTATTTTTCGCTTGTACCAAGAATTTAAAATTGGTCGGAGCAGTCTTAGTGACGGAATTTCATGAAACTCGATCAACAATCTTAAAAACGGCAGAAAACATTGACGCTGTAAAAAAAATAATGGTAGATCGTCATGTAATATATACAGTGAAATTCAATCTTAGTTTGGTATGACGATGACACAGGTTATTTACATTTTTCATGATTACTTAGGTTTAAGAAAATGTGTTTTCGATGGATACTTTATACTTTAACAGATGATCAAAAACAGACTCGAGTCAAATGGTGCAAGAAATATTCGACTTAGACATGTTAAATTTGATTCACGACATCGTTAGTTGTGGCAAAAGTTGGATAATATATCTATAATGAACCTAAATAAAACAACAATCCATCTTTTGGGTGTTTTAAAAGGAAGCCAAGCCAACAAAAGTTAACTGGGAGCGTCTTGTGGCAAATAATTGCTTATTTATTGTTAAAAACTAAGCATTTCGCTACTATCCTTTTAGAATATGCAGAATAGTGAATTGTAAGTCGTACACAACTGTTTGTTTACCAGAGGTTTTCTCTGAAATGAGAAAAATCAGAAGAAGACGTCACATCGTTCTGCACCAGGACAATGTAAGCCCCCCATACAGCACAAGGAACAATGGATTATTTAACAACATAAAAAGCAGAATTAATGACCCATCGTCGATACATCACTAATCCATATAACTTTCATATATTTCCAAAAATCAAAAGACAATTACGTGGTTAACGTTTTTCAACAGACATAAACTTATATTTTTATTTTATTAATATTCTTTCGAAATGGTTTGTTAAGAGTTTGAAGATAAATTAGAGAGCTTCCAATGGTTAGATTAAATTGGGCTTGTTCGAGTTAGTGCATAGTTAATATAATTAATCATTCCGCGTTAGCTCCTTTAACAAATGATCTCTTCTATTTATTATCACATAGTATATACTTGTTGAACTACATTCATGTTTAAATAACTACACCAATAAGTCAGATTTAAGAAGTTTTTCAAAATAAAAAACATAAACATCCCACAATCTTCCTGAATTTGGAATTATTACAGCATATTCTCTAAATGTGTTTGCTTTTTTCAAAATTATATATTTATTTTATAGAACAACAAGAAAAGTTAACACTAGCAAGGTTCTTAAACACATTAATTTGTTCTACATATACATAAAATATTTAAAAAAATAATCCAGATATTTAACTGTCTTAAGTGTTTTATTAATAATAGTTTTAAAACATTTTATTGTTTTTATATTTCTATTATAAGATACATTCATCTTCTATGAATGTACAAAAAAATAAGGCATTTCTTGATGTAAATATAATTTAATGCAGTTATAAATGGTCTACATATGTTCAGTCTTAACAAATGCTCTATAATAATATAAGTTATTTATCAAGTTCCAGAAAAATGAAAATTATTTAAAAACCTCGTTCTGATTAGTTTAAGATAAATAAAGACAAACATGTAAAACATTAAAAACTAACCAATAAAACAGAGTTCCTGTTTCTTAAGCAAATTGGATTTGGATGGTAAAAAAAATTTACAACCTATCGTAGCATTTTATAATTAAATAAGCGTAATGAAACACTTAAAATAATGTAATTTTTTACCTTCCATAAACTGCAGCAATCAGAACGACACTAATACTCGTATTTTCCGGAACATTCTTCTGATTGGTGGGATATTGGAAGGAGTGAGGAAGAAAATAGAAATGCAACGCTTATTCTCCTTTCTACCGTTTATATAATCGAAGATCTACAATTATAGTAGCAGATTTATTTTTAACATTCATTGCGCGACAACCATTCATACCTTGGACATGTTCAAGCCAGGATTCGAACTTGTGAACCTCTAAAGCGAAGATCGGCTCTAGCCGCATTCGACTACCTAAGTCGGCATTTTATATATAATCTATATACCTACTTTCGTAATAATTATGAAATATCAAATATAAGTTATTATACATTTAGAGTAATTATAATTTTACTAGTTAGTCAAAGTTTTATGTATTCACTAAATTCTGGTTCATTACGTGCCCCATTTCCCAACAAATATGGTTACAAAATCTTTTTAATAAGGCGCGAACGGCTGGGCAATATATTGACGTGTTGATGCGGAAATCGTTTTGGAGTGTCGAATATTAATGAATAAATGAATTTCCAAGGTAATTTAGGACTAATCGCTCAAACCATGGGCCTCCCTTCAATTTCGAAGTTATCAAATTAACTCCGTTATGGTTGGAGACCCATCATACTTTATCAACAAACAGAACTGCTGACATTTAATTTTTTCGTTTTCGTTTTATTATGGACGAGACATTATAAATTAGAATCAAGTGGTGTACATTATTACAAATAATGTGGTGTTGGAATCTAAATATTATTTTCTTTTCTTGTCAAAATAAATTTTAATTCTTCAAATATCTATGTATTCCTCACTCACTCGCTGTGCCTTACTTTCACATTCACAAAATCAAACAAATCTTAATTACTGTGATAGGGATTAGATCTGAAAAGTTTAATTTGGTTTCTTTGAGCAGATGAACAATATTTTTGTTTAATTTTTTTTTCTTAGATTAGAGGCTTTGACTTAGTAGTATGCCATCAGATGGGCTCTTTAGGAATCATTCAGCAAGTCTCTGAAGTCATCAAACTTCTATTTCAGTATGAAAATAGAACCTGTTTACATACTTGCAAATATTTAATTTATTCAATATTTATACTGTTTCTTCGTAAAATGCTATTTTGCATTGCTCCCTATTGCACTAATTGATAAATTAGAATTATAACAATTAAATCGTTAAAATTTTTTGATTATTGATATAAGTTTTATTAAAATGATTAAATATTCTAATTTACTATTTTTTTTTTTTGAAAATAAATACTAATTCTTTCTTATTTTTGCTTTGCTATTTCTGCAATTCCCTTCATATAATTTATTAACCAATCCAATCCAATACCATTTTATTTGCTAAACAATACTTACTTGCATTTTGAACACTTATCTTTAAATGGCAGTCATAAAGTGACTATATTCAGGTAAGGAGTACACATCTAATTAAATTTTAATATTATAATGACAGTTGCCTCATTTGCAACTTCTCATCCATAAATCAATAAAGTAAAACAAACCGTTTGAAATGCTATTCAGTAGCGGTTCATAAAAAAAGTAATAAATGTATATAAGTACCAAAAAAACATTAGAAGTATTAAATTAATTGTTTCAACTCTTACTTTATGGAAATTATTCATAATAAATATGGAAAGATAAATAATAATAATAATAATAATAATAATAATAATAATAATAATACCGGTATATACCGAAACCTAGGTAGACCTTAATACATATTAAAACGCTTTGGAACACTGTGGAAGTTCAAGATAAGTATTATTAACTTTCCATATTTATTAGAAGTATTGACTGGGAAAACTGAGGACTAGTAACTAGTCTTAGTTCCTTTATAACTTATTTGTAATGGGCGCTGTAGTGTGCACCCTCTACAAGCACTAATAATGATATGCACCTCGCTTAATCCCATTGTGAGTTCGGATCCGTAGAATTTGCTCTACTTAATATGAAGCATTAACCCTCCTTCTCTACTGGCACAACATTTCTGGAACAGCAGGCTGCCTCATATGCTTTATACAAATTCTCATAGTTTCCAACATCTGTGAATATTACAACTATTAAGTAGTTATGATATTAATTATTTTAAAATTTTCACCCCGAGCAAAACTGCACATTAAAATATTTCGCTGAGCTCTTCTCAAGTCAGCGTTCTTCAGAATATTTTAAGTTATAGCAGAGCTCCGACACTGTCAAGAATTCTAGAAAACGCTTCAACGCTTTTGCGAGCGTCGTTTGCTTGTTGCTCTATTTATTCGTAAGGTTGTCGCAAAATGCGAAAATTTAATTACACTACCGTCATCTTTGAAGTGCTTCAAGATGGAATATTTGTAAATTAACTTAAATAACTTAAAAGTAACGATGTGGAACAACTACGAATACTCCTCCAAGGTGCAAATGTGAGTGATTGTATGTGAAAATTATATAGACTCTTTAAAAGTTATTTTACGATTACGTAATTTTTGATATGATAAAAATGCGCAATTAAAAAATATTGTAGATTTAATAGGTACTAATCTAGACTTTGCGTCTATATTCCAACAAAAAAATGGATGATATTGAATTTAAATGTTTAACCAATAAAAATGCTTAGAAGTGAAGATAATTTTAAATGATTCTTGAAACTAAAGTCCATTGAAAAAGTTTTAAATTATAAACAGTGGAATTGCATCCTTGTAAAAAAATATCAGTACTTAGGAAGTAAATTACTGATTTACAAATCTTTTAAATTAAAGTGTTGCGGAACGTACTTAATGTCTATTGGTAATTTTCTAATTCAGAACGATCTTGGAATATGAACGAGAAGAACAATTAAAAGGTTTGCAACTCGCTTTACCTTCATATGAATACAAAATGGCAAAAACTCTAAACTGCTAGAAAATTAACAACGCGTCTAGTTATTGATGACAATAAAATCATTTGTTCTGTTTATAAAATAAGTTATGTGTGACGGCTGGTCGCTTATGTGAAATCAAGTGAAATAAAACAATGTTACGTATCATCTTATATAATAATAAAGGTTTAGTAAATATCCAAGCAACTAGTTTTGAGCATACCTGGTTTTAATAAAAGAAAAGAATAATACCTTTCACAGAATCCTTAAAACTATGTTGGTATATTTATAAATTTCAAGCAGAACGTCTTGATATGAATTAGTTAAATCCATGTGATTGATAAAGAAATATAAATAGTGGTGGTAAGAAGAAAAGCAACTACATTTTTGGTATAATCCCGATCGGGAAAATAATATATCCCTTAAAAATGTATGCACTTTTTCATGTGATTAAACGTGTTACCATAATATATGAAAAACGTTGGCCACACAATAATTTAAAATTACAGAATGATTAGACGTCTTCCATTGTTTTCTCTCATTTTAGTGAAAACTTCTGGCAAACAAATACTTGTGTAACAACACTCAGAATTCAAAATTTTCTAAATCCTAAATGGAGTAACGGTATGCTTAGTTCTCGTCACAAAACAATCATTTTATTCTAAACGCTCTGACTTCGAGTCACTTTTGTTGGCTTTGCTTCATTTTGAAACAATCAAATTGCTTTTTTACGGTTCATGAGAATATATCCAACTTTCACCACCACTAATGATATGGTAGACCAAATTTGACGTACGTAATTATGCGTTATCCATCGAGAACACATTTTTCTTACACCTAAGCGATCATGCAAAATTTTTGTTTCATATCAATGCCTAAATAAGTCTGAATTTCCCTATATATCACATGATGATTATCATTTTTATTTCTTTTACACCTTTAATGTTTCTGCCGTTTTTGAGGTTGTTGGTCGACATTCACGAGATTCGTCACTAAGACTGCTCCGAACATATTTAAATTCTTAATACCACCAAAACACAGTTGTTCTTAATGGTGCCTTATCACCAAATACAGCTTTTAGATCATCCATATGCTCTTTTTACAACAAATGTCAAATTTTACAAATGCCCATGTGTCAAATATTAGATAACTACATTGGTCGCATATCCCGAAATTAAAGTAGCAGATTTTGTAATAAGTCGAGAGAACAAAGGGAACATATCTCAGGATTATTTCTTAGGTGGTTTCTAAAATAGTAACCTTATTGAAGGAAGTGGTCAAGTTGGAGTTGAGGCACCTCTCAAAAAAGAGTAGCCGAAAGAATAAATACGTGTTACCATATGACACGTAAAACTCAAACGTTCGGGGAGTGCTTCACCCTATTCAAGTAGAAATTAGAACCGAATAAACTATAATATGAAGGATATTTCGGTATTTCATGATAAAGTCATAAGATGTTACACAACACGTAGAACTGTCACTTGTAACAAAGGAGATTATTAAATTGGAGTGACAGTGGGGGAAAACATCAAGACATTCTTAACAAACCTCACTGAGTTAATTCAAGATAAAATAGATGAAGTAGTTTAAAGAAGAACAATCTTGGTACTAACAACTATTATTAATTATAATCTTGTAATTATGTTCGTATCCTTTATTAAAGTATAATTCAAACTAAAATAAATTAGATTTTATATATAAATAGTTTGTATTAGTTTTATGGCATTGACTAATCAGATTGATTGAAATGGCAATAAATAATATATTCTATATATTTAATTTTTATTAAATTTTAAATATTTTATTTGTGGTAAATATAAATTTGTATTCTTATTATTGCTACAATTTTATACAAACAAAAGGATGCAAATAATATTTTCTACTAGAATAATAAATAAGAGAGTAAAAAACTGTAATTAAACACAAATCTATTCATCATTCAATAATCAAATTAAAATGTAATTTTGTGCAAATCTAAAATTTCCTCACGCCAACAAAATCAAATTTAAAATGGTACGCTGGTAGCGCCGCAACCCAGTTAGCCTAAAATTTTACAAACCAGCAGGAATAAACAGGCACTCCGGCTAAACATATTGACAAACTATTAATATTCAGTTGGGTATTTCGAAAACAAGGCACTCACTCTTCGTAATGAGTCCGAAAATATTCTGGAGACACTTCGTAAATCTAGCGATTTTTCAGCAAACAGAACCTTGACCGCCAAATTCGCTTACGGACTTTTAAAATGTATCTCCAACATTCCAGCAGAAATTTTAGCGTAACGTGACAAGTTTTTATGAAAGAAAATTTTGCTTTAAAATGTTTTCTACGCTCTTATTTGGACAACGAAAAATCAGTTTTGCAGAAGTAAAAATAATATACAAGAAAGGGGTAAAAGATTATTTTATACATTATTTATTTATTGGAAATCGGGTCTCATTAATTTATTTCATTTTATAGAAGAAAGATTTCCTAATAAAGAAGATGATCATAAAATAAGTTGTTTGAATTCGGGCTATTTAATTCTTTTGTTTTGTTCGTTTAAAACAATGAACGCAATTTTAAAATGAAGAGTCTTTTGTAACAGATTCTTTAGTGCCTTTCTGTGTGCGTACGAAACAAAAACCCGTTCACGATAATATTAGAATGATTCTGACGAAAACTCAAATGACAATTCATCTACTCACAAGTTATCTGCCTTTCTGAAGTGAGAGAAATTATTCTAAAATTCCAACCGCCCGTCTTCTTCTCTTTCCCTAATAAAGTACATTATTTCCCGACCACTTTAGCTACTAATTTCGTTTAACTTTTGGAGAACAGCAATTCGCACTGAGAAGCTAAACAATTAAACCTTCTGGAATTGAAATTGCCGATCATAAAAGAGATTATGAAGGCAATTAAAAAACAAAATGAAAATTGAAGTGTAAATACCTACGAACAGTTCGTTACGTTTTAATGTTGCAGTCGGTCTCCCGAATAATTGTGGGAAATTCTTGCGATACCGACGGGCTGATCTAACGCTTTTGTTTTACAGTTATTTTTATATTATTTTACAAAATTAATTTCATATCTGCAGCTTACGGAAATTACTTTTCAAAATGTTCCGCGCCCTCCATATTTCTTCAACTAATTGTAATTTTTATGGCACTTAGCATAATAAATTATATGCATACTGTATTTTAATTTGTTACCCGAAGGTTTCACTTTCCCTCTTATTTTTGGTTTGTTAGTTCGGTACAAGTAAATTTCTTTTACTTATCTATATCCCCATCTATATTTTAGTTAATTCTTAAGTAATTACAATTTCTGTTTCCCATAATTTAATTAATTTATTTGAATTTTATTATTTGTTATTCTTTAAATATGCTCCATAATTTTTACCTACATTCCTTATTTAAAGAGCATTTAAAACCAAATACAACCTCTTCGTGGGAACTGGAAACTTCAATTCTTGTTTAAATGTGAGAAATTTTCAACGTGGCAGGTCAGAGTCTGATGCGGACTTTAACGTCGGGAAAAAAGAATAAAAAATTATTTTTCTGTGCACTTTCCAAGAGAGAAAAGATCTAATAACGTGCAATTATGTTTTTTGAGTGATGGTAAAGTGGAGAACCGTGTTTCATTGTTGGTTACTTTGTGAGGAATATCTTTAAAAATGGACGATCTCTAATTACATAATTGATTGTCTGGAATAATTTTTTATCTACATAAGCATGTAGAAAGTTGTATACAAAAATGAAAAATAGAAATTCATATTTTTAAGAATACATAATATCTGAAATCTGCAAAATTTTTAACAAAAATTAAAAGTCAAAGATAAAATTAATAAAAATATACTGATACATATTTTTTTTCGAATGCATGAAAAATATCTTAATTTTTGAGCATGTACTAATTCAATTGAAGTGTACTATACCTATAGTAATTAGTTTATTGAATATCAAAATCTAAAATATTTTTTCACTTACGTATATATATATATGTATAACTAATAAAATAATGAACTGACGTAAATCTTTTAGATGAATGAATTCCTCTCAGAAATGTATTCAAGCACTTTAATTTTTACAAAATCCATCGCCATATTCCCAATCATTTAGGATGAATGATTTCCAAATCTATGTCCGGGGTTATTTGCATTTAAACCAGCATTATATTCAAAGAGGTCTATCAGATTTAAATACAATTTGAAGAACAGTATCTTCGGAAAATATTTAAAGTGCACTTCGGATTTCGAGTATATTCTCATTTTTCATATTCCATCATAGGCTTTCAGGGTCGGAATACATAAAGAGCTCCAGATTTTATTAGGAGGTTAAATAAACATAATCCATTTTGTTGATGTTTTAGTTTTATTTAATATAAAACTTATTAATAAAAATAGACTAAGTTATTTGAGAACGGTATAGGAATTACAGGAATTTATAAATATAATATATATATATATATATTATAGAAAATCACCCGCTGCCTAAAGATAGAAATTAATTGCTTTTACGTAAGAATTCGTGTTAGAAGTTTAACCTTTCTCTACGTTTGGGATACTATTTTGAAGTCATTGTCACGTGCTAAAAAAATTGTTTGATTTTGTTGGCTTAGCCTGCTTACTCCGGAAGTCAAATCCTTAATTTATCTGCTTCTCAGAGTAAATTGGCGTATAGACATACACACACATCATATTTCTATATCAAAATTCATTATATAATGAGAGCTCTCTAGGGTAACCGTTGTCGGTCGAATATACGAGTAGAAGCACTCTGTATATACTATTGTTTAAGTTATAATAACTTCTTGCTACGGACAATTATTTTGTTTACTTTGGAATGTTCATAAACGATTTAAACATAAATTATAAAAAAGTGACTTTAGTACACCAGAGCAATATTCAATTACTTTTCGCTTAGACTATAATACATAAATAACTATCTACAAAAGTACACCTCTGATATTTTATCAACATTTCATCTATTTCTATTCGTCGTTTCGAATATCTGTTGAAATGCTATAAAAGCTGTTTATTCAAGTAAATGTTATTTATTGAATGTATATTTTCCATCTCATCTCGGTAAATCGTTTTAGTTTGATATTTTTAGTTTATTATTCTAAATTATATGAATGTTTGTTTTTATTGTCTCTGTTCCAATTTAAAAATGTATGTTTTTATATTAATTGTTTATATAGAAAATTTTTTATACTTAATTTTATTGCTTTTTAATATATCGTTATTTTAATAAAGAAATTATTTGGAGTTTTAACATTATTTGCTGAAAAATGTACTATTTCAATATAAAGGCTTTTCTATTGACAAGTACTGGCGTGTGTCAATTAATTATTCTTGCCTTTATATAGGAAATAAATAAAACGACTTATTCGAATCCAAATGGCCCTCGGCGAAGTTTCTTCTCCCTTTGCGGCCTTCATAGTGTCATATATCGCATGTCCTATCGACAGTATGTCGGTCCCTCGATATCCGGTCCATAGATTTGATTTCCTATTAATTTTCGAAACTGTCTTTTTGGATCTCAGCAGTCGCATCCGTTTTGACATTTCGCAGAAAATGTAATTAACAAGAAAATTTTTTACAGATTCAGATTAAACGTCTTTAGACAAGAACCCGGTATCCAACTAAATATAAACTTTGGAAAATTGTAAAATCACATGTTCTAAATTCATTTAGTCTAAATATTTTCGTGGGGGCATTAACGATTAGCTTCGGTGATTTGGTATCTGTAGTGTAGTATTGCTCAAAGCTGTTAGTACTTGGATGGGTGATTTTCCATGAACTCAGCATGTTTATGCTCTACAACTACAGCTGCGTAGTACCATGCCAATGAGCATGAAATATAATCTTGCAGATACATGTTCGCCAGCCCAGGTATTTAGTAATTTCCTGTAGCAGAAATAAGTCTGCAACAAATAAGTAAATAAAACCATTTTGATATTTTTATTGTTTTGACTCGAAGATCCTTTACTCTCAAAAAGCTATTGAAGGGACGTCCTTGCATTTGCCAATATCAGAAGCAGGAACATCCGCTTGCCTAACACTGAATTAGTTATGGAACGATTTAATTTGTTGGAATAAAGTGACCTCATGATGAGTCCGATAGCTATTCAACCCTTTTCATCACTAACGGACGATCCCGCAACTGACAATTAAGTTAATTTAAACATTTCAAGCTGTCTGCAAATTAACTCTTTATAGAATTGTTGGACCACTGTACAAAATTGATTTTACCGCGACATTACATCTAAATTGGCCAAAGTCAGGCATTTATTGACTTAAGAACTCTATAGATCAAATGCGGACGAACCAGTAGAATTATCGTTATTTGACCGCTTCAATTGAGAGACTATCCTTTATCGAAATCGCTGGCCGGACAGCCTAACCGCTGGAAAAGGCTAATAGTTAGCAAGTTTCCTTTCGAACGGTATATTTAAAGCCAAATAGTTCGGTAGCCACTATAAATCAGGTTTTAAAAGTAAGTTCTAGTTATGTGAGTGAAATATAATAATAGTATCAAAGTTGTGCCTTTCGCTGTTCTAAAAAATTAATGTACATCTTTAATGATAGTTAATTGTAGATTTAACTATACTACTACTCACTTCCTCACTTCCTGTTTAGGTATTTAGTAGTTAGACAGACGTTTGGTTATACCTAAGCATTCGAGACTGATTTCCCATCGAAAACGCAGCAGAATCGTGTTTGTTGCAGTTGCATACTCATCATGAAGAACAGTGCTTGATGACAACATTTCTCTTCGCTTGTTCTGAATTGCCCGTAGCAGACGTTGAAGAGTTACAGTTACAGCTCATACTTTACTCCTGATTACTCCTGAGTATTGTTGCAGGCATGTTAACGTGCTCACGGTGTGACAAGATCTGATAGGGACACGATCGACGGGTATACTATGGACATTGTGATATACATCTGCGTAAAGCATCCCCAGATTTTTACTGGTACTTTAATTTCCCGACCGGAAAAAATAACCCTCGTACAAATTAATTACGTTCTAAATCAAATGACACTATTATTCATATGTACTTTGCCTTAGTGACCCTTTGGGAAATAATAATAGACTGTCCTGAGCTTTTAAGATTCACTTCTAATGATAGAATAGTTAAAAATACGTAATTATCTTAAATAATCAGATTGGTTATCATGAATTATTTAACTATTTTAAATTCTGTCCAGTTTTGAAAAAATATACGGTTAGATAATACTGCAATCTACAATTTATTTATGTTGGAAGTTTAGGTTCACTTTTGGCGATGAATCTTTAATGTAAACTCCTTTTTCGCCATTTTATTAAAGTGACCCAGTACGTTTCTTGACGGGGTCGTATATTACGACTAAATAAGTTTGCTGCTGGGCTATCAAAGCTATGCATTGAGATAACGGCCATGTGGGACATTTTGAGGCAGTTCGTGGGATTGTTTCAAGCCGGGCCGGCACGTTCGACCATATAGTAGAAGTATACAGTTGGAGTGGAGGTATATTAGGATTTAGGGATATTGTTTTGGTTAGTGACGGATTTTGGTCATATTGTGTCACGTATATCTGGCACATACAGCCAGGCGAATTCGGCTGTCGACGGTTTCTTAACCGCATTCTGTCTTTGATATATATCTATATAGAATTGAGATAAAAAGATAAAAACAGAGTGATAAAACCATGGTGTTGCTAATATCCACTCTATTCATTTTGGTGCTTAAAATATGCTTTAAAATTCTCAACCTGTGTAGATGTCTGGTATACGCTAAAAAAAATTGAAGCTGCAGATGTAAAACTAGTTTTTCTCTATCTTTAATGGTTTTTTTCGAAGACATTTAAAACCTAAAATTAGCTTTTTTCCGTGGTATACCAATCCGAACATTTCGTTGAAATTAATTCTGTAAGTAAAATTTAGAAATATGAGTAATAAAATGTGGAATAACTCATTCAAAAGGTATAATTAGATGAGCTTATAATTACAGAATATCCTAAGTAACCCAAGTTAATTTTAAGGTGTAAAGCTGAAGGTCTTTTTTCAACTGATATTTTTTTACCGTCATTAAATGTTCTTTAAAATATGTTCAAATTTGTAATTTCAGTAATAGAGATTTTAATGATCCATAATAACTTTATAAGTCACGTTTATTAGAGGTACTATACCTAATGTTTATGATGTTCATTGTAGTTATGCATAAAATAACATTTTATTATCCGTTTACTGATGTGAAGTTAAAACATATTAAAACGAATATTTTCCTTCAAAACTTTCTCAGCTTCTCGTTTTGTTGAATATTTTTTTTGTATATATGTTTAAAATTAAAATCCGTATTATTTATTATTCCTATACAATCGAAGAAAAAAATTATCGAGACAAAGTCCATAAATAAACAAAAAAAGTTTTAAAACATTTTCACTTTTTAATGAAAATTTCAGATTAACAATAACCGTAAAATTTTTGAATTTTAATTAATTTAAAAAGGCCGGTTTTTAACAATTTGGAATATTCGATATTCAAAACAGATCTATCATTTATTTTAAATAAATAAAAAAAAAATTATGTGAATTCTACGAAATCTAAAATAGTGAAGAGGGAGTCAAAATTCTAATATCTCTTTTATAAGTTTCGAAAGTTTATTTTATGATTTGACTTTTCTTAAACTTAATTTTCATACAAAATAATATATAAATATATATATATATATATATATATATATCATATAATATAAATGCGTAATTTGCTGTCATAGATCCAATTGATTTAGAATTTTTGAATCTTTGAACTTATAATGTAATGTTCATTAATTTACTATTAGGTATAGTTAGTATTATAAATGTATAAATTACATATTTTTCTCTTTTATTATATCAAATTGATCTTCAAAACATTATTTACAAAAAAAGTGTATGTAAAAATTGAAACTTAATAACCTCATATGATGCAGAAATTAATGTTTAAATTATAAGTTTTAAATACTGAGATTTAACCATATTCCAAAAATGACCATGTCATATGAACTTACTAATTAAGGTTTATGAAAAAATTTCTTTTAATTTTATACATGAAAAATCGTGAGCTTGAGGTTCCTCCAGATACACTGAGTTCTTGAAACAGATTCTAATTTTGTTCTAATTCTTTTTATAATTTAAATATATAAAATTCCAACGTAATAATAGTTTATTTTTTAATTTATAATCCGTATTTATTGATTTAATACCGTTTTCTAAAAGTTAATCAGATATGATCCATTACAATATAATGTATTTTTTTCATTTTATTTTCGGATTGAATTAAAAAGCAAAATGAATTGATTCGGATTAAAACCTACTCATCTCCAAAATCCCATATATAAAAACCGATTATAACTGTATCAACTAAAACTTTTTATCTTATTATAATAGCTCAAGAAATAATGTGCAAATACCAACAAGCCATAAATTGCTCAACTCTTGTTTTTTAGTAAACAGGCATTAATAACTGATAATTTAATAAATAGTAATAATAGGTTTTACTAATTTATTTTTTTTAACTTAGTATGTAGATTTATCTAATAGATATTTTGTAGAAATGACAAGAAAACATTTTAGTCACTAAAGAATTTAATATTGTTTCATTCATCATCTTCTTCTTCATTATCATCTTTCGAAGAAATCACGAAATTTAAAAAATTAGATGTGCGCTTTCATTATAAATAGTTATTTTTCCAAAAATTGCCATAAAATTATTTGTCATTAGTAAATTACATTGTTTAGTGTTATGAGTTGATCAGTGCTTAAATATATGGGTAGATAGATTTAAACTAATCTGCCAGAGGAAACGCAAGAGGGGTCTAGTGACAAATGTAAAGGGTTGCGTAAAGAAGGAGAAGGGCCAATTGGACCTCCAGGGGGAATAGGGTCTACAGCGATTCTCTTCTTCCCCCCCCCCCTCTTATAAAGATGGTTTTAATAATTTGATTTTGTGCGGATGCGAAATTTAGCAAAGGAGATGAAGGAGGTTTTAGCATTTAGCAGGCGCAAAGGCGAAAGATTTCTTAATTGATATTAGTTTCATTTTCACAGGATCCAGGAAATCTCAGTTGGGCATTTAGAAATAATAAAGTTTAAATAATATAGTGGGTGGCACGATTAAATGGATTGGACATTTTATTTTTTTTAAGAATTTTTCAAGCAAATTTAAGGCAAGATTGCGCCGACTTGTATTAAACCACAAGATAGCATCAACTTCATTCAAACGTTTAAATCCATACGATATAATATTACTTCCTTACATATCAGCTTTTGCTGTCAGAAATTTTAGCATTAAAAAAAAATGGTGATAACTTTAGTAACTCTAAATTTGAAATTTCTAAATAATCATTAGCAACAATATTAAACTCCAATTGAAGACACGCTGTACATCAAAGTCGCAGAGCGGAAACGGAACAACTTGCCAACTTCCAACTTGTCTAACAATCCGGATCCAAAGGGGTCCAATTTGGGTAATCAAATACGCTACATTGTTTGTTACAGAGATCATTGTGGAGAACGGAAGTCTTCATATTTCCCGTTTCGACAATGGAACCAGGATATTAAAATTGCTGCAGGAAATAGCATATTGATAATATTCAGAGAGTTCTCATTTTACTGACAAACACAAAATAACTTACGAAAGTATAAATGTCATTTACATACATAAAATGCTTTAAATCTGTCCTCAAATCAACTAGATTATACTGTTATTAAATTTTAACAGGTCCATGATTTTTCGATGTCGATATAGACAATTTATAAACTTTTATTCTTTTTGTGTGTCTAAGATTGTTTGAAATACATTTTATATTCCTAAAAATCAGAATGAAGATAGAACTCTCGAAATAAATCATAAACAGGTTCAAAATATAGGAGAGTGTTTAGGGCTTATGTTAAAGTTTAAGTAGTTTAACAAAACCTCAAAATATTTTAACCACTAAAGGAACTTTAAAAATATAAATTATTCCCTAAAAATGTACCATTAATTCTCAAAGTTCTCCTCTTATGATGACATACTCTCGAAAAAATACGACAGTAACGTAAAAAAAAAACAAAATCCTATTCCGGCCCACTTAATGCTCCGCCATAAAAATAATTTATGTGTCGTTGATTGCCGTGACCATTTCTGTTTTTTTTTTATTTTATTTATTTGTCTGTATTTGTAAGGACGAACGTACAAATAAAGGGAGAAAAATAACATAGACGTATCAAGAGACCATTAAATATTTGCAGAAAATTTTTAAAGTTTACCTTCCAAGAAATAAAAGAGTGTCGGTACACACAGAAATGAAAAAATATTTAAAAGGGGTAAGGTAGATTGAATGTAATTGGAGTAACTCAAATTATTAGACTAGTTGTTTTTCATGGTTCATCCTATATCTTTCCTATATATTAATATTTTTTTATTTGTTAGGTCAGATATAATGTCTTTCTAAAAGTAAATCGTATCGAATTTAGCTTTTTGGTTGAACTCCTTTCTTAGTATGTATTTTAACTTTTTAGTTGATCACTTTATTAGTACCTATATTATATTTTAATATGCAAAAAAATGTATTTGTGGTCATTATTTTTTGGTAAGCCCTGACATATTCGCCAATGTTCCATTGATATTTAGTTTTAAAACAGAGTATGTGGTGAATCAACACATTTGAAGTACGGATTAAAATTTACAATTTGACTATATTCGTGTTATGAATGAATAATAAATGATTATTTTGTTTCGGAAACAAGATGTGGAAGTGCCGGTTATAATAAATTATTTTTGGTATGAGTCCAATACTTTTTTTGTTAATCTCCTTGACTCTGTGTTGCAGAGTTTATTTTTTAATATTAATGTAAATCCATTTTCAATGAAAGAGATATCATGGTTGTACAATTTGTCGTTGCTAGGTTTCTACACGACACTGATCTAAAGATCACTGGATTCGTGAACTTAATTATCCGAGGCTTACAACCGCTGTCATTCGATGGATCATTATTTTTCTTATGGTTTGTTAACCAAAGTATCTTTTTTCTCTTTCATAGTTGCCTACAAAATTCGTAAAATGTAGAGCTATATTAGAGAAAAAGTAATAAATCAGGTCAACATAATTATAGATAAACAGATTTTACTGCAAATAAGAAACCAAAGATTTTCCTAATTAATAGAAATATTCACTATATCGAAAATTCTATATAGAGTTCTTTAAAGTTATTAGATAATATAAACGATTATTTTGTTTATATTTAGAAATTAAATTTGTAGAGAAATTTAATGAAGACTTCGAAAAGGTTTTATGATGCGTGAAAACTGTTTGATTTTATCTATTCTGATGGTAAACTGACTTATAGGGAATTTCAGATGTTATCAGGAATTTTATATTGCGCTGCATTATAATTTTTTTGCCTTTCCCCTTTTAATGTTCTGGAATGAAAATAGCTTTAACTAGAAAACTTAAAACCGACTTTACAACGAAACAACTTTCTATTTTCTTGGCATACCATTCGCTTATAAAACCTAAAACTTTTCCAAGGAAGAAATAAGTAAACGTGCCATTCCCATCAAAACTTGCCATACCGTAAACATATTATCGCCCATCAAAACGTCATAAGTCATTCCCGTGGAAGCCGTAGTATTTTTATTTTTCATGGGAATGATAAAAGGTGCGATGCTAAACTTTGAGACGCGCGAAACTGTTGGAAATAGCCTAAGGGGCGGAAGTTTAAAGATAAACATGACACTACACTTTCCAGGATGTTTTTCACTTACGTAATTTATGTTTATGTAATTACATAGATTAAACTTTTAAACGTTTTAAATTATAATCTAACTGTAACATGAATAAGTACGATATATTTTAAATAATTCATTACAAACTTAGGTATATTAGAAATTAACCTTTTGATTGTTTAAAAAAATCCAAAATTTGAAGTTTTTTAACCTGTGTGACGTAATATTCATATTTAAAAATAATTTTAGTTTAAGTAAATTTGTATTAAATTGTGGACAGACCTCAAAAATATAGGATTTCAGAAATTTCTCTTTACTGTTTTAAAAATGTTTACAAATCCGAAAAAAGCCATTACCCTCTTCATTAAATTATTACATATATTACATAAATATATTACAGGAATATCTGGAAAAGTTTTTAGTGATTTAATAAAACTTGGTATATTCTTTATGGATCTAGACCCTCTCTTATTAGTAATTTTGGCGGTATATCGTAATACAGAAGCCCTATTCTAAAATAGGGTAAGTAGGTAATAAAATCTTCCTAGCCACTTAAACAAGCGTAAATTTTCACAGTTTTGTAGGGTCTATTGCTGCTTTAAAATTATGAGGCACTTAAAATGTAATAAAATATATTGCCTAGATTTTGGAATCTATACAGAAATATCTTGGGTCCAAATTTTTGTTCCCATTTGGAATGTAAATTACTTTCCTCATGTTTATGATTTAATGATTAACAAAATAACGTTATTTTAAGGTTTTACTGAATTAAATTGATGTGACCTTCTTAGTCTCTATATATTATTTTTTTTAAATGCAAATACCAAACTTTTATACCACAAATTAAATAAAATACGACTCCTCCGAAATTATGTATTAATAATTAGCTGAAATGATAGATAAGAAGATTGGACTTATTATATTTATTTCACTATCTAATCAAACATGTTTGCTAAACTTTTATGACCTAACCAACAGAAAATTGCTAACCTTAGAAAATATTGCTACATGTCACGCTCTCAGACTTTAACAGTTATAATATATCTTAGTTTTAGCTGTAAACATTAATGTAAATATGGTTTGTTTCGATTATTCAATCGCGTTTCTATGAAGATAAAATCAAAAATAAATATCTTTCACATTTACGATACTCTAAGGATCACATCAAACATAAACGCCAAGTAATCTAATAAAGTTATCGAGTGCAGAAGTCTCATATTTTTCTAAAGCTATAAATGACCGGAACATTATTACAAACGTCATAAGATAAAATTTACGAGTTACAATATAAATTGTCTTTTTCCTGGCAACATTACTAAAATTCATTGATCTGAAATTAAAGTTTATTTAAATGCATAATTTGAGTGTATAAAAACATAATTTACCGAAGTATCAGTATTTTTTCGGTATGCATAAATTAACTTTATTTTAACCAGTTAAAGTAAAGCAGTTTACCCTCTACTTATTAATTAACCTAATCTAACCGATTACTAGACATACACGTAAAAACACTATAAAATATAATGTTGTTTCCAAACACATTTTAAAGAGGCTTTGTTAATTATGATTTGCTTATAATGCAAATGGCTTAAGTTAAAAAGCTTAAATTTACTTAAAAAACGAGAAGACCCTATAGAGTTTTATAAAATATATATAAAAAAATGTATATTTATATTATTGTATCTAAGGAAAAAATCCATAAAACAACGAGCACAACTAAAAATTAAAATCGTTTATTTTGTGTGAAACTTTTCTTTTAAATATAAAAATTTATTATTTAACCAAACTTTCTCGCTCATATGAATTCTGTGGTTTTATTTTATAATAGTAATCGTTTACTGCATTTTTAGTAAGTCATGTTTAATTTGTATAAACATAATATTTACGCTATACTTGCAATATACATATATGTTTAGGATTCTGTACGCTGAAGACCGATTTTTCAGAAACAATTGCGATCGATTCTAAGCGAAAAAATATTTTTTCAAACCCATTCAATATATGAAAAAAATCATGTAGTGTAAAATCGCTTATCGAGTAATAATTTCATTGTACATAATTTTGCGTGACCACGCTAAGGCCAGGTTCTGACTCGTTAAAAAATAAAAAATCGTGGCCACAACACCAAAATATAACCATATCACCGTGGACAGTAACAAACAACAAAATTTATCAAATACAGATACGCGAAAATACCGATAGCCAAAGGTCACCGACAATCTCCCATTGTTTCAATTGTTTCGTAATCACAATTCGTTTTCCAGAATCCCTATAGTTAGACAGAGGCGTGCGTCACTGTTACAATATACCAAAAAATATAAACAACGAAAAATGATCCTATTGAAAATATCCTTCGATCGATCGACCTTCTAAAATTTCATATTTTTTTGACACACCCTGCATACTAAAAGAAATGTGTCCACTATTCAAGTATATTGTTGCTTTAAAAAACTGCAGAGGTGTTCACTATATTTTATTAATTATTCTTGATGTACACTTGACTGCAAAATTAACACTTTTTGAAATTTTCTTTAATACTGATAAATAGATCTAAAAAATAGTAAATGATAAAAAATATTTGGCTCACATAAATTTTCGTCATTAGGTTAGCGTAGACAAACTGGTGTAGGTAAGCTTATTCTTGAAAGTTCGTTTATGTCTTCAACTCATTTAAGTTTATGTCCCTTGTATAATGTTTGTTTTACTGAGAAAAATGAGTAAATGAGTCCAGAAAATGCTGCTTAAACTTTTCTACATAATGCTGGTCGTAACATTCAATGTACTCCAAATGTCCTTGATATATCTCAATAAGTTTTGAGATATGACAACACCAATTCTAATACGTTAAAACTGATATAAGGATTAGGTTATTTTGATGCACATATTCAGAACGTTTTGTCATTTGAGTGCTATTCGTTTTTACAGAAATTTGAAAAATTGGTATCGGCAAAAAGTGGAATTAAATCGTGAACATTTTCATGCTATGATTTATGACGATTTTCGCCGTGGATTTTCTCAACAATAGTATGTTGATCAACTCTTTGCCTGGTTTTCCGAATTCAATCGTGGTCATCGGATGCTCCTGGATAAATCTCTGAGTTAAGATTAAATCAGCTGTTGTGCCATTTACGTTCTATTCAGTGGATGCTTAGCAAGAAGAGATGAGGATCTTTTAGTTGGCCCAGCGAAAATGAACATAGAACAAAATTTCCTGCGGTTTCTTAAAACAAATGACTTAGTATATTACGTCCTTCGTATCTACAGTGTAACCCACCTAATTTGGAAACACAGAAGTTATTAACCGATTTAAAAAAATGTTTTAAATGTTATCTATCAAAAACTTTATTTGAGGACAAGGTTGGTGATTTTTTTATATAAAAATAATACAAATACTTTTATTAATAAAAAAGTTATGGTTTGTTAAATTTTAAGAATATACAAGTAAAAAGTTTATAAAATTTCAACACAAAATTACCGATTTCTAAATCTATGAAGAGTTATATCTCACCATTTTCTTCTACGCTGTGGTTTCTTTTTTCTTGTCAAAATCTAATTATAAGTGTTTTTTAAAACAACAAACGTACCGACTACTATCTCCACATGAGACATGTTAACGTTGGCTCTACATGTAGGTAACTTACGTTGGTCCTAATGTGTATGGCCGACCTAAGATTGAGGCACGTCTGCCACTTTAATACATAAAATATTGCATGAAAATTTGTTCGTCAAAAAATTTTGTTCGCATTGGATACAAAAGTTGTTGACAAATGGTCCCTGTTGCTTTGTTCACAAACTCCTTTCAAGTATCCGGGATACGTTCTCTATTGGACAGAGCTCATCGGCAATAGCGCCTGGAATTTGTTGAAGCATATGAAGATTGGGATATGAATGATTGGCGATATGTTCTCTTTCCAGATGAATCTCGTTTCACAATATATTCATAGGATGGTTGTCAAAAAATTTAGAAAAGACCCGGCAAACGATATACTTAATGTTGCTTCTCTCTTAGAGTATAATTCTGTTGTGGAGGTGCGATGGTATGAAAAGAAATTTCTTTATGAACGTGAATGGATTTGGTCACATTAAGCAGGCTGTACTTTATCGCAGAACGTAATCGATCGGAATAGTATGGAAGAGTCCTCACACTACCATGGATCGGAACTCTAACTTAGTTATATGCTTTTCAAAATTTCCGTTCCATTCCATTCCGATTCATTCCTTCCGCGATAATGTGCAGCCTGCCTTAGGGAGAAATATTCTTTCCGCTGCCAGGTACATAAAGAAGTGTTTAGAAGAACATGTTGTTATCTATGCACCACTTATAGAAGAAAATTTCCTACTGACGCAGTATAATGGTCGACCAAATATAATCCAAATACTCATTAGTACTTTAAAGTACTGATTTAAATTCAATAGAACAAATATGGGTCAAGCTAGGAAGCAAAATAAGACGGCACAGTAACAATACAGCTTTTAACCTTTTGTTAATAATAAACAAGTTCAATAAGATGTATTAACAGAAAAGTTATTGGTAAATAAAGAGTAATATGTACCTACTGGTTGTAGATTTTAGATGGATTTAAGATGTAAATTATTAGTGCTACCACTGGCAGTGTTGGACATCCAAGTGAGGCTCACAGTCGTATCAAAGTGTAACAGTGCGTCATGTCGAAATGGATAGACAATGTTTTATTAATTGTCGGGACTCGAAATAATGCTGATGTGCAATAAAGCTCAAATAGATACGACTCAATGCAACAGGATTTTCGCCCTAAATAGAGCAAATAGCAAATAGACCTTTAATTATAGATCATGCTTTTTTAATTGGTTTATTCCTGAAAGTCTTCAGCGATTTAAAATATGTAGGAGTAAGCTAGTATGAGTGATTTTAGTAGATATCTAGCTTAATATCTTTTTAATGAAGTTAGAGATGAAATTCGAATTATAAATTATCGATAATACCATTTGATAACTTTATTATTAAATGCAACTGTTTAGTTGATAAACATGTACTAAATAAAATAAAAAAGAGCTAAATAAGGCACCTGAACAAAAAATATGCACATATTTATTTAAAGTGAATCACATCACATGTTATTTACTTGTCGGACTTTTAGATGCAAAAGAAAGCACAACAGAATGTAGAAATAACGTAGTGTTAATGTCATCATCATTATCTTCACTTCGGGTATTAGGCAATAATGCCTGTTACGGTATCCATTTTTTCTTTCTTCTTAAAAATTTCATTTCTTGATCCTGAATCCTACTTTCTTCTTTCTTTGTTGTTGTTAAAGTAAAAACCAAAAAAAGTCATGAGTTCAAAATTATTATCGATCTGGTAATATTGCTCATACGATAAACACGTATCAACACTTCTAGGACAAATATGGAAATGTAGTCGATTGTAATTGCAAATTGCGTTGTCAAATAAGGTATTTTATGTTTTATATTTATGCATTACATAATGATCACTATGGCTTCCTAGTCGAACGCCTGAGCGATATGGATGCACACGGTTAAAATGAAACTCATCTATTTATGCCAAACACACTTTGTCGAAAGAGCTACAATTATTATATTCACAGAAAATATTGCTTTAGAAACGGCCATTAAAGAGCCAGGCTTTAATCAGAATGAAACTATTTGAATATTGGATATTATAATTGATCGTTAACAATTAATTTATTCCAATTGTAATTACTACAGAACTTAATGACTATTATTCAAATATTTCCACATATCAGAATTTTACATACAACACTTTACAAACTCGAATTGTTTTTGGAGTTTCATCTTTTAACTCTAGCCATTATTATCGAAAAGTTGAATAGTTTCAAAGTTCATGTTTAATTATGAGGTATACTATAAGTTAATTCAAAATGCTCTAAAGTACTTAAATATTTCAATAGTTTTTATGGTATATTATTTAGCACTTACCGAGACTTGCTGTAAATATAATCGCACTAGACTCCGTAAAATTATGATTTGGTTATTATTATATTATTATTATATAATAAAATTTTACCCTCTGCTTATTTATTCCTTATTATTTATATTATATATTATTATTTATTACTAGGTATTTTTAGAGTCAATATACTGGGCATTGTATTATGTCTAAAGACAACACTTTTTTTTATTTTTAAATTGAACATTTTGTAGTATACAAAGTGTGTCTAATACTTGTTACACATTAATCATATATTTATTTTAAAATGATACTCCCTATTTAATCATTTTTTAACATCTACTCATTGAGATCTTTTCAAGGATTTAAGCAAGGACTCCAAATTTTAAACTATTATCAAAAAGAAGAAGAAGAAAAGAAAAAACTTTGGACTCTGTTGAAAAAAGGTTTTCTACTTCAAAAGTCAATATTTGAAAAATGAAAAAAGAGTATTAAAAAAGAGCAAAAGAAATATTTGCAGGTTACTGAAATTTATAAATAATATCTTCGAATGTGCTTTCACGGACAATATTGCAGTTATGGCAGGAAACAAAAAAGAGTCAGAGGAAAACATTAATATATGGAACAAAGCATTGACTGAAAATAAGATGAAACTAAATAAAAGCAAGAGCTAAGTTTCGAAATATGCTTCCTCTCCCTCCTCCCAGGTAAAGCATTATATTGAAATCATCAAAATAAGACGATTTCGGAATTTTCTTTTTATAAAATATGGGATACTCCATTTAAAAAATATAAAAAATGAAAAAGAGTAATGTTGAATTAAATTTGAAATACCCTGTAAAATTACTAGCAAAAATTGAAGTGTTGTACTTGAAATATGTCTACAGTTTTATTTCATTAAATGTTCTTTTAATGTTGTTTTTATCATTTATGTATAATCCACAAATTAGTATTTCTTTGACAGTATTTTGTTTACCTTTTTATTATATCCTTGATATTATTAATTTCATCATGTTATCATGGACATTCAACAAATATATACAGACAGTTACTGTATTCCGACATTATAAACAATCGCGGAAGATAAAATGGGCACAGAGCGTAAATATTTCATGTTGAATGTATTAAATGACTGCTGAATTTTTGCTTCGCAACCCTCAATTACGGAAATAAACAGAGATTCGCGATTCCGGCATTTACATTCTATGAAACTGGATCTATATGCTAATTTTTATATTTACAAATAGTGGATTTATGAATGGAACGGTGCTATTTAAACTGACAACGATACACTCTTTTAGCGAGATTTCTTTATGTAAATTAGGTTGATGATAATTTCTTAATTCTTTGGCATAATACCGATAAAAAGTGTGTCTACTTATTTTAAACCTTAATGCGTTGAATGAACCAACTGTACGTAAGTAGTGAGGTAGTTGTATGAAACAGTATCTAATGTTAACTAATTCTTAACTCATGTATGAAATAGTTCATAAAAGTATTATTTCTGTAATTTGACATAGCATTTTCTAAAAATCTAATGAATACTGCCAAATATCAGAGTGGACTGTTTTGAGTGGCCCACTCGGTATTCAAACAATAATATTTGTCTATTAAGTAAATTATTGAACCATCGTTTTAAACAACTTGGATAAAAATCCACTTTCCTCCTTTTCTACTATTTTTATATAATATTTTAAAACGAGAACTAATGAGTTGTGATTCTTTATAGTCTAGTAAAGTATATGTTCAATTACACTAATAATTAAGTATCTCAGTTTGTTACAATTGATTACTGTTTAAAACCTATAGCTACCAAACACACGATGCAGATTTGTGCAAGAGACAATAGCTCGTCTACTCTCGAATGTGAACATTTGATGCAATACAATTCGTTTATCAATGAAGATGCCTATTAAGGAACTCTTGATTATATATAAGTTAACTTTATTGTTCTGTGCAACCGATAATTTCTAGCAAACTAAGCTTTCCGGAGTCATTATGGCTCCGTCTACATTAGCATTTGCTCTACTCTATCGTGTTCGATTGACTGTTTGTTTTGGGCCTGCGTTTGTTTTGTGCCAAGGAAAATTATTTAGTAGAGATTGAGCAGATTCAGGCATAGCCGTCTCAAACAATGAGACGAAATCTCTTAGAAGCAAAATAATGCAATTAAATGCATTGTGTTAAAAGTTATCTTATGATTATTTAAAAATACAATAAGAACGTATCGTTTAACAATATTTATGTTCAACGAAAGATTGCTTAAAATTATAAATATGATTTTAGATCACAAATATAATTTTCATTTATATATTCGCTTTCAATTCTTCCTTTCATCGTTGCTGTTTATGAGTGTTTACTCAACGCTTGATTTTAGTCCTTGTTCCCTTCTGTTTTTGGTATGCCTCTTTCTTTTTTTTTAATGTTCAAGTATCTATTTGTCATGCCATCCTTTTCTAAGATATTTTAGGTGTAATTAAGTATTAAAGAAATTCTGGGGTTCCAGTTATGAAATAATCATGAAAGAAATTTTTGGAATCTATTAAAGACGCAGACCATTGCTCTGGCTTATTATCTGTTCTAGTGATTATACTGTGGCTAACTTTGGTGTACTTCTGAGAGAATAATGTCAAGATTTTTATCTTTAATGTCAGTAAGATTATATGCACAATTCAAGTAAATAGGAATCTTCTCGTTGTCAGTCTGTACGTCATCTATTGAGAAACCGTATTTTTTTGCGAGACACTCTGCGTCAAAAGGAACGGCCCATCTTGGATAAACTCTCCTACTTCGTCTTCTCTTCCTACGGAAAATCCTGCTAGGATTCTCAAAAGGAATAATATGTCTTAGTCATTACTGAAAAAGAAGAGACCAGATGGTTGTCGCCCAAAAACCAATTGCACATAACCAAAAAGTAAAAATAATGACATAAAACGTCAAACATAAAAAAAAAAAAAATGTCAAAATTCTTTGTGGGCTCGTCAAATGGGACGAAAGCACCACATATACCACTAGCATTTGCTATTGTTCTCATTTGTTTTTTACTGTAGCCTTAGTGGCTCTAAGTATTCAACGTCCAGCGTTCTTGAGAACAAACACAGTAAATAATTTTTTTAACTTCGTTAGTGTGTAATTCACTAAACATTTTCGAAATTTTTCAGCCTATCAGCACGTCGACAAATATTTTTGGGTCGGTGTAAATAGCACGAATATTTTCATTTAATTGATTTCGCGTTTTTGATTATTCGACTAGACAGATTGATTAAATAATGCACATACAACTTATTTTTATAAACAAAACTGTTATATACATTGTTTTTGCAAATTGATGAGGTTACTCTAGTTCTGAATCTCAGAGCTTGACAAATTATTAACGATTACTCATTTATTGTATATTATGGAGATTACGCCAATGGCAACCCATCATTAATCTGAGACCCTAAACGATGAACTAACTAGTAAGTGCCAGATCGTTGAATTAGTTTGCTGAGAATCCATACTTAATAAAAGTTGTTTGAGGAGTAGATGTTTGTGGTGTTTGATTAGGCGTTATCCATAGATTGTTTGTAAGCTCAGATATTCCATAAATATTGAGGGAATCACGAAAGTAATTATTTCTATAATAATTCATAATATCATATAAAAGATAATGATGATTACAATGGAAAATAATTACTTAATGTACATAGTACTGTACTAGAAATAAATAATTTGAATTCTTTAACATAAATTGACATCCCCAGTGTACACTTTGTCAAGCATTAATCAATATTTGACTTTAATTATCCTTTGTTTGTTCAGACAAAAAACCCATTTAAAATAATGACAAATGTTACTTTATTATTTATTAAGCCGAATTTAGTTTTAAAAAGAAGATACGGCAAGATGTTTACTTCAAAGTTTTGATGACTTTTTAGCCGATTTATCTTTATTTTATGTTTTGGAACTCTGCAGTAGTTAAGAGATATTTATTAAGGTAATGCATAAATATTATAAGAATTACATAATGCAAAAACTACGCTATAGGTTTTCTAATTTAGAGGATCGTATTTAGAACTTAGTTGGACAAGCAATCAAATATTGTTCGTTGCAAATTATAAGAGAATAATCCTTCTTGGAATATTCAGACACTAAAAGTTATACTCATTTATTTAAATTCACCATTTTTTTACATGAACGGACCTAGTCTTTAAAAAATTCCATTTTTAATTGACAAATACATGCGAAACAGTAGAAAATAAATAATCAATAATATTTAATATGTTCTAGGTTATTAAATTTTAAAAAACAAATTTTGGGTTAGCATTCTGGTTCATTTTTCTGGAAATTTATAATCCGTTTTATTATATTTGCTTTGATTTATTATGAGAAATAGACAATCAGAATCAACTGGAGAAACATACGGCAGTAGCATTCCATTTAGTTCATCTAGTTCCATGGCCTCTTGTTGAGATTTCCTATCATTGTATACCTATCAACGTTTAATTATTAATTGCTTTTGGAATTCCACTTGCAGAGTTCTGAACCACTGAAATCACAAATCCATAGACTTTGTATATAACCATGCGATCATTTTAGTATTTAATCTGCATTTCTCTCCCCACCATTAACACTATATATTCTAGCCTAATGCGTAAATTTTTTCTATAAAAAATCTCCACCCATTAAGCCTTTTATGATTTTACATAATAAACGACGAGCTTTTTTGATTAGAATTAATAATAACCGTTTATTTTTCTTTAATTCAGCGATTATAGTTTTATTCCTCATATAACAGCTTATAATATACGACCATAAACACGTTCTCATATACAAAAATGTGACATTGTTACGAAGTCTCGAACTCTCGTAAAACCTAAATTGCAGCTAATTCTTTCAAATATGAGGAAATTTTTTCTGAGGTTCGATCGGTTACAGAATTAAAACCACAGTGAAATTCCGATGAAGCTTTAGACAAAAGTGTTGCGCAAGGTCTCTATTATGTCGTGCAGCGCGTCACTTCACACTTGTCAGTTTCGAACGCGCAGTGAGCACGTAAACATGCTTACAACAATTGAACCATTAATGATGAATTCAGAATAAGCGAAGATCATACCTTAAAAAAATAACCCTGGGATATTTAATATTTTAATCTTAGACAATGACTTTTTTCAATTGGATAATTCCGAACAAAATATATTTTATTTTTTCTTGATATAGCAAATAGACCAGGATCCACAGTGCCTTTTTAAAAGTGATTGCTCACAGGCACAATTTTTTTGTGTAGCTTCGTTTTAACGAGACGCCCAATATTTTCCTCTACGAAAACTTTAGATAGTGGTAACTAATAGAACATTTTGTTTTGGTGATTGTCCAAAACGTACCACTTAATTTGTAGGACAATGTGACCATCAAATAATAATAACGTTTATTAAACAACACTAAAAAAATCAGCTTGTTAGTAATAATTTTTTATAACCTTCTTTCAAAAATATATTGAGAGCGGGGGACACTCCTATCAAACCATCAATTTTATAGGACAATCGTTTTTTATCAAATTTTCTCAAGATGCAACTAAAAAAAATAACTATTATGACTAAACTTTGGGCAATCACCAATATGAAACAGCTGCGCACTTTATTAACTCTACCACTATCGAGAGTTTTGGTAGAGGAAAAAGTTGGGCGTCTCGTTGAGACGAAGCTACTCACAAAAATTCTACTTGTTAGTAACCACTTTTAAAAAGGCACGGTGGACCTGGTATAAAATATATTTTTAAAATTACCAAAAATCAAATCCTCCAATATTGTATTTTTTGAGATTTGTCATACGTACATATGACGAACGGAGTCATATGTAGTCATGCAATTTGCCATCTAGACTAGATCTATCTGACAGCATCACTAATGAAAAAATACTCATTCCTTTATAGCGAGATGCTCGAAAACGTAACAAACGAAAACTAACAAAAAAGAAATACAATTTTTTCCATCCCTCAATAATTCAACGCCGTTTTCCGTATTCATATCCATTTGGAACAATTCGTTTGTGTCCCGTACACAGTGTGTCTAATAGCTAGCCATTGTGGCCAATAAAAATTAGTTTCATAACTAACGTAACTGGAAAATATAAAAAAGAAATCATGAAATAAAATGTATTCATATACCAAGTCAGTAAAGCCATTTTTTTATCGAACGAGACTAATTTTGATAAAGACACTGTACTGAAGTGGTGCATACAAAATTTTATGGATGACCATAAAAATTTATAATTAAAAAATGGGGACATAACGTTTTTTATTATGGTAATGTTAGAGCCGTGTCAGAGGCCGCCGATTTTTGTTTAATGACATAGAATCATGGCTATAGATTAATAAAAATCAGCGACAGGAAAAGTGGTTTATTTTTACACTAAGATAAAGAGTTTGTTTACTACTCAAAATCGCTATGGTATTACATGCTTCTATTGGCGGTTGGCGATAACAATTAATAGCTTATTAAAAGCAGTTATTGTATAATATAGATAGAAACATCCGGTCCAACCAAACGTTCTAACCCCCTAACAAGTGTGGAATATTTGCCTTCATCTAGATCTTGGTATACCAACAGTTACTTATGTAAAAAACTCAAACTGTTGCTGGCATGTACCTGTGTATCTAATATGTATGAAAGTATATTAAAAAAATTTTATAAGTTTATTGTTTTTTTATACATATATTTGACTTTCCAATCAAAGCCAGGGATTCTTTCAGGAGCTCAACGTTCATGGACTCAATATCACGATCTTCCTAAAAACATTGTATCTTCCTTTTACTCTTACTCTTTGATCATTCATATAATATGTGAAGTGCGTACTAGTTGTAGAGCATCCATCATATACGGGATCTACATCTACCCAAGCTCTATCTGCTCTAGGCACTAATTAACCACAGACACTGGACTGAACCTAGCGAATCTGCCAATTTAATGAATATTTTTTTCTATTTGTAGAAATCATATAATTTTTGGCTGATCAATAATAATCTATGTCCACTTTGGGCCAGTTTTTAGAGAGTTTGACCCACTTGCGTCGAGGAAAAGTGAGAATATCGAGAGCTAGCATTGAATACACATTACGATCCGTGTGATACCTCTTTTTCGTTGTAATAAATCATAAAGTTACATGAATATTTTTCCATTGTTTCATTTCGTATTATAGATTGATTTATCGCCGAAGATATTAATCCGATTTGATGAAACGGGAATCGACTTTCCTCGAGGGCATTACTTTATTGATCGAACATTTAATTTCAAGATCTGTTTGATTCTGAATTATTTCGGCGTTTCAAATTAAAAGTTTTCTTTAAAAACTTTAATAATCTGTATGCTGTGTTTAACTTTTAGAACATTTTATGTCTTCTTGACTTCAAATATTTGGTTCTTATTTGACTCTATTTTATTTTTTTTGGAAATAAAATATATTTGTATTTAACGTAATGATTTCTATTGATTTATCATTGCGTATTAATTAATTTTTCTAATACTGGTTTAGCAATAATCGTCGGGCCAAATTACCTGTATCTATAATATTTTATATTTATAGTATTCACAGATTAATGGTTGTAATAGTGTCATATAGTTAACTTGTTATTGAAGGTTTAAGACATCTTTATATCCTTAAGGGCCGTAGAAGTTTGCCATGGCTTACAAATCTAGGACCTACTAGTACTAGTTTAAAGGTTAGGTAGTTAAAACAAAGAATTTGCATTCTTTTGGAATACAATTATACTGGTTTGAAAAAAAAAATTATAAAAAAAACAAAATTAATGAAATTAAATAGTTAACATAAAAATGTAATATAATCAAGTGATAATGTAAAATTCTGTTTTTGAGTGTAACCAACATCCAATTTGTTTAAGGAAAAAAATCTAGTTTACAAAAAGAATTGATCAAAGAGGAGTTTGTGCATGGCTCGGGCAGAAGGCCCTTTAATTTATAATAAATGAGTTACACCCCAACTTTATACTTGAGCTACCTACCACTGTGTAAACGCTTGGGAAAACGGTACTTTGCCTCAATGCAGAATAAAGATCTCTTCATTACTTATAACAATAAGAATAATGAGAATACTTACTGGTGATAAATCATCTACTACACTCTCATCTAAATGATATTAAATGTTCTCAAAATTAGTTTGGACTCAAAAAAAATTAATTCCCAGTTATCGTAACATAACACTGATTATGCCACCTTAAAATAAATACACTGAGACAAATAGTCAAATTGAATAATACCTGTTAGTTTATTTTACAGTTTTCTTAAAAAAAATGACTCCAGGGAACCGAAAAAATCACAAAAGCTCTTCTCTTTATATATCTTTATATACTGGAAATCGAAATAACCCCTTTCCAGATCTAATGGACCAACCTAGATTATAAATCTTCTTATCTTAAGAAACAAATCGCAAAATAAGGTACAGCTCTAAAACCTTGAAAAGACACTCCCAAAAAAATAATAATATTTAAAAAAAAAGGATTGACGAAAACTCTACTTTCAGTTAACCTTGCAAAGGCAAGTTGCCGTATAATAAAGTGGACCCAAAAAAACGTAGAATCCACTCCAGGACTATCCGTAGATTCTCCATCAGAATCCCGATCTGACTGGCCAGAGTCTTTCTTACGATTAACCTGAGTCCATAGACAGGACTTCTTGAGTAGTTAAACCCTTTTTATATAAATCATGGGTCGATTTTACTTTCTACGTTCTAAAAACAATTTCTTAAAATTCAACCTAAGTTTTCTTTGAAATTCGCAACGTTTGCGACTCTAGCTATTTTGTGTTTTTTCCACAACGCGTGTCAATAACATTCCTTAGTATCTGAAATATGTTTATAATTTAATTTCAGTTTAAAACCTTTTAGTTTTCTTTTAATTCCAATAATCTTTCATTATTTCACCCTAATTAAACATTTACTGCAAGAAAGAGTTGTTATTAATTCTACTAAGGACCTGCTTTTAGTTAAAGTGGGAAAAATCAGAAGGTTATTTTCAAAATTCATTGTAATGCAATTTTTTTATATTAAAAATTATTTTTATAAACCGTCGAGGTAAAATATTGGAATAAAGTAGGTTACGAAGTTTGAGAAAATGGTCTCTCGCTACACCGTTATTCATGGGAGTCTGCTATCAAACATCTTACAATTACATCGTTTTGATAAAGACCTTAGTTCCAAAGCGAATATAGGGCTGTTGACAATAGCAATAACACGTTTTCTTGTCGTCAATAAAAGAAGCCGAAAACCTCATTTGTTTGCCAAACATGTTTGCCCCCGGCTGCAATGCCGCTATTGTTCGATCGCGTACGAAGACGAACCTTTAGTTTTCCACTACTGTCATCACAGAAACCTGAGCTTGGGGGTATTTCAGCTAAGACTCGATAAAGAGAACGCAGAACAAACCGAAACAGATGGTATTATGCTTTGAAACAAATGCTTAGTAAATGCCAAAGTGACCTATGAATACTGGGTCAGACTCTCCAACTCTTCTGTTTCTGATTCTTTAGTTTTAAAATTTTATTTGGAATTAAATTAAGTAATTTGATAAAATTAAGTTCTAAATGCTTAATGGTTGAATTAATTCTATGTTATTCTACCTCTTTATTTTTGTTTCGTATTTATAGGGTTACACCTTTATGATACATTAGAATGCTTTTAGATTACTTTTTAGTTTCTGTTTGTGTTTATAATTTTTTCTCATGACTTCTATGAAGGCTGATGTTTGAAGTCCTTTGCTTCAAACTTTTTGATACTAAGATTCTGTTCTTAAGGTTATAGGAGTTGCAACTGATTTTGAGATAGTCCTCAGCTGTCCCAAAATGAGGAATCTCCTCACTCACTTCCTTCTTCTAACCTACTTGTAATTAAAGACTTTAACTTTATCATTATTGATATTTGAACCTATTAGTGTAATGAGTATGGCATACATAATTCAGTATCGGCTAAATCTTCTTATCATTTCTGTTTTTTTATGACCCTAAACACAGAAGAAATGACCTTTATATATATTATTCTTGGGCACCCTATACAACATCAAGGGTAATAAATGCGACGTTCGGGCAGCCCGCCCTTATTTATTTATAAACATGGATGTGTGTTATAAAGATAAATATTAGTAGGTATTTTGACCCAAAAGTTCATTTACATAACCTTTGAATGGTCAGATTAAAATTGGTTAGGTTAGGTGTAATTTACATTGCTCATTATAGGAGTTGACGGCTACTACATTAACAGTTCCTGAGGTGATGTAATAATAATAATAATAATAATAATAATAATAATAATAATAGTGTTTGGCCTTATTACCTATTATTTTCTTGAAAGAATTCTCTCTTTTTCGTTTATTTATTTTATCTGTTCCGGGAACCATCAGATTGTTATTATTTCTAATTTGTTATTTTATCTTTATTTTTGATTTCATTTTATTTTCCGCTATTTTTTCGGCGTTAGTCGGGTATTATAAGAGGATTGTTTGTTTAAATTTGATTGTGACTTCATTCTTTGTTATTTTTCTGTCTTTGATTACTTTTTACATATTATTTTTATTTAATTATTACTATTGTAAATTTTGTCATATTTTAAGAATATTTTGTTAACTAACTGGCTTTTTTCCTAAGTGATTTCATTTATTTCTGTAATTTGTTCTTCAAAGTTATTTTGTTTTGCACTTTAATTTAGTATCGGTTGATTTAAATTAGTTTTTGTAACTTGACTATATGATATTTTACTTTCTATCATTCTTGTATTTCTGGTTTCCATTTTTTATTTTTCACTTCTTCTATCCTGTCAATAGACTTTATATAAGCTGGACACTGTTTGTGATTCGCTGTATGGTTCCCGACACAATTATAGCATTTTGTTTGACTGTTCGTATTAGGTTACATTCTCTAGTTTTCTGGTCTTTTCCACATTTCACACATTTGGGTCTCATCCACAATTTCCTGGGTGTGTCCAAACCTCTGGCAATTGTAACACTGAGTTGGCCTGTTTTTTCTATGAAACGCTTCTCATTTTATTTTTAGATTCTCAATTTCCTTGATTTTGTATATTATTTTAATATCCATCCATCATTTTTAATCGTTACTAAATAACTATAACTACTTATACTCTGTTCTTTTACTTTTAGTGGGGTTACATTTTCGATTTTAATTTTGTGTTGTTCTTCAATATAATTTTTAATATTTTCAGTGTCTAAATTTGGTATAGCTTTCAGCACTATCCTTTTAACTCTGTCCGTCTTATCCGAATATGTGTAATATTGTTCTCCTAAGTTACTTATGTATTTCATAATTTTTCCCTCTGTTCTTTGTTTTCAGTAAAAATTTTTTTTTTATTTCGAGTACATTGGATAGTAAAGTTATTATTTAAAATGTTTCTTACCCCACTAATGAATTCCTTGTGGTCAGTGGTTCAGTGTACATTCCATAATTACTGGTGGTGTCGTTGTCTTTTTAACTGTTATCGTCTCCATTCCTACTAACTGATCCGCCTGTCCTTTATGTTGTACTAATGTCTCATATTGATTTTTGGTTTGGATCTTCTCACCCTCTTACTGGGGCTGGAATCAAATGATGCAAAAAAACATTCAAACGATTCAACATAAATACACCAAATTTGATGTACGACATCATTAGTGGTGATAAAAGATGGATATATTCTGTTAAACCGGAAATAAAATAATAATCCACATTTTGGGAATTTCAAAATGAAACAAAGCCAACAAAAGTTGCTCCAAATCGGAGCGTTTCTTAGTAAATGATTGCTTCTTTTTTGTCGAAAATTAAACAGTTCCTATAGAAAATAACAAAACTAAGCAGCTATTTTTTTCTTAAAATGAGAAACATCAATAGAACTCGTCGCATCAACCTGCACCAGGACAATGCAAGTTCACATACAGCACAACGAACAATTGATGGTTTAACCATATAAAAGTTTGAAATAATGACCCATCCAATATAATTATAAAAATATTATTGATATAATTTAATCCCAGAAGCTCTTTAACATTTTTGCGGTATGGGATGTCTGTTATTATTGGACATTTGACTCTTAGGCGATTTGTAGATGATTAATGGTTCCATTGGTCATCCTAACTGTGTAAAACCTAATCCAATCATTATATATAACGCATGGACACAATATATTACTTTTTTATGTGTATAATTTAAAACAACCTTCATGCGGTATAAAAACTAAATTCAATAAAAGGAACACAACTGCAATATCACATTTCTAGCTCTCTGTGTGTAAATGAAATTTGATAGGAGAATCGATGTGTTGGAAAAACGTGAAACACTGAAAACGTGTTATTGGTCATCACACCAATATCGAATTTTCGATAGAGATTTTTGACAAACAAGATATATAATTTGAAATGGATATGTTGAATTTATTTTATTAATGATGTTGTGTAGTTTATTATCAAATACAATCATTTCAAATATTATTTTTGGTTTTTATTAAATGAATTACGATATAGTAAAAATCTTTCAATACTGTTTTTTAGTTATCAAATCTTTGACAGCTCCATAACTTGTATATTGGTATATCTACGGCTATTTTTGACGAACTAATTTTGTCTAAAATCGATGTGTGTATACATAATTAATAGCTGTTTCTGAAAAAGAAAAATTAGGAAAAGTTGGTATAAATAAGTGAGTGAAAAATTTAATAGAAAATTCTTCATTAAAAAATACGAACGATTTTTTCTATAAAAAATTATCAACTGAAACTCTAAAGAAATATCAACCCTGAAGAGATGGAATTAAAATTAAGTTTTCAGTTTTCTCAAATCCGTTTTATTCCAGTAACTTAAAATTACATTCACTTATTAATAAATAATTATGGGGTTTTTGGAGTACTATTATTCAATAAATTTTATTTTATTTTTAGTCAGAACTTATAAGGTTCAATTTTATAAATTAAACATATTATTAGGAATTCGTGTTACATTTTCTAAGTATCGAACAAAAAAATAAAATACAATAGCAATGTTTTTATATTTATTAAGTGAAGTAAGAAAATTGAAAATGCTAGAAATAGAAATGTAAAGAAAATAACATAAGTTAATAATAAATGGTAATACTTAAGTAAATCCTATAATTACCTTTTTATTAATGTATGTAATCACCGAAATTTCAAATGTCTATTATACTCGGATTTGAGAAAATTTAATAATATAAAAACTCAATGTTAATTAAATCCCTCATTTCGGGGGTGATATATCTTTAGGAGTTGGGCTGAGAAATTTTTTTTTAGAAAAAAACCACTCATAATTTTCAATGAGTAATCTCCTAATTTTTTTCGCAAGAATTAAACAAAACCCTTTATATTTATGTTTTTATTATCATTAATTAAATACCTAAATATATGCTGTTCCTAATTAAATAAGCCTTTAGGTTAGCGGGACCATTTGCCTAATTGGAAATATGTAAATAGGTTTGACCAATTAGGTTTAAGCACCTCGAGGCCTTAGACATATCTGGATAAACGATTAGATGGGCATATATGGGATGGATGTGTGTTTTGATAACAATTATTGCTTATCTACTGGATACTGTTGTTAGGATAATTGAGATGCCGTCAGATTAACGTTAGTGAGCTGTCAGTTCAGAGATGGGAAAGTCATAGTTCTCGAGGTAGTAATTTGTGGAATTATCGCCGATAATATCTAGAGTATTATGACGTTATTGTTGAGATTATTTTGAAGTATATCCTCTAATTAATTAAAAAGCTTTCATCTAAAATACAATTATCACAAAAAGTTTAAAAGGTTCTTGTAATTCTCTTGAAAATACGAAATTATTTCAATTTACTTAGTCGTACAAATGTAATCATCATGTACACACAAAATCATGTACATTCAAAATTTAAAATAAAAAAATACTTTTAACTGAAAATTTTAAATAAATTATTTTACTTTCGCTACAGTACGAGAAGTTTACTCGGAGATTCCAGATTGGGATTTGTTCAATCTTTGATTAAAAAAGGTACATATTCGATAAAAACAAATAAATCTTGCCTATCAAAGGAACTCTAATTTTCGACCTGGAACAAGATTTATATCCCACTCAATCTCCAAAAAGAAAATACCAAACAAATACAAACTAAGATATGTTGAATAGAAAAAAACTTTCGGTAAATATTGTCCCTCTTCTAGTTTTTCATAGACCTGTTTTAAGTAAAGAAAATAGTGATTTGTGTTTATTACTATTTTCAGTCTGCTTTTATATAATTCTTTTAGGTGTCTTTTTGGTATTCTTAGGGACATAATTTGATAGATCTTCGGCTGTGTATCGTAGTTCGTTTATGAAGATGGGTTTGTTTTCCGGGTTTTCCTCAACTGGAATGATTATTTTTTTTACTAGGATCCTATATTTGGTACGCTGTAAGTTTCCTTTTGTTTTAATGTAATTTTAGACCTAAAGATGGCTTTGTTATGAGCCGAAACTAGTCGTTACAAAATGTGTATAACTTTTACGAAATGAAAACAATTTGTGGTTAAGATTTTGAATTTTTTTGTTGTTTTTAATATCGTATATTGTTAATGGGAATTCCATTCACTTTAATGCCGATGGGGCTATTTGAGATTGACTCAATGAATGCTCTTTGTACAATAAGTTGAAGTACATTGGGGAGAAGATAAATTACTGATGAGCCTGATATCCTTTTAATCTAGTCCCAGATGTCTAAGATATGGTCTGAGAAGACCATGCTTGAAACTTTCGAATACTTTTACATAATATATAAAATCAGATTTATCGATAATGATTTGATAATTTGTAATTATATAAAATAATTTACTAAACTAAAAAAATAACTTAAAAAATATAATCTAAATATGTAATAAAACATCGAAATACTCTTTCTTAGAGCAAATTGTTGTTACGCATTTTTTTCTGTTTGAAGAATCCACGCTTAGTATTACGATGCTTATTTATTATTACTTTCAACAGTTTTCTGAGCCAGTTTTCTTATTATTCATTATTGGATGACCCGCCCAAATACAAAAAAAATGGTTGTAATCCAACGAACAGTGAATGATCTGTTTGACTATCTTCCTATTTGAGCTAAAAAAAGCTATAGATAATTTGAAAACTAAACTGAGCGCTAGATAAAACACCCAGTAAAATTACAACCAAAGCCGTTCATTTTTTTTTAATTAAAACAATCTCTAAATTTTTTATGTATATCAGTGACATTTAGAACCTTTTAAAATATATTTATTGGCTAAGAGCGTTCCTAGTTAAAAAAAAATCAGTCAAATGGAAATGTTTAAAGGACAATATATATATATATATATATATATATATATCACAATGATTCTCTTTTCCATTATATTGCTTGTCAATCAAATGTGATATTTTTATAGCAACATGTTATATATATTCCAAAATAGGTTTTATTTTATTCAACAGTTTCATTCTCGTATATTGCATTATATATACGAGTATATATCTCTTAATACATTTATTGAATACCCATTTCATAATGACTTGACATTTGAAAATAAACATTTTTATCAGTGTTAAAAAATTTTAATATTTTTATGCAGTTAAATGTAAATGAAAAAATAATACACAATTTAATAAAAAATGCATATATGACGTAAAAGAATCATTAAAACATTAAAAACCTTCTAGAATTTTGCGATTATATTCTAATTATTTCAGTCTAAGCAGTTACTCCATTTCACCAACTACTAATACCTTAACCTAAACCTTCCTTATAGATTAATTGAAAAATGTATTTTCCGGTAATAGAAATGGAATAAGCTGAATTTTCTTTTCGAATTTTTCCAAATTTTACGAGTAACTCGCAAATTTACTAATATAATTCATTATTTATTTCATACCTTTTTTATAGTTTTCTTGTCTCAATATTTTGTGTTTGAATTTAAGTTTAACATGCAATAAATAAATTGAGGTTTCAGTAGAATAAAATTTGATAAATAAATGTTATCAACAAAAAAAATCAATACAGTATACTATTATTACATACAAGAAGTTCCACGACTGAAAATATGTAAATCTATTATTTAAAGGTAAATAAAATTCATATTTTTCAAAAAAATGACATCGTTTAGTTAGCGTGTTTGAATGAGATTCCAAGAAATGTTTCACTGTAAAAATTTTTGATAATTAGACAAAATCATGAAAAATGTAAACAGGATTATTCAGATATCTATTATTTAATACTATAAATATAGGTGTTAACTGTATACCTTCTTTTTTACTAAATTCCGTCTTTTTGACGAGTACTAAAATGCATTTTTTTGTAAATTATGTTTGCAAAGGAGTCATGTATTCAAAAAGGTTGAAAAACACTACGACAGAATCGTCGAATTAGTTAATATTGATAAATTCTTCGTCGCTTTCATATAATTTGTTGATATCAATATCCGTTCCATATTGATGTTTATTTATGTTTGTTATTATTTTTATTAATTTCATATCTTTTGAAGACTTGTTCATTATATGCTTAGCTAAATAGGTAAAATATATCTTTATGAAAATGCTTTCAAAAATTCAAAAATCTTAACTTACAAAAATAAATTTTTGCTAAAGTTCCAAATAGAACTTGTTTGTTACAAAAGGTACTGTTCCATTTCTCGCACCGTTCTATTTAATATAATAATATTATATATATATAAATAATAAGACCAGCTTAACTTCCAAATATCACTTTTCTTTGCAATATTCAACATTGAAGTAATTATTTGTGATACGATAAGGCTTGCTCTAAGTGTAAATAACTATTTCAAATATTTTTGCTCACATAATTATTCCTAAACAGCCATTGTTTGTATATGGTGTTTTCTTATTTCGCAATAAATGATCTATATAAATTATATTGATGGATTTTTGTAAAAATAAGTATAGAATATCTGGAAATACGAGGAATAATTTTTTCAAGGTCCGATCGATTGCGGAATTTAAAGCGTACTGAAAATCCCATGAAGCTTTGCGCAGATGTGTTTCACTGTGTGTGTCTCTAGTATGCTCGTGTATCGCGTTACGATACATTTATCAGTGCCGAGCGCGCAGTGAGCTCGTAAACATGCTTACAACAATAGACATAGGCGATGACCTTTTCAGTTTCACTAGTTTTAATTTCGCTACCGATCAGACGTTGAAAAAAATAGCAATCGTATATAATGTCTAAAGAATGATATTGACATGAAAAGTTGATGGCGTTAAATTTTGAACTAGTACCACTTTTAATCCTTCCTTTCGAAATATAATTACCGATTTTTCTGACGTAAGCTTTTTTTTTGTTTTCAGATCGGCGAACTGAAAGGTTATTACTTGTTCGAGCACGAGCACGTCCGCAAGAGGTCCCTGCAGGAGGCCGATCAGCACCACCGCAAGCTCAGCGACGAGTCTCAGGTCAGTTGAATACAGAATGTACTTTCATTCCCTGACGTAGATATCCCTACAATGACCAGACGGTCACGTGGTGAATACTAAAATGCTAAATGGCATTACAGTGCAACATTTTAATGTGCAGTTTGGACAGAGTAAGTCGAGATGGTTAAAAAAGGTATTGAGTCTCGAAACTCTGTTACATTAAATGGTCACGCAGGTAATTATTAAGGACGACCAATTACTAAATATTTTTTGAGTAATTTATGAGTTATCGATATAAACTGATAAAAAAACTAAACTGGTACATATGTTTGAAGGAAAATAAATACATCTAACCATTGCGATTTACAAATTTCACGTTAAAGGATGTCAGATAATCGGAAATATAGAATCGATGATAAAACTATTTCCAAAAGCAAATAAAATTGAAATAATTAATTTTCATGTATTTATTGAAATTTATACAAACACTAATATAAGCAATAAGTACCAATAAAAATTGCTAAAAGATAAAATTATTGTATATTCTATATTTTATTTATGTTTTCAAAAGAATTTTAATAGAATCTCCTGATTTTTTTTTGAATTGCCAGTTATTTTTCTCCTTTCTATCGATCCTTCACGTATCTCTAAACGACAGATAAATTTCACCTTTCGATGAATCGAAAGGCCCAAGTGAACGATCGAGTGGTTCTATTAAAGCCCTTACATCTTTCTGCCCCCATTACCTTTGGTCGCCCGCGATTCGCACCTTGGACTGCACACAAAACGAAATTATCAGGCCAGTTTCGACAGTGTTTCGATAAACGTTAAAGTTACCGATGCGCAAGCCGTATCGATAACCAGTAGAGCGTAAGAAACTACAGAAAAGAAATAAGATTAATGGTTATTGAGATTTGGATCCTTTATTTTTTGGCATTGACAACAAAAAATGTCAGTCTAGAATATGGATATAAGGAACATAATATATAAAATATAGAATTTTAATTCGTATTTTATTTATAAAAATTTTAGCTTTATAAGAAGTAAATTAAAGTGTAAAATAAATTTTTCAATATAATATCTGAATGACACCTTTTTTAACGCCCTGTTATTTTGATGAAACCTAATTTAAATGACTAACTATTGGCAGTGTAATAGATTGATGCCTGGTTCCCTTTAAAAAATTGGCCGCGATTATCTTTAATTAAAAATATTGCAGTTAATGTATTTTAATGAATTACATGTACAACACTACATTAAACTTTATTTGAAAGAATATGATGTGAAAATGCTTTAAAAATATGGTTGCCAGCTCTCAGTTAGCCGCAATCTTTTCGTTGCAAGGTATAAACATGTATATTATCGATACTAAATGGAAGTTAATTTTTTACTGAAAATAACACCACATAGTTGTCTGTAAGAAAATTGCTGCCAATTATGGTTGCCATAATTTAAATTACTATCATTCTAAATAAGCCCGAGCGAGACAAGGAACACTGGGGGTCGGAACAAAAAGGAATAAGTAAAGCGCAAAAGGAGTTGCCAGGCATCAGCCTCACCACCCTACTACTACTACTATTATTTATTCCATTCGTTCCAAAATAATTTTTACTACCTACATTTGCTCATTCTCTTTGTATGTCCTGAGAATCTTAATTTTTGCTTTTTAATTTCTTGAACTATGATTTGATTCTTATGCAAAGTTTTTAACTCTTCATTCGTTTATCTCATCTCTACCTCTTGTTATTCACCTCCTTCATAGATCTTTCGTAAGATTTATCTTTTCCAAGCTGCCAATTTGATTTCTTCTGTTTTATTTAATATCAATGTTTCTCGACACATAACAAATTGTCGGTCTGTATACCCTTTGCAGCTTTGAAATATCATTATATTTACGATGATATTTCTCTAATACATAATGTTTATATTTTTTTTTACGTTAACTATTAATTGTGTAAATTGATTTATTATCGAATTATTTGGTATAAATGTTTCTGTTACTCATGTGCAGCTAAGTACATCAATCACTGGATGTGAGAAAATATCGATGACGATTCAATTTAGAGTATACGTTTTTTTGAAAACGCGACGAGAGTAAATAACTAACAATAATATAACTGTCTACAAGTGAAATCCTAGAGATTCGGCTGAATGAGAGCTGACTTTTTTTATATTATTCGCATTATTTTCTTCGAAATTACGTTTAATTCACTTAAAAACATACAGTGAAGCCCATGTGTATGGAAGACATTAATTTTTAACATTATGAACTTTTGGGGAAAAACCTCAGGCAGGTCAAATTTTATTCTTAAGTTCTTAAGTGAATTATGATAACCCCCTTGAACATTTTTATAGCGTGATACCTCTTTTGAAAGAATTCTATTATGTGTTCAGGTTTTTAACCAACTTTTATAATAAAAAATTAAATTTGAAATAAGTAGATGATAATACCCTATATTTTTGCTATTAAATTATCACAAAAAAAACAAGTCTTGGTATAAATAAATGTTAATTTAATCATCACTGTACTGTCATAGTAATTAAGTGTATGTTGTATGCAAACAAGCGATTTCCATTTCAAATACGGGCGTGTATAAACAAGGCATTTTAATCGAATATTAATAGATTAAACATATAGGGAAATGTAGGGCGAATAGAATTTTTTGTAGCTGTATGGAATTTTAACTCATATTTTTAACGTATGTTCAAACTGTTTGTTTTGTTGTGGTTGGCTACTTTATTGTTCAAAATATGGTTTTATCCAGACCTAATATAATAGTTTCCATTAAATTATGTAAAAAATACATACCATCATACAATTTTAAATTAAATCATAAAAAATCAATCAAAAAATAGATTAATGGAAATATATGCATGTACTCTATGAAATTTAATAATAGTGTGAATTAATGCAAATTTGTTATGTAAGCGTTCATGTACTTCAACAGTATTAAGAATCAAGGCAATATACAACAAACTATTAATTTTTTTGTTGCCATTCCACAACGAGTAATTTTTCGAAAGTTTTCCTGGTAAAATGTTAAAGAAACCGTTTTTTTCTGTACATATATTATAACTTCTTAGGTTTTATAATTTAGGATTTAGTCAGCTAAGTCTCTCGTTTGCGGATGTCTCTTTTTTTTCCTAATATGTCCCTTTAATTAGTTTTCTCTTTTCTATAAGCCAATAGTTACCTACCTTGTAATGGTTTCTTATTATAAAAAAACGAAAAAAAGCGTTTTAAACCTTTTCAAGCTATACCTTTGGTCATATCAATCTTTTATTAAGGCATATTTGATCCATTCCTCATATATTGGTCCAAATAAACTGCGTTTACTCTGTGTCCTAACAGTTATGACTTACCCCGTATATTGAGTTAAATTTGTTGTTTTCTAGGTTTGGTGAAATTTTCTTAATCAGTAGACTTGTTTGCAGATATTCAGGAAAATTTTCGGTTTTAACTATTGTTTTATTAAGAGACAGTATATAACTCTAGAATAATCCTAATAAAATTTTTAAATTTAAACCCCATCAGTCCCCATTAATAGACTATGTACATATTTCTGTAAAATAATGGTCAAGCTATGTATTATGCATCGCTGGGTCTACAAGTGCATTTCTCTCTCTGGTCTCTGCCCCTTTTTTACCCCTGTGGGATTATCATTTATGATACTGTTGGTAATTTATCGACATTTATGCGTCATTTTACCGATTTGGTAAATTGAAATAAACGGTTATTGTTTCATATTCAAAGTGCAATAGGGAAATATATTTTATCATAAAGATTTTTTGGAAACGTATATATCTATACCATTAAATTCTATGATATACCGAGTCGTTCAGAAGGTAGAGCTACGTTTCGTGTGTTTAGAATGGTTGCTTTATTGTATATTATAGATTTCGTTTTACTGAATACAAATACTAAGTTAACACCATGTAATTTTATTTACTTTATTAATTTTTTTCGAACATAATAATTTTGTTACACGTTGGCCGCCAATAAGTCCCAACACTATGGAAATATATTTTGTTCATGACTTTACTAGGAAATTATATTCTTGATAGAGAATGGTACATGGTCTAAACTTCCATAATACAACCATTGGATGTCCAAGGCTAATATTTCTATACGGGAGATATTCAAAAATATACTTGTCAAAGCTATCTTTTTTGGAAAAAGAGAAGTGATAGGTAATTTAGTTAATTTAAACTAAAGTAATTATTTAGTATTTATCATGATCTTTATTACTACAGAAAAAGTTTGAAAGGTTAAGTAAATATTATTTTAAAGACAGACAGCTGTTAGTGCATATCTTAATGTATTTTTTAATTTTACCTAAAACTATTTTTTTTAAATTCAATTAATAACTTTTGACAACTGATGATTATATTTTGAGTTTTAGACGACGCAACTTCTACCAAAATTATTTTTTTATAAATACGAGTACGCAGTGATTTATTTATCATCTTCTAACATCAGAAATTATAAAAAATTGATTAAATTTGTCTGTCAGCATGTTTGAGTAGAGATATATCATCAGATATGTGATTAATGGTTCTCTGTGGGCTTTATTTTTTTTTCATAAAACTATATATCATTATATACAAATTATTTTTATTTTGTTCGTTTTTTATTATCATTTAACTTGTTCTTTTCTGATTTTCATGTTTTTTGGACAATGCCAGTACCATAAAAAGTTATTCAATTGCGTATTGTAATGCCCCATAAGCATTGAATGGAATGTGATATATCATATTTTATATATTATTTCTGCTTCACTGAATCAATCTGTTTCGTTTTTCATACATAATTCATTCATTGTAAAACATTAAATCTTTTATCTGTCAATACAAAATATTCACGATATATTGTGTTTTTACATATACTTTCATTTTATTTGTAAAATGAAGTTTTATATTGAAAAAAATAGTGACCTTTATTAAAAAAACTGTATATGAATTTTATATACTTTCTGTATATTTTGATAAATTTCATAAACTGGATGTTTTGCCTTTTGTAAGTGTTGAAACAAAAATTTATTAAGCATGAACGTTTTCTTCAACAATAATCAATAATAAAGTATACACCGAAGGATACGTTTTTTTCATTGGTTCACTAGTGGCTAAACTGGAGGCTAAAAAAGGCATTTGTATAAGTCAAAAAAATATATTATTGACAACTTTCTTGCTTTCATTAGGCCCTCAATCCCTTTATAATCAATATTACTTGTATATCTCCATTTTTTACTTAAGTGATGCTGATAAAATATAAAGTTCAATTGCAATTAAATTAGACTTACCTAATTTAACGAAAATTGATATAAAGGGTACTTGTGAAACTATAGTAAAGTCCATTACAATATACATCCTTCAAATATTAACTTTTTATGTCAAAAATTTTAGAAATAAAGAAGGTATATATTAACGGGTTATCACCCGGTATATTGATTTATTAACCTCGCAGAAACTAGAATAATAATATTTGTAATTTTATTTATTTATCATAATATATAACTGTAATAAAATAATTACAATTTGGACAAACAATAATATGAAAATGATACGCCGTATGTTAGTGATACTAAACAATATTAGAAACTAACGTAATCTTTTCTATATTATATGTATGCTTTTACTTTTTATGAGTAAAACAAGGTGTTACAATCATAAGATTATATTCCTTGGAATTTGAGATTGAAACTGATATAATAATTACATAAAAATTTTTCAGTAACCTTTAAAAAAATTTACGCTACCGTATTAAATTTATGTACTAAGTGAATTCCAAATTGCGATATAAGCACCCAACTTGGATCAAAATTCTGAATTCAACACGTTTAATTTCCCTATCTTACATATATCTGACTAATTACAAAGTGCACAATGTATTTGCCTGCTTTGAAATTGAGGGCATATAACGCTAAGGATTGAGAATATCTAGTTTACAGGGTAGGTAGTCCTGTACAAAATTTTGTATTAAATTTAATATACAAAGAAAACTAATTTACTGATCCTTAGAAATAATGTGTTCAAAATTATCATTGAGTGTCGGACAGTCATTGAGCTTCTAGGAATGAATTTATGGAATAGGTGACGCACATGAAAGTAATTCTGCAGTAAAATGAGCAATCTTACTGTTACACAGTCAGTTTCATTCAAGAAGAACTTCAAAGAAAATCGTTCAAAGAATCCTCGGAAACTAGAGTTGAGGGACTGCTATCTATGGGAAGAAACCTTTAAACATAATCATTTTGATTCTAGTAGGATACTTTCCAAGTAATCTAGACGGTTCAATAATTGGAACAGATTTATCAAACTGCGGATGATCTTCTGGCTAAAAGAAATAAGATTATTAGGAGACAATGGACAGAAATCAGCAATCAGCAATCAGAAAAAACCTATACAAACTGTACACATGGCAGCAAACTACTCAACTGAGAGCAATAAACTAAAACATTTTAGAAGAGTGCCCCACTATCACATAAAATATCATTATTCTTCATAGTAGTTAATATAGCTGTTTAACTTTAATCATCCTGTATGTGGTATATGACGCAGCAATTTCGGAGTTCTCGCTAAATCTGCAACTTAAATCAAACACATACATTAAATTCAAGTAAATTAGTTAAGACGGATTGTAATTTCAATAGGAGATTTCCACGTTAAATGAGTCCATACATCAGTTCCCTGGAAGGTAACTATTAATGGCAAACAAAGGCTAATTAGGCTTTCAGATGTATATATCTGTTCCATACCGAACAAGACATCGTAAAATATTTAAAAATAACAAATAACTTATTTTTGTAAATTTTAAACTTAATGAATGAAACAACTTTTTTTAGGAACAGAAAGAATTATTTTTTATTACATCATTAAACGTAATTTATAATAATAATAATTTTAATAATTATAAGAATAATAATAAAATGTGACTCAAGATAAATATTATTAATTAATGAAATAGTACTTTCAGGCAGTGGATCTGAAAAAACACATTAATTAGTATTTAGTCTTCTTTTTTATTTTTCCTCTAAATTTTTGTCACGAAATTAAAATGAGCGGTAGCCTTTAGTTAAAAAGGAGTGGATGCATGATTTTATAAAAAATGATATGATGAATATGATATCTGATTTCAATCATCATATTAAAATATGTCGGTCTTCTACATAAAATGAAATTGCCATTCGGGCATAAAATCAAATTGATCGGCAAACGACGAAATTGGCTGCCACGAATTGCTAGTTTTCATCTCAACTCTTTTAAATGATTTTTTTTATGGAAATTCGGAAACTGCTTCTTGTTACTTAATGAAGAATAAATTCGGGATGCCACTGCAGAAATAACCAAATACCAGTAATTTGATCAACTGCTACTTATTCGCTCACTTTATGACACGGTATCAATATATCTGAATATTTTAATTAATACCCTTACCATGACATTAGGATAGGCTATTTTAACAAGAAAAGCCTCTTCTAGACATAAAATCCACTTAAAACGTAACATTGAAAACCGCTTCTAAATATCTTATTTAGTTTCTAAATTATCAGCTTACAAAATCGTTCAAAACATAATGAGACGACGCCCTGCAGATAAATAACGGACTTTTTGCTGAATTTCGCCGAAAAAGGAGTTTGACCTAAAAATAAAATTTAACGTTTCCTCAGCTTGAATAAATTGCACTTCGAAACGAAAATTTAAGGCCACATTTAATAACCCTGGAGCTTTTTAATTACCAAACAGGCAGTAAAGGCATTTAATAAAAATCATCGTAAAAATGTTATGACTTTCAAACAATAAGAAATAGAATTGAGTTCATATTACTGAAATTACATCAAAAAATATTATAATGTATGCGTAATTAAATATTACTATTTTAGAAGTTTATGGGTAATAATACTAATTCCAAATGTGTGAAAAATTTCATGAGCTAGTATTTAGTCAGGTAAAAATAGGCAAAACGAATTCTATTTATTGTTTCATTACCAGTTACTAAGACTTTTACAAATAAATACTAACAGGCCACAAAAATCAAAATAGATGAAAAATTCTAGTGGCGTTATATTTTTAACTGAATTTCGTATTACAAATTATAAAGAACAAAAGCTATAGCAATCAGATTTTACTACCACCAATTTACCAATATCCCATGTATATTTTTATAAAAATATGATAAACTTTTTTAAAAAAGAATTCAAAAAATAGTTCTATGATTTCTGTTACAACTCCATGTAAAATTTTTACTATTCATTTTATTTAGCATAATACCACTTATTTTGATCCCTAAATAATGTATATAAATTTATGGTACATATTTTCAGTAACCCTGTAAATACTTATATAGATTATATGAATTATTTATATTGAATCATTTTCTGTCAAGTGTTATAGATGAAATTGTTTGATCTTGGGATTCTGACTGTATAGCTTTATAGGAACTAAAATAAAAATGCATGAACTTTATCATTTTGGTTTTATTCTCAAGAAGATATCAAAGCATTACTAGTAATGGAGGAATTTGAAAGTCCATTCATCCTCATAGTTTGTTTTCAAACCATTTTGTGTGAGGATCTCAATGACCTTCTAGCGCTTATTACGTCGGCTCACTTATTGTACTTGTCAACTATGAATAAGTTTTCTTTTGTTTTTACGGATTAGATATCAAACCCTATATACATTTATATAAATGACTCCTTATATATACATAGTTGCACACTCTTGAAAGTTATAACACACTGATAAATATTTGACTTTGTACAAATCGTTAATCGAATCAATGGGAGAATTATTATTATATTATTCTATTAATAATCCAGTTTCTAAAGGCAATCAATTTTTTTGTAAAAGACTAAATAATTATATACAAACTAAGAATGGACACAACTGGAACCCACCGATCCAGCATACTATTAAATAGTGCCATAGAACTAATACAATGTTATTTGAAAACATCTTATTACCAGAATGAAGAAAAATACTACCCAAAAAAGAATGGATTTCCACCAATCATTGCAAACTTGAAACAGAAAAGCATAAAAAACCAAATAATAAACGTTGATCTAGGCATGTGGGGAAAACGTTCATAATATGACTCAGAGAAATCTAGGCACAAGCTTTTCTACATCAAATAAACCTTGTCACCCTATTAAGAGAACAACAAACTTATTTACCTTTTCTTGATGTAGTAGTGAAAAAAAAACTCTGGGTAATAACTTCAAAGCCAGTATCTTCATCTCCATAAAAAATTTCGTAGAAAAAATAACTCGAGATTAAAATAAGTTTAAAAACGAAACACTAAAAGACATCTTAAATCGGTTGAATACCGCAAAAATTAAACCTAACTTTAACCGTAAAACAGCACAAAAAAGGTAGTTCACGAAAACTAAATACCGTATAAATTTGAAAAGACATGCATAAGGGTCACAAAACGACTTGCAGATGTACGTAAAGGTGAAAGAAAATTGTAATAACGTAGAACAAATTAGAGAATAACAGCACATGTACGAAAACGGGTTTAAAATAATATTCTAAGTTGCGGTGAATATCTATCAAAATTTCATGTTTTTACTCGAATACTTCTTCTAATAGTGACATCTGTATAGTGGGGCTAGCCAAAAGTTCCAAGAATTATTTAAAAACTACCGAAAAACCTACTTTTAATGAAAAACTTAAGTGTGTGCCTCCTGTGATTTTTCTTAAATTTCCACGATGTTGTCAAATTAAGTCACGCAGTGCTAGGGTGAGTAGAGTAGATGGGGTACAACAAGCATTTTCTTTTGACCACACTAGCAATGGAGTCTGGATTGGTGGAAGATAAAGGGTTACTAGGACGTTTAATGTCTTCGACCGTTTTGCGTCCCTTCTTAAAACGTTTAAACCATTCAAAAGTTCCTAAATTACTTAAACCAGCATCACCAAAAGCTTGAATTAACATTTGATAGTCCTGTTTAAAATAAAATGTATTCATTACTCTTTGGACGGAACCATCATAAATATTACAGGGCGTTTAGATCGTTGCTGTAACTACTCGGTTCTATGTGTTTGCCTAACTTAGTTGTTTAGCACACTGACTCCCCAAATACAACGTCGCACTATAATTTGTTCGCCAGTACCTTTTAGTTTCCTGGAATTTTTGGGTAAAACTTTGTACATACAGAACCATGAAAAAGGTGATTTGTTATCGATTTCTGGAATATTAATCAATGGCCTTGAAAAAACTAACCTTTAAAACTATAGAAAAATATATTTATTGGTTACTTTGACTAAAATTTTCCTTTTCTATTGTTAACACTAATTGAAAATACGCGTACCGTTAAATCCATAATCAGGATATTGACAAAACGAATCTTGTAGAGCGATATAAATGTGTTTAAATAACAATTTCATTAAACCGCATAGTGAAAATTAAATTCTTCCTGGAAAAAATGGAAAATGTGCAATGCGGCAGGTTTTTGAGCGATGTCCTAATTACTGCTATATAGAATGCAATTTAAAGTTTTTTATAGACCTGTTTTGATTCGAGTGGCTTCATTTTTTAATAAATCTGAAATAGCCATATTTAAATAACAATTTTTAAAAATGTCAGCTTTTTTACAACTTCGTTTTCATAAAATTTTTGATGATGTATTAACAACCAACCAAATTAAAAAAAAATAAAAATTTTAGAATCTGTTTGTGTAAAATATTGGGCAAGCTAAATTAAATATTTTTCGTCTATATCAATGTTCGAAATGTATAATTTATTATCGGTTTATTCAAAATAAATGGCAATAAATGTTAGTTGAAACTATCCAGGAGGTGCATAACGAGGGTGTTATTTTCTAAACAATGTATAAGTAAATTAAGTTTTGGAATCATCGTTAGGACTTATGTTTCGTGATTTTATCGCTCCGAATCAAATGGTTATTTGATCCTTTTTAACAGCTGATTCATAAGCTATCTATACTAATTTCAGTGTCAATATCTAAAGTCAAAATTAATAATTCGTTGCAACAGGCTTTGTTTTAGAAGCAGTAAACTATTATTGTCAATAACATTTTCAGATGTTGCGTTCTCATAAACATCAGGATCAAGTATAAATAAGTTCAATTTTAACATAACTTTATTGATTTTATCCGAAAAAACAAATAAAACAAAATCTCTTTCAACTATACAACACTTTATATAGGGTGCGGCATTAGTGCGAGGAAATCCAATTATTCATTTGTCGTAAGATGCGAATACATTTTAGTTAGATAAAAGCTGAGGTATAGGTAGGACCATATTTTGAAAATATTGACAGGATGGATCAAACTGAACTTTTTTTTAATGGAACGCCGTATATATTTTTACATTTTTGGATTCTCCTCGATTTTCTCCTTTTTGCAATATAGAGTTTTACAATGTTATACCAGTCAGTTAGTTTAAAAGATATAAGCAGTTTTTATTAATTTCTTAGCAACATTAACGTCCTGTAGCATTTTACGAATTTGACACCAAAAAATCTATTTACGTTCAAACTATTTCTAATACAGTCTAGAATTGTTAAAAATTAATAACATAGCGGAATATTTAATTTTTGTATACCGGAATGCCGCACTCTGTATATATTCAAAAAGAGATTAAACTTTATTAAGATTGCAAGATACGAAAATAAATATTTAATATTGATCTTTCAATTTTTTCTAATCTCAAGGGACGTTTTATACCTTAAATGGAATTTCTCTACATCCGCGATATAACGCTGCAAGAGTGTCCCTGTTTTCTGACATTTGACGTGTGAGCAGGCTTATTCCCGAAACATTACGCGCCTAGCGTAATCGTCTGGTACATATAGAAAATTACTAAGGGTGTTGGAACAGCACATCGTAAGTTTCTAGGCCAGAAGGGCTGTAGTTGTAAAATGGAGTCGAATTTTGCGAAACACGTTTATGATTATAAGGGCTTACAAGCTCCTGAACTAAGATTATATGGTACAGCGAAAATTGTTATGAAATGTTTTGTGTTACTTTTATTTCAGCATATTATAGAACGTTTAAAAACTGTTCTAGTTACAACGTTTATTGCATATAAATATGCCTTTTAAAATGTTATTATGAATACACACATTTAATTACTTAAAAGTAGTTTCGGTCCGATGGCGATTATGAGATATGTATAAGACCGCATTTGCTGTTTAAAAAATATAAGAGGCAAAGAGGGTCTATTATGAACACTGTGAAGTTCACAATAAATGATATTGTTATCCCATCAGCTCATAAGGAAAATTAATGTTAAAAAAATTATAGTAATGCAAATATATTGTAATCAAATTATAATATAATGGCCTAAGAAACTTAAAGCGCTGGATCGATTTAATTCTCGTATGCACACTTTAAAATATAAATTTTTATTTCTTTTGTCTTTTTCATCCACTAGGTAAGCACCAAAATTTTACTTTAATTATTATATTATTTTAAAATATTCTAATTGGTTATAATGATTTTTCAACTTTAAGAAATTCTAATTTTTAGATTATATCTTTGAGAATCAACTTCACATCAAATTTGACAGTTCCACTTTATATTAATTATTACCTTAATATGTCTCTCACTCGTTTGTGAAATTCCAAAATTTATTATTTTCCAAAACAGGTTTAAATGAGGCTGTTTCCTGGAGCACCATGTCACTGCATTTCTTTCATGATTTTTTCTTATTATGTGTTTTACATCAGAAAAATCTGCGATTTGTTTCATCTATTTTTTATCATTTTTAAAAATATTTGAAATATTTGTAAATGTTACCATCAAACTATGTCGGTATATATATATATATGGAAAGTTATTATTACGGCATTACCTATTTTTTTTATTTATTTTTTTATTTTTTCTTGCACCGTTTCCAATTTTCCTTTTTCTATACTCTTCAATCATGTCTATTAATTTGTTTTTCACAAAATTGAGCCTTTGTGAATATGTCCTTTCTCATTCATTTAGGTTCATGCTAGTTTCTATATCATCTTTTATTTTTTATTCAATTCTTTGAATTTCTGTCTTGTTATTATCAGTCTTCTCTTCTACTCTCACAATTTTATCCTTCATGAATTTAATCCTCTGGCGTATACTTTCCATTTGAATTTCTATACTTTCACCCATTTCTTGTTGTAATATGTAGTAATATTAGTGTGTTTTTCTCTATTCAATTTATTGTTTTATTCTGTTCTCTTTTGTTCTCTGTTATGTATTTTCTAATATTTTTTTATAATATTTTTCTTGAAATTATTTTATGTATTTCGTAGGTATTCTTTTTTCTAATAATTCAATCTTACTTCCTAATTCGCTTTTCATGCGTGCTAATTTATTTCTCAATTCATTTGTTACGTTTTTTAAATTATTTTTGAATTCAGTTATCCTATTATTTATCATGTCACATAATTTTATCAAAAATCTTGAGTAAAATCATATCTGTCTTTACTTTGTACATATTGATTTCTTGTCAATTCCTCATTTTTTCCCATTGGGCTCTTCGGGCTCTTCTTTTGTTTCTTTGTTCCTTCCAAATCTATTTATTTTATGTACTTACAAACTATTTTTGAAAGTTCTATCTTCTTTACACCTGATATTTCCACTAATAATTTTATTGATACGCCCCATGTTGGGTGTTAAATTTGTAATGTAATTATTTTAAATATTTTAACTGGTTATAATGAAATATTTTTTTCAACTTTTTATTTTTGACAATCTACGTCGTATCAAATTTGAGAGTTCACCTAACAAAAAAAGCAACTAGTTGATATAATATATATGATTACAATATACAATTATACTAAAATTACAATAATTCAAACAAATTTATAATTTTGCATTTTTTTCCTAGCATGTGTATATGTTTTTATTTATTCAAATGAAAAAATGAAAAAAGTAAAACAAATTTCAAAAAAATGGTTGTCTCTATAGAAATTAATTCAAGTCGAGCACGTTTCTGCATTAAAACTTGAAATTAATTTACCTAAGAAAAATTGTTTTCTAAATCCAAGAAATATATTAATATATCTATGTAAATTCTCTGTTATTTTTTAATTGTTTTAGTGATAAAACATTGAAACAAAACAATACTAAACGCAGTCCTAGTTGTTTCGCAAATAAACTGTTTCTTACTCTACTGCTAAATCATCATCAATCACATGCTTCTGTCCTGATGCATGGACATTTACTATTGTATAAAAACACGCTAATGTGTTTTTAAACAGGCAAACAAAACATAAATCAACATTTTCTAATTGAGCTCTTTGTCATTTGCGTACTAATAGATGGCAGTATTACTGCAATCTGTAAATTAATTAGTTATGAGTATTTAACTATTTTAGCACTGTATCGATGTAAACATGAATGTTATGTGAATATATCACAAGTTGTTTCTTTAAATTTAAATATGTTCTGTAAACGCTATTTGTTTAAAACATATAAAGATATGACATTGTCAAAATCATCCAAATTTTTGTTGGAAATAAGTTAGTTGCTTTTTTTATCTTTATTCAGAAATTTAAAAGGTTTCATCATAATTGTCAATTTTTATCTAAAACTGTAAAACTACCAAAAATAAATTTTAAAGTCAAAGTGTTTATAATGTTCGTAGAAAATTAGGTATTTTTCTTGAATATTTTGTAATTGTATTTAGATAAACTAAATTAAAATGACTCATAACATTTAGGGGTTGAACCTACTAAGTAAATTTGGTTACCGGAAATTAAAGAGATAAAGGAGAACTAATAACAAAAATATGTAAATACTCATTTACGATCACTTTACAGGTGCACTAAATGTTCTTTTACAATGGTTTACGTAAATAAATATTTTTCTAGCTTTGGGCATAGGAAAGTATAGAACGCAACAACAATAAAGAAACTGGAATAGTTTATTTTAAAATAGTACCGTATTTTAAGTATATTTTTATTCTCGGTTATTTTTCAGACAAAAATATATTATGTTTTCTATTTTTTCCGGTGAAACAGGAAGTAACGAATGATATCATAAATTTATAAATTTATTCACGAAGTTAGGGCTTTGAAATGTTTAACAAAATAATAAAAAAATAGGTTCAATATTATGCTATAATATAAAATATAAGGTGATTGAATAACCGTAGTGAGCGGCCAAATATTCAGATCCATTATTGTGAAATTAATTAAACCGTTAATTGATGCTGAAATATTCTTTTGATCCACTATTCACAGAAACAACGTTGTTGAAAACCAATTAAGTCATGTGCAAATTAACAGTAATTTTTCTGAAAATGAATAAATACTTTTCCCAATGCAAAATTTTAGATTAAAATAAATAAATTACCTGGTAAGAACTTTTTTTTTAAATATTTTTTCCCACTGAATTTTGATGAATATCTTATTTACTGTATTTTGTTTCTGTATTAATTTATGTTAATTTTTTTCCATAGGTATATGGCTGGAAATAATAAAGGATTTTATAGTAAATATATTTAAAGATTCCAAATATTAAATACTCTCTACATTTAGAAAATAGTTTTAAATCTGTTTTCAATTTATTTCTGTACAGGCAGGAAATTGTAGCTACTAGAAATTACTTGCATCAAGTATTCATATAAAAAATCAGTAATTATCGAAGATCATGGAAACGAAGCTTATACGTGAAACGAAATATCTATAAACGGTACTTAATTCAGAACAAATACAACGGTAAAATAATTTTATAACAGCTTTAGAAATAATTAACATACCTCAGCAGAGCTAGGTTTAGTTATGCTTAGTAATAAATTCCATTGGATGTGTTTCTTGTGGTACACAGCAGAAGTAACGTTCATGCACACTTTGAAATTTGAATGGTTTATATGTTTATGTAGTTGGTAATTTAATTTGCATTTCATAAAAGTTAATACAGTTAGCTTAATATTATGTTCGAGAGAACACACTTCCAGCCAAAATGTTTCATGAAAGCTTATAATATTCCATTATATTACGAGTAAAAGCTTATATAGGTCAGATAGTTAAATACTTTAAAAACATTTATTTTTACTAATTTTTTGATCAAAATAAACATGGAATTAATTATCAATTATAAATTATAAAAATTGCTCGAAAGTAGTTACTAAAATATTAGGAATGTATTCTTTGTTCGGTAAATGTTCAGAACAGGATAAATTTTAAAAAAGCTATTAATGTTTAAAAACCGAATTTCGCTACCAGGAGACATTTAAATTAAAGTTACGTTTTAAAAATATATATAACTCTTTAATTTTTTAAATGGAATACGGACACTCTTGAGTCTAAGATGACTACTTTGGACATTGCAAATAATTGAGAATGGCATATTTCGAATTTTTAAGGACGACTCTGTAAGACTTAGTTAATCGTATAAAGTTATTAACATATGTACATGTTAATACCTTATTTCTGTCTGTCATAAAGCCTGCGTTTAAATTGAAACAGCATTTTATTCAACCAGTAGAAAAAGTTTTCTTTAAAAGTTTGCCGCTATTTTCTATGTGAAACTAGATACTAAGAAACTAAACATGCTAAAAGTGGTTACAAATTCATTTTTGGGAAGCTACTGGTTTATTTTTAACACGACATGAGTTACTATTCCGATTTTTTTTTTATTTTATTTAGTATGAAAAAACTTTAAAAAGTTCCTTCGCGAAATAGTGATTTTTTTTTCAGAAATCAGTGTTTCGAGGTAAAACATGGATTTTTTAATATAAAATCCTTTTGATATTTAATATAGCCCTTTCATATGATTTATTCTTTGAAGTGCTGATTTTCACTGATACTCATTAACAAAAGGAGTTTTTTAAAAAATTTTAACCCTTTTTCAGTAAGCTACAGGATTTTATGCAAGTAATTACTAACACACTTTTCTGTAATATTCTTGATAATAATAAAAAAAGAAAAAATTGTAGTTTATGGGAAGATTTTTAAATTTACTATTAGCTCGTCATGGAGAGAATTTAAACAGAACTAATCATATCATGATTAGTTTCTCAAAACAACGTCTCTTGCAAATTCAAAGATATAATTTCGATATTTTTCCCTTAGAAAAAATTGACAACTTTTGCTCCGCGAAAATTAATTTTTTCAATTATATAAATCGACATTCGTAGACACTTTTCTTTAAACTTTGGGAATTCTATTTTACTTTATATAAAAAAATCAAAAAAAGATAGTGAATATCTTTCGTTTTTACCGAAGATAGTAAATTTATTTCTTTTTGGCTTTATTTGCATTATTAAACCGAATTTAATATCACTTCTAAATTAATTATTCGAATTCTTTTGCTTAATATTATTAGTTATTTAACAAATACATTTGTAAGAAAATACAAATATATAAAAAACGTAGAACATTAAGATTATCTTTTATCCGTTACTTTATTTTTTATGTCAATAAAACTCTATTAACCTTAAACGCTTTCCATCTAAATAAGAAAAACTGGAATGGAACTGGATATCCAGCGGTATCTTCTAAATAATGGACACGATTTCGAAATTACAACTAACTGCCCCATTAATTCTATTCGATTCGGGTCATTTTACAGGATTACAGAACAAAAGGCGCAAAGTAGCGCCGAGTTGGGATGTTTGTATAGAATTCCAAAATATAAATTTCAATTCAATTATAATGCGAAGTTTCTATGATGGATTAAACGTTTTATTTTTTTTTTATTTCGGTTTATTCAATCATCACTGATTTACCATGTTATATAGACCAATTAACTTTGTAATTAAAATATAATCGGAACATTTCCTTTTAATCCTTTTCATTTGTAAATGGCATGCTTTAAGTTACATGCGCAGAAACCAATTTATTTCTTTCTCACTTAGTAACGACCGCGTCATGTCAACGTTATACAATGAAAATTTATGTCGAAAGCCATATTTTTATTTGCTTATGTTTGACATTTGTGGTTGGGTATTTGCAATTTGTTGAGATCTTCCCTTTATAAGTGAAACAATCTCTATCTCCGCATCCTTTATTTGTTGACGTTTCATGTATAAATTTGCTGGATCCATCTATACCAAAGCCTTCTAAACCATACTATACTACTATACTATATACAGAGTGTTCAAACTGTCTTTACAAAAGAACACTAAATTTTAGAGCTCACCTTATCTTAAAATGATTTTTTTATTTCATATAGTAATAATTTTTAAAGTCAGTTTCCTAATAAGTTATTTAGGGTACGGAAGAAGAGGGGAATATCCTATAGGATAATTAATTTATCTTCCGCAACATTAATTTCGGCCCACAGTCGGTTCACGGAAATTTAGTTAAAGAAAAAATACTTTATTATGGCTGCAAGAAGTTTAATAGAGGCGAATCGTGGCTCATGCTCATACCGCTTCACTGTGTTTCCAACGAAGAGTTGAGAGGACTTTAAATGACATAATTTAATTTTACCTTTATGAAAAAAAAACAGTTATAGAAGAAACGAAATTTAGAGTCCCAAGAAGAAGACCTCACATTCTTCCACTCTTAAATCTATTAAATATAATTTTCTTTTATTTATTTAAAAGGTTTAATGCTTATACCACATATTGTGTTTAATAAGTCAATTTATATGCTGTTACAGCGTGCTCAATCATTCATTTTCAATAAAAATGATATTCAATTTACTAATTACTAAAGTCATTGTTAATTTACCAAGTAACGTATATAATCATTTAGGAAACCAGCTCTATAAGCCAACCGATTATCATGCAAATCACTTGCAAAATTATTTTAAACTAATTAATTAAATTAATTAATTATGGAAGAGAAAACGTAATTAAAAGTATCAATACCCAAACTATTTTACTTTAAAATCAATAATTTATTATTTATTGTGATGTTGATATCCATAAATTTCATTGAACTTTATATTCTTTGTATGAAGACAAAATAATATTGTTTATTCAACGTGTTTAATTATTATTATCTCTGAATTTACCCGCATACCTTTTTTGTCATTTTCTAATAAAATTCATATGTTTTCAATCAAAATCAAAAAGTTTTAATCCTGAAATACCTGAAATTGAGTTGTGATTTAGATAGATCTTGTCCACATAAATCTGCTTCAGAGACCATTTATGAAGACTGCGAGTTTTGACATTGACATATTGTTTATCTCCGCAAATAATGCTTATAATTCGTTTTCGGAATATGATGGACTGAACTGAGCTATTAACCCTCAGAAAAATTACACACATTACATGAGAGCTAATTTGTCCTAGAATGAGATGAAACTGTTTTTAGGCATCTTATTACATTAAAGAAGAACGAATTTCCAGATGTGAAGTGCAATTTATCAAAATAAAATCTGGATTAAAAGATTCGTGAGATTAATTAGGTGCATTCAATTTTTTTTTGAGTAAAAGAACGAGGGTGTGCTGTAATAGTAATCAAATATGACTGAGTGTGACGTGCTATCATTTTTATTCGTTTAAAAAAAATCACAAAAGGCAGTTGGGAAATTATTATAAATGAAATTAGTTTTAATTTATTTGATCATTTACAATAAATAAAATATTTCTCAAAGAAAGTAGGGCATTAAATTAATAAATGGGGAAAAGCTTTTAAATTTTAAAGTAAGTCACTAGTATAATCAAGTTTTATATAAATACTTGATATCAAAATATAAGAATAAGATATAAAGTAGCTTCATGTTAACAAGCAAGCCTACAAGAAATTATAATAAACCTTTTAGTAAATTATTGCTTATAGGTTTAAATATTTTTTTAATTTTTGGCATAGAGATAAATGTGGATTACTGATGTTAAACTACACTTGAAGTTGACAATTATTGATAACTTTATGTGTAAAAGTACTTGCTAATGTAATTCATATATTTAAGACAATTTTTATTTGTTAATTATGATTAGAAGGAAAGTTTAATATTAAGAAATATATAATTATGTATTATATATGGTAAGACTAATGATAAGTAATAGTAAAATTATATTTAAATAGAAGAAAAGTACAGAAAAATCTCATAGAATATAAAAGTATTCTATTTTTCTGAGTTAAGCATGGTCAGAGTTGATTTGACATTACTAGTCAGTACTAAAATTCGTTTATGGCATATTTAAAGCAAAAATAATTTAAATTAAATAGATGTAAGCCATTAATTTTAGAATTTAATTTTAAGTATTTATAAATTTAATAACTTTGTATTTGCCTTTCATGAATTCATCCTTTTTATTTTATATCAATTTAATTTATATGTATTTTTTTATTTGACGCTCATTTTAATTTTAATTTTAAATAGTATAATTTTTTCTTCTTTTTATGTTCTCTTCACGTTTTCTTTATTCTTCTCTAATTTTGCCATAGTTTCCTCATACAATTGATAATTTGATGTTATCCCAAGATGTTCCAGTTTGTTTCCAGTCATTATATATAATGCAGTTTTTTCAGTTACACTAATAGAAACGTAAAAGAAGTAATTTTGTTCAACTTATATTTGTTTTTACCATTATAATTTCCTTTTTATTTCTTTTATAATGTATTTTATTTTCCTATCCATTTATTTTTTTATATATAATTCTTCTTTACCTTCAAACTCCACTATAACATTATTATTAATAATTTATTTTAATTTCCTTCTTTTAAAATTCTGTTCACTCTTTGCTATTTCTGATCTCAAGCCTTCTTTTAGTTCTTTTTCTTTAGTTCTTATTAACCGATTTCAATATTTCTTTTTTGTAATGTTATCAAATACTTTTGCAGAAAAGGCTTCAAATAATTATTCCTATTTTTAAGACACACTACAATATTTTTTCATAGTCAATAATCCTGAAATCTTATTAGGAATTTTTTTATCACTGAATTTAGATGGCTCTTAAATAGATGCGGCGCAAGTTTTATTAAAATATGCTTATTAATAAATAAATTATGGGATAGTAAAAATAGAAATGACTTGTTTAAACCGTGTCTCCAAATAAAGTTTTTGATGCACAATATTTAAATACTATGGTGGTGTTTCCAATTTAGATGGGTCTCACTGTATATAAGGGAGATACCAAAAAGAAGAAGATAAATGCAAATCCGTTAATGACAAAACCTAAATATATTAGCAGCTCCCTCAGAACGCCATAGTAAAACTGATCAAATGTCTTAATTTTCGATTCTGTCATAAATTTGTGATTACCAAATTACCAAATACGACAATGTACAATAGTAAAAAAACAATTTCTCTTTAAATAAAAACATATAATTTGTTCTAAATTGTAATAAGAGCATCATTGTTCTTTACGAGGATCAATCAAATGATCAAATAAAGTACAAAATTAAATCGGTAATTTAATACCTTAGTTCTTGAATTAAGCAAAGCATCATGTGAAGTGCTCTCTTGGAAGGTATAAATTACAAGGGTCTTTAATAATTTTACAAATAAAAACAAAAGACAAAGGTCGTATATACTAAAAAGTTTTCGATATCAAGTTTCAAAGTAAATAACTGGAGATGAATCCTTTTGACAACTTAACAAAGAGAAACTCGCAGTTAGGAGATGAGGATGTATATTTTTTTGTCTAATTGAGAGTGAAATGGAGAACATTCACTTTTAAATAAACTTTTTTGAAATTAACGGTTTTATTCAGGATTAAAAATATATCATCTACTTTTTTTATTTTATAATATTTTACCTCTAACAAAACTGAAATATTACTTTTTAAGAATAAAATATAGCGTGAATCAATAGTACAATTAAAATTGCAAACAATTGTTGTAAAACTGGCCAATTTAAACAGATTTAAATAGGTTTTGGAAAGAAAATATGTGAAAAATTTGGGCAATTGTAGAATATTTAATACCATTTGGTGTATATATAGGGATGGAAATAATTTATACCATTAATTTTTACAGCAATATTAAAAAATAAAATCTTTTATGTTATTTTTGTAATAAAATAGTCCTATATCATGGTGTTTTTTAAGCCATTTGTTTAAAATTATTAATTAACTTTTTACTAGAATTTTTGCGCATTATTTCATTAATAAAGGTTATTAATTTGCCTTATATTATATTAAATTTTATTACAATTTTTTAGTAATAAATATCAATTTTTACAATAAAGTCCACAATTTCTTTTCGAACAATTATGATAACAAACCAGAAAGTTTCATAGAGACTTGAGAACACTAGAAGGACATCATTTGCAGTCACCCTCGTTAAAAAATGAAAATAGGGAAGGAATTCGAGTTACCTTTAATTTGAAAGAACGTTCACATATAAAAGTAAAATACAAACTACAAATGAGGTCTCCGTTCTCATCCTTATTCTATGCCTATTTCATTTTATAAAAGATGTACGAAAATAGAGTGACTGGTGTATTCTAACAAGATTATTTTTTCAGGCAATACATATTCACTTATTTTATTCCTATCAAAATTAGAGGAAAATCGCATGTCGTCTGTCTTATCGCTGTCAAAATCTTTCTTCGAAGGGACGAAAATAATTTCAGTAAAGTTACGCTGACAAAAGTTTTGTCTCGGCCTGTCGCTAGGTTAAAATCCAATTAGCTTTCACCAAACAAGAGAAAGGGCTTTATCGTAATTTTTATCACATCATTAGCCTTTGTTTAGGTTTTACAAACCACTGTATAGATGAAGGTTTTTTAATTTTAGGATAACAAAATTGATTTATGATAACAGTGGCCGTTACCTTTTATATATATAATATGTAAGTTTATTAAAATTACTAGTCATTCAGAAAAAATGCTAAATAACTATTGGTTTGTTAAGTCTATAAACATGTTTAAATAATTTTGGAAAATTGTTAACAAAATGCAATGCATACACCTTATTTTGAATTTGAATAGAACTTTGGAATTACCTTTCTTCTTATATGATAAATGAAACAACGTATATTAACTATTGTCTTTAAAAACATTTAAGCTAAGAATAATGAGTATAATTAAATCGGATTAACAAAATCGATGAACTTTTACAATTACATATAATACTAGGGAATGAAAAGTTTTCCATTCACAATTTTTTAAACTAATTATTAATTTTTTTATAAAAAGTTTTTTAAACTAATTCTTAGATTTTTTATAGAAAGTCGATATAATTTTTTGTATTTATTACAAAATTAATATTTTTTTAACATCATGAAATCTATTTTTATTATTACCTATTACTCAGTAAATTTCGCTAATTTTTGAAGGGTGCATCCACCATTTTTTTATATTTGATGTTAAAAATTTCAATTTCGCCAAAATAAAGAGTTGCGTCCACCATTTTTAGAATATTTTTAAACTTCTGGCGGGGAGTACATGGGTTTGACTAGTTATTCAAGAGTTGTCTTATCTCGTTGTTATCATAATTTGTATTTACGAAATATAAAAGTTTTGTGCTGTTTGATTTCCATTAATCAAAGGTTCGTATTGGGCTAACCCCCCTTTTGGCTAACATTTAGAATTATTTGTAATTTATTAATCGAAATTCTGACTCATTACGTAACAATCATTTGTTCAATTATCATTAAAAACAAATTTCTTACAATAGATTTATTTTTTTAGAAAGTTTCTTAGCAATATCTTTTATTTTTATTCTTAAAAATCTAAATATCTGTATACCGGGTGATCCACTTATACTCCGAAGATTGATATCACCGTTATCTTGAGAAATTGGAAAGAATGTTTTAAATAAAACTTATAGATAAAGTCAAGCTTTACATTTTAAAATTATTTCATAAGGTCATAGCATATCAATTTTATGTGTTTTTTTTTTGGAATACCCCGTATATTTCTACATTTTTATAATCCTCTTGCCGAGATAATTTCAACGATGTATCACACTTTATGTATATTTTGTTTAATAAAGGATCTACAGACACCTGAAAATCACATTTTTTAGATTTATGTAGCAGCCAAACCGTTGAAAATCAATAAAAACGGCTTAAATGTCCCTATCCTAATTTTTCAAGTTCTATACTATGGCATTATAAAATATTTGATACAGAGTGATTAGATCAGATGGGATTTCTAATTTTTGTTCACTCTGTATCAAAGCTTACCAAATAATATTAAAATGTCAAGCTTGACTCTATCTATATCTTTTATTTAAAACATTCTTTCCTATTTCTCAAGATAACGAAGATATCAAACTTCGGAGTGTAAGTTGATCACCCTGTATATAACTGCACATATTATAAAATACAGTTAACCGTATATTCTACGTATTTCTTGTGCATACTTGTATAGTCTTGTTATTGAATATATTCCTGTAGGTTTTGACTGAATGACTTGAATTTAATTAATAACCTAGGACTTCTGAACATCTCGCGTGGGTCAGTTTGCGAGAATTTAATTAGATGGATTCTATGTGGACTATTCAGACTACACGTACATCTATGAATTTACTGTATGATATTCAATGTACTTGTGTACGCTGTTAATGTTATCATAAATATTATGAGAAAATGTTCCAAGTAAATAAATTAATTTAATGAAAATAATTAAAAAAACAAGAATTATAGTGTACATTTGATATATTTCCACAAAAAATTATATTACTGTTGATTTTACAAATAATACATTTTTTAAATGTAAATTATCTCTTTGATGACATAAAGTATTTAAATAGAGACAATCTTAAAGCGAAACGTACGTGTTTGAATCGATAACAAAGAAAACCTATATATTCCCAACGAATAGTCATTGTGCAGCTGTCACTAGCACGCAATTGTTTTTGAAGATAAACACTTGCCCATCCTCTGCTCGATTGAGTGAAAATTGCGAAAAAATGTAAATCGTTCTGCTGCAATTCCGATGACATTTAGTAACGATAAGATAAATATTCGTTTTTATTCAAAATTAAGTGAAATTTTTACAGAAAAAATATTAAACTTAATTACCTAACACTTCCAATTTTTATTAGCAACATCGTAAATTTCTGGTAAAAAGACTTTCATATCACATCTAAAGATATTTTCTGTTTAACTTAATTTATCTCTGTCAAAAAAGTTAAAAGCATTTGCTTAGAACTTACAGACGGCACATTCCATTTGCCAATTTGCGTAAAATCTTAAGGATATAAAACAAAACGGCTACATATCACACATAGAGACGCAACACTCCTTATCTAAAATCTAAAATCCGCCACCACCAGTTCTTTTCAACAAGATTTTAACTACATTTTTCAACTGAAGTAACCACTTATTTTTTATCTAAAATAATGTTTTATTATTATTTTATTATTTAAAGCAGATTGTAAAAAAAACATAAAAGTAGAAATAAAATAATATACCAACACTTTTAAATTAGAAATTATATACGGAATGTTCCAAGACGTTTCGATAATGGAATATTTCAAAAACTATTCACATGACAAGTATGAAATTTGGCAGCTATAAACGATCGAAATTGATGCTTATATTTATTATCTATTATCTGTCAAAAGGTCATGGCACATCCTGTATAACGGTTGTTCAATTCAAAATAGTAAAATAGACATCATGTAATCAGAAACGCGAAGAAAATTTTAAGCCAATTTTTTACTGCAAAATCTTGCTTTAATAAATTTAACAAAAATAAATGGCCAATATTATTACTGCATAATGGAATAATGACAAATGTAGTATTGTTGAATTTGTTTTTGAAAGATATAACCAAAAATGTAATATACCAGTTGTCCCATTTAAAAGAATTGGTTGGCATCTCCTGACCGGAAATGAGAGGAAAAACGGAAGTATTTATGTGAAAAAAAGTGAAAAAAAATCACATAAAAACTTCATTTGAGCAACAAGGTGATATTTTTACTAATTGCAACAGGGGATTACAAGCGAATTTGGAACCTCTGAACATTTTAACCAGATAATAAATCAACCCTGAGGCAATCCTGGATTTTATTTCCTATTCCTAAATGCCTGAAAGAAATTAATCCAAACCACTGCCTAAAGCAGTTCATTTTACAAAAGACATTTGAATAACCATCAATTTAACTAGTGGAGAATCCTAGAACAAAAATAATTTCATGTATATTAAAGCAAATAGACTAACTGAGTAAAAAATCCAGTTAAAAATTATTTGTAATTAAGAATGTTCGTTCAACTAGAAACTGTATATTTTTAATAATTACAGTCTGCTAAATATGTCGGTATATATAAGTAAGGACAAGAAATAACTAAAACTGCAAAAAACCAATTTTTATTTTTATATCAACAAAAAGTAAATGAAGATTTAATAGAAAAAATTTATGATAAACTCTTTGCTGAAAGAAATAATTAAAAATCAATTTTCATTTAACATTCGCTTTCAGGGAAATTGGCTTTTATATGAAAACTTTTTAACGTTCTTTGTCGACACAAAAATTTGAATGACTAATAATTGAGACTGGACGATTACGGGGAAATTAACGAATTTAATTAGGAAAAATGACTAATAATTTTTCATTGAAAGTGTAAACTTTTCTTCAGTGAGGAAGTTAGAGTTGCAAAAAGGAAGTTGCCGGCAAAACTTTATTGGATTATTGGAAAAAGCGATAATTACTTATATCAATGAAATTATGAAGTTCCGAAGCGGGTGAATTTAAGTTTAATGAAGATAATCAGAAAAATTAATTTTTTATATTTTAAATATTTTTTTCTTTTTTTTTAGGTAAGAAACTTTGTGATTGTTTAAAAATTCTTCAATTGAGTAGGTAAGCCACAGTCTTTTGTATTATATAAAGTAATGAGTGAGTACGTTTAATACATAAAAAAGACAATATTTGTTGACTTTACTTACTTTACAGTAATGTCCATAATAATGTCAAAATAGATCGCTGACGGACTCCGTTTAAAATGTTTTCTGTTTGTTCTTTGAAAGTCTCAATAAATGTACACAAACTTTATTATTGATCTAGAAAATTTCATTTTCAAAGGTAGCCTCGAACTAACACGACCTTAATTATTCATATTATTCATTTACATTCTTTATTTGATGGCAATATAAATCGCTAAAAGCTCCATGTATTTATTAATGATTATTCGTTAATATATCATGTAGTTTTAATCATACAATTCAGAAAAATATAGGTTATCTATTCTTTTATTACCAACAAGGTTACAATATATCGTAAATTAATTAAGAACCTGTTATAATGATTAGAACAAATAACACCAGAAAGATTAATTGTGTTAAGTTAGTAAGAGAATCAATAACGCAAGATATCGTCATTGCACATGGTTATCAGAGTAAATAATCTATAGAGAAGGTCTGCCTATACATAAAAGAGATGCAAGATGTAACAAAGTTCATAAGGATTAAAGTTTGTGGGCTTCCACGGCCAGAGTGAATCTTAGGATTACTACTTCTATAGGACCGTGTCATTTTTTAGATATTTCATATTTTGTTATAAGCGGTTTGTTTCTTCAGTTGGTGAGGTGTGCACGATAATCCAACGACTCAACGTAGCAAGAGGCCAAACACATCTGGGGTGAGATGTGCACGGTAATTTAACTACTTAGAGACGAAACACATCTAGATTAGAAAGTGGGGTCGAATTTATCGTTACATCGGCCACTCCAACTTCACGCCACTCCTGACATGTCAAGGTACAGTGACAACATAACCATATAAATTCGTTACCACTCACTTTCTAATTTAAATGTGCGTAGGTGAGTTACCGTCCACAACTCACTGTCTGAGATATATACTCTTATTTATGTTGATTTTCAGATTTCCGCGAGTTTTATGTGAACTTTGAAGAATTCAGGTAGTTCATCTACGTTGTCAGTGTTTGGTCCTGCAAAAGATCGTTTCGTTTCTGGCGACTTTTTAGCACAGTTACATTTGCTATCCTTAGGTTTTGTCTTGTGTATATCTTTGATATTCTACATAGTTATAGTTGGTTGTACTTAAGATACCGGGTTATAACATCATTTGTTGACCAACTATTTTTTCAGATGTTAACTGCTTCTTTTTCCTTTGGCTTTTCCTAAGCTGTTGGTAGTCTTTGAGTATCGTCTCGCGGATTTAAATTATTTGGACGTCTACGACTTACAACGGTATCCTTCATTTCAGATATTCCTTGTTTGCTCGTTTGTTGATATTTTCTAAATCTTTTATACGAGTATGTACCGTTGACCTGCTGGGCCAGTGATAAGGTCTTTTGATTTTTTGCGGCGTTTTTCTGTTCGTCTTTTATTAAAATCATTCGTCTTTTTGTTTATTCTATGTACATGCATTTCAAGAAAACAATATGTGGATAAATTCGAAATCGCAAACACAACCACTCACTTGCAACCATACAGAATATCCACAAATCTAAAGAAGGAATACCATTCTTTATATTCGTTAAACAATATTATATGTTAAGTTTCCTTTTTAAATTTTTACGTTTTACATTTTACAGTTAATAGCAGTGGTTAAAGCTTTAGATTCTTGCGAAAGTTATTAGTTTCGTTAAAGAATTTGTTAAAGTTAATTATTGTTTCTGTCGGTTAAATTCATTATTTACAAAAATGTTCAATTATGATTTTTATTATATTTGAATACATTTTTAAACAGAGAAATGTTGATATCCAACAGAACCTATTAAACCTTAGAAATGTTGAGCAGGTATAACAGTATCCTTTAGCTATTTAAGTTAAATACGTAGCAGCTTTATAAAACTAATTTATATTATAGGGTATCCTACCCTTAAATATGATGACTCTTTTTTCTACATTCAACACATACCGATACATATAATACATTTGAAAAAAGGTAAAATCTCTAAATATTTAAAACTGATAACTAATAAATATAAAAGATAAATTATACTTCTCAAAAAATGCGATTTAGCGAAACCTGGTTAGAGAAGGATATTGAAAAAATAGCTTTGAAATACTGGGGAAATTCAAGATAAGTATCATTTATCTTTTAAATTTATTATAGATAAATTCCACAAAGTAAAGGTAGAAACAGTTAATTCAAACTTACAACTATTTTATAAAATCTCTCTATAGAGTTTTCACGATTAGTAGTGACTCTGTTTAGTAGTATTTGAAAGGCAATATTACATATTGACTATACTAGATTTTGCGGGTTTCCAAATACCCTGAAGAAATATGTTAAAACCGACGACGTCTCAGTGAAAGTGAGATTTATTGACTTTCATCTCCTCTAGACTTGAGGGCTTCTAAGAACTCTCGAATGTTATACCTCTAATATGTCTTTTATATGATGACATTAAAATAATGATAATGATCAGATTCGAATAATTTTTTAATAATCTTTTGCTCATTAAACAAATATTAATTAATCCTTACTTATAGTAATATTTCTTTGTTATACTGTCATTTAATTTACGACGAAACTTTTTAAATACATATGTTATGTATATTCATTTACGAAGGTGTTTTGTATTGCATCACCTACATCCTGCTTGATTTTAATTGAAAAAAATTTTTTTAAAAGATAAAATAAATGACATCGGGGTAAAAACTATCATCGAATGTACTTTTTGAGAAATTTATTTTTTCTTGAAAAGCAGTCTTTGTCAATATTCCCTAATATTTTATTGATAACATTTTCTAAATGTATATTATATGTGCTGGTTATGGTATTACAAATGCAGAGTTAGAGACCCAGCAAAAACAAAAAAAACTAACCTAATTACAGTCAAGGATAATCAGGAATGTTAGGGAACCTCGAAAAATATATACGTACCGTACTAGATAAGTTTTGAGATATGGCAACACCAATTCTAATTTATTTGAAAGTTTTCTTGTAAAGTTTATTAAACCTTAATTAGTACTATTATATTTTATATTTAAACATATTTCATTTCATCTATCGGTTTCCAATAGTTGAAACAATTTTTTGCAAGTACTTTCAGCAAAAACACGATTGTTCTAAGTAATCGTTTTTTTTTTAATTAAACATAAAAAGCAAAGCCTTCTCCAAATGGCGTTTTTCTTTTTCGACATTCATAATGTATAAGAATAGTGTATAGACTTTTATTAAGTCAAATGGAAAAAATGTATTAGAAAATATAGAAAATTAGCAATCATGGAGTAATATTTGTAGAAAAAAATTGATAGCTATATTGAGGACTGTTTATTTATGCTTTGAAATTGTGTAGACGTATTTAACTTCTAACAATAATTCCCTATCATCAGCGTACTATTAGCAATGTGAGCCCCTTTCTTGTGGACAATCTCGCCCCAAGAGCGCTTGAAGTTTGAGATTTTTTCTGAGATGACCTTTATCGACTGACAGTTTGTAAAGGCCTTATTAAAATTTACATTTTTTGAAAAATCGTAAAATTTTAAGATAGATATATTTTACCTTTTACATATATTGATTTGTATGACTTCTGTAATGTCGTCAGAGTGCATCATAGAGACTCTGAAGTTATACGCAATATATTGTATGCTATTAATGCTGACATGCAGTTTTTCTACGTTAAGAATATTTTTACCAGTAATATAGTTTATCCACAATAATCGCATATAGGATGTTATTGCTTCCGTTTTGTCGTAGTTTACAAATCGACTAATGGATTTACTGTTTCTATTTATAAATTATTGTTACAATCATCAATAAATTAAATTTAATAGCGAATTTATACTAGATTGTTTTAGAAATAAAACCATTAAAATTCAAGTTTAAAATATAAATATTAATTCTACAAAAACTTAATAATGCTTAATTTGCGAATTTACAATCTACTACAAAAGAGTAATAAGTAAATGAATTGTTAAAGGTAGTAGGCATGAGTCAGGTACCGCCCAGTGACGGTTCTCTGGTTTTATAAAACTTCTGGCCAGATTCTTTTCAATCTTATATCCTCAAATGGAGGGTTGAATAGGATGTTGATTAGTTCGTTATCATGGTCTGCTGTACTTCAAGTTGAAACTCATTCTGAATACATTACATAATTTCACGATGTATGATTTTGACATTATTGCACACTGTATTATTTAAACAAAATTCAGTTACCAACTTTGATAATTATTTAAGAGTGCAACATGACAAAATCAAATAAACTCTTCCTATGATATGAAGGGATAATTAGCTAAATTATAGTAGCTGAACTATTGGGTGATATTACGTATATGTATGTATTACAGCAAACAACAGACAGACAACTGCTTTACTATAAACATGTTTGTATATATACAAGTACTGGAATTTATTTTAGCTCAAAGGGAAAGAGAACAGAACATAATTACAGCAAATTTAAGGGAATGGCAATTTGTTTTGGAGAACTGTCCACTAGGATATTGCAAAATAGGATTTCCATATGCGGTGACAAATGACAATTTATGTAAAAAGCGTTGCCAACAAAAATGCATTTATTATTTCACTTCAAAGAATGAACAGAAAATATAAAAATATACATTAAAATCGGGGAATAGGTGAAAACTACTCAGGTATTTTCAAAAAATATCAAATTAGAAATTTTGTTTTGATTAATGAATTATTTTCTTGAAAATAAATCTAAAATCATTTTTATAGGAACGCCGGAAAGATCCATTTTTAAATGTATTTTTTTTTTATTTTTTCGCTATACACAGCTATCATTGTTATTAAATGACAACCTTGTCAATTTTTAGCGAAAAAATATTTTGATGCTACAAAATAAAAACTTTATAAATTGGATAACATATGTAAGTTGAATACCTAAATAAATAAAGTTTTTTATTTTTATGTCAAAATAAATTTAAAAATACGTGAAACATAATGAGTTTTTAATAAATATAACCTGTTAAATAATTTTTCTCGCGAGTCTTTCGAGATTCATTTTTGTATGTGTGCGTAATAGTTAAGTTATGTATTCTAGTTTGTTAATAATATATTCTCTTTTTGTTATTTTCTTATATTACATATTCGATTTTATTTTATCTCGACTACTAAATTACTTTCTAAATGTTTTCTGGCAGACCTCAGCAATAACTCATTCCAACCGCAATTACAATATGATTTTAACCTTTTAATCAGTCTTAATGATCTCAATATCATTTTTTTATTTTAAGCATCCAAAGACAATTCCAAAATCATTGTTTACTACTTTCAATCAATCATTCAATCCTCTTTGAAGCCATCAGAGAATTCACGTGAACAATACTTTCCTACCAAATGTCCTTTATATTTTATTAGAAAAACAATGAGATATTAGAGAAAATACCTCCTTAGGTTTCCTTAAATACTGTCTAATTTTTCTATAATCCTATAAAAATATTTTTTTAGTCTGCCACTGATTTGAGTTTGGAGATTCATGTTCACTGATGGATAATGTTCACAGTGCCGGAAAATTATATTGATTGTTTTTAGGATAGATCAACAGTTGCTGGTTGCCGAGGTCTGTTGATATTGCAGGACTCGAAAATATTTAATTCCGGAAATTAAAATCGCTTTGTAAATGGATCTACTGAGTTTTTAACTCTACATTGAAAAAAGTTGCTTTTGTGAATGTGGAAATAGGTACTTCAATAAAATAGATACAACGAAAATTGAAGGTGTCAAATATATTAGGTAATAATTCATTTGCTTTTCCCATTGAGTGTCGTATATTACTTTATAAAATTCATTTTTATGGATTTTTTCAATTTTCTTTAAACAGATAAAGTGGTAAAGATCATTTAGCTAATATTTGTATGTGTAAATAGCTACATGCAATGATGTAAAAATTTAGTTAAGGTATCTTTTGTATGTATATTAATGGGCTTCTACTTTTGCATGTTGTAAATTAAATGTTATCGTTACCTGTAAAAAGAATTTAATTATATCAATAAATAAATATATTTGTATAATAATTAAATACAGATAAGACAGATAGGTTATAAAATACCGTCTTACTTAAGAGAAACGTTTAAATCGTTTCTAAAACATAAATGCGTTTGAAAAAATTGAAAAGTTTTCAAAATATTTTTTCTTCCATAAGCTGTGTTTATTTTGAAAGTTTGACATATTCGGAAATAAAACTGAAGCCAAAAATTTATAAATTATTCATGGCGACGTTTCAGGATACACACTTAATTCGATTTGTTTTTTCCAATAATCCAATGCAATTATTTCAGAAGACGCGTGCGTACGTTGCGTGAATAAACTCCCAAAAATCTACGACGAGGTAACTACGCCGATAGAATATTTTATGACCCTGCAATTTTCTAGGCCCTTCTTCGACACTTATTTAGTGACATTTAAAGAGGAGCATTTATTTCTCGACAGCAAAAACAAATTTATGGGTCTGTCTATAAAAGGCAATCAATCTTTATTATCCTAAAAATTGCCAAATCATAAAGGGGATTTATTCATTGTAGGATTGGCAAACAAAATACTTTTAATTAATAAAAAAAACTAATAATTTCTGTCTCTTTAAAAAAGTACATTTATAATAAGGATCTAAAATAAAACAACTCTCTTGATAACCTTCATTATCTGTGGTCCTGAATAAAAGGCCTTTTATTTTAACTTGAATCAAAACAAGGTTTTGTTTGAACTATCGACAATAGAAAATAATGATTTAATCATCCTGAGTTTTCACGTATACCTATTGATGTGTCGTCATTAAAACTGGTTCATTGTCCCAATCATTACTTTATTTCTAACAATTGTAAATGAATGTTTTCTCACTTTGTTCTGTAGCACTTAAGCAAAAAACCAGATGACTAGTTTAAAAAGGTTTTTCGTTTTGATCATTCTCACCAGGTTGTCATTAAGTTAAAAAGCTTTCTCGTCTTATGAAGATCTGAGTGTTTTACTACAAACCTCTTAACCTCAATAAAACCAGTTGGTATTTCTAGATCAAAGTATAGGTTATAATTAGTACGATGGTTGCTATTTATGTATTGAGAACTGGCAATACCAGTGTTGCCAGGTGAAATCTGCCATTGCCATCTTAAAATTTGACATTTTTGACAGTATACGTACTCTGAACGTTTTGACGTGTGAGTGCTATTTGTGTTGTTTACAGTAAGTTGAAAATCTCATCTCGGCCAAAAAATTGAATTAACTCGTGAACATTTTCGAGCTATGATTTATTATGACTTTCGACGTGGTGTAACTCAAGAACAGTTCATCAATCAACTTAATTCAACTTTTGGCGATGACTCACCATCCAAAGCCAGTGTATATCGCTGCTACACTCAATTCAAACGTGGTCGTAGTTCGCTCACGGACGAAGTTACAGAAGGTCGTCCAAAATCGGTCGTTGTGCCGGAAAACATCGATGCTATGAGAAAACTAATTGAAGAAGATCGTCATGTGACATACCGTAAAATCGAGACATGTTTAAGCATTAGTATGACCAGCATACATAAGATTTTGCACGAATATTTGGGTGTTCGGAAGCTATCTGCGTGTTAGATTCCACATTTGTTGACTGATGCTCAAAAAACGGCTTGTGTCGATTGGTGCTGTAAAATGATTAAAAAATACACAACTATGGTGCATCCAAAGCCGTATACAAGCGAGTATTTGGATACACAAAAGATCGAATTGATGGGTCATCCGCCTTACAGCCCCGACTTGGCACCACTTGTTTCCACAAATTAAAGATAAACTGCATGGACAACGATTTTCATCGCCCGAAGAAGCGGTTGAGACCTTCAAAAACCATGTTTTAGAGCCATGATCTTTTAACTGGACAAAGTGCTTTAAAGGGAGGTTCAATCACATGCAAAAGTGTATAAAGCTTAAATGCGAATATCTTGAAAAGCAATAAGTATATATTTGATAAAATTCATTTGTTTGTTCTTTCTATTCTCAATAAATAAATAGCAACCGTCGTATGAAGCACTATCCAATTTCTAAAAAATGTTTACTAATGGGAGGCATTTAATGAAATTTCTTTATTGGCCCGAACCTGCATTGTATTCTTCTTATTATGAATTCAATAACATTTACAAGAGTTGTTTATATATTTAGTTTCCTGAACGCGCAACCTCATTTTCCAGTTTATATTTCACCAATTATCACCTTGTATCTCTAAGCCAATTTAAAAAATTATGTGTTGTAATGAAGAGGTTACTAACTACACCGAGAAATAACTTCACTGGTATTTTATACTTGAAAATTATGAACCCAAGAAGCACTTGAACCATGCGAACGGTTGCAAAGTGACCGTTCGCATTCTGACGCGAGCGTCCAACCCTTTTACCCTCGAAACCCTTTATCAGGCATTTTGATTAAGAGGAAGCCGGTTCAGTGTCATCATTAATTAGACTACAACTTTTAATTAGGTTCCTTGTATCCGATAGGATACATGAATACATACCACGTTACAGTGCATAAACATCTACACTGGAGCTATAACAGGAAACAAGTAATTCATAATAAATACTTTGAGCTAGTCTACAGCAACGTTTAATGAAGATAAATTTTAGTTAAAGTAGTTAGAAACTAAGTATGAGATGCAGTAGATATAAGACTACTACAGGGTGGTTCATTAATACGATAGTCTAGTATTGTCTATATCCTTAAAGATATAAAATCAAAATGTTGGCGGATTGTAGCCAGCCTTAAGGTTGATATTTCAAAATTATTTGCAAGTGTACAGGATGTTTCATAACGCAGTGATGACTTTTTCAAGTCATTCAATATAAGGTTTGCTAGATGTTTTAAAAGTTTATCAAATCCGATGTACAAATATTTAGCGCTCCATATCTGAAAAGGAAAAAAAATATTTGGATTTTTTTCACCGTTATTACTTTGGGTAAGGACTCTACTTTCCTCTATTTAAATAATACTCGAAAAAATCATAAATAGTATTAAATATTAATAAGATAAATTATACTTATCTTAAATTTCCATATTATTCCGAAATTATTCTCTAACCAGGTTTCGCTAAATCGCATTTTCAAAGAGTGACATAAAAATGAAAATGCGATTTAGCTTAGAGAAAGAAAAGAAAAAATAAGATTGGAATACTGTGGAAATTCAAAATAAGTACAATTTATCTTTTTTATATTTATTATGGAAATTCCACAAAATAAAGGTTGAAACAGTTAATTTAATTAATAATGATAATAATCATTTTATTTAAATTGAACACCATATATTTTTTATGTAATTTAGATAGACATTTAATAGCTCGTTTATTTTTATAAACCATTACCTACACCCAACTATACCTAAGCGTTTATAAGATATTTCATATCAAATAAGAAAATGATGATGAAACTTTTTAGTAATTTTGATTAGAAAACGTAAACGTAAACATAATTTATATGCGCAATTGTTATACTTGTTTAAACATAATAATTTCAACTCCTTTTCGAAATTTAACAATTCAGACTTCGGAAAAGGAAAATCAAATAATATGTTTTTCTTCCAAATTTAAATGGAGGTTGTTATTTATTTTTGCCAAATTACTCTTAGTGATATTTTGGACGATTTTCCAGTAGATATAAGAAGAACAGTGTAGTTAATACATTCTAGCTGATTACTAGTTAGAAATCATCTTAGTTATTATTTTCTCAACATCTTGTTCAGAATTAATATATGCAATAAAAAATATAATATTCCGTTTAAAAACAATAACTTTGATCAGACACAATGTTACAATTGTAACTAATTTTAGAATATTAACCTTAAGGCTGGGTATAATCTGCCAAAATTTTGTTTTGATGCCTTTAAGGTTATAGAAGATACTGGAATAATCGCACTAATAAAGCACATCGATTTAATTATCCATGTAAACACTGCAGTTTAGATTTTCTGAACAATAATATTTCAACATTTGTTGTTCAACACAAAAATATTTACGAGAATTTTAAAGTGAAACCGTCTTAAAACCTATTACAAAACCGAAATAAATTCACATATATATATATATATATATATATATATTCACTTTCTAGCAGACCACCACCTTATCTCTGGTATATAATTTACTCTTCAACGTGCGCCTAGTTTATGCATATTTAGAGTGTCTAATACAGGAAAAAGCTCTTTCTTTGAAATCTCTAACGACAGTAGAAAAATGAAATAAAATAGAAAATGGAAAGCAGCTTTTCCTTTAATTACATAATGCTAATAGACTAGTTTCAACCGTCCGTTATGCTATGAATACAACGCCAATATCCACGTAGAACAGATAACTATATATTAATGAAATCACGTTTTTATGGCAGTGCTCAAGTTCGTTGTCGAATACATCCTGCTGGATCGGGATCTGTGCCTTTTTGGTAAAGGTTTTAACACTCAAACAATTTAAATTTTATTGTAACTTATTTTATTGTTTTGGTCACATCGCCTAATAGCCATTTGTGCGGTTTATGTATACACCAACATCCGAGGGTTGCTGCTTTAATTTCGGGATAGACGCAAATCAAAAACATTTAAAATAGAAAGTAGCTTTATTGATTTTGAAAAAATTTTCTTCTTTTTTAATGCCATTAATTCACTTATCACATTTTTTTCAATCTGAAGATGGCTTGCTCATCATAGGATGTTTAAACGCTTCAACTGCATATTCTAGACTGAAAAACGTTGACCACACAATGTATGAAAGTCATTTGGAGCGCTGTAAAGATGATGCGTCAATAATTCCACCTTTTGTAAGGTTAAATAATGAATTGCAATTTACACTTTGTGGCGCTTGCTGTTCTGGTGTAGAAAAATGCGAGGTCTTGTATTAATTTTCTAATTTCAGAGAAAACTTCTGGTAAACAAATAGTTGTACACCACTGGACATTGGCTGTTTTGCGGTTTTCTAGAGGGGTAGTAGCGACATGCTTAATTTTCAACACAAAACAAACAATAATTTAATTCCAAACGCTTTGATTAATTGATATTGGAATGTTTTTTGTTTCTGGTTCATAAGAATATATTTAATTTTTATCATCAATAATAAATAAACTTGACATACCTGAGTTGAATCTGTGCAGCACTATTTAACTCAAGCTTGTTTTTGATCTTCTGATAAATTATGCGGTATCCATCAATTTTCTTACACAAAAATTTGATTAATCTGTTTTATATCAATGCCTAAGAAAGACTGAATTTCTCTATGCTCCGACCAAATTTAAAACAAGTGTTTTTTTTATGGTTCCTCATTGCTAAAATCGGTTTTTAGATCATTCAAACCTTTTTTTTTACTTTTCTTTAATCGAAAATATAAACAAAAATTGTTCGAACATGCTCGCTGCTTAAATCAATAGTTTCTTTTTAATTCGGTGCTTTAAAATTAATTTGTTCTAGAACGGCTCACTATATTCAATGTCTGTCCCTTTTACTTATCACAATAAATATCAAATTTTACAAATACTCACGCGTCAAACATCAGATTACAGTGGTGTCATATCCCGAAAATAAAGTAAGCGTGTAGTTAAATAATTTTGTAATTATAAAGGCTGTTTCAATGCGAACCATGCAAGAGATTGGCTCAGATCACACTTTATAAAATAACCAATTAACATTGACCAATTTTACTACCCTTAATGCAAGTTCGAACTCACAAAGTCGCAGTTGCACGTCATCAACTCTTCAGTTGATTTGTTGCTCCCGGCAAATTTAAAAAAACCGGTAACATTTATAAGGATTTAATGACATCGTCTAATTTGTCATTATCTTCCACTCTCTCGCCTCAATAAGTTATACGACTCATCGGTAAATATAATGAAATATCTGCAAAACGTAGATTTAGATAGTGATCAGTAGTGAAATGTGAATAAAAGCAAAAATTTGTTTATAGTGAAGTTAGGAAGCGGCATAATTATTTTTGTTTCAATTGTTTTTTATTCCTTTATAATAGATTGATTAGAACGACTCAGTTAACCATTTATTTTTTGAATGGCTCGAATTAAGTATTTGAGAAAAGGAACCACATACATTTTTTATGCGGGTAATTTTGAAAATGTATTTTTACCTTTATAAAAAGAATTTACATACAGCAAATAATACAAATTTTAGATTTTTAGAGTGTGGCATTTAATAGATATATATTATTACTTAATAAAAAAACTTATTTTGTTAAATTAGTTTAGAAATAATTTCTAATAAATCAGTATTATTGTTTAAGAATGCCAAATATTTTACTTTTTCGATACTACTAAACTAAATCAAGTATATTTGACAACAAACTTTTTGTTTTTATTTATATTTACTTATAAAATTTTGAAAGAACATATCTTTATACTTTATACTTTATAACGTAGGTATATGTTAAAAATTCCACATTAGCTTTAGCAGAAACTCTCAACTGTTATATTTGAGATAATATTACGATTAGAACTTGCAACACAAACGAGTTTTGAGATAATTATAAAGTAGACTTCGTAATTAAAGTCAAAGTTAGGTGTTAAACCTACTCATCATGTTAAGAGTTGGGTTCAGGTTACAATTTTTTGTTACAACTCTCATTCTCTGTCATTACCATCCTAAGAGTAGATGAGGATGGAACATTTAAATTAAACGTAGCTAAAAGGCGAAACAACATGAATGACTTTTACAGCTTTTTGAACTACATTGCTTCAATTATTAAACTATTATTTTTTATTATTAATAACTAATAGTTTAGATAATATTACTAATTTAGTACTAAAAGAAAGACAATCCTTTTGTACCGTATTATTTTATAGTAAATGTAACATAGTTAGAGTACAAACATTTTTTACAACAAAAAATTAAGTATTGAGATCTTAGTTTGAATCTTAATACAATAATGTTTTTTTAAAAGGACGAGGGTAGTATAAATTTATTCGGTCAATTTGTAACAAATTAGCTGTACTGTAAAGTCAACTAAATTACGTTATACATAAAAGCATTGATTTTATTCAACGGACTGTTAAATGTTTCAAAAAGTAATCAACCATAAAGCCCATATTCAATAATGAACAATTAATTTATGGAAATTATTCAATGACTTTAGGGAAAAAATCCAATGTATAAAACCGACAATACATTATTTATAATTTAATTTATGTAACCCATGTTTGTTAATAAAATGCAATTTCATTTGTTTTGTTAGTTTCAATTAAAAAATTGTATTAATGATTATTTATTAGATTCAAGTATAATTTTGTTTAGTAATATTGTAAAGAATTTTTTATTCTTATTTTATAAAACGGCCTAAAATACATTATTTAAAATTTCCGTAAACGTCAAGTTAAATATTTAAAATTAAATAACTGGAAATTTCTGAATTTGTATTACCCGAATTCAATATTTATATTTGTAATAGCTCTAGTGATTTGAATTACTTTGAATTCTGTTTAGATTTAGGTGCTATCCTTAGTTGATTATACATTTCTCTTTTCTAACTTTTTCCTACAAACAAAATCAATGTGCAATATATGATAATATCACTGGTGAAGTCATAAATAATTACGAGTACTAGCATTAGCGTTCATATAAACATTTTCTAGATATTGGAAATATCAACAGATCAGAATAATTTGCGCAATTTTTCAGTCAACTGAAATTTTACAGCGCAGAGAAGTAAGTAAAACGTAAAATAAATCCAGATTACATTCGGTAACCTAAAGTGTCTTTAAGTACACCTTTCACGTATGCCGTGAACATAACATGGGCTAGTCTCGAAGGGAATTGAACTAAAAGCGAACTATAACCTCAAGCCTTATGGCTCCGTATTATAATAAAATACCATTAGTTAACCAGCTGCCGTTTTCTTTCCAGTAACGTCGAATTCAATATCTGTGATATTGGCTGAACCAATATTGAAGGGCTATTCCGGTCTTCAAACCTGTTCATTGTATCGAAGTAAATCCTAAAACAAGTCAGTATTAATAGTTAAAGAACGAAAGAGGACATTAAACAAAACACCTGAAGTAATTAACGAATTCCTCGTAATTTTACTCCAGTAAGCTTGCGAAAGCTGTCTACCTGCAACATTTAAATAATTGATCTACATCAATTAATTTTATAAAGTTGTAAATTCATCACTCTTAAATAAATGATTAGTTAGTATGAGGAAATATATCGATTTCCTTTTCATCAGCAAGAGCATTATCTAAAATTCGAAATATTTCCATTATAGGAATCTTTGACGAAAGATAGATTATTATTAGTTAATTTTCACATGTATTAATTAACAAAACTATTGGTGTGGAAACTCGTTGAATGAGTTCTAATTCGAATTCTACTAGTAACTCTTGATTATCTAAAATTCACAGGGAGATTGAGGTATTGAATTTTGCTAGTTAATGTATAATTTTGAATATATAGTTTCGCATCAAGCTTTTGAATATATACGTAAGCTAGTTGGTACTCTTTGATTAATTACGTAAAATTTAATTAACGTATAATATAATTTACAGAGTCAGCCAATAGAGCAGAATATTTTCTATAATATCTGCTGTAAAAATTGTTTGTTTTAATAAAAGTATCCGATATCTGATGTGCCAAAAAATTTTTTTGTTTTTTGTCAATAAAAGAAACGTAATTAATTTTTGTTCAAAGAATTTCAAATCAAACAACCAAAGTTTCAAGGTGATAAAATGTAGACATGTTAAAGAAAGGCAGGAAATCATATTGTGAGACCGAAGCCACCGAGAGAAGCATATACCAATCAATTGTAGAAATTGTCAATAGTTTCAAATTAAAAAGAGAAATAATAATTGTTAAATAGTACTAGGAACTAATTGTAAAACTATATAACTTTGGAATGAAAATGGGTGATATGATTTTTGGATTGGTCGCAGTAAATCTGGGTTGGATTTAACATATGAAGAGTAACTTTTGTTTCTTAAGACTAAAATCATTACAAAAGTTCGAACACTAAATGCAAAAATCGCCCAAGAAGAATCGGGAGGATTAAGGAAAATTGGATAGGATTATTTTGAATCATACATAGCCTTTTAAGTTTTGATAAAAAGTAAGTTAAGTAGAAGTTCGAGGTGTTGGTCGGTTATGATAAGTTTTGGAAAAAGTTGAAGTTAAAATCGCATTAACTTGAAATGGGAGATTCGTTAATTATTTAATTAACGTGAATAAATATAAATGTCGAAAGTTTAAGATAAAATTTTTATATAAAAATTTCATATATAAAAATAAGTGTCAGTGTTACACTACTTATTCTCAGAAAATGTTATTATTTTAACTTTGCCAAAAGTAAAAAATATCTACGAAATCAAATGGTGCAAAGTGATTGCATTTTGATAATATGATATGTACTTCCTCATCTTTGCATCTCGGACGTCATCTATTTGGATAACTTCTCACTTGCTGATGACGCTCCAATGCTTTCGAAAGTGGCGATATCTATCAATGTATCTTTTTTTGTAACTTTTCGGCCTTGATCCAAAGTCATCTGTTGCCTTTGGCCTGTTCACCTTAAGCATACCGAAACACAGTATCAATCTTACTGCAATAATTGAATGTTTACATTATCTTTTTTATTCGTTAGATGAGCTTCATAAGCACATTAGAAGCTTTTTTGTTTTAAAATGCTTCTTTCTGTTATTTCTAACGATGATGCAATTACTCTAATAAGTCTGTCTTCCAAGTCTGGCAATTTTTTTGCTGTTTTTCTTTCAGCTGTTAGGTCTAAATAAAACTGGTTGTTACTCTCTCCGATTTTTAGGCAGAATCTGTACAAAACGCATTATGCTTTGTCCAACCAGTATTCTTATAAACAAACTAAGTTGCTTACATTTCCATTATATAAAGACCAAAACTGTCAAGCTAATCAATTATTTTTAGTTATTTCTTCTATTCTCGCTTAATTTCCAAGGTCATGCCTATTAATGTATTGCTTAGTTCGTTATTATATTGTTGGTAAATACGCTTCTAGCATTACAGACTAAATGCTCTAAGAGGGTATAAAAAAAAATTGGGTGTGTTAAATTAGATTGTCTAGGTACGCTTAAATTGATCTTATATATCTCATCTATACAAAATCCAGAATAACCTACGATACACGTTCTATGCAGTACTAAACTCCTACCTGACAGAGAGGTACTTCCAACTGAAATACCGCGAATCCTATACACACTTAAGTCCTATAAATGGGGTACCGCAAGATAGCGTGCTAGGACCTATACTATATTTAAGGGACCTATAAATACACCTCAATGAGATCGAGCTGTGGATGAAAAACTGGCATATTAAAGCCAATGCGACAAAATCTGTGCACATCACATTTACACTTAGAAGAGAAACGTGCCCGGCAGTATTGTTGAACGGTAACATCGTGCCCCAAAAGAATGAGGTAAAATACTTGGGAATTCATCTAGACAGACGTCTAACTTGGGCAAAACACATCTGGTACAAAAGATTACAACCTGGGTTGTTGTACAGAAAAATGTATTGACTAATAGGATGCTTAACTATCACTATCCAACAAAATTCTGGTATATATCCAACAACCGCGAAAAAGACTGAAACGATACGACCCACTAAACCTACCTCAGCGTCGCTAGAAACTTTTAGTTGCACCAATTCCTAGTCTCCATAGTGCAGTGCGTACAACACCTTCGGTCTAGTTCATAGTTCTTAAGTTCCAGTTGTCAGTACCTACTACCTATATGTAAACAAAACTAATGCAACTTACGCATTACTCGCTAGGAGAGATATCACTGGATACCTCTTCTCTATGACTTCAAAAATAAAAGTCTGACGAAGCGTCCATTTAAAAAAAAATCAACGAGTTTCAGGGTTTTCCCCCAAAATCGTCGATTTAAGAAATAATGAATTTATCCCTTTCATTTGAACCATACTGTATATTCTTCTATATGTAGAGATGGATTACACACTAAAAGACAAAAACAGTATTTCTATGCTTCTATCAATTTCTTTCTTCTTTCAAAAGTTGAATCGAACGAATTTCAGACAGCGCGTGCCGTTACCAATGGCGTGACTGATGTATTTTGCGTGAGGCAGCAAATACCAATCTCTTTCAAAGGTGGCATAAGAATCATAAAAACCTGTTAAATTTAGACTAGATAAAGATAAATTAGATATTTTAAAATATTATATCGTTAGTTTTCTTGAGATGGATAAACAAATAAAGGAGGAATAACTGATTCAATTTCATTTGTATTTTTTGAGTTTAAATAACGTTCGAACTATTATGTATTTAATATTAACAGAATACTTCATTTCGGCAAAAATTTGAACTTACGCTAAATATTCTTAAAATAGCAAAAAACACCGAAACAATTTTAACTTAACGACACAAAAGATGGTACAAAGCTGATAACAACGACTTTAAATAGCTAGTCATTTGCTTGCTTCGTATATCTCCGTGTGTCAATTTCCATTCTTAATAATTAAAGTAAATATTTCATTTTCAGAAAGGTTTTAAAAAATTAAATAAATTTCACAAAAAATTAAATAAATTTCACAAATGTTTTTAATTTAATTAATGCCTTGCTTTTATTAATTTTAACAAACCAATTACCTATTCGTCATTTTAATGTTTACAATAGATTGAAAGTTGAATCGCCCCTATTTTTTTACTAAGAGTTAAAATATGTGTGCGGTTGGCTTTACGGAACGTTCTAATCCATTTTCAGTGAATATTGATTAGCGTTTTGAATAGCGCGATATGGAAATTGATAAAGCAACGGAAGATTCATAGCTCCTTTTGTTTTCCAGATAAGCTCCCGAGATAAATATTTATTGTTTATGGGCATTAATGGAGTGGCATGCGCCATTGTTTTAGTCTTGTAATTTCTACAATGCCAAATGCACGGAAGGAATAGATGAGCAGATGTATTTATTAGCGAGATTGTTTGTTACGTTGAGTGCTAGAATGCATGTAACGCGATAGTGCCTTCATTTGTAACTACATTGTTCTCTTTAATAAGCGGAAATACATAGTCACAGAGATTTCATTACTATTGTCGTAAACTAGAAAAACTTTTTAATGACAATTTAGATTGCTGATACTCTTTGTAATGTTTAATACATATATATTAACTATAAGAAACTTATTTTAATTATAAAAATGATTGAAGATATCTGGTTCTCACTTAGTTCTTTCCAATATTTTTTGAATACTAAGTTTCTCTTTAACAATTTAATTAAATATGTATTTATTATTTAATGTCATTTGGGAGTAAATTTTTAACACGATTTGTTAAAAAACAATTATTAGATATATTGATTCGTAGTAGCCAATGGACATTTTTTTAATCAATTACTTTCTTGCACTCGATTGACATGTGTTTAAATGTAGGTATCAATAATTTCGCACTATTTACTAAACGTGTATATCATCAAATAGCATTAATTACTAACTTTTTATCATGTCAATCTAACTTAATATTCTACCTTTTTTAAATAGACAAGAAAGCTTCAAAACACTAAATAACTTAATTTTGATTCGGTTTCGAAAATACGGTCATAGAAAACGGTGACAAAATCCATATTGTAATAATTCATTTTGATTAAAAAGTTGCTTGGTTCTATACCGTTTGGTTACAATGCACTACTGCAATATGTAATAATATGTCAACTAATATAGATTATAGTAAAAATAATTAATTAATTATTAATATTTTACTTACTTGTTTTTCGTATTTTTGCCTAATGTTTTAATGTAATTTTGTATTTAGTATTTGATACTTTTTAAAGATACATTATAATTTTGTAATTGATAAAAGGAAATTAAGTTACTTGATGAATATAAATATTGCTGGTTACTCTGAAATCAAATAAAAATTATTAATTTTTTTAGGTCGCATTTACTATTTTTCAAACTTTTTAAAAGCTTAAAAATATAATTGCTTAATTTGGAAAAACAAACCACCACAAATTATGTCCTTTGTTCAAAACCGTATTTTCATGGGACCTACGGTCCTATTCGCGCCTAATTTGAATAACAATAAAAAGAGTAGAGACCACTCACCATGCACATATAATATTAATCATAGTGAATGTCACATTTTAAGGGTTTCCGCACTTAATTGCTAATCCTCCGCCTGTGGTATATTCACAGCGGCTGAAATAATCGATACTCTGATATGGAATACTATTTTAGTTTGTCCAGAAATTAATCAATATACCAGGGTTATTCAGATAAATTCAGGAATAGCTATAAAAAAGTTTGTGTGATTATTTTATTGTTCAATAAACTCGAAGTTTGTACTACACAAAATAATTGACTATTCATGCCGTTGCATGATCACGATCCAAAATGTCACGGTTTATTTTTCGCCACTGATCAATTACTTCGATCAAGCAAATTGTTGTATACCACTCTGAATTTACTATTTGACGATCTTCTAAAGCAATTGTATCACCTGTCCAGCTTTTACTAGGAAACATACAGTCATATTCTTCAAAGTACTTCCTGATAACACAATTTTTCTTGGCTAAAGTTCATTTTGAGACTCCCAAACTCTTGATTGATGTTCGATTAGGTTGGAAGTTCCGTTGTTGAAATTTTTCAGCATTACTTTGCACTAGTTGACACGTTGTTGTTTTTGAGTCATGAATAGATTATTTGGTATCCGTCGAGAACAAATTTTCTCGCTGTTAAACGAACATAAAAAATAGAATCTATGGCAGTCCGAAAAATGAGTAAATATGCCTGAATCTCATTGTATGTCACATTACGACCTTCTTCAATCATTCGAAGTATAGTATCAATATTTTAAATAACAACTTATGTTGAGGGACGCCCTTCACCTGGTTGAAGCTCAAGCGAAACAGGAACAAATTTAAATATTTGAAGCCAATGATATACCGTCGTTTTATACGGAGCTTCATTACGAACTGCAAAAATTAAACATTCCGTATATTGTTTTGTTTTAAACCACCATGAAAATCACAATTACTCATAGCATACTCGTACACGTTTTCTTTTGGTAGTTCCATTTTTAGTACCCCTCATGAAGTTTATGACTACACAATGTATAAACGGACAAAGATTTTAACAATCGGAAAAAAGTGTCAGATTCTAGATGCATTGTACTATACGCAGCGTAGGTGTCTTTAAGTCACACAAACAGAGCTACTAGATTCCTGAAATTATCTCACTGTCCCTCGTACATATTATAAAGGTCACATTGAAGCAAATCATCGTTGTGTTTGTTGTACACAGAGTGTTCAAATATTGAAACGTACAACATCGTAGTCTCGGTTTGATTACTAATAGAAGCATGGATATTTGTGAATGTTCATGTGAATCAATCATAGGCAGGGGTAAATATTGGAAGAACTGTTTGCGTCTCGTTCTGAATCTAAATTATTTTGCAAGGGTGTTTATTTTAATTAACGATGAAATCAGATAGTTTTTTTTATAGTTTAATAAAATAATTTTTTAAAGATAAAACAAAATAATTATTTCATAATATATTTTCAGATTAACTAATTTATAGGTTTATACAATGTTTCGGTTCGTTACTACACCCATGTTTAATTTTAACTGAAGGTTTCTTTTCTTTGATATGCATAATAGCTATAGCTATCCTTTGAAGGCTCTTTAGTGGTTAACATTTCTTAACAAAATTTTTTTTGAAGTCATTTAACTACGTTAAAGAAATCTTAAATAAAGTAAGTAAAATTTTACACTAATTATTTAAATACTGTTTATAAGAAAAGATGAACAGGATATCGAAATCCTGTGAACAGGCCTCCAAAACCACCAGATCTTAGTCTTTTAATCTTCTATTTGTGAGGGTTACTTTAAGTCTCAAGCTTACCAAATTTCGTATGAATCGATAGAAATTCACTATCACGATAAAGAAAAAATTTAAGAGAAACAATAACAAACAAACTTATTTTGCCAATAATAGAAAACATTTTGAGTATTTAATAATTTAAGTATCAGTTTAAAATAGTAAAGCTCAATTGTTAAACCAATGGCGTATTGTTTCGTCTGGTTCGTTTATTTTAAATTTAATTTAATCAAATGCCAATAAAACTTTTTTTTGAGCTCTCACTCTAAACCTATTGCGGTTTAAGTTTTCTAAGGAAGCAGCTAACTTGTGCTTGGCTTGATGTTTGGAATGTTATTTTTATAATCAAAATGTGCTTCATTACAAATAAAAATCAACCTATCCGAGCAAGTCCAGAAATATTTTGTCGTTCTTTTTGGTCCACAAAATAAAAATTTTTAATACATTTGTTTCCTTCTTTCTCAATTACCTTCTTTCACTGAGTTTCGTTAGATCAATAATATTTCTTGAAATATAAATATTGTATATTGCTTTTTATTAAAACGCCTCTGTATAACTTTAGCTTTCCCTCATGACAATTGTGACTCGTTGGTAGGGCCAACAATGATATGGTAATATGGAACGTGGGAAGTCTCTGTGACTGAATTATGCCCTTTTTATGTTGCGAATGTGGAGTTTTGAAGACGATGTCTAGTCGTTTTGTTGTTGAAATTATAAAATATGTACTCCAGAACTTTTACTTTGTTTTCTTATTTTTACATAAAGCTTGTTGAAAGCTCAGTGCACACATGAATATAAATTAGGGAGATCGAGTTCAAAAAAATATATTAGGTTTTCATAATGAATATAAAAAAAGGCATTATTGTAAATAAATATGGAAAGATAATTAATACTTATCTTGAATTTCCACAGTCTACTAAAGCGTTTTAATAATATACAATACAATAATATACCATTTTCCAAGATAGATAGAAGTTTGACAGATCTTTTTAAAAAAAACGTAAATAAATTTCATGTCATAAACCTGACAACCAATAATCATTAAGCAATATTCTTCTTTTTTTAAAAATATATTTGGTTAGTATTAAATAATACTAAATAAACTAAATAGTTTAAATGGTGATCTACGGTAATTGAACTTCTCAGATTTAGTTGTTCATTCAATAATGTATATTGAGGATATTTTAGGTATTTTTTTATTTGATATTCCTTCAAAAAATCAAGTTCTTCTTTCTTGCCACTTATATGAAGTACTTCCACTGTTGTTTCCATTTCGTGAACACTTACGAGCTTATAGATTAAAACAACCAAATAAATCACACCACGCAAAACACCTCATTGCCATCAAACACAAACCTACACTTAATAACACAATAGAAATAAGAGTGGAAGTACCTCATCTAAGTGGCAAGAAAGAAGAACTTGATTTTTTGGAGGAATATAAAATAAAGAAACAATATACAGTTTTGAATGAACAACAAAATCTGGGAAGTTCAATTATCTTAGATCACCTTTTGAACTAAATACCTATATAATACTAACCAAATATATATTTACAAAATGAAAAATATTGCTTAATAATGATTGGTTCTCAGGTTTATAATATGAAATTTATTTTTAATTTCTTTTTTTAAAAGATCTGTCAAACTTCTACCTGTCTTGGAAAATGGTATTGTCAGATACCGAAACCTAGGTAGATATGAATATTATTAAAACTATTTGGAAGACTGTGGAAATTCAAGATAAGTATTATTTATCTTTCCATATTTATTTTGAATAATTTCCATAAAGTAAGAGTAATTAATTTAAATATTGTAAATTTTTGATTCTATACATTCTTTATTTAAATCTTACTTTTGTCTTCATCAAAGTTTTTTGACTTCTTACCTCTTTATCTGACAATATACCTAGATACATATCAGACATCTTAATATTTTATATTAAATTAATAGAAACATCTTATAAACATGTCAGGATCTGAATAAATAAGTAATTTTGAGCAAATGTTTTGTTGTTTGTAAAACTTGTCTAATTCCTGATAATGAAATGTTATGTATTTTGTCATTGTACGAAGACTAACAATAAAAGACACATGACAGTATATGTACTTGTTATATCTTTAAAAAAAATGTGAATCTGTTTACCATTTCTTATTCCGCAGCTATTGAGACGTATCGTGCAAGTGTCAATAAGCCGATGCGAAACCCTTAAAAAGGGCCAATATTGGGCCCGGGGAGCGCTCATATACGGCGTAAAACGACCGTTTTTAAGTCGTTCATATGCGTCGAATTTCCGTTTAAGTGGCCTATCGACCCTTGTGGGCTTTTAGTCGGCTCGTTCGAAATTGTATTTTCGTGATTTTTTTACTCTAGTTCAGCGGATATCACCTCTTCAAGGTAATTGATTTATTTTAGAAGGTCCGCAGAATAAGAATTGCTTTACTGATCTCAATCTGTATTCTATATATTGCGTTTCTATCCACCATACACAATGTTTTAGACCCATTTATCCACTTTTGCTCTATTCGGAAAATGTTGTCTAGATTAGCTAAATGCCTATAAAAAAACTATGGTAAATACATTATTTTTTTTGTTTGATAAGTCTCTCCCTGCATTAAGAGATTATTAAAATTATTAGCTTACTGATCTCCATAAAAGTGTTTAATGTCCTTTTACCTATTTAAAAATTCTAGGAACCCTAAAAGTAGAATTATATTAATTTTGTTTACGCTATTTTAAAGATAGGAAATATTGGCAAGCCCTAATTAGTTAAAAAAAGACAAGAAACATAATTACTTCACGAGATAATACTAAAAAGTGTTAGGAAAAAAATATTTGTAATGATTTCCTGAACTCGAGGGGACTTTGAAAGCTGCAATTAGTTAAAAATGTCCAATAATTACCATGTAATTAATTTTCATGGTTTACAACCGAAAACCTAAATACCTCGTTTCCAGACCATATAACAGATAAAGAAGGTTCCCTTTACTTTGCAGTTGTTTAATTTTTCATTCTCAAAAACTTCGTCATTAGTACTTGCTGTGAAGTGTAACCTGACTAATTTATAAAGCTTTCTTTATTTAGCGAGTCCTTTCTAGGTTAAATCTCCCTTGATTTTGCGTGAAATCTAGTTTACCATAGGCGTACTAAAACCATTAAAACATAGTTGTTCTTATGAAGAAGTTTTTTAAGCATTTTATTAGATAAGACACAAAAGTTTTATATTCTTCTACAATATACAGAGTCTCTAAAAGAAGAATGGCATGTGGCCATGAAAAAGTGTCAACTCACTTTCTATATTAATATCAAGAATTGGTGAATTTTGAAGGAAAATTCGTTTTGACTATAATATGTAGACGGAGTATTTGATTTGTCTAATTTTGTGGTAAAACTGTACTCTATTGGTTAGCGTTCGAATAGTATGAATATATAGACCGATCACTGTTGCAAAATTAAAAATTGAAAAAATATCTAATTTCTATAAATACACTTATATATATATATATATATATATATAACACTAAACATTTATTTTGTATTTATTATATCCAAAATATCTACAAATAACAATATTTGCTTTAAATTAACGCAGCATTGTGTGATATATGATGTGGCTTCTTTAGCTAACATTATTCGTTTATTTCAGTTAAAATGTGACAAAAATGTCACATAAAAAGTATTTAATTTCTATTTATGCACTTTTAAAATTATTTATTACAATTTAAAAACTTGCGTACAGGGTGGACTTTTTAAAATGATCGGTCTTGTTTAATATATTTAAACCCGGTCCTGGAATTTCTAACTTTTGCATACGCTATTCAAATATTAGCCAAAAGAGTACAGTTTTACCAAAGAATCAAATATTCCGTCTAGATACTAGAATCAAATGAATTTTTCTTCCAAATTCATAAATCACCCTGTAAATGAATAAAGAAAGGGAGTTGCCACTTTTTAATGATCACATTACGTAGGTACTTGAGGAACTCTATATATTTTTTACCTTGAAAATAAATAAAAAATGGATTTAACAAAATGATATATGATGAATATCTAAATAAATATTCAGTTTGGCGTAGCTTCCATCTACTTTTGACAAGTCTTAATGTATATATCCGTTTTATTTTCTTCCTCTTGTTCTCTATATTTACTTCTATTCTCCATGGGAAGGAATAACGCTGACGTCGACCGAGATTTGTCGCTGGTAACGTATTATCATCATGTGATTATTTTTATGTATGTTTTAGTAAATGGTTTTGTACCAACGCGTATTATTTTTTGAATTTCTGCTTATATGTAAGTATGTCTCGAATTGTGCTTTGTTAACTTCATGAATATTAAAAATGTTATATGAATACTATTTTCCGAGACAACCTAATACATTTTTATAACATCCAACACGAAAATTACTCAAAAAACCCACCATATCATGAGGCGAAAATACTTCACATTTGCATACAAAATGTATAAACATGGAAACACATAAGGTAGAAGATCATAAACCTACTTTAGGTTTTAAAAATGGATTTCCCCTGCGAACAAATTTCCAGTTTAGTATAAATGAAAACTATAACAAAAGTGTCGCTAAAATATTACCCGCGACGTGTATACGAACAAAAAGGAAATAGGCGAAAGCCGTTTCAGCCTGGGTGGCGGACTGCGCTATATAATGAGGCCTGTTGGGACGAGAATATATTCATATACAAAAGGGATTTTTACAGGGTCTTCCATAATAATCTAATTGTTAAAGTTCATACTAATAGTGAAACAAATAACATTAATAAATAATATTTATTTATTCGCCATGTGAAGTGTTTCAGGTTTAATTAATAATTTTTCCAATGGGTAATTTTTTGCTCTATCGGATTCGAAGACATAGACATGTTTGTAATTTTTTAATACTTGGGGCATGATTAGAAATTAGATCGTTTACTCTAATATAACAAATGAAGCAAAACTCGAATATCATCAGAATGTCTTATAAAAATAATCACTTTTTTTCTATTTGTTTAACTTTTTAACCTTTCTTCCGAATTCGAATGTAATCCCATTTTATTTAAGTACCAACAACCTGAGTTTCCCACATTTTGCAGTTATGTGGCCCTAAAGAAAACTGACATCTATTAAGGCGACTTTTCTTTTGTGTGATATTCTTTTTCTCGTCTTGAACTGAGTTGAACCATTCTTAAAACATGCTCAGGCAATGGCTATATTCTTGTACAATGCGAAAAGATCCCATCAACTAAAAGTTTCTTTTAAACGGACCGGCAAATGAGCTGTTCGTTCCCTCTCTGTCTTTCTTGTTGACAACAAATTAACCATGTATTTGTTTGTCTCACTAAATGATCATTTTTTATTGAAAGGATATATAGAACGGGTATTGTTAGTTCACAAACGGCATTGTGTTTTGAAATACTTTGACGTAATACGAATATAAATTTTCTGAAATAAACCAAATGTGTTTATGGATTTTATTTTTAACTTAATTGAAAATAAACAGAAATATAAAAATAATAAAAATACTCTCTCTTAGGATGCACTTCTTAATAGAGTCCTGCTCAACCACATTTGTTTAATTTATTCTACTAATTTTTAATGTGCTTGTATTCAACAATTTTCTCTACATTCCTTTTCTACTTATTTTCTGAACCGTAAGTTTTTTGTTTTTCTAATTCTTGCTGCTTAATATCTCATTCCCTTTAACAACTTAATTTAGTGTTCTCAGTATTTCAAAATTATTTCTTGATTGCATATGTGCCTTGACTTATTTTATACAACAGCAAACAATTACTGTAAAATAAACAAGGGTAAATATTCATCAACAACAAACTAAGATGTGCTAGATTCGAAATTTCCAGCCTGAAATAAGGACTATTTAATTGTTTTCTGTAGATTGTCATTAAAGTTTCAAATTCACGAGAATCGTGGAGAATTATGTGTAGGAATGCAGAGAGCAGTCAGGGTTTAAACAATTATAAAGGGGTATTCATGTGATTTTACATATTTCAGCAGATTTAGCTTATCTCCGAATAAGTCGGGTATTAAGAGATTTACTGTTTAGAAAATATTTTGATTTTAGTGTCACTTGCTTTGGGGAATGCTGTGGAAAGAGCAGAAATGTTTGTAAATAACTTCAAATTTTACGATTTAATGAAAATGTGTACTTCATTTAAATAGGAGTCATTAAATATTAATTTAATTTCCTAAATAGAATTGTTGGATGTTAACACTATGTTTTATTTATTTATAAAAGATAAAATATACTTAAAGTTCCACAACTTTCCAAAACTTCTTAAATATTCTTATAACAACTGTAGAAATTATAAACTTGTTTAATTTATGTATCAGTCAATATTACTTTGTTTTTGATGATAACTTTTATAATAAAAATGAAGGATTACCAAGATTAGTAATTGATAGTCCAATATCATATTCTGGCAAATATTTTTATGGAAAATCTAGAACAAAAAATTTTTGATTTAAATATTTCCAAAAATGTATTATTTTGGTATAGATGATGTTGATGAACAAATAGGTTGATAAAAAAAAAGAGGAAAATATTGCCATTAACCCTATATTTCCAAAACAACCTAAAAAAAACAAATTAAATAAAGCTAATACATATTTTAGAGATATTTTAAATAAAATATCAAAAATTGTATGCAGACAAACATCTTCGGTAATATTTTTTAAAGTAAGTGACAATGTAGGCTCATTTTTAACAAATGCAATAACCAAAATTCCTAATTTAAAAAAACCAAGTATTTATATATAAGTTAAACAGTCCGGATTGTAATGTTGTTGTAATATATTGACCGAACAATGGAGTCAACAATAAAAATTCTTCATATATGCAATAAGAAGCAGAAACTTGATTTTTGTCAAAAAATTGAAATAAAGAGACATCTACGATATCCTCAGTGTACATTACTAAACGGACAAATAAATCCGAATAAGTCAGTTTTATTAGGTTTCCTTCTCTAATAAATACATATATAATATTTACCAATATTTTTGAAAATAGAGAATATTATTTTAATTTATAATACAAAATCAACTGCTTATGTGAAACGACTGTCACTTTCTTTAATCTTATTTAATGATTAAACAAATTTTAACAGATGTTAAAGAATATTTAAAAAGTTAAAATCGTGAAATTTTAAGATAAGAATATTTATTTAACAAAAATTAATATTTCACTTTTAACACCCCTGTATCTCTCTTATTATCAACATTTTATTAAAGCAAGTTAGTTTAAATCGTAATATTTTAAAGTGAGGATTCTATTGTACTTCTATGTACAATTACTTAAGGACCACCCTGTATATTTAACTAAATTTCTGACTTGTAATTTACAAAAGACATGTTTGGTGAACAATGTGGTTTTATATTTTTATATTTTGTAATGCCATTCGTCATGTTGCTGGTACGAAAAAATACATTATACTTTTCAGTTATCACATTAAATAAAAAACCTTTATTACAATCCATTCTGTGGCATTCTTTCTTTAAATATATTATTAATTAGCAAAACACACCTACATACCTACAGAAAAATTATATTTTGAACTACTCATATTAGTTGGTATAAAAAATTGGTACGTGGCAATATTATTTTTGTCTGCTAGACATTTTAGCTGATCCCCAGCGACTAACTTTATTTCCCAATTTCTTAAAGAAACTTATATTACAGTAGTAAGAAATGAAACTGTCATGTAAGCTACGCAGTGGCAGTAACTTCCAATTTTTGATATGTAGTAGTATGATATGGAACAACTTGTGAAAAATTCTAATATAGTATTTTTAAAAAAGCAAGATGCTAAAAATAAAAAACTTTTTACATTATCAGTTGATCTATATAAATAATTTACTACAGGAAAAATTTGTTTTTTACAATATTTTAATCCTCTTTTTAATGTTAAGAAAGATTTCTAACCTTCACAGTTTTTGAAATTCATTAATCTATTATATGAATTATTATTCCACACAAATATGCAGTTAACCGCGACAACCATAGGGAAACAAAAACAAAAACGAAATATTAATTTCCTGCTGAGTTACCGAGATTGTCACTTTAAACACACCACCAGTGTTTTAATTAAAACGATAGAACCATATTGAGATTGTTCCAGAGGCAGCCTTTAAGCGGAGACCAATTTCTTGGTCCTCGAGAATGTTTCTGTTACCTTATTAAAAGGGATTTTAGATTATAATTTATCACTCCCACGTAGATGTATTTCATTTGTCCTGTGACATTATTTTCTTTTCTGATCGCATTCTTCGCCAATTCTTTATTATTTATCACGGTTTTTCATAGCACTTATGAAGTTAATTAAAAAGTTATATTTCTGAAATAATAAAAAGTTGTTAGTAAAAGAAATACTATATTCATGTTGATTAAAGTTAACTTTTGTAACTTTCTTAAAACATTTTTTCCAAAGGTATTATAATAAAACATGTTTGTTTAATATGTTCCACATATTGAAGCTAGGAAATGTGTTAGTTATTTAATAAGACAGAATTTAAAACGAAAGAAAAAATTCAAATCAATATCAAAATACCTTCATCATATCTGCTTTTGGTTCATTTAATTACCTTAATTTTAATGACATAATACTTGCTTATTGGTCAAAATCGACTAATGCTAATATCGCGAAAATGTTGTCAATGTTGTTAATAGATAGTTGCGTTTGAAAATAGTGTAGCTACCACTGGTTAACCATCCCATAGTGTGTTTTAATTAAAAGTATCAAACCGCTTGTTGCGACAGTATGGAATACTTTGAACGTATATTTTAGTATTTAGTCTCTAAATTAATTTACACTTTGAGCCTCACTTTTACGAGCCGTACGTTCCTGGTTAAACACAAATCTTATTAAATACTAAAACTCATATATCATCTTCAGGCAACCATAACTTTTTAACGGTAATTAAAAATATTTTACCAAAGAAAAGTGAGCAAATACTAAGAAAATAACAATTGGCTCAGACCACCATCAATAGTAGCGACATATGGAGTGACTACATTATTAATATTGTAATGATTTATATTTAACCAGACATAATCGCTTTTGGGTTTCCGTGGATTTTCGATGTTTGAAAACTTTAATTTTATCTTGTATGTAAATTATTAAATGTTATTATTGTAATCCCTCCATTAAGGCCTCTTCAGAAGTTGCATATGCTCCCGTACACTGCTGGGAACCAAACTTAAAGTGATTTCTAGAAGTTTATTGTTTATTTTCTTAGTGTTATATTTGACACGTTACTACCCTATTTTTACATTGGGACATTACCCTTTAATGTCCACGCATTTTCTTACCTGCAGGATTTATATCCTGGCTTAGGACCAAGTGGTTGGTCAAGAATCTTGTGCTCCTCTTTGTAGGGAATGTTTTCCTTTTCGATCTTATCTCTGATTGGTTGCTCTCTTGGAGGAACTATTTCGATGACTAAGGTCCATTTATTTCCCAATTTTTTCATTAGTTGACCACGAATGAGGTTGGTATTACATTGTTGCCTTTCATCATAACCCTATCTCTCACATCATCATTGGTGAGTTACGCAGCAGTAATGAAATTTTGTTTGAAGTTTAATTTAATTGGTTAATCATATGTTCATTTAATATGTAGTTTTCTTAATACTTAATACTTTATTTAATTTTGTTATTTTACCACTCAGAACTTAATTTTCACATTTGAGAAAATGGATAATTTAGTTCAATCCACTACAGTTATTGTTCAAAATGTCGTAGATGCTAAAAATTTAATGATCGTCTGTTGCAGTTATTCGTGGAGTCATTTCTTTATCTCTCACAATTAACGTTCGGAAACCAGACACTTTACATATACCTACAGAAAGAAAATCAAAGGTTTTAAGTCAGGTGACCTAAGGGGCTACTTCTCCAATGTTGTTGTAGCTACATTTGCTATAGAACGTTAAGTGGAACATTATTAAGAAGTTCTAGTACTATTTCCTCCAAAAAAAGTTGTGGGTAAACAATGTTTTTCATACTCTTGAATCAAATACTGACAGACTTGTACAGAACAGTGTGCAGTTGCACCATCATATTGAAGCCACATTTGCTGTCGAATGTCGTGTAGATATAAATATTTATTACATTCTATATGGTTGAGACAATGTAACGAATCATTTCTAATACATCTACAGTTGTATTAAAAAATTCAATAAAAAATATTTTGTGAATTGCAATAACTGATTCAAGTTATAAGTTATAACTACATTAAAGGTTTTATTAATTAATAACCTTGTTTGTTTTCTTTGGAAAGAAAATTGCGTAGATCCAATATAGCTACTGAAATTAAAAGTGTTAGTAAGTCAAATTGTAACTATAATTGTTTATTGAAAGCGGTAACGTATTACATTTTTATTTTTTATTCATATTATGATATATTTAAAAAATACTCAAAATCAATTATTGATAATATGCCTCTTTTCTGGCTAACTCGACGTTTGGATTTATTTCAAAATAAAAATTGTATATGCATCTGTAAAAACTGTCCATCGCATGTTTCTCTATCTTTGCGCTTTATCATGATTGAGGATTAATTGATAATACTGCTAGGATAGAAGTTAAAAGCTGCATTTGTCGAGAATGCGTTTATATATTTTACAACTATCATAAATTTTCCATTTTTTTGAATAATTCATTTGATTTGAATCTACAATAGGTGGTAGAAGTTATGTTTATTCTGCGTAACTAGAATTAAATGAAGGATAGACTAATGAAGTATTTATAAAGAAAACGGAATATTAAATGATTAAAGTACACCTGTTGATAAAAGAGGGAAGTTATTTCCAGCACAATACTTTCTAACAGATAACGTTTTCTGCTGTTTTAGAATTTAAAGTGGATCAATGATCCTTTTAGGACGAAACTCCACTGAATATTTAGCTTTTTTTATGGATTTTTTATTTGCTTGGCATCTTCACTGAACATCTAGCTCACTATCTGTTTTATGAGCTACTGATTACTACTTCTTTGCTATTATATATGCGAACGGTACAGAGTGATTGAAAAAAAGTACACAGCAATTGGATTAGATTCACGAAAAAACTGTAGTCGTAGGAAACGTTGACTACACAGAAGACTTAATATATGTCAGGTTTCTCGTTTGATATCCTTTTTTAATAAAATTGTGAACCTAAAAATAATTGCATTAAACCAGAGAAGCTCTATAAAAAATTAATAAAAGGTATCCTTTTACTAGACATCTACCTCTTTTTACCTCTCTTTTACAGATTGAAATAATAGGTGCCTTTTCTTTAGAAAATTGCACACAATGCAATATATAATAGAAGCTTTTGTAAAAAGTCATGTTCGAATCCTTATTCAAAGCAACTTATTATATTTTGATTAAAAATAGCACTCTTATTCTTTATTTAATCGTTTCATTTTTTTATATTATATTTTATCTAGCTGCACTTGATAAATTTATTTATCTTTTGGGGTTAATTAAAGTAAAAAAGCCAGCCATATTTAGGTGTGTATACTTTTGAAGAAATATGTACAGAGTTTACCAACCTTCCTTGTTACCAAACATTTTGCAAACCAAAATTAACATTTTTAAATTAAAAACTAAAGAAGACAGTCTGAATTTTCTTAGTTTATAATTATTTTATGGGAGAACGTGTTCTATAATCTAAATCCAAGGTATTTAAATTATATATATTATATGAGAATTACATTTTGAGCTGTTAATTCAAAAGAAAATATTTATAAGTGAGCTACGAAATTTCAAAGATTATAATAGATACGTCACAATTAGACAGAACTTTCTTTCAATTTTGACTGAAAAGGGTTCACTTCTTGAAAGTGAATAGAAGTCACGACTTATTAGATTAAAACAATTAGTAATTTAGAATTTCCTAGGAAAAGGAATTTTACAACGGAGAGCATTCCAGAGGACACAAGAAAAACCGGTTCGTAAGTGACTCATCCAATACCGAAAGTATTTTACAAGCATTTATGCTTATAAACAATTGATTTAACCTAACTTAACCGGACATTCGCTTTAATTAAAAACATTTTGTAAAAAAGAATATAAACACAATAAGTTGATTTGACAATCAGATTTAAAAATAAAGGGTTTCCATAAAGTTATTTCATAACAAAACTTGTAAAATATAGAGCTTAATTTATCTAGATTTGACACAAATCAATTCGCCGAAAAATGATTCCTAAGGAAGCTAGAGCTCTTTAAAAATTGCGCTATGGTATCGATATGATTCAAATAACTCTGTACGTTATTGTTTTATTTTGAATTTTTATTTGTATTTATTTAATTTTTGTTTTAGTATATTTAGCATTAATTGTAGCTTGAATTTTATTCGCAAATTACAAAAATCCCGTAAATTACACTATTACAATATATGTATATCCACTATTTTGAATTGGTTCCCAGAAAATTAACACCCAAATTTCCCAGTTCTACTTAATTGTGTTTATGCTGATATTTGAGTTTGTATTTTTGCATTAATATCAAAATAAAAATGAAGTAATTTCACCACAAATAAAGGAAAATTGCTGACAAGTCAGGATTTTGTGAGTCAGATTATCTCAATCTTATGAGTTTTCATATTTTATAATAGTCCACTGCCATGTAAACCGATATAATCTACTTGAAATTTTTACGGGATTAACTGTCAGTATTTTTCAAAAAACTAAGTTTGACAAAAATGTGGTTTCTGCAGGACAATATATGATGATACATCGGTTTGTTTCCATTCGCAGAATGCAACTAGATACTACTGCCTGTACACCTCGGTCTAAGATCAAGAAATTCTATAAATGCTAATGTAACAGGAATGCAAATTTCTTGAAAATAATTAATCACGTACTAATTGTATGAGTTATGTAAGTCGATAAACTAAATTTCCTATTTTTGGTAAGTAATACCTTTACTTTATTATTTGAGAAATTGTTCATAGTCTATAAGTCACGTTAAAATAAATAAGAGCATACATGACTAACACGTGCTAGATTTTCCATTACATATAAAGAGATGCTATGTAAACCAATTAGATTAAAATTAGATTTACTAATTTTTAACTCAAAAATATAGACATTTTCTGTGAATCGGTAAATAAATAATATTTTCTTTAGAAATCTCGACCCATTGACTAATTTCTTGCCTGAGAGATAAGGCTAATTATGAACTAAATGAAACTTTAGAATTTATTCTACTCTGCAGCAGATCGTATAATGCTCATACTAGAAGTAGTCGTAAAATCTTGAATAAATTAAAATACTTACATTAAATGCATATTTTAATACATTTCTCTTTTTAATGTCTTTTAAATTAATCATCAAGTTAGGACTGGGATATAATATATTGTGTCATTATAATTTTCTAAAAAATAGGAAATTTATCAGGAACTAAATTTGTTTTATAGTGACAAATCTTAGACAACAACTAAAATGACATAATAAAATTCACACTGATGCCATTATCTCGGACGATATTTGGAAATGTTGTCATTATCAATGGACAAAAATCTCAACATTCTTGATGCACTTCTTAATCCCAAAATTCCAAATTTAGACTAGAACATACCTTTCCTATAACGTTTGTAGAAAGTAATTAATTACACTCAGATACATCAACCCTTATTATATTTTTATTATAATTTTTTATATATTTTGCCTCCTATAAGCATAGTGTCTACTTTGAATGCTCATTACTAACGTATTTAATGAACGTTTTTAATATGAAGCTGTTGTTAATGATGTCGCAAATCAATCGTTTGTTTGAATTATCAGTTTTATTTTCATTTAGAAAAAAAATCTATTATTCGGATGAAAAAAAAATTTATGTCTCATTAAATCTTATAATAATGTCTTAGCACAATACTTTTTATTTCTTTTTTTTTTGCTTATTACTGTACCTATCGCGTAACAACTTCCAATTACAACCAAATTGAAGTTTAAACATTTTCTTATTACGAAAAATATGTGTACAGTAATAAGCAAAAAAACAATTGTGCCAAAACATTTTCACAAGATTTAATGAGGCATATAAATATTTTCTTTCTTTGCTGGGAAAATAACAAAAAACATATGTTATGAACAATTTGAAGCTGTTACTCTGTTACGGGTCTACCAGAATTTTTTTTAAGAGAGCATATAAAAATTTGTGCTCAAAAATTTTATGTATGGCCTCTATGAGTACCAACATTTTAGCCATATTTCATTATTTCTCGATCGGCCAGGTTTTTGCACTAAGCTCTTGGTATAGAAAACATGAATTGCAAAAGTTATCCAAATCCATTTTAAATAGTAAAGGAGAGGGTTAGTAAAAAGCGCCGATTATCTTACGTAGGATATTTGTATTAGTTATTTAAAATACACTGTTGTAGTATCTTTGATATTTGTGACGTCACCTTTTCTTATTTAGACTTGTTTTAAACTGTATTAGTCCATTCATAGAAAATCATATAACGAAAGTAATGATGACGAGATAGAAATGAATGTAAAAGTTTAGAATTAATACTAAGAATTTCATTTACTCCAAATGTTTTCAGTTCGTATGTTGGCAAAGAAAACACGTTTAATCGGTTATTGCAGTTCTAGTATACGATTAAGTCCGGATTAAGATAGATAGTCATAATTTTTGTAGTTCGTGCGCGCCGAAAAATGTAACTAAATTTCGTTTAAAACAAAAACTCTACAATCCTATACAAACAGAATAAAACACGTGGTACCTCAGAGACTAAAATAAAAAAGAGTAGTCGATTTAAAGTTTTATTAAATGTTGGCCATGCACGCGACCTCGCTTTTATCCGACAAGCCGTTTTTCTTTATCTGCTTCTTCTTTTCCTTTTCGACTATTGTGAACACGACACGTAACAATTTCGTTTTTCAAGATTTAGACAATACAATAAAAAAGACAAGCGAATGAATTGGACAGCTCTCCTGTTCCGTTGCCTGGATATTGGATTTATTAAAAAATATCGTTTTTGACTTTGGTTCATTTTCTTAAGAATATTTATTTCAAATGCATGTTCTGAAATATTTGTCACCAATAAATTCCATTTTCTGTGTATTCTAATATACAATAAGGTCCATATGTATGGAATACATTTATTTTTAACGTTATTATGAACTTTAATTTTACAAGTTATGGTATAAAAATATCATCCCCTCCTTTCACCCCCTCTGAATTATGACAACCCCCTGAACATTTTTAATGAGAAAAGGGGTCGTGTGATATCTCTTGTGAAAGGGATTTTTAATCTCTGTTCAGAAATATACAGGTTTTTAAATTTGGTGATTCGTTACTGAGAAAATTAAAAATGTAAAATTTGATAACGTCTCCACTTCAACAGTTTACATAGACTGAAGCATAGAATCTCACATAACGTAGAATGTATTTTCTAATTTATTTTACAATTATATTAAGTGTTTAAAGTTAAATCCATTTACTTCTTGTCAATAACCAATGCGATCTTGGAATTCCCATAGAACTTTCAGGACTTAATTTTCTCAGTTATGAATGACCAAAATTTAAAAACATGTACGTTGATGAACAGATAATTAAAATCCCTTTCAAAAGGGGTATCACACGACCCCTTTTCTCATTAAAAATTTCATAATAATTTTAAAAATTAGTGTATTCCATACATATGGACATTTCTGTATAAAGAATTCTGTATGAATGGATATGATGCTCTAATAGTTCAGTAAATTTGTAGTCTAGGCTTATTCTTAAAATTCCATTTCAGTATTAAATATTTTCTATTGTAAAAAAAATGTAATCGCTTTAAAATATGATTTCCAAAAAATAATACGTATTAAAAATATATTTTTGTTTTCTTATCGCTAGAGACAAAAGAATAATTTATATATGTCTACGCTACATTACAAACTCTTTGTTTTATGTTAATTACCTTCATATATCTAAATATAGAAAATATACTATTTTCATATTTATGGCTCTATAGAGACAACAAGTACCTATCGTTGACGCTGCCACAAAAATTCCACTTTAATATCTAATAAGAATAAAAATTTCCTCTAAGCACCATTTCACAACGTATTTTCCGATTTTGCAAAATGCTATGTTGGTGTTATCGTCGCAGGAAATGTATCTTTGAATTCGGAGATTCAAATTCTCGACAAAACACTGAATTTTATTTGCCATATTGAACATTTAGTTTAATGTATTGGAAACCAATTTGCAAAACTACGAATACACTTATTTTTCAAGAATATCGAAAAAGTAAATGAATACGTAAATAATAATACACATCAAATTATTTGGTGAACACTATATATATATAAATATAAAACATTTTAACTATAACAATAAATAATAATGCAAAAAGGAGAAAACCCAACGGGGATAAAGGCTTATAGCAAGGTAGCACGATATTGCCAATATTATTCAATATACCCGTAAATGGTACCTAAAAAACAACCATAATTTCCAGAGGATGGTGAGATAGTGGAAAATCACACAAACTGGGGAAAACCAAGATAGAAAAGTATTTTAATATACAGTGTGCCCATGGACGTTTACATCATTATCCAATAATAATTCAAATTATCATTCTTTTATAATGCTCCAAGAAAGAATTTATTTTGTAATAACATAAACGTCACCCACTAGATTATTGTTAAAGTTTCGAACTCACTGTAAAAGTTCAAAGCGTTTCATAGAAATTTGAGTATAAAATGAAGCAGATAGGATAAAACATTTTTTTTTTTTTCATTTAATGGAGTTTGGATATTTTAGAGATTTTTACCAGGAATGACATTTTTCAATAAAACTAAAAATAAAAATGTTTCTCCTCTTGTGAACCCAATCTGTGGACAAACTGTATAATGTTATGAAAAGTAAAATTCCTACTTATAAATCTTTACAAACATGAAATTTGAAAATACAGAAATATGAAAGAATTCAAATTTGAAAAAGAGAAAGAAACGAAAAGAAAAAATTATAAAATCACAACTAAATAAATTTCACTTTTCTTTTTGGTCTAGATCTGTTGTGGAAGAAAATAAGATAAATAAATAACAAGAACAACAACAAGAAAAATAAAATAGCTCGCATGATAATTCTGAATAAAGATAATATTACAAGAAAAAAACTAAAGCAATCAAAGGAAAATGCCAATTCTTATGAAATAATAACTAAAATAATTCCATTTTCCCATAGAACTGTGATTAACTTTTTCATTCCTGTTAAATCTGGTTGTTAAATTAGGAAAATATATAAAGTTTGCAGTTTTAGAACTTTAAATAATTATACAGGCTGTTCGTAAATATCATATGCATGCGAAAGGGAGTAATTTTTTGGCTTATTTCATGACTAAAAGTTCACAACGCTTCGTTACCGATCTACAAGGTGTTGAAATTTCAAGATTTTTTTGACTTTTGACACTTGACTACTACTCCCTACTGTCAGTTTCTCCTTATTTTATTTCCTTTTCTTGCTCTCTCGATGAGAAAAAATACCAGAAAATGTTAAAGGTTTACTGGGATGTTCTTTACGTTTTCAAGAAATTTGGGAAACTGTCATGACTTTCAGCAGTTAGATACGCTTTCTGAGTCTTGCCCTGTGCATCCCTATAGCCAACGTTCTCAGAAACCTGTGGCCTGTGCAACCTAACCGTTACAACACATATTTAATTTACATTATTTAATATTTGTATATTACGCCGAATAAAAAGATGGAAAGAATACAATTTAAAAAACAAATAAGTAGTGATATATAGAGTCTCTAATGCTCACTAAGTTATTTTGCTGTTCAAATTCAGTTTATTAAATTATAAGGACGTGTTTTATTATATTATAAATACCCTGATTCTGAATGTATATCGTCATAAGCAAAAAAATATAACAAACGCATAAACGGAAACTCAAATCTAATTTTCTGTCGAGACAAATATTCGCTTGCAGTCAGTTCAGTATAAATAGCCTAAAATAAAAAGGCCCAATTTATTTTTGATTTGTTCAGGATACGGTCTCTAGTAAATCGTCGGGGATATGAAAAGATATGTCAGCAAAAGAATCGCTTTTAGTGAATTCCATTTTCGGTTTGATGTTGAATTTATGTGCCATTTATCGAATAAATAGCTCGCTTTCTGAATGATTCACTGGTGATTGTCTTGTGGAATACAATGGCCGTACACATAAATATCCTTCGAACGCCGGTATGGAAGATATCCTACTTTTATAGCTCGTATCCATCAACCGCCTAGTAGAGTACAATTTTCCCCCTTTTACATGAAAGGTTTTAGACTGCAATTTGCACATATTTTTAAGATTAAAAGAAAAATATGAATGAGCTCCTAAATAAGAGTATTTTATATATTTCGATTAATTATTATTTCATAGTGATTGTTTCTATCATTGCTTTGTGGAATCTATCCATAATAAATATGAAAGATAATTTATACTTATCTTAAAATTCCAGGATTTTCCAAAAACTTTTTAAATATTTTTACAATTGTTTAACCTTTGCAAAAAAAAAGAATTCGTTTTAGGTTATTCTGTTTAATTTTGTGGTAATTTGAATAAAGTTACGGTGACTAGATTTAAAAAATAATATTTAGAAAAAAATGTAAGAAATAAATCTAATGTGATATTTGACAGTGAACTAGTATATAATCCTAATGTGAAGAAATATACAAGGTGTTCCATTTAAATTTGTGGCTTTACCCTTATTTATTTTTTGTTTCAGGTAAGTCAATGTGCGCTGTTTTAAATCATCATTAGTTTGTAAGTAAACAGATTCTATTTTATTTTATTATGTTATGAAAATAATGTCAAATATTATTATTCGAAAACTTGATTTTTGGAGAATAAAATCAAAGTCTTTTAACTATTATCCGACATATTCTTTAATTGTTCCGGTTGATTTGTTGACAGGTTTTCCTATAATACGAGGAGGGATGTATAAATTGTGCAAAGAGGCATAGTCTGGTGGATAAATTGAATGGAATAGTAATTCAAAGCCAGTTCATAATTTAAGCATTGCAATAATGGACATAATTTTTTTTCGGTAATCTAGTCCTCGTCTCCAGAGTTTTCTGATTCATCAAGAAAGTTCGCACAATATGGTGCATTTCTTGTTTTACCATTTTCAGGTCCTTCAATAAAAATTACGCCCTATGCATCCCAAAATACCGTTTTCGCCTTCTTTAGGACAGGTTCGCCTTGCATTATTCATTGTCTTGACTGCTATTTGGTCTTCGAAATATAAAGGTGATACCAAGTTTCGTTCTCAATTATAAATCTGTTTGGGTACCGCTTAAAGAGCAACAAATTATTTTCTGAACCGTTCATACAAATGAGTTTTTGCTCCGATGGAGGCAATCTGGGTACTCATCTAACGGAGAGATTTCGCCTGTCCAAAATTTCGGATGTGTACGAGTACTTTTTTAAATCTCTACGGCCACCAATTTCGATCAACGATTACTCAAAACAATTTTATGAACTTTCAGGACCAATCCTTCTGTCGTAGCTGATTTTAGCGTAACTGTGCGCTCTGCATCTTTAGTTCTTGTATGGTTACGTTTAAAATCTGTAACCCATATTTCGACCACATAAAATGATGGAGCAGACTCGTCTAAAGGAGAATCTACCTTAGCTTTAATTTCCTTGGATTCCTTAATGTGAAAATATTTTATTACAGCTCGTACTTCGAGTTTCCCTATTTTAAAAAAATTTGATTACTTTAGCATACTTTCAAATGCAAACAACTGAATACAAACCGAAAAATTGAAGAAATATGACGTTAAATAAAACAATAAACAAATCCACGTAATTCTCAGTACCGAAAAGGTACCATCGATATAGATAATTAGTCTCTCGATTCAGTGCTCTATATACTTCTATGTTAGATGATCACTTTCATTTCACTTTTAAGCCGAACTCATCTAATCTACTAAACGTTATTTGAATAATGGTTGTTAAAATTGGACCTATAAATAATCCGTCACTCAATAAGTTCGTAGGATGACATATAGATGGCGCCTCTATTGACAAATCCATATGATTTTTAGGAAGCACCAAGGTAGATATATTATAAAGGTATGCTCAGGCGCAGAATTTTTGAAAGAAAATTTTGACCAATCAGGATTCGTACTGAGCGCCGCCATCTTCAAATCCTGGAACCAATAGCGATAGAGCTTTAAGGCGCGCGAATTAAATAAAATGTAACTGATTCTTACAGGAGTCTGAGATTTGAAAGTACCGTGAGATAAGAATAAAATAACATTTTTTTTAAGTTTTCAAAGTTAACATTTATTGACAACACTGAAAAGTTGTGCTATGGTCGAGCTCAGCGGTTGTTTTAAAAGATCAAGGGCTTTTCAGATAACTACAATGTAATTTGTGAACGGCGTGGAAAAACTGAAAAAAAGTCATTTCCACTACATGAAAAAATGAATGATATTTTGGTGTGGACTCCGGGCTTGTTGTTAAATGCTAACGCTGTTCTCAAATTGTCGAGTATTCAGCCTCGGCGGTGAAATAATTGCTGGACTGGTGAACGGCATGTGGTATTCAAATTTTCAGTTGGCAAGGCATCATGGAGTAATCTTTTCCTGGGCTCATAAGTTGTGTATTCCTTCATCCATTCAGGTTTCTGTGTAAACGCTGAATCTTTGAAATGGTCGGAGAAAATCCGAGCTGGAAAGACATGAATGGTTATTTTAATATCTGGAAATACTAGAAGACCTTTTTATTGACTAAACTGTAAATTAGTGGATTTGAGTTCTTCTGTATCGAAAAGTCTGGTCTAAAAATAAGAAAACTCTGTCATTTATAAAAAACACTTACCGTTAGTTTTGAGGTTATCGTGCTTTACTGGACAAATTTCAAGCCATTTTTTAAACATTTCTGGATCTCTCGGGAAACTCAAGTGCATTATTTTTCGGCCTTTTAATACTCCTTGTCGATTTCCACAACCTTTTACACTACAACCCACCAAGCAAAGCAATGGCTTGATAAGTGTTATGGGGACTCTTCTCCGTCGAGACAAATGGTAGAAAAGTGGTTTGCTGATTTTAAACGCGGTCGTACAGACACAAATGATGCTGAACGCTCTGGTCGCCCAAATTTAGCAATTGTTGCAGAAAACATAAAAAAAGTCCACAAAATGGTTTTGGCCAACCGTAAATTAAAGTTGCGTGAGATAGCTGACACCCTGAAGATATCAGAAGGTAGTGTATTCACCATTTTGCATGAACATTTGATCATGAGAAAGCTCTGTTCAAAATGGGTACCGCGTTTGCTCAGAGTGGACCAAAAACAACAACGAGTTGATGATTCGGAGCGCTCTTTGGAGCTGTTCAAGCGAAATAAAAAGGATTTTTTGCGGTATGTAACAATGGATGAAACTTGGATCCACCACTACACTCCAGAGTCAAATCGGTCTTCAGCTGAGTGGACAGCGAAGGGTGAAAGCCGTCCAAAGCGGCCAAAAACACAAATGTCAGCTGGTAAGGTTTTGGCCTCCGTATTTTGGGATGCGCACGGAATTTTATTCATTGATTACCTTGAGAAAGGTAAAACCATCAATAGCGAATATTATATGGCGCTTTTGGTGCGTTTGAAGGAAGAAATTGTGAAAAAACGACCACAAATGAAGAAGAAAAAAGTGCTCTTTTACCAAGACAATGCACCGTGTCACAAATCGATCAAAACGATGGCACAAATGCACGAATTGCACTTTGAATTGCTTCCCATCCACGGTATTCTCCAGATCTGGCTCCCAACGACTACTACCTGTTTGCAGATCTAAAAAGAATGCTCAAGGAAAATAGATTTGGCTCCAATGAAGAAGTGATTGCCGAAACTGAAGCCTATTTTGAGGCCAAAGATAAATCGTTCTACAAGAAAGGTATCGAAATGTTACAGAAGCGTTGGAATGAATGTATCACTCTTGAAGGAGACTATGTCGATGAATAAAGTAAAATATTGCGTAAAAGTTGTTGTTTTATTAGTCATCCTACGAACTTATTGAGTGATGTGTTAACTTCAAAAAGATTATTCCATTCAACCAATTATCAATCAAAATTAAAACGTTGAATAGAGAATATATTTGATTTGAAAGAACTTTTATATAGATTACAATGATCAGTGTATTTTTGATTCTTTTATTTTCGAATCTTTTTACTGAGTTAAAGTTGAATTAGTAATGATTTTAAATACTGACTACTCATTCTATCTATTAATTCTTTATGTGCGTACATAAGTAGGAGTTTCAGATTAAAACTAATCAAAAACATATTCTCTTCAAATATCACTACCTCAAAAATATATAAGATTTTTATTTTCCTCACTGAAACTTCTTTATTGATAGCAAAACCTCTAGAACAAACCAAATGATTTTTATGTTCGTGCTTTTTTCAAATAAAGAAATTTTCGTAGAAACTAAAAATGTTTCAATAAAATCTCAAGGGCTCTCGATATTATATCTTTGCTAAATAAGATGTTCCTTCGTTTTTGAGTTTCTTTTCCAATGAAACCCCCGTTCATTTCCGCTCTTTCATAAACTTCTGCATACAATTTTATTAGTTCTCCTGCTACTTGCAGTTATTCCATACCGTATTATCTATCATGTTAAGTAACATCTCTGAATAAATAGTGACCTTTGTTTGTCCAATTTTCTTTTTACAATATTTTAAATGACATAAGCTTGTTTGCTTAAGTTAGAAATCAAACGACAGTAATTATTTTCTGCATATTACTTCTACTTGTATAGCAACAATCTAAACATAAGGGAACCGCTTGGGCCAGGAGTAATATGCCTCAGGAGAAGCATTAACCCGTCTGGATGAGCCTTATTGCAAATTGCTGCAATAAAGTTTTCCGCAATATCCGCCATTTAGGGAACCGTTAAAGTTGGTCTGGTTCTCGACTTAAACTTTGATTGTAAAGTTTCTCCCCCCATGTAAGTGTCGGTCAGCGGGTCAGAAGAGATTCTATGAGCGACTTCTGCGGCGGTAAAGTCTTCCTAGCAGAACGATTTGAACGGAAACTGTCAAGTAAACGCCGTTTTGCACAATGTGTGTGTATATCCAAGAAAAGCATTGGTGGAGATACGGACTGGTTATCCACGTATTTATTAATTCTAGTGATAATGACAGCGTTTGTAGGTTGTAAGTATATCAGATAAAACTAAAACGAGTCACTAAAAACTGGAAAAAAATCCTAGAAATACTAGACTACTCTTCTCGCGATATCTAATATCGAAACATTTTGGTAACATTAAAGGAAGACAATAAAATAAAAAAGAAGTATATTTATGACTAAATTTCAGGTAGATGTGCAGGACCAGAATTTGAAATGATGAATGGTTTGTTACCTTAGATTATATACAGAGAAGATACTTACAATAATAGGATAATTAGCAGTGCGAAGGCTGTATATAATTTTGCATTGGCCACAAAAGTAGAAAAAATTAGAGAGGCGTGTTCAAAATAATTTAAACAGTATTAAAAATGATTTATTCCAATGTTGATCCTCGGTATATTACGTTTAAGTAAAAATTGTATTTTTTTTAAGTGTACTAAAAAAATTAAAAATCTAAAGATTATTTATAAATTAGGTGTGTGTATCTTGTTTACATCTAATAAAATTAATTATGATGTAAATACGTAGACGCTTAAATAAAAATTTGAAATAAATAGATTCTGAATTAAACACTTTTTTCTGTATATATATATATATATATATATATGTTTGTTCTTTATAAATATACAAGTAAATAAAGGATAAATATGGTTTACTAGTATAATGTTATTTACTAATTAGTTACATGGAACCAGGCTATGTGGTATGATATATAATCTTATTCCCACTTTGTAGTAATACGAGAGCTGCTGCTTTAATTGCAGGATAGACGCAAACAAAAAAAATATTTATAATTCAAAAAATGGCTTTTTTGTTTTTCCTCTTGACAATCTATGCACTTTTTCATGCGAATAAACGTCATAACGTTTTTTGGGCTTGAAAAACGTTGACTACGCAATTGATTTTTGATTTTTGGAAATGTATGAACATCTTTTAGACTATATAGAGGATGCATCATTAATTCCTCCTTTTGTGTGGTTAAATCAATTGTTCTTTGCTCTATATAGGGGCTTGCATTATCCTATTGCAGAATGATGCGACGTCTTCTATTGATTTATCTCATTTCAAAGAAAACTTTTGATAGCAAAAGCAATTATTTGCTTCGAAACGCACCTGATTCGAGTAACTTTTTTTGGTTTTGCTTCATTTTAAAACGCCCAAACAGTGAATTGTTGTTTTGTTTTCAGTTCATAAGAAGATATCCAATTTTCTTCACCAGTCAAAACGTCGTACAATAAATTTGACGTACCTGAGTTTCTTTATACTATTTGACTGAAGCCTCTTTTTGGTCTTCTGGTAATTTATACAGTATCCATTAAAAACACATTTTCTAACACCTAACTGATCATGTAAAATTTCAGTAACCAGCTTCATATCAAATAAGGCTGAATTTACTATTTTTGAGTTTGGTTGACATTCACGAAATGCGTCAGTAAGACTGGTCCGACCAAATTTTAATTCTCGATTCCGTTGTCGTCAAAAGTAGTTTTTACATAATTTAAAAACTCCTTTTCACTTTTCTCTAATCGAAAATAAAACAAACGAAAATGCTTACGATTAAAATCCATAGTTTCTTTGTGATTCGTTACTTTAAAAATAAATCGTTCTCGAACGGCTCACTATATTCAACTTCTGTCAATTTTACTTATCACAACAAATGTCAAATAGTACAAATGATCATACACCAACCATCAGATAACTACTGTAGTGTCTTATCCTGAAATTTAGTTATTTTGTCCATACATTAAATATTTTTAATTTTCATTTTGTAGTTTCCATGAATTATATTGGATAATTAGTGTTTCTTTTTCCTTCATCGATAATATTTTCTGTTCATATTAATTTTTCGGCATTATATTTTGGACTCAATAAATCGTGTGTCCTTTATAAGACATTATTTAACTATTTACTTCAGCAAAATGTCATGGGAGCTTTAATATTGGGGTCAAGGACTAAAAATCGTTGTCTGGGCACCAATATACTTATATGAGGTTGTTCAACATAAAAATAAATTTGGGACAATGTTTGTCTGCTCTCCGCCTATGTCTGCAAAACTGACCTAAAATACACTCTGGAGACCCAGCTCTCCTTTTCACATTAGCAAGTAGGATTTAGGAAACTTTCCTTCAGAGGCCTTTTGGGTTAAATAAGTCACTGTTTATACTGACAGAGATCACTGTAAAGTACTTTACAATTGCGTTTGGAGTCACCACCAGGAGACGATTTTCTTTTTACTCAGAAAAAGTAAATATAAATTAAAAATTATTTATAATAATTATCCAAAGAAAAGAATAAAGTTTCATTGTTTATAAAAAAAATAATTAAAAATTAGTCAGGAAAATTTAGAAATGTAACCACAAATCTTTAAATTTATAATATTCACATGGAATCAAAAATATGGGTGTACAGATCGTTGTATTTTAATAATAATAATAATAATAATAATTAATTCGCTTTAAATTTATTAGGGCTAATAAGTCCACCCTGTTTTACCTATGCCGGTAAGATAGAATACAATACAGTTATCAGTAAAATGTCTCTTCTATATATAATCTAAGACGCATACGACAAGCTTTTAACTATTCATTGCTGTATTCCACGTAGAGCCTACGTGGAGTCAGTCTTTAATTATTCAGAGAAATTCACAACGTGTTAACAAATGTTTAGTTTGCTTACTGTGACAGTTTTCAGATCCAATTCGCGCTAAGGGCTTATTATCACTTTGTCTAGGAGGTAATTGTTATGTCATAGAAAATGGATGCAGACTAGAGTGCTGTTCTTGTGGTATTTCAGGGCACTTTTTGGTTGTGTATAAGTTTCTGATTCTAGATAATTTTACCTTCAACAAATTTGTAATTTTTCAGTTATGAGGACATAATTATTCGATTCGATTAAAAACAGCAGTTTTATACTTACCGGTAAAAATACTGAAAGTAAGTCCTTTTAGCTGGTATAGCTTGGTGGTTAAAATTTCTGTTAATATGCAAAGCTTTTTTTTCAGATGTTAGATCCTTATCTGCCTCCTTCTTCATTCTAATTTTTCTCTAATATATTGCAGACACGAATCCCAGGAAATTGTTCTAGCCTAAACAAATTGGTTTAACTCCTCTTCTATTGAATTTATCTATTTTCTATTAGCCACCTTTCCCTTCTAGTGATCTGAAGAACACGTACGAGGGTATAGTAGGAATTCTTTTGGCTTGATCGTGTTGTTTTTCTGCATTCCCATTATAAAAGCGTATTAAACTTGGCTTATTGTAAGTTAATTTGATATTTTATTATTGCCAATTTGTAAATATCCCGGAATAAATTAAAAACATCTACCAGACTGTTTATTGTAGAAGTTTCCGATTTATTATAACAACATTGAATGAATTGGGGGAAAGACAAGTTATAAATTTTCGTATTTTGTGATTGTCGGGCGACCACGAAAATCTGCTCAGCAAAATATTTCATGTTTATTAAGTGAAAACTATTTCCAAAATAAATATTTTATTATAAATGCATATAATTTTTTTTTTGGATGTTAACTATCCATTTTTTTATTATCTGTTAAAAAAGCAGCAACGGTATAGAATTCCTTTTCCTTCCAATTTTCGTTTTCATAAAAAACGTGACAATAATTTTATAAAAATCAATAGTTATATCAATCTTATTTTGTTACACTGAATTTATAATTGTTCTAATAAAACGGAGAATACTCCCTAGACATTTTTAAATTCTATAAACTTTTATCAATGATAAAACTTCCAATTTTGTGAATTTTATCCTCTTCTCTGGATTTAGGAATGTAACTTTATCTACCGAGAAATATAACGATGATAATCTTTAGATCCATCCATAATTTTAATGAATCCTAATGACTCCCTTGCGATACAAGCTGTACGATATTAAATTAAGATCATGTATAAGAAAATGTACGACGATCCATTTCGTTATAATTAGGATTATAAAAAAATGCTAATAATGAAAGAATTGAATTGTTACTTGAAATGCTCTTATCATTGTCCATGTAGTTTTGAGGATGGTTTTCATGTAGTATCAACAAATATATAGGGTATCTCGAAAATTGTTCACCTGACAAGTATGAAATTTGGCAGCTATAAACAGTCGAAACTGATGCTTATATTTATTATAAAAAGACTTACATTTATGCTCTTATTTCCGGTCTGCACAATAGAATCATGACAAGTGTGGTATCGTTGAATTTGTTTTTGAAACATACAACTAAAAATGTAATATTATACCCATTGTTCGATTTAAAAAAAATTTGCTTATGGTCACGTGACCGGACATCTTTTGGTAATAAATACAAACATCAGTTTCGACTGTTTATAGCTGCCAAATTTCATACTTGTCACGTGAACAGTTTTTGAGATATTGGACTGTCAAAACGTAGTGGGAGACCCTGTATAACAGTCGCTTATTTCATCAATACGTCTACCATTTTCAATTTATTTAGAGGATTTACAAATAGTTGCAAGCAAGTATCAAACTAATATGACATTTGGATTAATGGACGCAACATAATTTGGTTCAGATGGTCGGTTATTGTATTTCTGTTACCAGGAATAATTCGTGTAAGAGCTTTGTAGTTTACTTTTAGTTTATATGTTAATTAAATTAAGTGCATTGCTAATCGGAAACCAAAACAGAACAATTGATTAGTCAAAACTAGATTTTATGTAAAAATAGTTTGAAATTCATATTTAATTTCTGAAAGTATGCTACTTTTAATAATGCAGGCTTTTTCAAAAAACAAGATACATATTTTGGCCTATTTCTAGTACCGTCCAAGAGACGAAATATTCTCATTTACCTCATGATGATGGTATAATATTGTAACTCTTATGTGAGTTTAGCAAACTTTATTTCCAAAAAACTTTACAAATGCATTTTTACAAATAAAATTACAATTTCACTTGAATACAAGCAACTCAAAATAGAATACGTCGAACTGGGCACTTCACTACATACCCCCTGCTGCCGAATTTTCTGTATTTATTTCCTTTTTTTGCCTTTTCGAAAATTCCCGAAAATTTTTAACGTTTACCGGAATATTCTTGACGTTATCGAGAATATACGAGAAACTGTTATAGCTGTCAGCAATTAAATTAGGTTTCTGGCTCTTGTCCTGGACATCCATGTAGCCATCGTTCTTACAAGCAGTTGCCTTGACCTGTGCAACTAAACCGACACAATATACCCACCATCTGTGCTATTTTCCTACGTTACAGTTGTATGAGTGTTCTCTATCATCCTTCCAAATAGTAACGAAGTTCAGCACTTCTTAACTATAGATACCGAATCAACGAATTGATCCTAGTAAGATGGACTGGTGTCTCAAAAACTAATCAAAATTGAGTATTTAAAATGATAAATAAATAAATAAAATATAAGCTTGACCAAATCATCATATGAGTTTGTAGTTAAATAGAAAATGTCAACAGTTGTGAAATTTATATTGCTTTTATTATTTCGTTTTTGGATATTATTTTTAAAATTATTGTTTAAAATTCTATTTCTCTCCCTTAATGCCCGTCGCTGGTTTCATATAACAGACGCTTTGCAAATGTGCCATAATGATGTTTGTAGAAAGGCCTACTTGATCGGTATACCAAATGAAGTTGGAAAGTGATGGTGGCGGCGGGCTTAAAGGAAAGGAAAACGATGTTCACATGTCTGGGATTAGTTAGGGTATTCATAAAGTTTTGGGTCTGAATATGTCAGTTTTCGAGGAAATGGTCCAATATATTCGCAATGGGTTTGTGATATAGTTAAAGATGGACTGAGTTAGATCTTTCTGGAAAAGTACGGCATCGTATCGGCTAAAAGTTCTTGTAACCGAATATTTAGTATACTAGGATTACCGAACAACCAGAGTAATAAAATGTCGTGATCACAGCTCCTTTAGGAAATTTCACCGAATTTCAGATTCATTGGTGTCTTCATTGCATTTAATAATATTTAATTTAATTATTTATGCGTTATCTGTGTATTGTTATAAACTTTTTAAATTTTGGATTTTAAAATGGATCAATTCCTGCAATCCCGCAAAAACGACTAAAAACCATTTATTCATATAGGAAAAAAATATTCATCGATTTTTTTAAGAAATCAAATCCCCACTTGTGATAAACATTTAAATAACGTCAATTTAAAGAATAGTTTACCAAATTTCAAGAAATCATCATTAGCTAAATTTTCGTTTATAATATTAATATAATAACAATAATAATTGTATATTATAGATTCGAAAAAAGACAACAAAATAGTATTCTGAAAAAAAAGGATGATATTGTTATTTCTTGTTATTAACAAAAAATAAAACAAATTCCAGAGAAAGATTGAAAACTGTATTCCCTGGATAAGAACGTCTCAAATCCAAGACAAACATTTATTGAAGGTTTATTGATAGGATTAAAAAACCCTTCTGACAAAAGCTCAAACTGAGGATAATATAGATTTGTGGAAAATGAGTTATCCATTTTCGATTTAAAAAAGAACAGAAAATTATTATTTTTATATAAACTGAGAAATTTTTGACGAAGGGTATTTAGAATTTTACCACATTTTAAGGAAAATTTAGTAAATATTCTTGATATCATAGTCGACGATTAAAGCTCCAACAACAGCTGCGAGGAAAAAAGAATGACCCAAATGTTATATATGGCGAAAATGTTGTGAAAATGGAATTATTAACATTAGTTAAAAAAAATAAATCAGCTAATAAATTTGCAGTTGATAAGATGGCGTTAATTTATAAAAGAGCAGTTTTAAGGGGGCCACCTTATTATTATGGGATAAGAAAAAACAGAAGTACCGATATTAAAAAAAGTATTTTAAGAAGCAGTTGGAAATGTCACACCTAAAAAGTTTAGGACATGTGGAAAGAAGAAGAGACAATGTGGGAAACTGATACGCTTATGAATATTGTTGTGAAGTATTTTATGAGTTATTTACGATTATGAAACATTGGACTCCTATTGATAAAGATAATATAAAACTTAAGAGTAGTTTAAATTATTTATCACGGATTTACAAATACATATTCAAGTATGTAATCTGTTTATTATTTAATATTACTTTTATTAATTAAACAATAAAACATACAAGCTTATTTATGTTTTTTTTATTTAGTATTTTATTTTTTATTAACCTTCATAAGTTATTCCACTGCTTAGTGCAAATGGGGATCAATGTATTTTTATGACGGGCAATCAAAGCGTGTCTTTCACATGATCACCTCAACTAAAACCCTTTTAAATTTTATTATTTTCGTTTTGAGGAATTTTACCTTTATCTAAAATAATAATAAAAGTATATAATCTTATAAAAATAGTTTTTCTTTTATTTTAATGAAAATACATCTATTAAATAAATAGAAATGTTATAACATCTCAAGTGGTATATTCATAAAACGTTCGTAGTCTCATATTGTGAAATAAAAATTTTAGCTTTTATGCAAAAATGTTGTTCTTAATTAGATGAAAATCATATACACGAGTTCTCCGAACGACTTAAAGTGACTCGTAAACAAAGTCAAAAGAACGACGAAATTTGCTCTAAATTCTACTAACAAATCGTTTTCGTCTTATAATACATCCAACCGACAAGTTTAAAAGTACTAAAAGTCCTAAAAAGTTTGTAGCCAACAAGTCGTCCATTTTGTCAAATCGCATACATTAATGAAATCACCATAAATATGAGGGAAACAAGCCTCGCTTAACCCCGGTCTAACATACAGTATAGTTCAGACAATTTACTTGGATTCAGCGCCAGAATCACATGTAAATGTCAGCTCGGTGCATTTAATAGTTAATCGCTCTATTTATTGGCCCGTTTAGAACCCGTTTCCGTTGGTTGAATTGATTTCTCTTTCTTTCCAAATTGTTTCGTTTTTAATTACAATTTTTTGAAGAGCTGTTACGATCCATTTTTCCGTCTTAATCTTCTCGGTTTGTCAATAATATGTTTTATGTTTCTTTATTATTGATTTATTTTGTGCACTATCGATATTAAGTGAACCGGTCTCGTCCTTCTATTCGTCTTCGCTTACAACTGTATGTAGAAAATTCGACTTTAGTGTAGTTAAAAAAACGTGGCAAACTGTAACTTTGACATTATCCGATGATCCTGTTATTTATTTTACTTGGAGTGAACAGGGTAAAAACTGTTATTATATCATTTTAATTTTTGTTGTTGAAAAACTTATCTGCTAGTTTCGTTGTACAGAGTTTGTTCTGGAATATACAGAGTGTTAAAAAAGAGATCGAATATTTGAATGGGTATAGTACGGACCAAAATAAATCAAAAAGTCTTAATAAACATGGGTCCGCAAATTGAAGGTTTCGGAGATACCGAGAGTTATTTATTTTTGAAGCATTTTGCGTTTACACATTATTTTTAATGTATACAAACAAACGATAGAAAGTTATAAATAAAATTAAAAGAAAGAATGTTAGATAAAGTGTTCAGAATGCCCTTCTCTCATTTCAAAACAGACACGACATCTCTGCCTCTCTCTCTAAAACTTCTACATTAGCTCTGATTTGATGACATTTTTGATTAATTCGTTGTTGCAGCTCTTCGAGGCTATTTACAAGAATAGCGTACACTAAACTTTTTAAAATCCCCAAAAAAAGAAATCAAGGGGGTTTAAAGCAGGCAATCTTGCAGGTCATGATACAGGCCCGCCCCTTCCTATCCATCGACGTGGAAACGATTTTGTTTATAAGTTTCTAACGTTTATTTGTACACAATAAAAATAATGTGTAAACGCAAAATGCTTCAAAAATAAATAAGTCTCTGTATCTCCGAAACCGTCAATTTGCAGACCCATGTTTTGACTTATTTTGGTCCATACTATTATACGCTGTTCCAATATTCTATCTTTTTTTTAATACCCTGGATAGTAGCCATTTTGTCATGCAATCAAATTAAATTGGTAGTAGTAACAACAAAAATGATTTGATTTATATAGCTTTTTAGGGGGGTCAACGTATCTTTTTTTACCGACTCATAACGTAATTAAAGAAAGAAAAATAAGTGTAGTATATTATGGATCAAAGAACAAATAGTAACGACAACATTCCTTTACATTAAGCCTTATTGCTACAAACGATTGTTTAATCCATGGGATGTTTATACTGAACATCTTTCGAGTCTATTTTACTTAGACGTCGCTAGATGTCCCGACGTAGAATAAATCTACAGTAAATACTATGCAATTCACGTTCTCAATAGGAACTTCAGTACTGAAATTTCAGATAACATCTGGCTACTGTATTTTCAGAAGACATCAAATAGACTTATTGAAACACACGGAAAGTTGAAATTTGAAAGGGAAAGGCGATTAAGGTAAACAGTTTAATCTTGTCTTCCTTCTAGTTCGGCGTCGGCTGGAATTCAAATATTTACACGGGTTATTCCTGTCCCTAAAATGTACCAAATTCCTAAGCGGTTCCCCCACCGCTCTTTTATTTCCTTCCCCCTTTTACCCCCTCTTCAACCCCTTGACATAATTCTGTTACCGTACATGAAACACGATAATTTAATCCGGATCTACCAACTTAAATTAGATTTGGAGTAGAATGAGACCACTACTTCGCTCGATCTTAGGAAACAGTTTTGGTGTTATCGGGAAAAGATTTGTGACTAGACATTTTCAAGTGCTCTTACATAACTCATTGTTATATATTCAGAATTTCCAACGTTTTTTATTATTTTCTACCAGAAAGTTTTTTAGTAGATATAATAATAATTTACATTCGTTTATGTGCTATATTTTCAGCTAAAGGAAATCTAAGGAAAATCAAATTAACACATTATGAGCGGGGCAGGTATTTGTACCCGTTGCGAGGACTGCCACTTATAAGCGGGGCAGGTATTTGTACCCGTTGCGAGTATTGCCACTTATAAGCGGGGCAGGTACTAGAACTCGTTTAAAATAAGTAATTTTAAGTTAATTATTGTGGTTTGTATATTAGCCTTATGATAATAGGTATATAATGTTTCGTCAGAATGTTTATTTTTCATTTACACAGGTCTTATAATATTTTGTTTCCGACTTTTCATTTAGTTTAAATTCATAAAGCCACAAGAGTTCGTTGAGTTTGCATTCTCAGAACAACTCTTATTTTTTTAATACTTTTTAAAGCGGTATAAATTTATTTAACTTTTGTTATTCAAAGACAATGGATTCTAATAGTGATAGTGATGTATATGCAGATGACTTGTCGCAGATTTCAAGTGACGCGGAATTTCCTGATTTAGATGGTGAAAGTGACGAGGAATTATTTCAACCTAGAAGAAATCGAGTTTTGCCAATACCATCATCTAGCGACTCCGAAGACAGTGATGACGAAGTGCTTGATTGGTCAACAACTGATAATGTACCAATTATTCAACAATTCCTAGGACAAGGTGGAGTTTTTGTAATGCCAGATAATTCAGAAAGTGTAATAGATGTGGTTAAGCTATTTATTGGAGATGACTTATTTGAATATATGGCAACGGAAACCAATCGGTATCGCGAACAAAACCCAGATGCATTTCGAGTCAGAGCAAAATCTGTGAAGTGGAAGGATGTGAATGTGGTAGATTTAAAAAAAATGCTAGGACTACTTCTCCTAATGGGACAAGTTCGTAAAGATACAAGAGACGAATATTGGTCTACAGATAAAACTATCCAAACTCCAATTTTCGCGGAAGTAATGAGCAGGGATAGATTTAGACAGATATGGTATGCGTGGCATTTCTCCAATAATGATGACAGAGATGACAGAGATCGCCTGAAAAAAATCCGACCGATTATATCTTACTTCTTACCTAAATTTCAGGAGGTTTATAAGCCAGAGAGAGAGTTATCACTGGATGAGAGCATCATGCCATGGAGGGGCCGTTTGTCATTTAAAGTTTATAATGCATCAAAAATTATAAAGTATGGTTTACTTATAAGAATGGTGTGTTAAGCTAAAACGGGATACATTTGTAATTTTCGCATGTACTGTGGTGAAGGAAGTCGTTTGCAAGAAACAATTTTAAATCTGCTTGAACCCTATTCCAACTTATGGCATCACATATACATGGACAATTATTACAATAGTGTTGCCACTTGTGAATTACTTTTACAGAATAGTTTTCGGACTTGCGGCACTATTCGGGTAAACAGAGGCCTTCCCAGTTGTTTGAAAAATCCTGACCTAGCAAGGGGGGAATCTACATTTCGTCGCCGCCAAAATATTTTATTACAATGTTGGCAATCAAAAAGAACAGTCCGAATGATTTCAACTATATATTCAGCTGACATTGCGGAAAGCCATAATATTGACTGGGCAACAAAACAAAGAATTTGGAAGCCAATATGCGTGATTGATTATAATAAATACATGAAAGGTGTTGATCGCGCTGACCAATACTTATCGTATTACTCGATTGTGCGTCGTACCAAAAAATGGACGAAACGAGCTGTTATGTTTTTTATCAATTGTGCGTTATTTAATGCATTTAGAGTTTTTTAAGTATTAAATCCACATTCAAAAAAAAAGTATAAGGTGTTTTTACATGATGTGGCAAAGGAATGGATTAGCGAAGCTCTTCCTGGCAATACAGATGATCCTGTACCAGGTACATCGGCTACGTCCAGCAGAAGTGATCCTCCAGGGAGGTTATCAAAAGATCCCAAAAGGCATAAATTGGTTAAAATTACCACTGGTGGAACAAAATTGAAACCTCAAAGACAGTGTCGCGTATGTGCCGCACATAAAAAAAAAGTTTAACGTGTTATATGTGTGAATTTTGTAAAGTTTCGCTGCATCGGGGAGATTGTTTCTTCAAATATCACACTCAAGAAAAATATTAGGAACTAGCCTTGACTACACCAAACTTTATAAACTAGTATATTGTCCTGTATATATATATCCTATAAAATAAAACGTTAACGGCGATATATATATATATATATACATATATATATATTGTATATACATTTGTAACTATTTTAGGATTTAACTAAACTGTATATTTGGTTTCATACTTTTTTTTACATATGTATATATTATCGGACTATTTTATTATGCGCCCGTTAAATTGGGAACAACGGCCTATAATTCTAATGGCTTTATATTTTTGAAATGTTTATTGTATTGTTTTTTTGTATAATTTTGTTCATAAGAAATTCGACAGTAATATTGTATTTTTATAAAACAAGTGAGTCCTGCATAATCTCACGAATTTCTGAAATATGCTTATCAAATATAAAAATATAAATTAATGTATATAAAATATAGTTCCACATAAGACCCATTACCAAATTTAGCAAAAATCTAACCATTACTTTTACGTCTATCAAGTTTATTTTCACACGCGTATATTTTGCTTAGCTGGCAAATTGGCCCGCTACGCAGCACTGTCCGATATCCTGAGCTAGCCGCTCATAATGTGTTAATAGAAAAAGTGCTCATCTGCAACAAACAAATCTGTAGGCTATTTATATTTTATTTATTCATTTTTTGCAGGTGGTTCTTGAAAAATTTAGATATAGAAGAGTCGAGGTAATTTTGTAACTTCTTGTAACAAACAATGCTGGCCCGCCTTTAAATATTTATTTAAGAACATGAATTTTACTTAAAAATAATGTTATTAGATACAATTTTGCAAATAAAAAGCAAGCAAAAATAGTTCCGTTTTGAGGAAATTAAGGAATATTAAGTATATGGAAAACGAAGAGTTTGGACAAATCTCTTTAAGAAATGTATATCAAATGAGGGATCCATTTTACTGCGATTTTTCCAACAAAAACAGTATAATTTCGAAGTTAAATAATAATAATTTTTTTTGAGAGTCTTTTTGTTTCAATCTTTTATATCGTATATCGTAGAGCTAAAACTGTGTACTGTTTATGTTTCTAGAACCTACATTGTTTATCGTTAATTACTTTTCTTAATCATATAATGCCTTCTTACTAGTAAAACTGTCTTCCAGAAAATGTTGTTTTTATGGAACTATTTTTCCATACCTTCTATTATTTATAGCTTAGGTTATAACTAAAATAATACCGATGAACATATTATATTGTATTTTTTAGCTTAAAAGATCATTTTCTAATAATGCTTAATTAACTAAGCATCATTGTAACAAATGTTTCTAATCTTTTGAACGAAACATGTTTTTCACTGTTTCTTTTACTGTTTTTCTTTAAGTATTACTAAACCGTAAAATAATTGAAACCTTGCAAGGTGTCATTTATTTGTAGCTATTGTACATAAATAAAATGATTAATTGTTTCATAGTTATAATTTGCCTCACTTAATATTTAAATACACTAGATCGCAAAATAAAAGGAACACTATGTTTTGAATAATGAATATTTTCGACACAAAAAATTTCTATTGGACTCTTAAATGAGGAATTGTTGCATCATCAAAAAAATTACAGACAGCAAGATGTTGAAAAGATACTATTTTTATATATTATAAATATATTAATACTTCACAAAATACTTTTTTTCATGTTTATATCTAATATGATTTTTGATGTAAAATCTTTCCAATTTCCATATTTAATTATGATTATTTACGTATAGAAATAGTAAACTTCGGTTTTAGATAATAATTGTCAAATGATAATAATCTGGTCTAAAATTCTTACAACTTTTATTAGAGGTGTCAATAATATCTTAAACACGGGTATCTTGCCGGATCTATTACTAATAAATTCAGTCATCAAAATATAAAACAGTAAACATTTTAACTCTTTTATTTTATTCAGGTCCAGTTCCATGAAAATAAAATACGAATAAAGCTCGATCACTCACGTTCGAATTTCATTCGATTTGATGTTTACTTAGAATTCGCACGCCTGTCAATCAAAATTATCTCTCAAGTTTGGGAATTTTTAGACCCGCGGGCAGGGGGTTAGGTCCCAATTAATTTAAATTAGCCATTCGAATATAAGATTGATGACGCGAAATGGCGCGAAAATAATCAGAAGTGGGATGGATAATGACGGCGAGAGATGAGTTCGAGTGGAAAATTAGAAAAGAGGATGGGTAAATGAGAAACCGACGAGATGGTAAACAAAATGTCGGTTATAAATTGGTCCAATGTTGGCTGTCAATGAAATTAGTTCGAAAGGGAAAGTATTTTTCTCTAGAGAAAATTTAAAAAGCAATGGATAATGAAGAGCACAAAAGAAAGTAATCCTCTCGAATAGAGGGTACTTAATATAAATTTAATAAACAATATGCTTGTTATTTTTTTGATTGTTGAGATTTAATATTAGGTATGTAGTTACGTTTCTTTTTATACAGAAAATATTTTTATTTAAGAGATTTGCTTTTTCTTCGGTTTGTCAATTATTCTGGAAGTACGGTCTTATTTACATAACAGTACATATAATTAACGTTTTATATTACTACCAATTTGGAAACACATTTTTTTCCAATCTTTCTATAGAATAAAAGTTTGTCTTCTAATTTTGTTCTTCAAATAAACAACAGCTTGGGTCTGACATTTGATGTCGAATTATCATGCTGATTCTTTGAAATAAGTTTTTTTAACAGTTTTTTCTTTTTTTGTAAATTCAGTATTAAAGAATTTCAATTGGTTTTTTCGTTCCTTTTAATTATATCTATAAATCAAAATATTATTTTCTAGTTTCACTTTTACAATTATCTTGTTCCTTGGAAAACATATTATTTAATTGTAAATCATTGCACCTTTTTAAAGCTTTTCTTCCATTTATGTTTTTCTAGTATAACTACAATTTTTTCTCTTTTATCTCGTTGTTTTTTTTTATTAATACCTAGCGAAATTTTTATACGAAGAGCGCCGGTAAATATTTCTTTTTATCAACGGTTCATTTAATACGGGCCGCCTATGTGAATAACATGTTGAAACTTGACTATCGTCATCGTTGCCGACCTTATTACCATACGAAAATATACAAAACTGCCGAAACTCACTGAATAATAATGAAAAGCGTGTTATATGTGTGCCCGCAGTCTGATACGCTTCATAAGAGTTAGAGGTTTTTTCTGGACGCCTAAAAATCGAGACAATTGAGTAAATGATGAAAGGATGAGTAGGATGAATTTTTGTTACATTTGCGAATCCACAAGGTATTGATTTACGAAAAGGTTCTATATTTTGCGCGTGTCCATTAGAGGTATTTGTTATATTCTACATACCGAGTTTGTTTCTCAAGAAAAAGTGTAATTATATGGTTTTATATTACGAAATGGGATATTGTTCATTCAGTTTGTTGGGAATTAAAAAAGATATATGTATATATATGTATATATATATATGCACGTCGTAGAGCATGTGTTAAAATTTTCTCTGACGAAACGTTGTCTTATCGACACACATGTAGAGAAAATCGAGAGGTTAGTAGAAAAATGTAAGGTTATGTTTCATTGTCATAGTTTAAATGTTTGTAAATAAAAAAGCATTGGTTATTTGAATCTGAAATATCTATAATTTTCATTCCATCAGAATACAGCATAATAAACATTATGAATATACTCTGATTTGTGTTGTAGCACTGTATTCCCCTTTTGAATTCTATTCGAAATTAACTAGGAAAAAAGAATTTCAAAAATATTAATTTTAGACACCACTACTTTTTTCTTTTTTCAAGATGATGTAATACCGTCACTGAGAAATGTGTTTCTCAACCGAAAAAATCTGTCTATGCCTTGACTTTGTCTTTTCTAATCCTTGAATTGGAAGGTGAGGACAGCTAGAATGGTCTGCGAGATCACCAGACCTTATTACTGAAAATCTTAATGACAAGTGTAACGAAATATGGAGATTGAATTTGTACCACACTACATATTCACACTAAATTTGTTGTTATTTAAAGTGAATATATGGATTAGTCAATAGAAAATTTATAATATTTTGTCCATAAAGTTTATAAACGATTTGTATAATAGTATTATTGAAATATTTACGCATATGACAAATAATGATGTTTATATTTTTTCGTCATTGTAAATTGCGCACGTGCATGAATGCTCGTGAGCGTTCTTGTAGGTTTCGGCTTGGTTCTGTTTGTTAGTTTATTTCGGTAGTTGCTAGTACTATGAAGTAATAGAATTATTTTGTATGAATTGCATCAATTTTTTGTAGTAAAAGATGTATACGTTTCTATTCCTTCTTTATTAAACCGAATAATAAACCTCGAAATTATTAAACTAAAATATAAAAAAAATAAATTATGAAACATATTCCTTATTTCAAGTATTAGTAGGTACCATGTTTGTTTTACCTTGGATTAATATTGCTATTAGTTTCAAAATGAAGAACATTAAATTCTTATCGTCCAAACAGTCGTTATAAACAAAATCCATTACGATGTTATGTTCCACATTTCCAATAATTATTTCTAACTATGCTACATAAAACTTTTAGAGACATCCTTCATAGAATAATTAAGAAAATATTTCGCAAGCTAATAGACGACCTTTTCGTGACATCACCAACATAAATTCCTAGTACAGCCCGTCATTAAACCTGACTTTATACTTTAAACTAAAATGAAATACAGACTATAGCTTTTCCTCTTGAAACGATATAGGTCAAGAGAATATCCAGAGAGTGTATATTCATTGGTAGCTAATGCTCCGTAAAGCTCTGGTTAATTTCTTGTGTCGTAAGTTGTAAAGGAACAATTAGCAAGGAGAACTGCATTAATTAATTTTGAGATAGTCTTTTGTGTTTCATGAATATTGAGAAGACTTATAACCATGTCTTTAATGTCCCAGGTCTTAATATATGGTCTGTAACTGCACAACGTCGCTTCCAGAAGAACCAACTAGGTTAAAATTGGGCGTAGTTGTAAGTTTTTGTTTAATGGGCTTGTAACTACGACAGTCTTTCGATGAATACTTATAAACAAAGCTCAATCGCATTCGTGTGTGTGTATCCATCATTTGTGAATTATTGAAAGATGATTTCACTTTCTTATCAATGGTTTTTCTTTGTTCTGTGTGAAATCGATGCTCATTGAGTTTTACTTGATTATGCCGTTTGATTTGTTCTAAATAAGATGTTCCGCTCATTTGCCAAATTGTTGTTTCTTATTTATGGCTTAGTTTTTGGTAGATGGCTCCTTAAAGTTTATAATTTATTGATTAAATATTTTTTATAATTCGTTTCGGCTGTCTTTTACCCGTGCGATGTCTGTATTTTTCTTTTCTTAGGTGGTTTTGATGGAAACTTTGTGTCGTAATTTTGTCCTTTTAACGCTTTTGGAAATGGGATAATTTGATCTGAAATTCAGCTATTCTGAAAACTATTTGTTCTGTATACATTTTGTTAAATTCTTATTATTATTTTACTCATCTGTATATAGTAAGATACAGAGAAAATGTAGCTAAATTATTGTATACAATCGATAACCACCTTGCTACTATTATTTTGTTTTACTATACATATTAATTAAAAGTTTTATTAACTCCAGCTAATGATAAATGAAGCTGATTATTGAAAATTTAAGTTTATAATTGCCTTTTAGTTACCAATTGATACAATAAATATTTCATTTATAAGTTAAAATGTCAAACGTTTTTTTTTTTATTTTTGAATCCATTACTTAAATAGCTAATTTTCTTATAAACATACTGATTTTTCTTCTTTTGGACATTATTTTAACGAAGATGTCACGTACCAAAAAGCAGCAGTGCTTCAACAAAACAACAAAAGCAAAGACGAAAAATAAACAAAGCGACCGAAAAGAAAAGAATATTGACTGCGGCATGTCATTGTGATTCATCTAATAAAATAATTAGTAGAGTCTTTGCGAGGCCTTGTTGGCAATTAAGTTCGGGTTTTATTAAATTAAGAAGAGGGAGCGTTGAGCATTTTAATTTTTGTTCTCCTGTCTCTTTCTTTTGTTTCTATTCCATTCACTTTGCCTTAGGCTCTTTGAATTACTCATGAAGTGTTTATAAGTTTTTCTCTTTTATTAATTTTTTTTTATTCGAAGCAACTTATAAAGAGGTTTTATTAATTACGAAATGTTTCATCAAAGTATTATTTCAAATGAAAACGGTTTATTTAAATTTAAATTCCTCTTTTAAAAAAGAAAAGGCTAACGTTAATTGTCTAAAGTATGATATTCTCAACTTTTTTTGCAAAGTAGATCAATAATTGTATTACTGAAATCATTTATTTTGGAATTTTGGAAAGTATTCAATGGGAACAAATTATAAAATTTTTCAGGTTATTAAAAGTAGTATTATAAAGAAATATCATATTTCAACAATTTTTTGAAAATTTAGAAAAATGGTATATGTAAACCACTTTTTAATATGAAAAAATAATTTTTTTGTAAATAAATACGAACAAGCCTAACTTAAATAAAATGCTTTCAAAAAATAATATAGAATATCGTAATTTGTTTAATATCGCTAAAAAGATAAAATAAATTACGTAACAAAGTTTTGCTTATGAAAATTAAATTATTTTTAAAAAGCAGTATTAATAAGTGTCTGCAAAATATGTAACGTATTCGCTTTTTATATCTTAAGTTGTCACATCATTTTAACGCCTTTGCTTTTGTTCTTTTCCTTAAAATCCGCAAGCCGATTCTTGCCACTAACAATACACCCACATTTTACCCCAAATTATTTTTTTATTGGCATATTAAATACATTCCAATTATTTATTTTATCTTTCAATGATCTTTGATTTTCATATTTATTCACAATTTGTAATTCAAATAATACATAGGTATTTAGTATATTAGAAATTAAACATTTATATAAAGGTGCAAAAGACTGCTTCTAGTTGTATCTAATCAACTATAAAACTGGCTAGTTCCAAAAAACAAAAACTTTTTATAAACTATCACAAGAAGCCTTTTATTTCTCATAATTAGCTTTAGTTTCTTTCCTAATTTTAATTTTAAACTATAGAATCAATTTAAAGTCTGCATTACAAGGAAAGTCTGAAAATAAAGAGCACCATTGTAATTTCGAATATGTATGACACCTCCATCCTTATGTTTTATTTATACTTTGGGATCTTGTTCCGCCAAGTTGTGTTGTGATTTTATTCGCTACGGAAAGGACGGGGACCCAAGCAAAGTTAAGGGATTAAACTCCGTATGAAATTATCCTAACTGTCGGTCGGTTTAAAGACTTAAATTACAAGTAAATTTTATGTGACATCTAAATGGAGTGCCTACTGAACTTTTAATCGAATATTTAATATTAAAAACAACTTATTCATTTTGCAATTACCAACGATAAAATGTATTTTTTCTGAGCGGCAGGTAAACACCACTTTTTCAGACAATATTATATGGAATTTTCTTAGAATTAATGGATCTCGTTTTTTACAATTATTCTTAAAATAAAATATGACCTGAATAAGAATAATAAAATTAGAGATTTAAATAGGACCGTTAACATTCTCCATTATTTGCTAGATGCTTCAGATTAATAGCCATTACAGTAAACTTTTCATGAAATAAATAAAAGTTTCCGGCAACTATTCACACAGATATTGAATAAATAGTGATAAGTTCTCATGCTAATATTTTTCAATAATATTCTTAGGAAGTTGAAATGAAACACTCAGATTCAAAAGTATTTTCAATTATTGTTCCACAATAATTTTAAATTTTAAGACCCGTAATCATATTTTTGATAGCTGATATAGTATGTATCCAGAAATTGAGAATGACAATGAAAAGTCTTTAATGTCATGCTTTAGGAGTAATATAATAAGCGGACGTAGATTATAAAACTTTGTAAAAACTAGAAAATGTTGATAATATTTCTTACTAATTATCACACAAACTGTTAGTAATATATATAAATAAAAAAATTAAATAAAAAGTGTAAATAATTAATGCAAATAAATAAATGAGTACTCTTATCTGAGTTTTTTGTAAAAATATTTTTGTTACTAATTGAAATTATTTAACGTTGATCGATTTGAATCAACAATGTTGAAAAATTTAAACAGTTGGCAGCCTGGACATTTACTAGTGTTGGTATGTCCGTGAAACTTTAGCATTTAATTTTATTTCGCGAAAATTGATAAGAACCTTGAAAAATATATATTTGAAAAATAAAACACGTCAGTGACAAATATATTATCAACTCTTGAGGCAGCAAAAAAGGGTCAAAATGGAAAATCTAATAATTCAAGCAACCTTCAAACGTAATAGTATTTATTTTTAAGGAGAAACAGCTTTTTTTTACTTTGTCCTTATTTTGGTGTAGTAACGCAATCTCTAATAGATAAGTTATCTCAAATACCTTTGCAATATTTAAGATAGTAATTGCTGAGAAAAATTTTAATTTTACTTAAAACTTAAGTGGTATACTCTAATTTAAAAGTTATCTTACAAATCGATAAATGAATCTTATAAACATTAAATTTACTACAAGATTTTTCAAACAAGATTGACCTACGTTTTCTACTTTTTTTAGCTAAAGTTTCCGTGTTCCGCCATTGTCTGAAGTTTTGCTTCGGTTTTATTTGTTCAATCGACAAATGTCGCAGAACTTTAATGTAATTGACTCCGCAATTGGAGAAAATGCCGTATCCGATTGCAATGGTGGCTGTAGGTCAAAAACAAACACGCTGTCGATGTGAACAAAGCAATCTGAGAAAACTAACACCGTTATTTCATCGATTCGGTAAAAAATGTATGTTATCGCCGCAATGGAATAGAGCAAAAGCAATGGGAATCATAACATTAATAAAAACAATAATTTTGCAAATATTTCACTTTATGCAGCTTTTTAATGGAAGTAACATCTTGAATGAAATTCGTATAATTGGATTTTTCCTGAATGAACCATAATTTGGGTATTTTGGCTTGAACGTAGAAATTTATTGCACATAAACTTGTGTTATTTTTACGAAACGGTTAGTTGGTACGATCAAAGATATTTTATACACGAGTTTTATTCTTTTCCGATTTTAGCTTAGTAGCCCTCAGTTTGGTTAACTATTTTTCAAAGAGTCTGCACTTTGTTGTAGCACTTAAACACACTCTATTGAAATGCTTGTTTAACCCTATATAATCTGTCTGTTATAGATTGTGTTACATAATTTTGAACTAAGCCAAGAACTGGTTCTAATATTTCTCAAATTAAAGAGAAAACCTATTTCTTAACTTAGGAAAATAGGTAAATAATTATTTAAACATATACTTACTGGTACAATAATATTAAAGCCTACAAGTTTTAAATGTTAAAGTATTAAAGAAACAGTTTTTCTAGTAGTTTCACCTCATAATACGCAAACTGTATATAATTTTCAAATGAAACCTAATAAGATGGCAGCTACAAGTAGATGATCACATATATCAAATTCAATCTATCAACCGTTAAAGTCGTGTTATCGTTTGTATTGTTGTCTTTCTTAATCTGTAAACAGGGATCATAACAACGTAATTCTTTAATTAACAGAGATGTTAAATATTTCTAATGATATCTTTACTACTGATAGAAAAAAATATATCAAATAAGGATACATGTTTTATGTCTTATGCATGACTCTCAGCACAATACATAAATCTCTGTTAGGAATACGATGAGAAATTAATTTTATTACAAATATAATTATAATGATTTAATATTTTAGGCCGCGTAAGGATTACCAACTTTCGTTTTTAACAGAAGCTACCTGGCCACGGCTTTTGTGAATTTTTGACTCGAGTAGTAAACATTTTGCGTAAGAAACATAATTCTAATTATACACGTTGAAGTGAATCACATAGAAATTTCTCTCCATTTTCTGTGCCATACTAATTAAAATTTACCAACGGTTTTCGTGTTTGCTCGTTATTTCCAGTTCTACGGGTGCGGAAACAACGGTTTTTCTTCTTTCTTCTTCGAGAGAATACTGCTGGGATTTCAGATACTAATTTAAAATTATACTTTTTCGGTCACGCCAAATTAGAGGATCTGATGGATTGAAAAAGGTTCTTTGGCCTCATTTGATGTTTTATTGGGTTTTATTTTTAATTAATTCCATTACCTTAAGAAATTTTTCACACGACTCTACATTTCCCCATCCCCATTTTTTTTGCGTTGAATCCGATATGTGTCACGTATCGTACAAATTTAAATGGGTAAAAGTGTTTAATCACATTTTGTTAAATTTACAATTTGATATCTGTTCTTAGAAGATAGTTTTCAAATATCTTAATAAAATATTTGTGTTGCACCATCAGCACTATAATTTAATTCTTTATGAAATATTACGATTTTATCTTTTCGACTTTATCAGCTGATAATATCTTTCCGTATCCCTAAAATCTCATTTTGGTAAATGAGACAACAGCCAATGGTTAACCCATCTTTATGGTCAATAACTGGCTTATAGATATGGTTTATAACTGGGTTACGGACATATTTTTATATCAATCCCTAATAAACAATGTCAGAAATGGGATCATTAAGTTGCTACCACTCTCCTAATTTACTGTGAACATGGATAAGAAGAGTTTATCCTTTATAGGGTGGATATAAACAGTAACATAGAAATTGAGTATTTTTGAATATGACAGTAAAAATAAATCAGTTAATATTAGCATACAGTTCGTTCAAAATATAAACCGGAGGAATTCTCTTCTAAAGAATCACGCTGTAGAATTATCGTAACATTCGGATATATAATGAAAAGGTATTTATTTACTTTAATATTTAAATTTTTCAAAATCAAAATTATTTGTATACTTTACTTAAGGATTTGTACAAATTGTTTTTAATTATTTAATTATTGAAATACTTTCTGAATATCTCTGTAAGAAAGAACATTAAGATAAACAAGTGGAGCCAAAGTTTTGCTATGAATATATTAGAGTGACCTATATTTTTATCTATTCCAAGTATAGGCTAAATAAAATATCATCACTTTTGATTATGCGTTCTAGATGTTTTTGTCTTGGGACTAGAAAAATATTAATGTGTCCTTTTCTGATGGAAGATCTAGCAACCACTATTTGCTATAAAAATATGTGTCATAAAAGATTTATTTTAATAATCGGAAAAGTTCTTTTATACAAAAAATTAACCTAAAATACAGCTATGTGACATCGAATTTCTCAGTCATATACAAAATCAGAAATCTAAATTACCCATTGGCATTATTTTTTATTTTTGATAGTATCGAAAGAAAATTTATTTAAAATTGTAAACTATTTTCTAATAATTATTTATTAAAAAAATGATTACCTGCAGTATTACTATTTAATTACGTTATAAGGACATAACATTAGTTACCCAAAAATTGTAAGTAATAGCTTTTCCATCAGTTTACTAATGCTTCAACGTACCTTTTTGTTCAATATAGTTTTCCGTTCTTAGAGAAAATTCTCTTAATATACCTATTACTAATTATATTCTATATTATAACCTGAATATTTCCGTAACAATTCTTTCGGGTGGTATACCTTCTGTTTCATGTAACCTTTAAAAAATCTAACGGCGTTAAATCAGGCGACCCAGCTGGCCAATAAATCTCAGAACTTATATAAATTAATTTTCCATTAAATCTTTTTTGCAGGTCATACAAAAAATCATACTGATTTTGTAAAAAAATATTAGATATCTTTGTGAAATCGTAGATAGGCGAAAAAAAAGTAAAAAAGGATTAATTATTTTATCCTTGTAAATGCCCCGTCAAGTCTACCATCGAAAATTTTGCAAACTCGATGATATGTTAAATCCTGCTGAGTAAGTTTTTAAAAAAACGGTTACTTTTCTTCGCATTACCTCACAGAAGGCCGCTGTAGTATGATAGCAGTTTGTTATCTGTAGGGTCTGCCCTTGCTTTATTAAATAATACGTTTATGTCTAAAAGACGATCAGGACTACTTCCATGTCTCTTAAAGCTTTTCTCATCCTTTGCTCTAAAGCAGAGATATTCTCTGCCTATATGCATGCTGGCTTTAGTGAAAAGTGTATCGCTTTAAGCTCTCTGTTATTAAATACTACCACCTTTCCTTTTTTTGATCAGAAAAGATATAAGACTAATTGTTCTATAAGTTTTGGCCGATGTGTAATGTTTCTCCCTACGTTCGGAATGAAGACAATCTGAGTCCTTCTCCATAAGTGTGGGACCCAACCAAGTACCAAACTGGCTTGAAATATTTTTATTAATACTGAGAAAAGAAAGTCCAGGTCCTTCCGTAAGAGTCCCGGAAAAATACCGTTTCGCTGTTACAGCTACTCGGCAATTTGTATCAGATGACTTATATGACTGATAAAACAGGTTAAGTAAATTACTAGCTAGTTATTCTCCAGAAAAATTAAAAAAATTGACGAGAGAATTTTTTTATACAGAAGGATTAAAAGTAACAGTTTTTCCACAACAAATACACCATGTGTTTAAAATACTCAGTAAATTACCAAAAACCCATATTTTTAGAAAGTATATTAAAAGCTTGATCTATTATGGATATTATAGACACAGGATTCTTAGAAACATACCGTGACCTATATTTTCGGCTCACTTTGTATAAAAATTTTATAGTAATGATGAAATAAGTTCTAAATAGTGGGTTACGCATATTATTGTTATTAAAATTTTGGAATTTTCATTTAAGAATAAACTATTATATATAGTATACATATAAGTAAATAAATTTTATATATATGTATAACTTGAACTGCCTACAGGCATAGAAAAATATTTCTTTAATTTGAAAAACAGATTTTAAAATGATCGTAAGTAAATATACTATACCTATGATTTAAAATAAAATTTGTATTTCTTACTTTAAACATCATTTATCAAAAAATAGTTATAGGATCGGTGTGTGCCTATTCATCAACAGATTGAGAACTACCACAATTGGCCAGCAATAAAAGTCGATGGTCCTTTTCAATGGCTGATGTAAATTTATTATTTGTAGTTATTGCCAGAATATTTAAATTTCAAAAAATTTATAGAGGAAATGACATCAAATATTAGATACAGGTCCCAGACTTGGATTTGTAGTATACATTACTATTATTTGGAAATAGTTGAAATAATAAAATTTTAAATATGTGGACAGTAAGACTTAACTGAACACAGTTTTATTATTAAGTATATTACATTTTACCGGGTTTTTTTAATTAAATAGATTTCGATGTGGAATCATGCTTCCTTATTGTTAAAACTCTGCCAATTGAAATTTTCTATGTTAAATAACTCGTCATTTATATTCTATCTAGCAGATCCTAAAAGTCACGTAGATTATTAAGATAGTTAGATACATGCAGAATGTAAACGAAAATAACACCGTCCAGTAATAATAAAACTAGAGAATATACATGTATACTATTTAGTTGTATCTGGCTGTGCTAAGGATTTATTGAAGAAACATGGAACAAATGTTACACAAAGTAGTTGGTTAATGTTCCAAATAATGAAAATTTTCAACGTGATATTGTAGTTTTCGTTGTCGTTTCTTGAATTTTACGATCATTTTTGTTTTACGATTGTAATGCAATTCTTGCATTGGATTGGATATACCGTTTTTTGAGAACCATAAGGTTAATTTGTATCTGAGAAACTAAATGAGAGTAATTCTTGCGTTCTGATTCATAATTTTTATTCCAAATTACATAAAACTACATTTTTAAGGAATTTAAAAATTAAAAGAGGGATGTAATGTAGGTTATATTAAATTGATTTTTATTATTTACTGACAATAGTATAGTTTTTATGTACTACAAAATTGTTCTTATATACTTACATTTTAAATAATAGCCTATAATATTGAAATAAAATATATGACAAATATAAAAATCACTAATAAACACCATTAAAAAATAATACTGTACAAAACGTACAGAAATTTTAGTCAAAAAGATAGGAATTGAGTGTCATTTTACCTACCAGTATATGGTTCTAGTAAAAAACAATCAATGAAAAAGTGTTTGATCGAAATTGTATGTTCGTGACAAAAAAAGAGATATTTATTTTTATCTAAAAATAAAATCATCGTCAGTATCGTGCACGTATCACTCTACCTCCCATTGATTTATAGCCTGCCTGCCAATCACGCCAGAAACAAATTGACAAGCTCACTGAATAGCCCAATTAACTTGATTAACTCAATTTTGTTTTTAATTGTATTTTAATCAGAATTTCACTCAGGATAATTAAAAATATGTTAGTACTATGTGTATAAAGCTAAAGTAACTTTCAGATTTAATGTTAACTTTATTATTTAATTTACTTCTAAAAGAATTGTATTTAAAAAATAAGCTAAAATATTGTTATTTTACAATTAATATCCTAAATAATTTTATGTTGTACCGAAAAAATAGCAGATTTTGGGCATACTATTAATAAAAATCATGGTGTAACAGGATTATTGTAAATGATTTAATGCCATAAACTTAACCTAACTGATGTAACGAATAAACTGACAAACCTAATTCTCAAATTTTCAATTAGGTTAAAGCACCATTTTCTGTGCAAATGTAAAATGAGCCTTGCCAATTTAATGGGCATGCTTCCTAATCTAGCTTTTTCCAATAAAAACTTCTCACTTCCGACACTTGCAGCTGTAAGGTAATTAAATTTTCCCATAATTTATTTTCTACATAATCCAGGGCAAAATAGCTCCAAAACATGAACGATAAAACCTCCCCACAGTTTTTCTGACTTCATAACTTTTAGACTTTCTTGCTTGTGGGGGAAATCAGCGTTGCAACAATTTTAACAAAAAATATTTTTTTACTCTTTAGGGATTTTTTCATTTTAGTTTTTGCGTTCGCCGTCCTACAGGCTGTGCATAGAATTCAGCTACAAGATTCGGTAACTTGCTTTACTTACTAAATGACTTATCACTGATCAAAATCGTTTTCTTTTAGTTAAATCTGTTGCATTTCAAAACGGCCATTCTGTTTTCTAAAATGTTTGTAATTCGTATTCCAATTTTAAATATTTTGTCCTTCTTTTTTCTTTTATAAGTAATATTTATCACATTAGTAAATTTTAAATGATTTTTCATTGAACGTTGTATTTTATATTTTCGTCCTCTTCTCCAGTTTTTTAACTTTAAAATGCAGAATTTTCTTCCACTTTCCATTTCTTAATGATGCGGCTGCTCCAATGGAATCTCCTCATGCTTAGACCACGTAAAGTTCGTTCTCGTTTTATCCATTTGTCATATCTTCTTAAGAGCCGATTATAGCAGTATGTTCATTGGTTTGCGGACAAATCTAAATTTCAATTTATTGTTTTTTTTTTATTACTTTAAGCACATTTGAGATTTATATGTTGATTTAAAATACTAAATAGGCCTTTTGTGGTAAATTGTAATATATTTTCAATCAATTTCTGAATATGGCCTATCTAAACTGGTTTTCAATTAATTGATTTATTATTATTATTTTCGTTGACACATTTTTTTATAATTTGTTGAAGTTGAATTTCGATATTGTCAAATATAAACTTATTAGTTGTATCATCTATCTTTATTTACTGTCACTTTAATAAAAGAGATGTAAAAAACATCACTAGTAAGAGTTTTTGTCATCTTAATTTTTATATTATGTTGTAAACTGTGTTTTTATTTTGGTTGCATCCATTGTTTTAGTTTTTCATAATTGTTCATATATTTTGTTGTTACGTATTTGAAACAAAACGCGTACACTTTCTTACAGGTATATTTTCTACTCGTAAATGTTACTGAGCTAGTTATCCACGTGTCTATGCATTATTTCGCCAACCAAAAAACGATTTCCCGTTACTTACGTAATTTTTAGTCGATATATTTGACTTTGCCATTGATAAGATCAAAATGTCTGTTTACTTTTTGTGACATCTCAGAGCTTTCTTACTAGCTCCTTCAATTTGAAGACAATCCACATATGACTCATATAAAATAAAAATCAAAGGAATTTTTTTTGCTCCGTTTACTCCTAAACCATTGTGCGGGTCGAGGCATTATAAAATTAATGGCATTACTCAATCCACGAGCACATTTGCGGACAAAAAGTTGTAGTAGCGGAGCAGTATACACTCCCACTAACGATCTGTCGGCTGAAAATTGAATAGCAAAAAACATACCGTTAGGGAGCCAAGGTGGGCATTAGTGTGATCCGCTTTTGTCTTTTGAGCACTTTTGTGAAGGCGAAAGCCGCATTCTGCCATAAAGCTGGTTCAAGTTTGTTTAAGGAATGTGATAATGCGATAATTAAAAAAATATGATGGCGGTTGACAACGCGTAGACTTTTTTATAAACCACATATAGATAAGAAAGTTTCAAAATCATAGTTGTCTTTATTTAAAGTTAAATGGAACTCAAATTCCAGCTAAAGGTTTGGTTTCTTGCACGGGTTTATTTGAATTAGAAATTTTAATATAAATAGTCACTCATATAGTCAATAACTTATTGATCACTAACCAACCAATTTAAAAGGCCTATTGAGTATTTAGATTATTCATGCATTGTCAATATACTTGAAGTGTTATGACGATAGAGTCATTCTCCATGACCTTTTACTAAACTTGAATCTGCTTTATGATGTGACCAGTTCTTATTCGTATAAAGGTTCATTCTCACGATACGTTCCATCTCCATTCTATATCGGTTCCCTTAAATGTACGTAAAAAAATATTGGCTATAAATAAATATAAATATGCACACTTTTCGTTTCGTCTACATACCGTTTTCAAACAGGACACTTCCATATTGTTGCAAACATATTTTGTAATCAAAATCGTATTTTTTCTTTTTAAGCTAACTTCTTCATTTAATAAAATAGCAGTTAGGAAAAAGTTCTCGTCAGACCACATTTTGTTAACGTATCTAAACGGGACTGGCCACGTACGGAAAATGTAATCATACAATAATTTAACGCACCGTATATGTAATGGTCATGAACCGGAGATGGAAAGCTTAGAGAGAATCAATCCTAAGTTAAAAGTTTTATACAAATCGATATTCGATGAATAACCCCTTCCATCATACCACTCCACTTGGTTAAATGCCGGTCCAGAAATAGAGGAACTAATTGGAATTAGGTTATAAACACAGACCGTTTTATTACAAATATCAATGATCGTTCACGCATTTAAATCGCAAGTATTTGGACAGCAGACCAGCCAAGAAAGGCAAATACTTACCTAACCACAAACAGTGTACTCCTGAGTTGGAAAAGTATTCGAATCATAAATTTCTTACCTTATTCTTAAACAGAATAAAAGACAAACTTATAAACCAAGGTTTATCAATTTTTATAAGAATCGGAATGTTAAAATGTTAAAAGTTTAAAGTTATCATATTATATTATTTTAGACTCTCAAAATTGATTTAAGGTGAAATCAGTTTCAATTTTTGGAAAATGCTAAAACAAGAAATTAGTCTTCGAATAATTAACAAATAAAACAATCCATTGAATAGGAGCAGTTAATGAAATTCAAATGTACATGATGATCATCTTGTTTTTGAATAATCTTAGAAAAATATAAATACATGGTACTGGAAATAAAGGATCTGACAAAGGCTGTAAATATTAGCCGAATAATTTCGTAAACCTGCCGTCTCCCAATTTCAGCAATATCCCAAAAATGTGGTTTTTATATTCTACGAGCGACTCGCTCCCCAAAAAAAATCATCGCTGCAATCAAGATAGTACAAAATCTCTCACAAAAATAAAATTATTTCATCAGCACCAAGAGCTGATCCGGCGGTGACCCTGACGATAGCGAACCCTTCCTTATCTCTCTATCTTGCTGACAGCAAGTCTCCAAAAACTTTCCCTCTGCTGGATCATCAGTATAGGGGAATGGAAAACTGAACTTAATGTTCACCGGTTTCTTTTGTTTGGTGAATGAGTAATGGAAACCATTGACCTCTATTGATCTATATTTATCATCGCTTTCCTAAATAATTCTCATACGTGATATGTTTACAGAAAATATAATCATTATAAAAGCTATGTATAAAATTATTGTAACAAGCAGGACCAATTTAAAAAAGAATACAAGTTCTGATATAATCAATTTTAAAAAAATGATCTTTATCTGTATATAGGCAATATAAAAAATCGAATAGTTGCTATATACACATCGTTTACCCGTAAGAGAAAGAGAATAGTTCATTCGCGCACCCTGTATAGCTCGTTAATATTCACATAAATAGAGTTACTGAAATTATTCTAATGTTTTTTTTTATATTGGGTGCAATTTTCCACCACCGGAAAGAACAACCGACACCAAACCGCTAATTATTATGAGGGGAAATTTTCGCGAAAACGTAACAGATAGGCCTTTATTAAAACAAGAGAACAGTGCCAGTGTGGGATGAAAACTATTAGAGGTAACAAAGCGATTTAGACGGTATGAAATTAGGTATATTGCAGCTGCGGAATTGTACCAACACCGGCTTAATATTATTTGGAATGTTTTGTGGTACGCCGTTTCGTTATGCTTCGTACAAACACAACTTCTTCCTTTTTTCTTCTGTATTCATGGATCAGAGTGACAAAGTTGCCCCAATATTTCATACGGAACAAAAAATAAATTATTTCAACAGCCTTCAGTTGTTGGTTCCCCAAACAAAATTGTGGATAAAGAAATGTGGTTCATTGGGTCCGTAAAGAGTAGAGTAAATTCATTATTTTATAACCCAAAAATATTCCCAAAAAAACCTGAATGGGTCGATTTTTAATTTTATTTTTCTATATTATGTAGTGTAATAGTTTGCCGTATCAGCTCTTTAAAAAGAATCTAAAAATGTCATATAGGGTATTTAAAAACTTACATATATATATATATATATATATAAATATATTTTAATAAACTTAATTTAATTTTAATTTATCATTTACTAACGAAATGTGAAAACAAAAAAATTTCACACTGTGTCCGTAAAATGTGAAAAAAATTCATTATATTTTAAACCAAAAATATTACCTAGAAAACCTGAAATAGGTTGAGTTCTAATTTTATTTTTCTCCTAGTCGTATTTTTTTAAATATATATATATATATATATATATATATATATATATATATATATATGATAAATTAAAATTAAATTAAGTTTATTAAAAATACTTTAAAATTAAAGTCGACGCGATATTACAATTTAAAGTACATAAAATTAAAATTAAATTCAAATAAACAAAAAAACCTGAACCAATAAAACAATCAAATAAATATAGTACCTCAGAGTCGATTCATTTTTTGTATTCAATCACCCTTCTGATATGAAAATTTGCAAAATTTTCTTAATTAACTAATTAATTAGGTATAATTATTTTCGAAATTATTGACCTGCACTAATTTTATGGAAACGTTTAAATTTCCCGCTACTGTTCGTGGATATAATTGTCATCAAAGATTAAAAAATTCAATCAGTTCACTAGCACTTATTGTTATTGTGGCGATCTAAAGGAAAATTAAAACAATTTTAAAGTCTTTAAAAACGAAATGCTTTTAATATCAATAGACAGCTAAGTTCTATCAGTAGTGACAAATCGCCTAAAATATAAAACTGTTTTTCTCGGCATCAAAAAGTGACAATTGCAAATATCCTCGCCCAGCACTTTCGTAACAAAACTAAAAATATTAACATCCCTGATAACCTGCGTAATATTTCCCCCACATTTAGACCTACACCCCCTGCTTCTATAAATTTTCCGTTTACGTTCACAGAGCTAAACGCCGCTATTTCTATGTCAAAAAACTCAGCTGCAGGACCAGATAATATCCCTTTTTGTTTTCTCAAAAACCTGCACGCATCCTCACTAGTCAAACTTCTGGAACTGTATAACAAAATATGGACCAGTAAAAATTTTCCTTCTTTCAGGTAATATTCTAACATTTATCGAATTTTTTAACCAATAGATCTTTTAAGGTTAGCGCAAATTGTAAAGAATCCGAAATCCATACTACTGAGAATGGAGTTCCACAGGGTTCGGTCCTAAGTACTACTCTATTTTTACTTGCCATCAACGATATTTGTTCCTCTGTCCTACCTCCAGTTAAATTCGTTATCTATGCCGATGACCTCATAATATTTTGTCAGGGAAAAGTGACTTCCAGTATCTGTAGTTTGCTCCAAACATGCCTCGATAATATTCATATGTGGTCCTTAAAAACCGGTTTTAACTTTTCACTTAGCAAATCTAAAGTAATTAACTTCAGTAGGAGATATAAATGCCAGCAACCTAACCTAAACTTGAACGGCGAGCCGTTGCAATTGGTCGACAATCTTAAAGTATTGGGAGTCATCTTCGACAAGAGACTCACTTGGATTCCCCAAATAGCTCAAACTAAGAGTAACTGTCTAAAAAGATTTAACATCTTAAAATCTTTAGCTCATTATCAATGGGGAGCCGACGAAGAATCTCTGCTTAAAGTCTACAGATCTTTAATCCGCTCGCGACTAGACTATGGCAGCATACTATATATATCTGCTAGTAAATCAAACTTAAAATCCCTCAACGTAATCCAAAACTCGGCCCTAAGAATTTGTCTTGGCGCCTTCAGGTCCAGCCCTACCGAAAGTCTTTATGTCGAAGCAGGTGAACCCCCCTCTTTTATCCGCAGAGAACGTCTGCTACTATCTTATTCCGCTCGTGCATCTGCTAATCCAAACAATCCTATATTCCAACTAATAAATGCTATACCTCCTCCTACTAGAAACAACTCCGGAACATTACCCTTAATTCCCCAGACCCTATCAACCCTATTGGGCAACATTGACCTAACCAAAACAACCCCATTTTACGCCTCAAACATTCCTCCATGGACCAAAACACTACCTCTCTTTAACACAAGTTTGGAAGAATACAACAAGAAAGAAGCTTCCGGCATACTCATTAAGCATACATTCACAAACCTAATTCGTTCGTCCCACTACGACAAAATACTTTATACCGATGCATCCAAAGATGATCGTGGGGTAGGCTGTGCAGTTACTACCACAAATTCAGTTGTAGATACGAAGCGACTTTCCACTAACTGCACTGTTTACACAGGAGAACTATTCAGTATTCTTTTAGCCCTAAAATCTATCACGCCAGATACCAAGTCAGCAGCAATTTGCACAGACTCCCTCTCATCTATACATGCCATTAAAGACATATACTCCTTAAACCCAATTGTCCAAAATATTCAAGAAATCTGCCACACTCTTATTACCGAAGGCACTGTCATAAACTTCTTCTGGGTTCCTTCACACATCGGTATCGAAGGTAACGAAAAAGCAGACCAAACAGCAAAACAAGCCATTAGCTCGGACGAAAATGTAGAGATCACCCAACTCCACACGGACCTAAAATGTACCATCAAACAAGCATCATTAAACTCCTGGCAAATACATTAGGATAGAGTTAATGCTAAGCTACATAATATCCAGCCCAGTATGGTACCTTCAAAAAAACCCCAAATGAAGAGAAGAGACAAAATTATCATTAGAAGATTAAGAATAGGACATACTCGCATTACCCACGATTACCTTATGGCTTCAAAAAATCCTCCGACCTGTGAACACTGTAACAACACCCGCCTTACTGTTCAGCACATACTGCTTGACTGCAACCGTCTGAGATCGAAGCGACTGCAACATAAACTTAGTGGAAACTTAAAAGACGTTCTTAACTCTCCTGATAGTTTGTGTAATGTTATTAACTTCCTGAAAGACTGCAATTTGTATCACCTTATTTAATTTAACAGTGCCTGTGTCAATGACCAAGTTGTCGAGACACGATAAAAAAAAAAAAAAAAAAAAAAAAAAATTAACAATTACTACAAATAATTATTAACATATTATTCAATATTAGTTATTATAAGTTATGAAATATATGGATTTTTTAGGGAAATAAACCCTTACCAGTCAAAATTCGAAGAGATACAGCTTTTTATTTTTTCCACGGCTTTTAAAATTATACCAAAATTTAAGTTGTCACCTGAGAATTTTTTATAAATTATAAAGAAATCACTTTTGATTTAATAAACTCAATCGGATGAACTCAGGACCATTCGGTATCTCGAATCAGAATTTGAATTTGTCATCGCATTAGTAGCTTTATTGGTAAATATCTAAATTAATTTCCTGAAAATTTTAAACTCGTTTCAAAAATCCCGTTACAATATATCTAGGTAAAGCGATAAAATAACTTTTATTTAAACCCACTTGCATATAGTGTCCTGACATAGTAGAAACATTTATATAATAAAGCATCTTATTTATTTATTTATTTATTATGCTGAAGGTACACTATTTTTAATCCAAAGAAAAAGTGCTTTTAATGCTCTTTATATCCTTCATTATAAATTATTAATACAGAAAGTGTATTCAACCTTGACCTCTGCAAATTTAATCTACTCTTCTTTATATTATACATACCAATAATGATTGAAAATTAAATCTAAAATTATATTTTAATGTTAGCTCTTGAACGAAAATATTTCAAAGAATATTAAATTAGAGTCTCATAGAAAATTATTAAAACGGAAATTAATAATTCTAATTGACTTTAAAGAAAAGTAAATGTGAAAGGCTTGCTTTTCTAGATTGAAAGATTTTAATTAAAACTTTCTATATTTATTTCCAATAATTGTTTAGTAGACAAAAACCTTCTTTACCTTTCATTAATACATTGTGAAAAGATTGTAAGGAATTTAATCAATTTGAAGTAAAATGTAAGACGCTTATTCTTAGAAATATAAAATTAGAGTAGGTTGCTAATTGTCGAAAATTTTGTTTGAAAGATAATAATAAGTGATCTATTTATTTTAATAAGCTATAGTAAGTTATATTTGTATTAGGTATGACATTTAACAGAATTTATACCACTGCAATTTATGTGAGTATATTATTTTTGATGATCCGAATTCAGTTTCCTTTATAAAATCGTTACACATTAATAAATGAATATCAATGTATAAAGTTACAAGTCCCAATAAAGTTTTTTATCTTGTTTGTGGAAAACGTAGACGGAATTTAAAAAAGCCTTATTATGAAGAAATATGAGGAAATAAATTCCAATTTTCTTTTTTAATGGAACACCTATGGCTCCAAATATTAAATAAAATGGCAAGGCTCTTTGTTTTGATAAGAAAATTTTCGTCTATGGCTCATAACGGTAATCAAAAATAATGGTATTTAAGCGGTGTTGCAGAATTAAATTATATCTAAGAATAATTTAAATTAACTAAATATTTTTTTTATAATGTATTTAAAACAATCTAGTTTTGATCCTCATATACACAGTTTTATTATATAATAAATATTGTATAAAGAGCCATCGAGAAAAATCATAATTTTATTAGGGCGCGAAATTTAAATGTTTTAGGTTGCTACTTTAGGCATTTCCACAGAATGATATTTATTTACATCTAAATACAAACCAACTCTTCTCTGTAATTCTGGAAAAATTTTATGCAAAATATGCGGTCAATTGTTCATTTTTTACGGAAATATCGTTGTTGGAGTAGGACTGAGTCAATTGTGAATTTTGACATTGGCAAGGAAGTAACTATTTTTCCATTGTTTATAATGTAACATAGGTCGAAGATTGTGAAGTAAACGTTGCAATTTTATTGATTTGTTCAATAAACTCAAAAATATTAATGTGAAGACGTAATTTGTGGTTTAGGTACTGGGAAGCTAAGCTTTTACCCCAACCTTTTAGATATAAAGAGAATTTCGGATATATTGTCAAATAAATTAATTATTAAAAAAAACTGCAGACCACTGATATTTGTCTTCTAGATCTTGCAATTTAAATACTTGTTCGGATGTTGTGCTTGTGTCCTCAATATATCCTTGTTAAGGTCTGTACACAGATTCAGAGAAAATTCATAATCCTTTAGGCAGAAATCTTAAGGAGTAAAAGAATATGAATAATAATATATCAATAATATATCATTAGATAACCGATAGAGGGCGCAATAATATGTCCCCTTCGTTAATCCTACTCTCTCGAACTCCAGTGTGCTAGAGTTACGATCATAACTATAGGTACGTCACTATCGAATTCACTCGAACGATCTTCCCACCTCTAATATGCCCATTTTAAGAAATTAGAGGGGAAACTTCAATGCATTCCCCCTTTTTCGTAACACGTTCTCTTACGCTCACGTAGATTTTACGTAAACCGAGCCTATAGTATAATTGCTTGATTTTCTGAACTCACTACCTGTTTTGTGTTGAGTTATTCAGTCCAAAATTGTGTTACGTAATCAGGTATGATGACATCTGACTGTTCTACTTTTTTTAATATTGTTAAATATAATCTACTTATGATTAGATACGAAACTTTCATTTCCCTGAAATAAAGGTTTGTCTATACGAAGGCTTCGGTAATTAAAAGAATCAGAATAATTGAAACGGTGAATTATGTATTACTAAATCATACTGTCATTATGTCAGCAAGCGAAAATAAAAAAACTCCTTCTTTAAAGAAAAAGTAACTTAAAAAATATAAATAAATATTGAGCTTGTGCTCAGGTAAATTGCTAACAGTTTTATTGCACAAAAAAATTTGATAATAAATCGCACAGTGTTTACGTCAATTTATTATCTTAATAAATTAGGTAACCAACTTCATCATTCTTAATTTCGGAATGTAGTAAGTGGAACTGAAAAAACGCAAAACGAATTATTTGTCTCAAAAAGCTTCACTGAGGGAACGAAAGGAGTTTCTCTCAACAAAATCGCATCTTCATTTCTGAGATTTATGCCTGCAAAGTGCATTACCCGGTTATGCCTCTCTGGAAAACTAAGTAATTGCCTGGTTTTGTTTTCCAGAGGAGGGTCTGTAATTATTTCGGACGATGTTTTCATTTTCCACAAACCGGGAAAGTAGAAAGAGTAACATCGGAGCGTATGCATAGGTCAGAGCATTTGGTATAATTCAAGTTTTCTTTCGAAGTAATTTGCGAGTGGTGTCCTTTATTATGCTTGTAAAGAGAGGATACCCTCGGTGAATGCAAATGAGAGATCGCTCTTCACTTTTACTCTCGGGTTTTGTTAGAATATATTTAGATCATTTTAATGGGGCTAATTTCAGTATATATAAATAGAAATTTTTGAAAGCTTTGGCATCTCACAAATAATACGTAACAACGGTTCATATACAGGAATCATTCACGTGGCGCCCCATGTAACAAAATGCGAAATAATACATAAAATAATATTCCTTGTCCAAAACTATGCCTCTGTGCCGATTTCGATAACAATTGATAAATATACTGTCATTACCAGAAAAAAACGAAAAAAATAATACAACTTTAACGCCCTATATCTTATTCCACAGCAATATTTTATTAAGATATATTTGGTCCTATCGCCATATTTTGGTCCAAATAACCTGCCCTTAGTTTATGTCCCAATAGTTATGAATCACCCTGTATATGAAATATGGTATAAAATTAATATAGTTATGACTAGTAAAACAGTTTGTCTAACCCGAGTTTATTCAGGTCGCTCGAATACAAAGTGATTATTTAGTAGTGAAGAACTATTTATCGGTATCTATTTTATTTCTTATGTCTACCTGTATGCGTACATTTATTTTCAATACATCAAAACAAAAAATGTAAAAATAAAAATAGTAAAATAAAACTTACTGCATAATTTATTCATTATCATAACGGAAAAACCCGATAAAAGGAAAATATATTAGTTTTTAATATAACAACAAAAATTTCGTTTTCCCGTTTTCATTGGACATTTAGTATGTACGTAGGTAGATAGATATTACAAATAAAATAGATACTGTTAAATAGTGCTTCATAAGTAAGTTGCCATACAAATAATCACATTGTATTAAAGCGAAATGAAACCTGAAGACGCCCTTCTTAGAAAAAACATTTTTCGATCGCTGGTTATAATAAATATAAAAACAAATTAAATCAATTCAAATCGTCAATACAAGTATAATTCATTAAATCCCTGGCTATGAGATGATTGTGATTGCAAAATATAGTCAACAATGCAGTGCTAACAATTTAGATGAAGAAAAAGCTCACACTGATGTTGTGATGAGCTTTGTCATTGTTACTAAATCTAGTATCATTGTTGATTAATAATTTTATGGCATACATTTTAAACAAATAATATTCAATATTTATTCATCTGAGGTTACCTCGTTTTATGTATATTAAAGGAAGGTATTTGTTTTATGACATTTTTTTATCTTAATTAGGTATTTTGTTTTAAATATGTATTGCAAATTATAAATTTAAACTGTGGACAAGAATTTAATTAAAAACATTGTATTTTTTAATCATAAATTAAACAAAAATCAGAGTTTTATTTAAATTCACGGAAATTTAAATAAAATAAACATCCTTTTGATTCCGCACAATACAATGCCCTATAAATAATTTGTTAGCATGCATTATGGGAGGAAAACACGGATCTAGTTAGTCCAACAACATGTATATAATGAATAATTTATGTTTATTTAATTTAAATAGTCAGTGAATTAAACACACATTTTTTTGGTATTACCTAATATTTCTTACCCAAGTCGACTAAAGAATTAACAAATTAAAAAAATTGATAGAAAATCTCATATAATATAGCAAACAAATAAAAAAAGTGTTCTCCTTCACTATTATTAACGAATGTATAAAAATATTATAGGGAGAAGGGTACTTGCCATTTTTTATTTGAAAAATTTCTTTAATAATTTAAAATACACTAAATGCCTTTTAATATCTGCTAAAACAAAAAAAAACATTTTTTAAAACTCCAAAAATTATTAATGATAGGGGTATTTGCCAATTTTCATCAAAAAATGTCTTCTTCAGTCGAAAGAAAACTAATTTTCCCACAACATTTGTAAAAACTAAAGGGACAGTATTTTTTTAAAGTTAAAAAATAACTTCTAAAACAAAGACAATTTCGTCAATTTTGTAATACGTTCTTCGGACACAAATTATTTATAAAAGAGGTATTTGCCATTTTTCATAAAAAATAACTTCTCCTCTATTGGAAAGAAAACCAATTTTAACAGTTTTTTTTAACTCAAATAATAACACAAATTGTTTATGATAGAGGTGTTGGTAATTTTCATCAAAAACATTTCTTTTCTAGTCGACAGGAAACTAATTTTAACACAAATTTTATAAAAAGCAAAGGGACAGTATTTTAATGAACTCAAAATATAACTAAAAGAAAGAGTATTTCGTCAATTTTGTATTACGTCGTTCAGTCGCAAATTGTTTACGAAAGAGGGATTTGCCATTTTTCATTAAAAAAATATTTTTCTCTAGTCGAAAGAATACAAATGTGAAAACTAACAGGACAGTAATGAATTCCTAAAAAACTAAAACAACGATCTTTCCTACTTTATTACTTAAAATATTCAAACTATTATCGTATATCTTATTATAAAAAAAAAACAATTTTTTCTTAATTTAAATTTATATCATACGTTTACTCTTTAATTTTTTAAGATTTTTATTATTTCACTAATTATATAGGGCTACTAGAAACTAAAAAATAGCGTATTTCGTCTTCTAAACCTTTCCGTACTCAAGGCAACGATTAAACCTTCTTTGTTTAAAATTCTCGGCAATTATGCGAATATTTAGCAGCCGAGTTAAAATAGAAACACTGAACATAAATATTACTTTAAGCTGTTTAACAAATATTGTAAGAGATTACAGCTTTTGGTGTTGTTTGGAGGAAAGTCGAGAGACAAGTTTTCGGGGAACGCCAAGACACTTTCGAAACAAACCACGTAATGAGATACCATTTTATTCAAATTATATTTTGTTGAAAATTTGAATAGAGCAAGCCGCCATGTGATACCATCCTTGCTTCTTTGAAATATGACACTATAATTAATTGGTTATGTTCTTTTGAATAAAATATTCATTTTTTATAGCAGACCTACAACAATAGAAATTAAAAAATAACTTCAAAGAGAGTCAGTGATAAAAGGAATGTAAGTGATTATGAAAATATAAGTATTTTGCTTCATTTTCAAACTCGCACTACAAAGCTAACGATAAAAATTTTACCTGTCGTTTCAGAACACTACTCAAATTTATTTGTATTTATTTATTGCATTTTCATAAGGTATGAAAAAACACAAGTCTTTTTTGCTACTTGGAAAAATTGTATCTAAAGAATTAGTACGGATTTATATATTGTAATTTTAACTGTTCATTTTAAAAATATAGAAACCCTACAAATATTCTTACTACTTACTAACTTATCTCGGTGACAAATCTCTGCAAAATCCAGGATGAATCAATTCAATAAGTATAAATAATGTATAATTTCTCATTTGTAGAAATTACATTGGAACACACAATATTGAACATGTTTAATGCGCACATTTTTTGGGTATAAATGATTTATAGACTACCCTTATAATTTTTGAATGGTCTGACAGATTGGATAGTTTTTAATCATCTGAAGTAAAAATTCAAAATGTTCTACCCAGAAATGATGCAAAAGCTGAAAATTTAAATATTCTTACATATTTGGATTCTACGGGTCCAAATACATACTGGTCAACTGTCAAATGTGATTCTAGATATAATTTTTTCAATTTTTTTTAATTATTATTTAAATCTAGTCATCGTGATCTGCTTGTTCAAATTACTAAAAAATAAAGCGAAATCATCTAGTAAGTATTAGTTTAACAAAAAGTATTAATATTTGCATTTATTTTATTAACAATTAAATTTAAGAATTCCCCGTTTTTTAAAAGGAAACTGACTTTTTCCAATAGAAACATACATAGGCCACCTTGTATATTAAATAACGTTTTCAACTAACAGTCAATTGATGGACATAGTAAGTACCTTAATTCTTAAATAAAGCAGTAATTTAAGATTTTCTAATTTATAATAACGCTACATGCTCCTAAAGGCGTCCCTATTTGGCAATGTAATAATGTTTTAAAACAATTCTATTCTTTTACAACCAACCCAAATTTTAAAGAGAATCTGTTAGGCCGTTCAAAAGTTATAGGGATGGTACATAACCCATTTACACCCGGTATTGGTAAACTATTTCTTTATTGTGAACCGGGTAAAAAGTTGTATGAATTGCTTCAAAGTATCAGCACAGAACAATAATAACGTCTGTGCAGTAAAAAGAGAACAACTAACGTTTGTAAAACGCTTCAGTGAACACACAAACTGAGAATGGAGAATCCTAGAAACGAAAATTTCTTTGAAAAGCGGCGAAAGCACATTCGGCCGTTCGGCATACGTAAGTCGTTGATGTTTACATATCAAACGACGATCCTTTCGAACTCCATTTGCAAGTTCAAGAAATCCTAGTTCTTATGTCAAAACCTGACTTGGTTTCAGAAATAAAACCGGAACACTCAACAGTTTCTGGGGAATTGAGAAGAAAGAAAAACAAGGAAATATACTATTAACAAGGATCTCTCAAGTATCCTCCCTTTCAAATTTAAGCAAAGGTTAAATTGTATGATGAAATTCGAAATTACACATTTTTGAATAAAACCAATGTTACAGTTTTTTTATTTAACTAAGAGGTAAAAGAATGATGAGCCTGTATTATTATTTCTTATAATTTGTAGCAATTATATATCAATAAAGCTAACAACCAACATTAACATTAAAATCTTTTTTTTTCAATTGCTTATTTAATAAAATAATAAAATGATAATAACAATAACAATAATAATAAAAATAATAATTATAATAACAATAAATTATTTTCAAAATGCGACATAATTTCAATCGTATATATAAAAAATTAGAAAATAAGTAAATTAAATAGTTTAAATCAACAAATATAACAAGGTATCTAAATTAAAAAATAATATATCACTGTAATTGAATTGTATTTAAATTATAATAAATTTAGTTTTTCGAACGAACTCAACTTCCCGAGTTTAGATATGTGAAATTAAAAGTAACGTGTTTGAAAATCTTATTTTAATAAGCTCATATGACATATTAATTTATTTCATATGGTCTAATTATAATAATTAGTGTTGTATTAAATTCAAAATTTGTTAAATACAGTCCAAGTTGATTTAAATCACCTAGAGATATATGTATATTTATTTTATTTCATTATATAACCCTTTAATAATTATGTTATACTATATACACGCTATGTACCTATTTGTATAACATAAATCATAAGAAGCTCAAATAGTGCATCTAATATTAGAATTTTAAAGTTAGCTCCTTTACTGTAATGTTTTCTTTTATTCGCCACGATGTTCATATGACTTGCTTTCTATTTTTTTAATTATGTTCTATTTTTATACTTTTTTATTAACTTTTGCTTTATTTTCCTCCAATTTAGCTTTTTATATCTAGTTTCCAACTTCCCATTTATTAAGATCCAATGTCTCTATGTCCGCTTTATCCATAAGTCCTAATTTTGTAATATCTTACAACTATTTCATTTTTTAAAATCTATTCTATTCATATTTTCGTCTTAGCAATCGATTTTATTTTCTCCTGCACCTATTACACATCTTTTGATTCCAACTTAAATTCTTTTCTTTCACTCTACCTCACACTCATTACTATACTCCAACCCTCCACTAATACCATTTCCAATAAGTTAATTTTAATGTTTTAGAAAATTGTTTTCCTGTAACTCTTATCTCTTATATTTAGCATGATTTTTTTGTAATTACAATTTTTTTATTGTTAATGGATGGATTAGAATAAATTTGAAAAATATGAGTTAATAATAATTTTAATTTTTTTCAATTGGTAATAATTTCATTATTTCATTAGATTAGATAATTAGCAAAAAGTTCCCAGAAATTCGTTTGTTTTTGTTAAAATTTAGTTTAATTGCATGAGAAAACTTTATGTTAAACCGAGGCGCTTTTTCAAGCTTTTTCTCTTAATTAATTTTGCACTGATTCAAATACTTTTAAAGACTTTGCTAATTTGTTTTTTTTATTAAAGCACAGATCGATTTAGTGTAGCGTTGATTATCAGTCTAAAAGCAAATAATGGTTTTCACCATCTTTAATTAATGAATTCATTATTGGATTTAAGTTAAAAACAATTTGTTATTTTATATGACAAAATTAAAATCAAATTTATTTTGTATAAAATCTCTATATTTTCCCAAATTACTCATTTGTCGTAAGAGATAACGAAAAAAATTTAGTTATATAAAAGTTGAGGTATAGGTAGGATCATATTTTAAAAATATTTTCAAATATACAGGGCCACCCTTGTTGACAGAAAGACACAAACTTATCTTTTTTTGCAATGTTATAACTTATTTTACTGTTCGCATATTTTGGAGATATAATTTATAATTCATAATTCCATCATACTTAGCCAAACGTATTTCTTCTAAAAAGTGACAGATGAAGGCATTCTTAAAATATTATTATTTCTCAAATCGTTTTTTTTTACTTTATTAAGTAATTTAACATTTTATTTTTTTTATTCTTTAAAAATTTAAGCTCTGTAAAGAACTATATGCTTTTATTTCAAATTGCTTTGAATATTCCCAAAAATTTCTCACTCCTTGGTCTCATCTGATATGTAAGAAAATGTGTTTATAAGCCGGTCATTTTATCACCATGTTATTCAATGTTCTATCATAAGGTAATATGACAGCAAGCGGAATATTAGACGTAGTTCTACAACAGACCGATTTTCCAAGTCATTTCATATAGAAATCACGGCTTTTCCCCTCAAAGCATATAAGAGAGAGCCAGGATGTAAAATTGTATATTTGCTGCATATGAGATTTGCGGAAATAGTCAAACGATAAAGGAAATTCAATGAATGCCATTTTTGAAATGACACTTGAAAAATTTATGAGAACGTCTTTGTATTTCCGGAACTATGTGGGTATAAATTTGTGTGAAATATGTTCGGGGTTGACATTTTGTTACAAAATGCTGTATTGGATTAGAGGCGTAATATATTTATTTGAAGCACAGTTTTCTTATTAAATTTACTCATACAAATTAAAATAAAAAAAAATCATTAAAAATTATTCAAAAATTTAACCTCTCCTTTCTTATAAACGCAATTAATAATGTGAAAAATTCAGGATACTCTGTTCATAAAATCTGTATTCTTGAAATTAGTAGCCAGAAATATTCTACGATACAATATGGGAGTTTTATAGACTTCACAAAATTGAAACTTCAAGAAAACTCTACAGATAATTGAAGAGATTGGGCTATGGTATTAGCCATATTTCCTTATCTTGTAGAAATATTTATGGTAATCTTTAAAAATCAAAGATCTACGATTTATAATTTAGATAAATAGACGATGTTAGACCATCTGAATAACCAATTATTATGAACCAGGAAATCGAAAAATGGAAAACTGACTTAACTTGACATATTAGTAAGAAGAATAGCATAGGATACTAAATACTAAAAAAATCCACATTAATAAGAACCTCTACGCCGAACCATACAAATACTGGTCCAAAAATAAAAGTGAAAGCTACTAACAAAACAAAGCAAACACAAACCAAGTACTGCATAATTGTACCTTACTTGAAAGGACAGAAAACAAAAGTCAAAAAAAAGTTTTATATTAAAAAATTCAGGTATATTTGAAAATGACATGCTCTTGGGAGGAAGAAAGCTTATATAAGACAACCGAAAGAATTCTTTCCAAAAACTAAAAAAATGTAATAAACACACAAAGAGAGAATAAAAAGATAAGTGGCAAACCATTCAAATACAACAGCTCAAATGATACAATTCGACAAAATTAAAAACTGTCTAGCACACATTCAATGTTAATAAAGACGACAAAATGCAATTTCCAGCAGATTAGCGCCAAGAGCAGCTACATAAGGCACCAGTTAATATGATATTAACAATTATTATCTAAAGTCCACATATAATAGAAAAACAACTGAAAATAAATACTGGACGCAAACAAGCGGAGTCAAAATTTTCTTTTGAACAAAATCAAAAGTAGATAGTTAAAATTTATAGAAAAAGTTGTTAGCAAATGGGAAGTACTCCTGAAAACCACCAACTTAGTTTAACGAGTTTTTAGGTCATTTCTCTCTCTATTCTCGGTCTAAATGTTGTAGGATGATGCTGCTGTGATTAATGCTCGCCGATTTTTACTAAGCTTGGTACTGCTTTGCTACGTGTTGTTATTTGTTTGTTGGCGTTGTGTTCTTAGTGGTACCTCATAAGTTTACTACTAATAAATAATTTAATGTACGTCTAATACTGTCTTTGTATATCTTTATAGGTAAAACTACCAACACTTCACTTAATATTGTTAGGATGCTTATTTCCACTGAAATTCTATTTAAAGTGTATTTAAGTGTGGTACTGTTATTCTACATTATTTTTGTCACTTCCCAAAAGAGAAAATGCAAATATTATAAATTAATCATTACAATTTGAGCCAAGAATAGCAGCATTGACTGCTGTAGGTATTGATATCATTAAGTGAATTACCATATATGCGAAATTTTTGGTGTTAACTCAATACTAATTTGAATTTTTGTGTATTAGTGTAACTGTATATAACTATATTCACTATATACTAAAGTTTTCTGCATATAGCAAAGTAATTGAATTTTATTAAATTGGCTATGTACGTCACTGAATACGAAGCAGCTAAAAGGGTCTTCAAACTTTTTCGTTAATCTGCTTTAAGTCCTGAGCGTATATAAGAGCGGAAAGGGCAGCCAACACAGCAGCTACTCTGAAGGGTTTTTAACGACGGTCATAATAGAAAAAAGGGTGATTAAAAGATTTGATCTTAGAGATGGCTGAGCCAACGGAAACTTCAGTTTCTCTCTTGTGCAATGAAGTAGTTTTATAAACTTTTTATATTTCGTGATGGAAACTCTTCGGGTAAATATAGCGCACTTCACAAACTTATAATTAAATATAATTCAGTGTTTAAGTAAACATACTTTGTAAAAATTAATTTATCTGAAGCTAAAAGTTTTATTAAAAGATAAAAACGAAGAAACTAAATTAATTTTTAATTTAATTATAAATATTCATTTGAATAAAAAATCGGTAAAAGTACAAAGTCGTTCTAAGAGAAAATCTTGTTGTCAATATGAAACCGTATGCCAAGTAATAAGAGAATAGAAAGACGGCACCTTGACCCAAACTTACTGGTGATTTGGTAGAGTTAAGCGAACCCCAACTAAATTTAATAACTTCTGACTACCATCTAAGAAAACAATTTCATACTATAAGCATTTATTTCCTCTTAACAATAGCCTTTAAATGAAAGGCCGTTTCGGGAAGTTACAGGACTACAATTTGAACCTAAATATTTTAAAACTATTATTCAAAACGTTTTCGAAGAAATAAGCATTTTTTTACATTTTTGGTACATTACTTTGTATTTACAATTATTATTATTACTTAATTTTTGACAAAGCATTAATATATGTAGGATTTGCTAGTGGGAGTTACTTAAAATACATAAATTAGAATTTACAACAGTAAAATTCAGACAAAATTGTACATATCTCACTTAACACCTTCTAGTTCCTGACACTTTGAGTTATTTGATAGAAATATCAACCGCTAGTATCCGCTTGTGGTTCTAATTTAGTTTCGAAGAATTTCAACTTCTCGTTCGTCTGGAGTTACTATAATCTAGTTTATATTTTGCTGTTGCATTGATTTTGTAATAAACTTGAGAACAGAAGCATACTGAAACCTACAAATTGGTTACACTTTGCATACAAAATAAGAGTATCCTCAAAATAAATCCTGTACGTAATTATTTAATTTCTCTAGCCTATATGAAAAAGTTATATATTGTCAAACAAATTTCTATTCTGCGTTAATTTGAGGGAGAATATTTAGATGTATACTATTAACTCATACATTTTATTATTAAATTGGCGTTACATATGTTTAAATGGTCCCTAATTGACTTACAAAAAGTTTCTGTAATAAATAAAAAACATAGACTATATAATTTATAATTTTAGAATTCCTGGTAATATTCTATTCATTATTAAAACATATTAATTATAGTTTAATCTTTTTTAACATATACGCAACTGATATAACAAAGGATTAAAAATGTATATGTACCTTATTTATTCTAGATGAACAACTATACATCGGAAAACATAATTTTTTATGTTTTCTTCTTCTAAGAATACAAACAGAGGTTTAAATTTTCTAGTGCTTATAAATGTTAAATATGCGGTAGTATGCCTTTTGAATACTATATTTATATAGGTTCAATAGAGAGTCATTTACATGTTCAATTTTAAATTTAAAATATAAAATCTTTATTTTACAACTATTTCATGAAAGAATAAATTTGTTAAATAGAAAATTGAAGAGAAATAAAAGTGAGAATAACATAAAATTCAACCATAAAACGAAATATAAAACTAGCAATTTAAGCTTAGTTATAAAATACTTTTTCATATTTCACTGTTTATGGGTAATAGCTAGTTAGTTTTTATTTTATTAGTTTGGCAGATATGATTTTTCGCTAGTACTGCGTATTTGATGAAGTAGCTAATGTCATATTCATTTAATGGAGTTTTTTTTTCATTTTTCATTTGCTGTTGTATACATAGCTGTATTATACCAGATGTCCACACGATAACTTAATATTGTATTATTCTGGTCTTTTTGAAGTTAAACATTTTAAATTTTGGGAGGTTGTTCACGATATAGGGGGACAATGAACAGTGTATCTCATACCGCCCCATCATTTAACACGGTGCCTTAGCCAAGATTTTAAATGTTTTTTTTTTATTTTGAAAACAAAATTTTCTTGATATCCCTATGTGCAAAATCTAGTTAGATGCATTATGCAATTTAAAAGATTTATTAAAGTCAACAGTTTCAGACGTCAATAGAATCAGTGTCAAAATTTCATTCTAATAACATTAAAAGAGTTATCAAATAAAATATATCTAATCTCGTAATGGTACTTAGTATATTTAATGGGGTTGATAAAAATACATCTTCCAATAGCGATGTGTTATCAAAACGTTTTTTTGGAGCTAATTCTAAAATTTATTTATTCTGTAATTTTTAAATGTTTTAGGAAAATACTTTATTTTAGTTATTAATTTTTCTCTTTATGCACACAGTGCATCTTTATTAAAATATTTTTTATTTTTATTACAGGTGAGTAACAGATATCCTATAAAAAGAAAAAAACATCTTGCTTGGTAAGTCCTCAGTATTACACTTCAAAATTAAACTGTAAGTATTTTTCTAATATTTTTGATATCCTATATTGTAAAGATTGTTCCTAAATGAAGTATTTTTCTGTCAAATAAACAAATACTGGTTGAAACCAACTCATATTTCTATAACATAAGGACCTGCAAAAATCAACTTGAATTGGCCATACGCTAAAACATTTCTCTGATACAATAACGCCCTCCAATAACCGACTAAGCTTTTTCCGACTGATCTACCGTCGTTTTTCCTCACTTTTCCGCATTTTCTACACATTTTCAGATACCGTGATGTCCGAGCAAGACTATGCTTTTAAATTGCCTCACAAGCGGTCTCAGAAACGAAAATGTCGTATGAGTATCGGGCTATTCTTGTTGTGTCATAAATTTTCCGACCAAACACATCCTAGCACATTAAGGTCCATTGTTCAACAGATGAAAGGGTCTGCCCTTTATGCCGGAAGCGAGGTTGTCGCCAAAAGGGAACTGTCGATGATTGAGCGGAAAATATAAGTTACCGTTGGTTTCTGTAACTTTAGATTTTTTTTCATTCATTATTTTAATATTGTGTAGAATTTCGCTCATGAACAATTAAATCCTTGTACGTTGGCCTTTGTATTGAAAATATAAAATTAAATTCCTATGAAAAACCGTTTTTCTAACTTACGAAACTTTAATTATCCATTACCGGTATATCGCTCTTCAACAATTTTTTTTGGTTGATTTTTTTCGGTCAGTCTTCGTAACCAACTGGCCAATCAATGTGAAATTATACAGAGAAGACCAAAAATCTGGAAATGTACAATTATCTCGTAAATTGTTAGTCCGAATTCTACAAAATTTGGTATAACTCTATTTTGGAATACGGAGATTCCAGATTTGACATTTGCAATGCTGCTAGATTTGCCGTTTCTCTGATATTATTAGTCGCTTTGGTTTTTTAAATACACTACCCTGTATATTTAGTCACTTTAGAAATCTTCTCTTAAATACGAATTCAACTATATATAACACTTATGATTTTATGTAATCTAGAAGGTCTTAAATTAATAAAACAGAAGTCTGGCAACGCCTAATTGTCTCAATAACATTTTTAATACAAACTATTTTATCTATTTTAACAATTGAAAGATTACAACATTTTTAAAATAATGATTACTTAATCAAGTGTTCAAAATGTACTCCATATGTGAGTTGACAGTACCCGAATCGATCGTAGAATGCGTCTACCACATTTCTCCATGATTGTCTAGAAATTAATCGAGATTCGTCAATAATTCGTTGCCTTAGCTCTGCAAGACTTACTAGTTTAGTTTTGTAAACAATAGCGTGATTGTTTTATCCAAGCGTTTTAATCAAGAATAAATAGACGTGTCAACCATTATATCAGATGGAAAATTTTTATAATAATAAAGAAATTTTTTGTATAATTTTGAAACTGTGTAGCTCCTTAGTGAAAAAATTTATAACTAATTTATAACATCAAGATAAGTTTCTAAAAATAGAATACGACGTTAATTTTCATTTATCTCTTGTAGATTCAGAGTTATCCTGCAAAATTATCGAATTTGAACCACCTTAGAGAATTTTATTTTATAGGAAAGAATACTCATCGAGAGAACGTGTAATTTGCAACAAAATATTGAACATTATTAGTATACCCAAAAATTCACTTTAAACATTTACTCAAAAATTTATACGTGGCAATACCTCACACTTTTAATAAAAATATGGGTCATGTAACCGAGGAGTTTCTACCTGATTAATCATAAAATTGTGTTTTAAGTTTATTGTTTGTTAAAGTGGTTTCAACAATTCGCTGAAAAATTTCATTTTATTGAAATCAAGAATATCACGACATTAATTAATCTAATCCGCGATGTTTTGTATTAGTGTCCCAAAAATTGTTGGAAATATGTAGTGTATTACCTAAACAAAGTAGTGGTAGGAATCGTTCCAATCCTGTAATAATTGCCGAGAATACATTTTTCACTCTTCTACATGCCCTTTAATGGACCATTCTAAATATCTATATGTACTAAAATAAAAACTTAGTTTTAGAATATTTAAAAAACAATTTTTTATTTTCTTATCAGCATTGTACGTGATCGAGTTATCCAAGTGTCGCGATGTTTTCCCGCTTTAGTTGTTTTTCGGTAAATAATTGAATAGATTTAAAGTATTAATATTTATTTCTTCTTATACTGTTGGATTTAGAAAAAATGTTATAAATGACTTTTGTTCTGCATACGTTATTACACTTCATCCATAAAAATGTGCATTGTTTTCGCGGACACAATGAACCAAAATTTTAAAAAACAGTTATTAATCTGGTTTGAAATTACTGTTATTTACATTATCGTCGTCTTGATTGATTTTTTCTCGATCGTCCCAACACATAAACCAGATTTTATATTTTTGTGGCTTAGGCCTATTCACGTTCAAGACGACGTTATACTGGGTGTCCTGTATTCATTATTACAATCAATATCCTCCTATTCATAAATATAACGAGTTTTTCTACACAAACTGTTAAAATCTACCATAGGCAAATATGAAATTACATCATCCCGTTTTTTTAATTATTTTTGGACAAAAAAATATCGCAAATATATGTATATATTCAAAATGGTATGAAATCTATTAACAATTAATCCCTCCACAAACGTTGATTTCTACTCAACAGAATATTTTTTTACATTTAATACTATAACCTCTGTTTGTACAATATCATAAATACAGAATTTATTATAATTTAAACGAAAATTATCAATGTTCATACATGAAGAAGCAGGACTACAGCACTACCACGCAGAAATCTGGCGGACGTCGATTTTGTTACAACAAACGCGAAAAGTTAGCCAACTGCAATACCACCGCAAAATCCAGACACTATTAAACCGTAGTATAGAACATTTAACAAGATATATGTGGAAAGTCTTCGGGAAAGTCTTGGGGAGTCAGAACTACCCTTTATATCCGCCCTTTGTGCCTTGTATAAGGAGTCAGCCCACCACCACAAGGCACGTGACAAGACGCCAAATCGACGAGAAGGCAAAATTAAACAGAGCCAGACCGAGCCCTTCATTTTCTTATTTATCTTCATCCATGGTGGTTGGGTTGTATCGTTCATAAATTATATAAAGTTTTTCAGTTTGGTAGAAAATAATTCTAAATAATTTAAAAAATGTTTTTCAAACAATAATAAAATTTCATTAATTTGGAACTGTACTTTAAACTTCTAGGATAGTTTTGTAATACGGTAATGGATTCCTAAAAATTAAATTCGAAAGCAACACATTTATTATCAATAACTCCATTTTTGTCATTTCTTTAGATATCTTAAATTGGAATATATTTCATACATGCGAATTTTTAAATATTTTTCATAGAATTTATTCTATTTCTGATTTATTTAACTATAAATATAAGTATTTCTTGTTGTTCTAAAAATATCTTTTTGTTAAGAAAATTCATATACGTCACACCAATATTTGTGATGTAACATAACAAATTTAGGAAGCACTGCACCCTAGCGTTCTTGGCCCAATATTTTTTTAATAATTATCTGAAAGTTGGCCTCAAATTTTAAATACTTAAGTACTATTTTGAAAATAAGACAATCTTAGGTTTAAAGCTTTAAATTTACACACTTTTTCTAAATTTGTCCTTAAGAATGGAACTCAGATTAATGATCAGATGAAGCCAAGAAAAAATATAAAGCCATCTCTGTATAATAAAAACCCGACAGGTCCAGAAAATGGCTAGTGCTACTTTACAATAGCCTCTTTATCAAATCACACAACTTTGAGATTCTGTTTTATAGACAATATTTCTTCGTTTAATCTTCGATGTGTGTGTGCATTGTGTGTCTTACCATTTATTTACGTGCACCAAAGGATATTATCCTCGTTACGTGACTGGCTCAAGAAATGCACATCTAAGAAATCTCCAGTAAGCGACTCACTATTTTTTTATTTTATAAATATTTAACTTTGAGCAGTTATTCTAAGCTTAGGTTCAATGTCAGAAAATATTTTAGTCTGCTGTTGAAAATGTAGTTATTTGAGTCTTTCTTTTTTACAAAAATACATGTATTTATTAGTTGTCTAGATAATAAAGAACTTTATAGACAAGACATTTCCTTAGTATTGGCCAATAGAAAAACCAGAGAAATCAAAAAATTATTGGCCTGGCTACAGATTGGTCTCTATTTGACAAAAACTTATTTAAATGTCGTAGTTTCACCGGTCGAAGATCTTCTATCAGTATTAAAAATTCAAATAAATTTTAAACAGGAAAAAATTATATTCTGAACTTAAGACGCGACAACATTGATGAGTTCCATAGTACACCGTTTGCAAGAACACATCTATCTAAAATTCACTTAATATCTTGCAGCATTTTGTATTTTAAAAGGCTTGAAGCATGTTTAAATAGTAACAATCCCAGTTAAACATGGTTGTAGGTACTGTAATTAGTGATTGTATTGAAAAGAAAAGAAAATTAAATATAAAAAACCGAATTTGTTAACATTGTAATGGCATTATATTTAAAGAAAATACCTAGCCTATTGTCAATTCTCAATTAATGAAACTTTTCAAGATTATTATTATGCAATTTTACTTAAATCAGTATTTCTGCTCTAGGCATCCCTTGTACTTTTGGAAAAATGTTTTTAGATAGGTAGGTAGTAAAAGTATGTTCTTGTTTTAGCTAAAATGTTTATATAATTTATAATTATTTAGCCCACTATTAAAGAAACATCCTTGTGAACTTCAATCTTCTTTTCCTAGTCATATATAGCCAAAGTTTAAATTGTAGTCCGTATTATGAAGACGACAATATGTATCATTAGATATTTAGGTACAATTTAAATCATTTCTCTAGATACGTTCCAGTAAGGGAATAAATTACTTCAATGAATAATCAAACTCCTGCCCTAAAAAGTACTTCCATTTTAATTAATTTTAGAAGCTACAAAATTTCATTGGGATTGGTTTTTTCAGGCAAGTGTGTTACCCCAATTTTTCTTAAATAATTATTGGACCGAATCTGATCATTATTTCTCATTCTCAACCTCGGTTTTTATTAAATTTATCGCGGCAAAGCGTTTTGAATAAAATTAAAATTCTCTTTTCTTTGAGTTTCACATTACAGTGAATGTAATGGATTTTTGATTAAATGTGTACATTAAGACCCTGCTGTAACTCAAATCGTTCCCCTGAGGCATAATTCATGTCCGTGTCTCACGAATTTGTTTTTCGCTCCGATTTTACTACTCCAATTAGAAATGTGGGATTTTTCGCCTCTGGAAGTACCTATATTCTGATTGGTTTTAAGGTGATTGAGTTTACAAATCACTAATGCGTTTAACGAGAAATGGAAAATGGTAAAATATATCTACGTTAATAAAAAACCATAATTTTGAGTATTTATACAAGGTAACCAGGGATTAAATAGGAAAAGATATCATTAAGTTTATTTTTTATCTCAAAAATAAATATTTATATCTATTAACTGTTTCTGACACTCTAAAAACAAAACCCATGTCATATTGGGTTGGTAAATGGAATCATCAGAGTTGATGCGGATATACACTACAGGATTTTTGTTTCTTTTATAGCATATCCTCTCTATATTTCCATTGCGGATGTTGTTACATGTCGTCTTCAAACAAACATTAATCCAATAACTATAATTGTATTTTCCCGAGATATAAAGGGATATAAACCAATTTTCCGTTTATCCTGACAAATAATGACAGTCCAAGAAACAATGACCAAAAGAATTTCCGTTATATCCGGGCTTTTCAACGAAAAACGGCTGTGGACAATGTAGAAAGAACTTCCTTTAGAAAATATAAGGCGAGCTACATAGACGGCGAGGTCTCTTTCGTACAGTTTGAAACAATAATACAAAACACCTAAATATTTTGTTTTTCTAATGTATCTATTGTTTCGTTTACTCACTAACAAATTAATCTACGCAAGTTCTGTTACAGGACTACATTTCCCATAAAACAAAAAACTTACTTACTAGAAAATAACAAGGAAACTAAATTTAACTGTCATTATTTAATAAATTAAATGGCAATTATGACAAATGTTTGCTAAAGAACCTACTAAGGACTAGATGCAATTTGAAGTCACCAAAAATCTCGTTATGTTGAGGAAATTATCTTTTATTTCTTTTTGTTTTGGGTTATCATTTGGTTGATAGTCTATTTATAAATTCTGTGCGTAATTATGAAAAAAATTGAAAGTTTAAAAATTTTTCTAATGCTAAAAAAAATAATTAAATTCCATTTCCAACGAAGTGCCAGACGATCACCTTTCTATTTTAAAATTTTTGAAGGGTTCCAATCCAGAGAGGGTCAATGTGAGGCCAATAATTTAATTTTAAAAAATGGCAATACCAAATTAAAAATCGATTTATTTGAGGTAATATTTATAATTACGCTTTAAATAAATTTATCCCAATAATTTGATTTTTATGTACTATGTGTCCACGGATAGAGTTTGGAAGAGGAAAAACTTTTTTATTTGTAGATTTAGAAGAAAAAGTCATTCTTTATAAAAACATCTGCTTGTGTCGAAGTAACAATTTTGAATATTAGATTTGTGGTTACTATTTTATATCTGACCGAATAATGATTTCGTTTTAAGAAAACTATTTCTTATTTGTATTTTTATTATTACATTGTCATAATTTCTTCATTTTATTCAATCAATGTGGTTAGTAACTATAAAATTAACCACTTTAAGAAAAATGTTTATTAGACTTTTTTGCACTGTTGGTGTAATAAATCACGGTTTTGAAAATATTTTCATAAAATTTCAAAAAAAAAACGAAATCAAAATCATTAAAACTGTTATTTTTGATGTACCCTGTATAGTAATTGTAACTGTGATATTCGAAATTGTAGTTTCAACACAAGCAGACGTTTTTATAAAGAATGACTTTTTCTTCTAAATCTACTTATAAAAAAGTTTTTCCTCTTCCAAACTCTATCCGTGGACACATTGTATATTGGAAGATAATTATGACTTGATTATCTTTTTTCTATGAGTTAATAAAATAGATGAAACAGACTCATGTAGTTTTAAACTTCTCAAGAATGGTATGTATGTTCGTTTTGCATAGCTCTATAATCATAAAGTCTATATCCATTTTATGATAAGACCTTGCCCCGAGGAATAGATACCAATTTTATTTTAACGCTTACTCGTTACCTCTTTATTATTATTCCTTTTACGGCTTATTTACTTCACCCATTCCGCTTCGAAAATGCACTCGATTACTAGTCTATCATACGTTATCTTGTCGATAAAATTTTCCTCTAGTTTGTTTGAAAATTGAAAACTTAATGAAAAACAGTTTCTCGTTGAAATACGTAAAAACTTTTGTTTTCGATAGAAATGCTTTATTGGAACGGTTGGAATAATCGCACTTTCACGTGAGCTGGTATGTAACGGGGGTATTTCAATAACACCCAAGATAATACAATAAGAACCAAGCGTCCTTGCCTAAGTGGCCTAAAGGGGGAATATCATATTAAGTGCTTTAAAGTAACACTAATCATTATACCAAGAAAATCAATAAGTGAGAAATCATGACGAACTGTGATCATAAATGCCAAGCTAAACTTGAACCAATTGACATTTGGAATATAAAAAGAGCCATTAAAAAAGTATTTTAGGGATGACATACACATTGCTAAGATAAAATACGTGATAACATCTCGATTTTTAATCAGCCTAAGAGCAAATATTCCTCGATAACGCCAATTTAACAAGAAGACTCAAGAGGACCAAGCCGTTTGAGTTGCTGTAGTGACAGTGAAAAGCAGAGCGCAGTGCGTAGTTACACGTTATTTCATTAGTGTAGTTAAGTTATTAGAACCTAAGGCACACACTAGTGAGTAAAACCTTAGTTGAATTTGAACGGTATCATTTTAGGTTAGAAAAAAATTATTCATTGATCGAACTACTGATCAGATTATAATGTAAAAAATATACCGTACGGGATATTTAAAAAAAAAAAAAAAAATAAGATCAAATATTAGATCCTAAACACGAATCCATGCGAGCCTAAGAGAACGCGGTATGAAAAAACGAGAATGCATTACAATTCCTCCTCTAATATCTTGAAATGGGCATATCGGAGATGGAACTTGTTCCAGTCAATTCAATAGTAACGCATCTTTACACTTTATTGCCCCGCTCTCAGTTATCTGTTCATATATTATTATTCATATTTTCTAACTACTACAGATTTCTGCCTAAAGTATTTTAAATTCTCTCTGAATCTGTATGTCCACAAGGTATTCTTTATAAGGGGGAAGGCAACTCTTTCTGAGAAGATCCAGAAACTCGAAAACGTCAAATTCCTTCTAGAAATAAAGTTAAACCCTCACAAGATTTACGGCTAATTGGTGACAATATTTCATAATAAAGCAAGAGTCCTTTAATTTAATTATTGTTAACATCAGTTCAGAATAAATCCAATTCTAAGCTTTATTACAATTTCAAACATAATGTTCCAGAACGTTAATAAATGTGTTTAAACTAATCTATACGGAATAAATGCAAGCTGAATATAAATGTACCGAGCGCAAAATCAAATTTGCGTTGCGTTATCTCTACCTCCGGCACTATAGTATAACGCAATGTACTAAAAACTTTAGAACAGACCAAACTACGCCATTGTTTGTTGTGATATGATCAAAATCAACAGTCTGGCATCAATTAGCATAATATATATAGGTTGTTCAGTTTTGAAACAAAAGAAATATTTTGAAACAAAAATCTGCAAATAAAAAAGTCAGTTTTATAAATATTTACTATAAACTTTAATTATATAATATTGTGTTTTCTCGACTAAAAACACTGTATATAATTCATCTCTGTCTTTTTAGGAAACACTATTTTCTTTTCCTTGTATTCTGTTAGAATTACCTTTTATAAAAATGTAATTGGAACACAGATTTTATAGATTTATCGATATTTGGAAAAAATAAAACATTTTTTGTTGTGTTTTAATTTAATGCAATTCAGTTAGGTCAATCAAAATTCACTCAAGACCAAAATTGTAGTTTACATCTGTGTGCAGGTACATTGGACATCTAAATCTGCTGATTGTTTTTCTAGATATTAACTTTATTTCGACATCATCTCGGTAGGAGAGATGCATTTACTCCAGTAAATTTATGCATGAAACAATATAATTGCTTTGCTCACGAACGGCAAATCAAACATATCACCAAACTGGAAATAAGCCTTAATTAAAACATAATTTTGCCACTGTGCGTTACTGGTTTGCCGAGATAACAGAAAATAATGAATATATTCTTTCTGTTGACTATAGATAATGGTTAAGAATTTACAGAAGATAGATACTCACGCTTCCAGAATTCATCAAAATCTATTTGACTCTTGAATACATCAGTGAAACTGTTTGCAGCTTCATAAACACCTTCACAAAATAACCAACTAATAATATGCACTTATAATTCAATTTTGATTGATTATATATTAAAACGTAATTAAACAATGATTAAAATCGTGAGGATATAAATAAATAATTACTTAAGTGCAAACAAAAAAGAACACATAGCGATAAATGCCTCGCCTAACTATCGAGAGGATACATTTAAGTACCCATTTCTATGTACAAACTCACCAACTCTTTTAGGAAACAAAGAAGAAATAATAATAAGAAAACTACAAGAAGAACAATGGACTAGAATAAAAATATTAGACATAAATCTCGTCAATGCTTTTACGAGTCAACGCAAAAAACAGGTGATATGAAGAATTTAAGAGAAATTCCTGGTTCAGATCTAAGTTAAATCTATAAAATTTCGGTAAATCGTTAGAATCTTTACAGACCATTGCAGATCACAAAGGCAGGTGTTTTACTAAGGCAAGTTATTGGGGGCAGCTGTGGACACAAGTACAAGACCCATTTGGAAGATCAACATGCAGTAAAGAATATTCGATGTTTACCAGAGCGTATAGAACAAGATGCACAATAACAAGGACATGATATTAAGAGACAGGCGACGCTCTATATCTGAAGACTTCTAATAAATTACTTGTTTAATAATAATTATGCTTGGCCTTTTCTCCATTTATTTTCTTGAAATTCTTATTCATATTCCTCTTATGTTTTTGGTATTTTAGTTTATGAAATACTATATTTTTAGGTTCTTACTATTTTATTTCTGTTGCCACTTTTTTCGGCTTGTGATGATATTTTTTATTATTTTTAAAATTTAAAAGTTTTGATCCTTAGATCAATCTTTATTTTGCTATGTTTTAAAATTAAATTTTTCATTAGTTTTAAAATTCTATTAATTTTCTAAATTTTTATGGCTCGTTATATAGTTTTTCATATTTTTTGAAAATCGTTGCTTATTCCATAAATGCTTTAGACTCAATTAGTATATTTTTTCATGTTTTCTAATAACGGTATCATTTTTGGTATATTAACAATTTTATTTATGTCTATAATATGGTTCTTTATTTCATTCATACCATTTAACCCATATTTTTGTGTAATTTGTGCGGTGTTCCTTAATACATTGCTGTAAGATACTCCTGGTTTTACTTAATTTCTATTACATTCAAAATTAACGATGTTAGATATATATTTTAGATATACTGAGCATTGCCTGTAATTAGCTATATGCTCTCCTTTACAATTTGTACATTTAGCTATAATTGTATCAGATTTCTCTAATGAACAATCTCTCTTGTTTTGCTCTTTTGCACATTTCACGCATTTGGGCTTCATGCAGGCAATATTTTGGGAACGACCAAATTTTTGGCAGTTGTAACATTGAGTAACATTATTTTTTCTGCTGAATGATTCCCGTTTTATCTTAATACTTTGTACACCTGTAACCTTAAACAAATCTTTCAAATTAATCTATTTTTTGACCATAACTAAATAGCTAAAGCTTTTCATTTTAATGTCCCTAGCCTTTAGTGGTACTATTTTTTCAATTTTGATTCTATTTTCTATTTTCTGCCAGCTCTCTTTTCATATCGTCAATATCTAAATTAAGTACAGCTGTTATTACAGTCTTTTTACTTTATGTATCCTATCTGTATAAGTATAATGGTTAACTCCTGCTATTTTCAATTGCTGCCTTAGCATACTTCTTTCGTTCTTTGTATTTGTGAAAATCTTAGTATTATATTTATTCAATTGCACTGTAAAATTATTACTATTTAAAGTTTCTCTCACATCATTGGTAAATTCTTTATGGTCTTCAATTTTGTCTTCAACGACTACTGGTGGTGTTTTAGCTGTTGACTTTCTTTCCTCTTTATCATTAGTTTCTTTTTTGTCCTCCATTCCTACTATTTTGTCTGCTTCCTATTCAAACCTTTTTAAAGTGTGGAATCTGTTAGTAATCTTTACCTTTTCCTCAGTAGTTTTATTTTTGAGTTTCGTTAGCTTTTTAACTCGGTCAAGGCTTTGACCATTCTCCCTCCATGTTGTTGTCTGCATTTTCGGCTGTAGTTTTTCACCATTTTATTGTCATTATCTGTTTTTCCAGTTCCTGATTTTGTCTGGTTTCCATTTTTTGTGGAATTTTAGAATACTCTTTCCTTAGTACAGAACGAATTAACCCATCTATCTACATTACTCATTTCTTCTTCTTTCGGTTGACTTCTTTCCATTGTAATTTCTTCTCTCTCACTACCTTATGATGACGCTCTTGTGGCTTGGCATCCTCAGTTGGACTATATCTGCTTCCACCACAGATCTTCAAAGTATTACCTCTTCTGCTCGCTTTTCACAAACTTTAAACGCAAAATCTAATCCCCAAAAATTGTGGGCTAAAAAATCTTACAAGTAATTTAAGTTTATTAATTTACTTTAAATTAAAACATTGTAATGTATGGTTTAACTTAAAAATCCCCTCGTAAACCAAATTGACATTGCTTAAATACCAGAAAAAGAATTTAAGCGAACGTGAGGTATCAAATAGGAATTTAAAGTGTAGCGTAGAAACGTTCTATTGCTGGATATTCGTCCGAATGAACTTAATAAAAATAAAAAAAAAGGAAAAAGCAAAACACGGTCACAATCCGGATTCTGCCACAGCCCTCTTTTTAATTGCACGAATCTTTCTCTCTTAAAATGTAATTTCTAAAAGAATTTTATTTTGTAACAGTTGCTTTACAATTGACAAAAGTAACAACATAGAAATTGTTTTGCTGGGATTTAGTAGACAGGTTCACAGTTGGAAACATTAATTCTGATTCAATAAAAATTTAATCAAAAAGAGTGGTATTTGCTCTGTCAATAAAATGTAGTATGATAAATGTTCATTTTCTCTTAGTCATATCCTTTAAAAGTTAATTATTATCATTTCATAACTGGGCTATAGGTGAATAAAATATAATACCTAATGATGATCATTAATGTTGAATGTGATGACTCTTATTACTTCTTACATAAATATACAGGGCTAGTTCTAAAGAACGGGTTAAAATGTAACTGTAATTTAAAGTGAAAAAATATTTACATTTTGCTTGAGAAAAATAGATCTGGACTTGTTCTTTACTGAGGTAGAGTATATTAAATTTTAATTTTTGCTTATATTTTTGCTAATGAAATGAATTTTGGGATTAAATTAAATGGACCTTTATTACTATTTTTATTAGATTCAGGAACATGTACATTTATTGCACATGCCAAAAACGTGTTAAAAAGTCCTGAAATGCTTGAAAATACATTAATCAAGAAAAAATATTTTTCATGAAAATATGGATGTTAATTATTTCAAAATCTATTATTAAGAGTTAACCAACAGCTTTCATATTTATATTTTTACATTCATACTACAATAACGTTCAACTGTTAAACCGCGCAGTTATTCCAGTTCTGGTTCTGCATGGTTCTGCTTGATCCAAGCAGATAAATAGGCCGTTTCCCGCGTATAACTTCTAAGAACAGTGACTAATAGTAAATAACGAGATAGTAAATCCTCTCTTAAGACCGTCGGAGCGGAATACTTCTACGTAATTGACAATTTATATTCGGGGTTAAAATGTGGTTGTTGAAATTGGCCAGATTGGGGGTGAAGATCTCCGGAATTAGAGAAAAAATGTGGCAGTGTAAAAGGTTTTATGGGAAAAGTCATTTGAATATTTTCCATGAGTTTTGAAAAGAATGAAATAGAATGTATTTTTTCGAATTTAAACTAAAACGGCAATTCAACTTGCACTGCAAAATTTATTATATTTGTTGTATTAAGAAATACCAACAAATTGTAATGTCAAGGCTTAATGTTTTAAAATTATAATATATTTATAAACTTTACCAAACTAAAGGTTACAAAACATAAAATAGTTCAGTTCAGTTCAGTTTAAATAACAGAGTCGCTTTATATGCAAAGTAGGAAACCTAAAATGAAAATTAGTATTTAAATAATACAAAATGTCTGACTTATTTTAAAATTGACAACTTTATTCTCTCTACCATTTTCTTCTAAAACGTTCTTTAGTATCTTTAAGGCAACGTTGATAGCCAATTGCAGAGTAAAAGTAGATAACCCTGTATATTAAACGGGTGAACTCCGATCAGGACTTGATGAGTATTTAATTTCTATCAACTTAATCTAATTTCAATTCTACTTGTCAATTGATTACGATAAACTTTGTCTAATTGCAGTGTCGACAATTGTAAACGCAGTATTTTCTCTCTTGAATTTTAAACAACTTTTACTTGAAAAATTTGTAATCCATTCATTGATTAATTCTAGTCTAAATGTTAAGTTAGTTCTTGAGTTCATAATTACTGAGGTACATATGTTTAGTCACAATTGTACCAAACATTATTGTGTGAAATATATCATATTTATTCTTCCTTGTTTATCTGTATTTTTACCAAATGGCCAATCCATCTTATTTATTTGTTCTACGAGGCTTACGAGTATTATAAGTTCCGGTTTAAATATTTCATTTTATTTCTTGTTTTTTATTAATGGTCCTCCTTACTATCTGCAATTTATTTTCTATACATTTTCCACTTAAATGTTTTATGTACTAAGTAATGCAGCTTGTTGTTCATTCTCGTATATCAAGAATGTTTTACTTTATTTGAAAATTTAATGTAGCAAATTTCTTTTTCTTGGCATGTCATCTTGTAGCGAAGGTTGGCGACACCACATTTCTGAATTTTTCTCTCTTGCTGTGTGGATCAATTGCTCAACGTTCTTCTATTCTTCCTTATGTGATTGTATGAAGTAAGGTGTATTTTTGATTTCTCAGTATATGGCCCAAATAGACTGTTTTCCGTACTTTGATATTAGTCAGTAACTTCCTTGGTCGCCCAATTTTTCTCAACATTTCATCGTTGGTAACTCTTGCTGTCCATGGAGTTTTGAGCATCCTCCGGTAAAGCCACCTTTCAAAGGAAAATCTACAATAATAGGGACCATACATAGCATTCTAGAAATCTGAATTTAATCCTCAGGTTTAGGTTTATATTAGCTGGCAGTGACGCATTTCATGAAACCTGGTCTAGCGATCTCGATTCTGATTTTAATTTCCTCATCCTGATTTAGCTCTTTGCCTTTCAAAATGAGCGGAGGTGGATTGTTTAATCGATTTTTAGATAATACCATATATTTGGTTTTCTTAATATTTATTGTTAAACCCATGTTATCGCTTTCTCTGTTAACGCATTCTACCAGTTCCTGTAAATCTTCAATAGACTCGTCTGTCCTCCAATCTTTACCCCTTTTTCGTTCTCTTTAAGAGCTCTCTTGAATATTATTTGAATGTAAACATTAAATAGTTGTGGCGACACTACAGATCCTTGTCTAACTCCTCTTTCTATCGGTATTTCGTTACTTAATTAATTTTTCTGTATACTTAAGTGAGATAAATATATCTTATGCCACTCATTGAGCCTAACATAAGAATTATTATTTATTTGTAGGGTAACTCTTTAATCAATGTAAAATTTTATTTGGATCTTCTAATTATATAAACTATACATTGGTGGTAACCTCGCCATCTGAAGATTGTATACAAATAAATTATTACTTTCCATTGCTACTAGTTTAATAGAAACACGATAGAAGCTAAAACGAAGTGGTTAATTCAACGAATTTAAAAGAAGTTTCTAGTAACCTTAAAGCATGAATCCCTACGGGTAAACTAGTCTATAGGCTTCCTGATAGTAAAAAAATAAGTAAAAAAAGATATTTGCGGAGCCATTCTCTAACCTCATCAATCAAACTGAACTATCATTCTTTCAGTGATTGTTTTAGTGATACAAATACATAAAAATCGTATGGGGTAAGTCGGGACTGTAAGCTGGATGTTGTAAAACTTCCCATACTTATAAAAAGAATATAAACAAATAAATTCGCGGCCAAGCCGATTCAACGTATTTCTATTGAACTATCCTCGTATTTATAATAAACTTGAGTAATATCACTAAGCGTTTTTTCTTAATCATTTTATAGTTGACTTTTAGTGATATACTTGTTGCAACTGCCGTACCTCAACACGCTGTTACGTTAAGTTTCAAAGCTACACCATATTATTTGAATTATAAATATACTTCCAATCCAAATGCAATTTTGAAAGTATCTAATAGAAAACTATAAACTCGAAAAGATATACGGCAATTCAGTTTTCCGGGTCTCTAATTTAATTTTATGCATGTTGCAAGACATATTGAAAATTGCATCGAACATCTAACCGGTTCTTCTCCCTAACCCGGAAACGAGATGTTTATTTTGGATACCACCATCTAAAATCTGTCTTAAGGTATATAATGATGGTCCAATCTAATTTTATATGGACAAAAAGTATTTCTATAATAAATAAAAGTATTTTAAGAAAGTTTTTCTTATTATGAAATCTCATCAAATTAAAAAAAATCATATTTTACCCTGCCTACACCATTTTGCAGTCAATTTTTTATGAAACCCTATGAACTTTTGCATTAAGTTCAAAATATTAATAATAATCTAGTAGGTAACATATTTATTGGCTATTTCTACCCTTTTAAAAGTTTGTATTTTGCTTCTTTTTTGTCATTTCCTCTTGCCATTACGGGAGCCAAAGTCCCGTTATACCTATCCCTTTTGTTTGTATTTTTTTTTTGGAAAATCTAAATATAAAGCATAATTAATCGAGAAAGCATATTTTTATAGTCTAAACAAATAAGAATAATAATCTAGATTAAATTAGTTTTCCTTTGGTGGGACTGAAAAATTAATTGTCTATAAAATAAGCAAAATGCTGTGTTTTACTAGTATTTTAATCTATAAATTAACTAAAATCTGTGGTACATATACAAAAAAAAATTATTTAAAAAAGATAATAAGAAATATTATAACTGGTAAAGAAAAAAAATTATATAAAATAAATAAAAAAAATTTTGCCAACCTGTATTATTATACTAAAAGTTTTATATGTAATAAGTTTGAATATAAACTACTTTTTTTACGTTTCATAATATTTATTAGGTATAATATGTAAAATCCATCTGAAATAAATTTGAATCAAATCAAATTTAATAAGTTTTCTGTAGAGATCGCAATTAGTTTTGTAATTTCTTTCCCATTTGACTATATTACTCTGTACAGCAAAACCGTTATTGTAAAACACAAACTCCATACTTTCAGGAAAATTTATTGCTAAAATTAACGACTTTAGTTTTAGTGCAGCCAGAAAATACTTAATTTGCATGAATTAGTGTATTGTAAGCAAACTGTTTCGCGGGTAGAGAAAAACTTTTAATTAATATTACCAGATAACCTGAGGTTATCCTAATGACACCGTCAACGTGTAATTATTATTGCCTCATTTGGCTGTGGTATCCAGCTGTAAACAAGCAATATTAAACGACCTGGAAACATTTTGGTTATGCGGAGAGCTGAATAATATGGGAAGAAAAGAAGAAGAAGAATCAATAGATTTCTAAATGTTTCTTAAAATTGCAGTTCTAGATATAAGAACTAATTTATTTTTTCTTTTTTTTTTTTTAGCATCAGAATACTAGTAAAAGGTTAAAGCATTGAATTCCAATTAGTTATATTAATTAAATAAGTCTTAAAATGAAAAAAAACTTATTCATCTTATCTAAGTATACATATGATTAAAAAGTCAAAACATGTTCAAAGTACAAAATAATTTTAATGAATTTTCTATTTTCTTCGTTTCTTTTTAAAGTACCATAACTAAACTAACTAAAGTTTGTGAAACTAAATTGAGCAAATAGTGAAAAACCAGTTATAACCGCTTTGTAGAACTTGTAAAACATTCATTAACTATTTACATAAAACTCAGAGCTCGAACAATTTGCGCTGTATTCATATTTTACATATTCTTATGATTTAATTTCATCATTTAGCTAGAGGCGATACCGTTTTATAAAAGATTTACTTTGGAAAGAGTTCATTGAAGTACATTTAAAAGAAACTTGAAGAATTTAAATGGATTTTTAGTAGCACGTTACCATGTGTTGAGCAATTAAAAATATTTTCTCCATTGAAGTAAGAAAAATGGCATAATTTCCTAATGATGCTATATATATATAAAGGGCGATTTTTTACAGTCATTTATCGCATCTTAATTACATAGCTTTAAGTATATCTTCTTTGCATCTTTTCCTTGGTCTACCTTTTCTTCTCTTCCTAAATATTATTACTTTGTTGTTCTCTTACTTGTTCCTACTGGTGTTGAAATGTTTAATGCAGTATTATTGCTGATTTCTAGATATTGGGCCTTTTCTGTGTTTATTTCTAAACTCCAATTCGCAAACTCCTCTATCAGTTTTCTCACCATGAATCTGGCGTTTTCTTCATCTTCTGCCAAAATGATCTTATCGTTTGCAAATAATAACGTACATATATATGTTTTTGTCCCCAATATTAATACCTATTTGGCCACATTGTCTTTTCCACTGTTTCAGAGCAGAATTTAGATATAATTTGAGCAAAGTTGGGAATAAGCAACAGCCTTGTCACAGATCTTTACTGACTGAAAATTCTTTGGAAAGGTCTCTCCTCATTTTTTACATGACTGGTATTTTCTTTATAAAACCCTTTTACTGCATTTATAAGTTTCATCGATATATTCTTACCTTCCATATATATTTCTACAGCCAAATAATTATATTTTAATATAAAGACTTTTAGTTTAAGTAAAAGAAATTACGAGGTTTAAGATAAAATAATTATATATATATATATATTAATATATATATATATATGTATATATATATATATATATATATATGTATATATATATATATATATGTCAAGGGGTGTTTGTGAGACCATTTGCTGGGATGAATTGGTGCTTATAAGTACAGTTGGTGCTTACCAGGTCTGTCCTCTTAAATACTCTATATTAAACGGTGTTTAAAGGAACTGTCCTCATAAGAATTATATGTTGTTTGGTGTTTCCAAAGACATTTTTCAATAATATATTAAATGGTGCTTAAAGGGACATTAAATGTTAAAGTAGTTTGTGGAATGAGCATGAGCAATCTTAATCCAAATAGAAAAAAGAAAAAAGCGGAATTTAAATTTTGAAATTGGACATAGGAATGGAATAACATGTTTGTTGTATAATGTTTCGGAAATATGTAAAAAAGTACTTAATCTTAAGGGTTTTTTTATTACCTGTCTTGTTGGCTAAACAAACTACGGTATATTTGAAGTCAAACGTGTAGAAATGGTGGGGTAAAATTCCTGAATTGATGAACATAATAGATTAATGTTGATTGTCTTTTAATTATTTAACTCTGATCCTAAAATCTTGATTAAAACTTTAAAAAATTATACCTCTAAATATTTTAATATATCGGATAATAGAAACATGTGCTTCTAAGGTGCTGAACAAGTACGACATCTTTGCCGGAAGGTTAATGAAGTAGGATTATTTTAGAGAGTTCGAATATCCTTTCGGCAGAGATGTCGTGCCTGTTTGGAAATGTGAGGACATTTTGAACATCTTATCAAACTTTCTTATAACTCTGTATCTCCGAAATCGTCAATTTGCGGACCCATGTTTATTAAGACTTTTTGACTTATTTTGGTCCATACTATACACCCTGTATCCTTATTGGTTTGTTTTTAATTGTAGTTCTTATGTTTTTCATCGCCGCAACTTATTCATATGCTTATACTGTTAACATATAATAATTATATTACAAATGGGAGAAATGTAACATCCATCTTCTTTGTTTATTTTATTTGGATGTTTTTGAATTGTGTCTCAAATCTTCCGAAGGTAGACAGGGGAAACAATGGATCCTTTGTGGAAGGAAGATATTGGCCTATTTTCGTTGGGTATGTGTACGACGTACGGATTTTTGGTCACTCAGCATCAAATATTTTTTGATGCCACAGCATAGATCTTAAAAAGTTTGAATAAGGATATGTAAGCTGTTTTTATTTTCAACGGTTTGGCTGGTACATACATCTATATTCAAAAAAATATTATTTTCAGGTGGCTGCAGACCTTTTATTATACATAATAGATGTGAAGTGTGATACATCGTTTGAAATTAGCTCGGCAAGAGGTTTATAAAAATATAAAAATACACGTGGTACTCCATTTAAAAAAACATAACTTTGGTTTGGAACTGCGTTCCTGAACACCCTGTATATTTGGAACTAATTTTAAGATGTCAATCTCAAGACTGCGCCTACCTTTTTGTAAATACTTTTTTTCGTTACTTCAATAATAGCGGACTAATCGAGCTTTGCCACACTAATGCGTGACCTTGTATGTAAAGCAGTTGAAAAAATAAAAACAATGAGAGACAAGTCAAATCCGTCTTAACAAACTTGGAAAATGATTTCTAACTAAAATTAATGAATGCTTCCATTGTATGCGTTTTAATAACTTATTTTTATTTCCGACCAAACTATAATATAGTAACAAACTACTTAATTAATATGCACTGTCACTGGATTTTTCTTGCTAATCTTATTTTACGTATTTTACTGTTTTTTATATTCTGAAGTAAAAATCATCTGAAAAAATGAATGACCATTATGACATTTTTTTGACAATATTTTTATATAATTATGACAATATTTTTTAGTTAGAAATTAGGTTTTCGAAAGATAAAAAAGTATTACATTACAACACTAAAAATATTTGGGTAATCAAAAAATAATTCCATTCAATTTTTTAAGGTCAAGAGCACTTTCTAAACCTTTTGAATATCCACTCCCAAAAGCACCACTTTACCGATATATTTTAATATACACTATAATGAAACGGTATTTTTAGAGACATTTTATATTAATAAACAGCGTATTTCTAAGTTAAGAAAATAAACTTTTACATAAAATTACTTAAAAGTAACATACATTATCATAAACTTTGTCCACTCGAATATTTTCCCTTAAATTGCACAGATTCTACAAAGTAATGTGTTTTTCTAAGCTGATTCGAGTTTTCATCTTAAAAGATCACTCTATATTACAAATCTTTGTAAATATAATATAATATTAAAAAAAACAGAATTTTATTCTGAAATGCTAATTTTTAAATTTGTGCCATTCTATTTAGAGGCCTTTGTCAAAAATTAGCGTCATTTATGATAGATCTTTCATAATCACCAATTTTCTAAATTTTGCTAAAACCGGCCCTTTCTCGAATTAGAAAAGTGCATAACAAGACACTTCTATATATATGAGTATATTAGGGTATAAAAGGACATCACAAAATAGAGTAGAACGAGAAAAACATTTTTGACTTTTGTTAATTAGTTTGTGAAGAACTTTTAAACCTTGTGAAATTTGAAGAAGGGATTTATTACATTTGTAGTAAATCCCGAGTTTCTACTAATAGATCTTGTTTTTATATTTTGTGTACACTGAACGGTTACTAATCTTTCCGGTCATCTGTTTTAAGGCAATTTAAACTTATTTAGTTTTATAACTTTTTTTAATTCAAATTTTTTTTATTTTTTTCATATTTACTCTATGTAACTTTGTTTTATATGTTAATAAAAGGCAATTTATTTCTGAAGATTAGGTCTTTTCGTCCATTAATTTGTAAAATTTTTTTATGGAAAAAAATCTATTGGAATTATGCCATTATTAGTTACTTATTTCAATGATTTAGAAAAGGAAATCAGCTAAATTAATTTGTATTTAAAAATAAAAACTGTCTTTTTAGAAAAAATATCGTATAATAAATACAAAAATCGGTTATTAAAATTAAGAAAAAATAGATTTTCAGTACATTGTCTAAAAATGAAAGATTTAAGAATTTAATGACACAAAAAAATATTAATACATAGGATATTTGTAAGTTAAGGAAACAAGCTTTTATATAAAATTTACTAAAACCAAGAAAATTACAGTGTCTTAAACTCTATATACTCGAATATTTTTTTCTTCAATTTCACACACAGATTCTACGAGGTTATTCAAAGATTCCACTTCAAAAGATAACCCTATGTAACAAATATTTGTGAATCTAACATAATTTTAATTTACCTTATCTATATAATTGTGACAAGTGAATCTTTATCACGAAGAAGGTATAAGCAGTTATATATTAAAATGGGATTATCTTTTAAGGGCTTACTCGGACGACATAAAGAAGCAAAGTTTTTGACCATATATTTGAACTTGGCGCTATCTAAATATTGTTACGCCACAACTTTTATATGGAAGAAATATTTCCCTGCTTAAAAATTGGATTTGTTTTTAAAATATTCCTAATATTGTTAGATATACACAGGTTTTTTCAAACTAACATGGAATGTCCTTTTAAACTACATCAAATATAAAAAATCACAACCCCTAAAATATTGATCGTAGAACAATGTATAGTGATATACACCCCTATATATTAAATATATAACAAATGTATACAACGTTTATTGTTGTCCCTATAATCACCCCTTGACATATATATTTGAGACAACCATTGCTTTAAAAATTATTTCTTATTTATAAATGTTGTATTATGTTTTTTTCAAAAAACTGAGTGTTTTAAATAAGCGTTGCCGAAATTGTTAAGAGTTGATAACTTCAATATTTCCAACTGTGCTGTAAATTGTCGATTTTCTTGAAATATGAATACAATTGATGAAAATAAAGGCAATAATATTATTTTCGAAGCTGGTAATAATTATCATGAGGGTGTTTAGCTATTTAACGAGGACCATCCTGATAATCACATTTATTTAAGAGAATTAGTAAATATGTTTACTACTACAGGAAGTACAGCCGAATATAAAAATACTAGTGAAACATTTATGCGGTATATTAATATCTGAAAGATTATATCCTTTTATATCTTTGTATTGCTTTTTCTTCCAATCTTCAGTTGGAATTTATCTATCCATTTTTCTCACTTTTTTGTCCCTAATGGAAGTTTTTAAACTTAAGAAGTCATTAAATAATTGTACGCCCAATTTTCATACTATAAAGCATTTTCTTTATATTCTGGACGAGAGTTCGTAAAAATTATCCATTTTAGTTTGTAACACTCACCCAGAAATTGATTATTACATATCAATTTTTCTATTTCAACAAAACAATAAAATAAAACCATGGGTTTAAGAATGTTTTTCAATATTCACCATCTCAAACTATGTTTTGTTAAAATGCAAACTGTAAATTGTTTACGTTACCCGTTTGCAAATTTTTCACACAACACATATTTTTCTTTTTATTTTCCATACTAAAAAAGTTTTATCTCCCAAGAAATACAGTTTCAATAAAACTTTATACTCTATTGGCAATTCACTTTCCTTTGTTATAAGCGAAATAAGCAAGAATAAAGTTTATTCCCCATATCTTTTTAAATACAACTAGGAGCAGATACTTGCCAGTTTACTACGACTACGAATTGAATAGAATTTTAAAAACAATAGGTAGCAAATATAAAAAACAGATAAAATTATTTTTTTTTGTTTATTAATAATTATATGAGGATGTGATGAAAAATTTTCAGAAAGATTAAAACTAAATACGCAGACAAAGATCCTTTTATTTTCCGACATAGTAACTTTGTCGAACAATTCAGTTCGCTCAAGGAAATTTAAGATCCTTCATGTCGCTTCTATAGGCCTATTTACATAGCTCTTCAAAATAGGGGTTTTTGCTGGCAATAAGTTCAAAATCGCACACATATTTTTTGCTAACGACATTTTTCTAAATTTGGAAGTAAATTGAAGTTTAAAGGAACCACTTCTGATAAGAAGGGTGCATGGAGCAGTAATTCTAAGCTCAGTTTTTTTTCAATAATTAAGGCCTTTTCTCCAGAATCTTCTGTTGCAACTGATCAAGTTGGCATAATAGTCTTATTAAGAGTAATAAATTTGAGCCGAAAGTCTTTTGAAATACCACTCTTAGTTCCCAAAGGACCAATCGTGGCACCCATTTTATGGAAAACTTTCTCTTATGGCTAAAATTTCGCATCAACGATCTCCACCAACTTCAATCAACGATTGCTCAAAACGATTTTATGATCTTTCAAGACCTATCTTCTATCATATCAGATTTTAGTATACCTGGCCGCTCTGCCAGGTTTAAAACCTGCAACCCAGGTTTTGACCGATAATAATGATCTAGCAATCTCTCCTAAAGTAGAATCCAGCTCATCTTAAAGCATTAATATGAAAATATTTTATGAGCGTTCGTACTATAATAAACACACAAACAAATACAAACCACTGGACACTAATTTACAATATTTCATAGAAAAACTAATGATATATCACATTAAATAAAACAAAACCAAATTAGCAAAATCAGAGCCCGCTATAGGTCAGACCGGAAACCAAATATTGTGATTATAATAGTGAATGCAATATGTTCTAGCGATTTTGATTAATATAGACTCTCATTTGATTCACTTTGAGTTCCGTTATTTCTCGCACATCTTAACCAAATTAATTTTTCCTTCAAAGTAAATAAGTATCTAGAAGCTTCTCAATGTAGACTATAAGAGTATCATTTATTTAATCTAAACTAAAAATTGACTCTCTACGAACTAAATATTTTTCTCTCTCTGAAAACAAAAAGAAAACCTTGAGGATATTTTGATCTTGAAATTAATGAATATTTTTTCTCATAACGTGAATTTTTTCATTAAATATATTAAGACAAACATACACTAATTACATTTTATTAATTTTTTTTCGTGAATGGAATTTTATTAAACTTCTGAGATCTATTGTAACGGTAACCAAAATCTTTTAATCTGAAATTATTATGTTAATTAAGATCTTCTTCATTTTTATCTTGTAATTAATGAAACAGTGCAAATTGAAAATATGATTTCCACCATGTTTGTTTATTCACTCTCTTTCTTTTCTTTCTTTTCTCTATTAGGTCATTGATGTGATATACGTAATGTTTATTACGAGTAGTACGTAGCAACCGAGGACTCTTCTCCTAATTTGTACAAATTCTTCATTAATTAAAATTGTATACATCAGTGTTTTTTAGAGCTATGATTGGTTATCCATAAACCATTTACCTCCTCACCCAATCTGGAACTAAAAGAGTTTTTCATTAAGCAATCCTATGTCTGTATATGTTTGCTTTAACCCAGTTTATATTTTCGTTAACGATGTTGCCTACAATTAATTACAAATTTAACAGGTAGATATATCGAGTTATTTTAAAAATACATTCATTACAACATTATATAAAGTGTAAACTTTAAACACAAAGGGCGAACTATTGAATGTAAATTTTATGTACGTCCCATCGCCAACTCCAATTAATTAAGGTTTATATTTACATACTACAGTCCTCCACAAAAATAGGGGTAATCCAATTTCATATAGTCTTTTGATAAATTATACTGTTTGTGATTAATGTTTTTATTCTTTATACGAGAGTTACTGTATACTCGTATTTCTAGACAAAATGAATAAAAACGAAAATGAATTTTGTTTGTATAATCTAATTTTGGACTCTTTCCTTATTTTTGTGTATTTTGAGATAATAACAATAGGATATTAAAAGTAAACAATATTAATTAAATTACATAATAAAAATAATAGTAATAATTAAACCACATTATAATGCTTTATAATAAAAAACTTTATATAGGTTACAATATTACATTGCTTGTTAATACAATTTTAATATACAGCGTTATTAACTAAGCTGTTAATTTGGTAACATACAATCGGTATTTCAAAATCTGGTGAAGGAGCATTTCAGCTGATATTTTGTTAAAAATTATGGAGGAAGCTGCAGATTTATTAGTTAAGAGCAGGGGTAACTCCGTCAAAAAATGCAATGAGACTACGAAGCATCTAGAGTAGGATTGACAATGAAATCTGACAGAGCAACAAAATATTTTTTGGTGCCCGCCGTCTAATATACTCTAATAAAGGTTTAACAAACTGTATTTGCAAGAAACCTCACAACTTTAACAAAACTTGAATTACAAATTAACCTGAATACAATACGATGTTAATTACCCTGCTCACACACATTTTTGATTAATAATGGGTCTAGGGTCGCCCAATTCTAAGCTACAGAGTTTGGTAGTTACAAAAATAAAATGTATTTTTATTAATAAAACAGTCATTTTTCTTGATACAGGCCTAAAAACTTAGAGTGGGGCTATTTTTTGTAATGCCAAACAAGAATATGGTATTAAATTTGGGCAACATATGCCATACTGAGGAGAAAAAATCAGCCATAAATGTTTATTTTTTATTTACAACTTGCATATTTTATTATTATTATTACTTATAATTTTTGTTTAAGTAAAAAAGTTATACTTCTTTGATCTCGAGAATATTAACAGTTTTAGAGATATATCAAAGTTTTTCATTCACCGAATGGTTGAGTGTCGGTATAACCACAGAGTTATTATGTTTTTTAATGTTTTTTTCAGATTTTATAATCTGTATTTGTTTTTCTTCTGATTTGTTCTTTTGTAGCTATAATTTGCTGTTTGTTAATTTCTTTCATGCTTTAATTTGCTTTTATAGTATTTTATTTTGTATTACTTTAATTTTATTTTTTCTTGTGTTGCTTTATTTTTTTCTGTCTTACTAAATTGTTCTCTTTGTATACTTAATATTTCTACCTATTATTTACATTTGGTTCGTTTACTTTCCGTCTTTCTGTTACTAGTCCTGCTATAGTAAAATACATTTTTTACTACTAAATATAAATGAATGACAAAAATATTGACAAATTAAGAAATAAATAAAATAATAAAAACACCTGCAAATTCGGACTATAAAAGTTATTTGCATAGCAGAAATTACCTTATTTACATAAAAAGGAGATCCCTTGCGTAAAAATAAAAGACATAAATATGTATACAAGACATCATTCAAACAACATATATGTGCGAAACTACCGGTGCATGTGAAACGATCGGTTTTGAGGATTAATAACAATTACTTCGATACTTGGTTAATAAAAAGGGAAAAAATATCTGGTGGTATTTACAGCTCTCAAATTATCAGATTATTTTTAGAAGACTTGCATAGTAACAGAATTAATATGCTTTGTTTTGTGCTACCGGGTTTGTGAGGAAAGTATATTGTAATATGAGGTGCTTAGTTCCTCACCATCTTTCACTTAGTAATCTCTTCTTTAAATTTGTTTGCTTTAATTAGATTTTTACTTTATCGAAATTAAAATTTTATTTTATTGGAAACAGTGCTACTCTAAAATCTTAATGCATCGACTTTATAAACGTTTTTATATTTTATTTAAAAAATTAAGAAACTAAATGTAAAAATCGGATTTAAGTGTTTGGAATAACATTGACTTTACCTTAACAATCCCATAAATTTGTCTACTGTGATTCTAATGAAATATCTTTTACCAAATCGATCTTTGTATTATTTTTTTATAGGTTCTTTGGGTTCAACAGCAACATGAAAAAACTCGTCGAAAACGGGACTTTGGTGATATTCCTTCGATATCTCCATTTAGGCAGTACATTAGCGAAAGTGCACCTTCTACTGCTGAAGTATTTCATGGCCAACCTAAATACAGGGCCATACCATCCGTTTCGTTTCCAGATCCCCTCTTCAGAGAACAATGGTATTTGGTAAGTACTCGTTCTACTATTTTTAAATTACATTAATTAAATACCACATTGAAGACCTTTTCTTTACTCATAAATAAGAAATAATTGATCTATTAATAGAAGAGAAAAGGATTAATCTGGAGTATAAGAAAAATGGCGTACTGTCTAATTGGGCGATTTTCCGATGTAAGGTGCAGAATCCGTCCTTTTATATTAACGAACTTTAAAATTAATAACAATGAATTAGTCCACAATAAAAGGCTAATTTGAATTCGCGTGCAGCACGCATTCTTCTTAGCAACATGCTTTTATAATATTACTTATTATTTAGTCTATGGGATGGACAAATCTTTCCACTAAAGATATTTATATCACATGAATCAATTATTTTAGAAAATTTCCATATTGTATAACAAATTTTGTATTAGAAATTAATTGACTGATTTATATAAAATAAATACCCATCTCTAACAAGAAACAAGAATAGAAAAGATCTATTTTGTATTTTTGTAATAACTAGTAAAAGTTATTAATATTCTGAAATGAAATAAAATGATTATGAAGTAAAAGTTTTCATACAACAAAAAGCCAGTGATAGACTTTTGTTTTTAAGCTAAACAATATACTGAATTTTCCTATTACTACGTATTCATAAAAATGTGACTTATTTTAAAATTCATTAATAATTGACATTTTTAACAAGTACTACTGTGACTATTTCTTTCTGCTAAATCTAAAAGATTTCATATTAATTTAGGAATAGAGTACTACTATATTCAGTAATTAGACAAGTTGGTTCAAGTAATTTATTCTCTAAATCTAGAGTAAACCACCTCAATCACTTTTTTACTGCTGTATATAGGTTAGTGGTCGTAGAGACTATACTTTTTTCGAATTATGTTTTTATATTTTCATACCTACATCAGATATCAACTCTTTTTAGATCCCATGCATCTAATATGCAAATTGAAGTAGCAAAAAAATTACTTTATATTTAAATTTTAACATTTTTCGAACGTAATATACCACCATTTGGTTGTTTTTAAGTAATACTTTTTATTTTAATTCCCAATTTTAGCTGCAGTAATAATGATAAAAGGAAGAAGAACAAGAAAATTATCTACCTACATTTCACACATTTACTAATAAATTATTATTATTATGTACCATTAAAATCTAGGGCAATTTTATTGAATATTGCCGTTTGACTTACTATGTAAGTAGGGTTAATAATAAGGTTGAAATATCAGGAGAAATCAAACCAGTAGCAAAGTTTAAAACTATACGGCCGAACCAAAATTCCACTACAGGAAACCGAAAATAAAATAGAAAGAAAGTTTCTGTTATGAATTAAATTCTAATGTCAACTTTCTGAAGATTTGAGTCAATAGATTATCAATATTAATTAAGGAGAATAATATATATTTCAGAGAGAATTTAATGTTGTTATTTAAATATAAAGTCATGAGACCAAGTAATGAAACGGGATAAAATTGTACCAAAATTTACTTTTTGTAATTAAAATTTCACTACTTATTTGGAGAGCTATGTTGACGACAGATACAGCGAAAGTAAAAGTAACGACATATACATCAACTCCCTCAGGAATAGTATATTCTGTAACAAGGTTAGAATGAATAAATTTCGATACGTGTGAACATCCCTAACGCAAGCAAAAGCGAGCGTAAGAAACTACGAGTATCGAATTTTGTTATTCTAACCGAGTAACACACTATATTTTCTCCACGACTAGAAAATTACTCGATTATTCACTCATTATTTTATTTAAATTAAAATTTATTATTACGAAGCCGCCAGTTACATCTGACATTGACAGTTTGGACTTCCACGGCTATCGATATTGTTTAGAACAATTACGGAATATTTGTTCTATCACTTGTTATAGAATGAAAATATATGCAAAACACTTAAGAAGCAAATGCTTCAGAATAATTATTTTATCTCAAGAGGGAGAATGTATACATTCTATTATTAAAAATGATTTTGGGATACATTCCATTAATGGTCGTGGAGAAAAATCATTCCACGAGATGGGTAACTGCTAGTAAATGTAGAAAATGTGGTAAAAACCACAACATGTTATTAAAACTAAAAGGCAGTATATCACGTTAAGAGGGGCCTTGAATAAATTCAGTTGGTGACACTGAAATTATGCGATATTTTGTCGATATAAAACTCGATTTTACAATAAATCTATATTACATTATATTATTAGTCATTTTTGATTTTTTATAACTGTACCTACAAGATGAGCTTTTTTGGTTGCAAAATTAGAGTTTGGTATGAAAGATATTCACATTCTCATTTTTGACAGTTTCACAAGTTGTTACCATGAAATTCATTTAAAAAAGTTACCTGTCAAACTGTCAAAAATGAGAAGGTGAATATCTTTCTTACCAGACTTTCATTTTACACTGATAAAGGTCATCTCCTAGGTATAATTATAAACAATCAAACATGACTAATAATATAACATAAATTTATTGGGAAATCGAGTTTTATATCCATAAATTATCGCATAATTTCAGTGTTGCCAACTGAATTTATATTACTAGCATTCAACGGCCCTCTTAAATGCATCCTGATCGATTTTTCATTAAATTGTGTAAACTTTTTGATTCCCTTATAAAAATACCCCGGAAACTAATAGTTCATGTTATTTTGTTTCATACCCAATACATGGTTTTTTAATTAAACAAAAATTAGTGGGTATAGCAATCGTAGCTTCATATTTTTTGGAATAATTACTTTAAATTTTCAGGTACAGTGTAATTATTTTTGTATATATCTGAATATATTGAACCACTAAATATAACTAGATATTTTAATAATAAAACATTCGCACTATTTACACATCAACATTTATTTAGAATGAATATTTACAATTTACTTTAAAAGTAAAAACTGCAATAATAACAAAGTAGACTTCTTTAGAATTCTATAGAATTAAAATAATTTTTTTGTATACCTGAATGACTTTATCGACATTCCAGTTTAAATCCAATATCTCTAGAACCACAAAATCTTTCTGCTAAGTCTTAATCTTGCAATTAGACATTAATGTGTAACTACTGTGACTAGTAATTGTTTAGTAGATTCATTTAATCTTAATTAAATTGCGGTTTCTCAAAAATATAAGCTTACGTGACTCATAAGCATTAAAATTAATAATGCTGCTCTCGCATTAATGATTTATTCAATGTCCTGTTTTTCACAGAATAATTAACTTTTCAGTAAAATTATAAATATTCAGTGGTCGATATGATGTCTAATATCGTTCCAGCGTTCTGGAGTGTTTTCGTCTCCCTTCTGTTAACTATTAAACTATTAGAAAATTAAACAAAGTGATTTTTAAAATAATTATAACTTTGTTTTTTTTTAATGAGAATATACGGGAAACCTGATTTGAAAGATTTTAAATTTCTATTTTCAAAAGTGTAGCACACTTCAGTTCCAAAAGTTGTGGAGTTATAAAAAAAATTAATACGTAGGTGTCATTAAATTAATTTAATTAATTTACAATTTAATAAAGTAACCGTTTATTATGACTAGTTGTGCCAACTTTAAAACCAAAATTCCACCTTTCCTTCACAAAATATATTCTTGTTTCTAACTCCCTTTGCTGAATTAGATTTTGATATAATTTACACTGAGCACCTATTCCATCTTGGCATTTCCTATTAATATGGATTCTCAGAATAGCATTAATACTTTACTATTCACGAATTCGTATGATCCTTGGTTAGTAGATTAAATATTGTATTTGCTGTTAAAACAAGCTCATGCCGACCCTGATCTCTTTTATGCTTTACTTTGAATATCGTTCTCTATAACTTTGTAGCACACATTTCACCTTTCTTTTTTCATGTTGAGATATTTTGTGCAGATTCTCGTTTAATTATTAGCCTTACATTTATTAAAGCACCGCGTGCCGCTTTTACATGGTGTTTGCATTTAGAAACTTTATACAGTTTTGAATTATTGAGTTAAAAGTTAGTTTCTTGTATGTGCCAATTAAAAAGTTTTCTTGTGAAGTTATTGTTGTGTGTTTTTGTGTGTGGGTGTTATATTATTTTCAGCAAAATGTTAATTAGACTCGTTTAATATATAAAGTGTACTGTATTTATTAAAAGTTTTAAGTTAGGTAAATTAAAAGTTAGTTATTACAGCTGTCATGTTCGTTCCTTTTACTTTTATTATTAATTATAAAGTAGCGGAAATGGTTTATATAAAAAATAAATAAAAAAAACTTACTTTAAGAAACATTGTTTACATTAAATGGGTTTTTTATGGAGACTGTAAGGAACTAAATGATTCCAAATTCACTACGATGATTTATCCGGACATTATTTTTATTCAGATTTGAGGTAACTAATACTAGTTTTTGCATTTGAGAGTCGGCAACTTTTGCAAATACATTTCATAAATTTCTCTTGTTTTTTGCAGGCCGTAATATGAAGAGACGCAAGCGAACGGTGCTTTGTGAACGTGAGTTATTCAGTCTAAAATAGGTCGGGGCCACAACGTAATAAATCCAAATTTTGAACCGGTAATATGTTGATTTACTGCCACAAATGCCCAATTTAATCTGAAAACTTTAAAACGTATCCAGGTCGCAGTTAATTCAACTTTGTAATTCTGAATTTGTCATCTTGCCGGGGTCTGAGAGATAATAGAATGATATAAAAGAAAAAAATGGAATCAAATGGAAAATTGTTTGTTAGAAAATTACCGAGATTTTTTTTGACACGAAAATGTTCCCATAATTACCATAAATTACAATATTCTAGCGTGCCTATAATCATTTTCTTCTTGGTCGTCCTTCTCCTCAACTTCTTCAACCTCCGACCATCGCAATCTGGAAGGTCTATTTGGTTTTCCTTATAGAAATTTAATTTCCACGCTCTTTTACTTTTGTTCATCAAATATATTCCTGAATACTTTTCGTTTCAGTTTTTCTTTTTCTTTTTTGTTCATTATTCAGGATTCTCGTATAGTATCTCGGATTGAATGACTGTTGGATATAATATTACTTTGCTGACCATATTTTTTTAGATATAAGTAGATTATTTAATGTCTTCACAGCTTTGCTTCCTCTTGCTATCTTCTTTCGATTTCCCTTTCTTTTTATTTCTCTTATTTTAATATCTGTGCTGGTTATGATAACTCTCAAATACTTAAATTCATCCGTTTTAAATGTATCCTTCATTCTCTATGTGCCCCCAGTTCATGTTATTTTTTTCTTTTTGTTTCAAATACTCTTAAGAAAAATAAAATTTAAATAAATTACAAAAATTGACCTGTCAATAATAGTAAGTAGTAAAAGTTTTTCAGAAACAATACCAAAAGACATAATTTTTTTCGTTTTTCAACGAACAGCACATTTTTAATAGGCTATAGAAAAACCTAATTCACCCAAGGAGATTCTAATATCACCCACAATGTTTTCCACCAAATACAATATACTTCTTATATATATTTTGTTATATATTATATGTTACGGTAAATGTACACTCTTGGGAAATGTACACTTTTACCGTAAAATGTGTACATTTCCCAAAATGTTAGGTATATGTGAACTGAATATAATGTATATGTACATTTCTCGGCAAATGTGTACTCTTGCCTTCATGTTTTAAGAAAAGTTGGAATACAAATAAATTAAAAATGTTGTTGCAGTAAAAAAATATTTATTTAAATAAACATAATACAAATGGCTTTAATAACGAAAATTATTTTAATTAAAAAATGTAAATGACAAACAAAACATACTTTTCTTTGCATATTATCACATCACTCAATAAGTTCATAGGATGACTAATAAAACAACAACTTTTACTTTATTCATCGACATAGTCTCCTTCAAGAGTGATACATTCATTCCAACGCTTCTGTAACATTTCGATACCTTTCTTGTAGAACGATTTATCTTTGGCCTCAAAATAGGCTTCAGTTTCGGCAATCACTTCTTCATTGGAGCCAAATCTCTTTTCCTTGAGCATTCTTTTTAGGTCTGCAAACAGGTAGTAGTCGCTGGGAGCCAGATCTGGAGAATACGGTGGATGAGCAAGCAATTCAAAGTGCAATTCGTGCATTTTTGCCATCGTTTTGATCGATTTGTGACACGGTGCATTGTCTTGGTGAAAGAGCACTTTTTTCTTCTTCATTTGTGGTCGTTTTTTCACAATTTCTTCCTTCAAACGCACCAAAAGCGCCATATAATATTCGCTATTGATGGTTTTACCTTTCTCAAGGTAATCAATGAATAAAATTCCGTGCGCATCCCAAAATACGGAGGCCAAAACCTTACTAGCTGACATTTGCGTTTTTGGCCGCTTTGGACGGCTTTCACCCTTTGCTGTCCACTCAGCTGAAGACCGATTTGACTCTGGAGTGTAGTGGTGGATCCAAGTTTCATCCATTGTTACATACCGCATGAAAAAATCCTTTTTATTTCGCTTGAACAGCTCCAAAGAGCGCTCCGAATCATCAACTCGTTGTTGTTTTTGGTCCACTGTGAGCAAACGCGGTACCCATTTCGAACAGAGCTTTCTCATGATCAAATGTTCATGCAAAATGGTGAATACACTGCCTTCTGATATATTCAGGGTGTCAGCTATCTCACGCAACTTCAATTTACGATTGGCCAAAACCATTTTGTGGACTTTTTTTATGTTTTCTGCAACACTTGCTAAATTTGGGCGACCAGAGCGTTCAGCATCATTTGTGTCTGTACGACCGCGTTTAAAATCAGCAAACCACTTCTCTACCATTTGTCTCGACGGAGAAGAGTCCCCATAACACTTATCAAGCCATTGCTTTGCTTGAACGGTATTTTTTCCCATCAAAAAGCAATGTTTTATCAACACACGAAATTCAGATTTTTCCATTGTTTTGAAAATTACAAAAGTAGCATCACTGAAACCACTGTAACTTTTGAACTAAACGTCAGATTGCCATGAAATTTTGAAAGGCGTCGTCTGAAGGTTGTTGTCTCCTAAAAATCATATGGATTTATCAATAGAGGCGCCACCTATATGTCATCCTACGAACTTATTGAGTAACGGATTATATAATATGTCGTAGGTTATGATCCCAATATTCATAAATACAATTTTCGTCCTAGTTTTTAAGGACCAATACGATGGGAATCAAACAAATAATAATAATAACATACTTTTCTTTATTATAACAGTTAAATTTTATAAAACTATAAAGGAACTTTCATAATGAAAAAAGTTTTATTTATTTGAGCAAGAATTGCTATTGTGGCACTTGGAATTACATAACCAGCATTTTTACAACTGTATTTTTTTTGAGGAACATGTTCCTTTACAGATGCATCTTTTAAAACCTTGTCCACCAGTAAGGGACTGCATTCCTATAATTTCTCTTACCGATTTCTCAACATCTTCAGGAACATCTTCGTATGATATAAACTTTTGTTCGCAAATGGCGAATTCATGCCTAGAATAAGATTGTTTTAAAACTCCCTGTTTAGTTCCTAATTTATATACATTTTTATTGTCATCTCTAGACAAAACAACGCAAATCAAATTTTTTGGATCCGTTTTACCACGATCAACGTCTGGAATGGAAACTCTAACATTGTCACCAATCACAGCAGCAGGAAATTTTTCTTTCGAAAGATTACACATTTTGATAGCTTGATTTTCTAAATTTTCCCTTGCTTTCTTTCGAGCATTATCAATTAAAATTTTCTTCTCGTTTAAAACAGAATTTAACTCAAATCTTCCATCTTTATCTTCAATTTGGTTGCATAATAAACCATCATCCAAAATTATGTCTAACGTTTCAATGGAAAATTCATCGTTTTCTGCGACTTTGCTATGTGGTGCATTGGCTGTGCGTACTCCTTCTAGTAATTGCTCTAACTCTTCTTCTGTTTCCAGCTGTTCAACAGATTCCATAAACATAATAACATTAACATTATAGATAGAGCACTTGCACGAAATTTGTAACGTGAAATAGCAGCGCCTACTGAACTAGCCGAAACGGTAGTTCGCGTACCACTACAAGTGCGCATGCGCTCCACATTACTAGCACTTGCGATTTCGTATTTTGTATGCTCACATTTACCAAAACGACATGGTCATTGTGAATTCAAGGCAAATGTGCACATTTACTGGAAAATGTGTACATTTGCCGCACTATATACTTTTACCGTAACATATATATAAATACAAAATTTCTAAATTAAATCTGGAAATTTAGAAAATTTAGAAATCATTTAACAAATTTTGGCAAGCAAACCGCACTTTATTAGGATTATTTGAAAAATAAATATACAGGATGAGTCAATATCCAGCGGAAAATTTTATAAAGTACCTATATAACCAACAAAATAATTATTATTGGAAGAATTATGAATATTCAAGACTATTTCTAGATTGAATTTGATAAAATTTTACACTTTTAATCCTAATTATCAATTAACTAGAAGATATTTGTAAATGCTTTTAATTTTTAATTTATATTTGAATGTTCTAATTTTAAACTAATACCACTTTATATAAAAAAAATGTTTTAATTGAATCGGATGTTTCAATAAATGTGAAAAAAGGGGATAATTGGATATAGATTTTACTTTTTCAATGTATTCGGAAAAAGCGCTGAATTATCCTGTATAAGTGCCCAGATTGGTATGTAAATCGTTTGTAATCGGTTTTCAACTTTCTCAAAAGTAAAAGTGGGAGAGCTTTATTAAAATTTAGATTCGAATAAAATCGTTCTCACCCGATTCGCTTTTATAATGATAAAAGTTTTACTTTATGAAGTACCGAAACACTTAAAAAGGTCTAACAATTTTAATTTAACAAAAACGTTTGTACATATTTTGAAAATAATGCACCGAAGTCAATCCAAAAATCGATAATACCGACTTAGTGGTTCGGACCAATGTTACATCTTCAAATCTAGCTACTGGATATTTTTTTTAAATGTGGGGCTTGCATACTGATTATTTTCGAATGTCCTGAAATTAAAATGTTCTTATCAAATGTATAAAAATTTTATTTTAAAATGAAATGATCTGTATTGTTGTATAGGGATTTTTTATTTCGAATATATATAATAATAATGTTATACATACTGTTTAAATTGGTTATTTAATAAACGAATCAAAAGAGGAATGTTCAGCTACATGTTCCATTTCAATTAAATAAGCTTTAATTTAATTCCTAATAGATTGAAAACATTTTGTAACATTCGTTTGAGTTTAACCAACTTTATTTAAAGAAAACCTTGACCTGCCTTTAAAAACCTGAAATTACTAATTAACATGTTAATGAGCGACTCTAATTCGTATATGTCAAACTTCGCAACGTGTTTTGGCTTCTCGAACATTCCAGAAAATTCTTAATATTTACAAGAATATTCTGGAAACTTGTCATAGCTATCAGCAGTTAGGTTAGATTATTCTTTAAGCAAGCAATCCACCAAGATAAAATGAGGTCCCTGTGAAAACAGAAACATTCCAGGAAGAATACATAAAAAAGGAGGTAGTTAAAAGTCTGGATATACTGAATAAAGCTATTAAAACCAAGAAAATGAATAATTTTATTATAAAAATTAACATTTAACTTTTTTAGATATGTTCTCTATATAGTAATAAAATATAGTCCCCCTTTTTCCTTTATGGTTTTAATTTATGTATATAAGTATAGATAAATAATTAATTATACAATAATTATTATAAATAGATCAACAAATAAATACATTTATGTTAACCCTTTATTTGATAACAATATTTAATCATGTTGTCTAATTTAACGTGTTTTTTTTTCATATTTTAATACTCTCATTTAATAAACTATCTTACACGAGGTAACCCCAGAAAGCAGGCCATATATTCAGGAAGGAAAGCTATTATTATTTTCTATTCACATGACTAATGTTACTATCCGATTCGAAGGTGAGGAAAATTGGAAAACTTCAAGCATCATCATCGTAATGAAAAAGATTTTCGAACATACCACAATAACTAATTTGCTAATATGTATTATTTCGAAAAAAAACTTTCAACCCTTAAAGTTCAAATACTTCCATTTCTTCCGTGTCGAATTTTAAATAACTTCTTATAATTGGAACTATTATTTAATATAAAGTTGTTATTGCTCAAAATATTTGCTATAGAAACAGAATAACAATTTAGCCATCAGCCATTTATTTATTGGCAACTTATAAACTACACATTTAGTTCAACAACTAAAATTCCTACATCATTTTTTATTTTGTCTTCAATCATTTCATGATAAGCAGAGAAATAATGGATTACGAATAAACGGTTTTGAAAACACCCTTTAATGATTGGCATGTACAGGGTTATTCATTATATTTTGGCCATCCCTTATTTTCGTTATTACGAGGGATACAAAAAATTTTGAATAAATTATTATATAATGTTATATAATATTAAACTTAAATATATCTAAAATATTATGAATGCCACATTTACGTACAGTGTGCGCCCAATAAAAGTAACATAATTTTTTTTAAATGGTAGACCCTGTATATTGTTAAAATTCTTAAGTAATCTTTTTGTCTTTATTTATTATTTATATATTTATTATTTAAAAAAAGAGTTACTTTTATTAGGCGCACACTTTATATGTAAATATGGTATTTACAAGAAATATTTAAGTTTAATGTAAAACTTTTATTCCAAACTTTTTTTATATCCCAATAATGAAAATAAGAGATGATCAAAATATAGTGAATAACCATGTACACACTATAATTTTTCTAATTCTGATATTAACTGGATTGTATTGAGTTTGGTGTATCGATTAAACAAACAAAATTTTAAAATACCTGGAAATATCTACTGTACATGAATATTAATTCCAACTTATACAAGTAGAGTAAAGCGGCTTGGAACCGTGACAAATGTAGCATAATCTAATATTATCTCCAGTGGAATTTTAGCGGCACTCAGATTCGGAGAAACGCTAACTAAATTACTAACAGGCAACGGTTGAAGACAAAAATTGCACCAATTAAATTAATAATACAAACATAACTGTCCTCACAAATTGAATAAATCATAACTGCAGGATTAGGCATCGCTGTTGACGGCATTGGGATGGCATCGTGTATACGCTTATACGCATTGCGATGACAAATATCAAATAAATTATACAGTACATACAATTACACTATAGTACGTCGCCGGCGCATTTACCAAATTGGGATTTATGCCTCTCGGTGTCGACACTATTTTATTGTCATTTCTGAATATACAAATGTATCTAAACATATACATATATTCGAATTATCGCTTTTAGCATGTATCTGCTTCTTTTATATTTTGTTGGATAATTTGAAATTATTATTAGTGCTCCCGGAAATGCTACGAGTAAGTATCTTTTATTTTCCTTTGTATTACTCAATAAAATAACTGTTTTTATTGATTTTCAACGGTTTGATTGCTACACAGACATTTAAATTCAAAAAAATGTCGTTTTCAGATGGCTGTAGATCCTTTATCAAACATAACAGACATCATGTGTGATACATTGTTGAAATCAGCTCGACAAGAGGTTAATAAAAATGTAAAAATATATGGGATATTCCATTTATAAAAACATAACTTTGATTCATATATTTTTTGGGACAACCTGTATAAGTAGAGCTAATTTCAGATTATGGCTTTTTTGAGTATACATAAAATAGTACTCTTTTCGTCAAATGCACCGTTCTGGAGTTATGGACCGTCGCGTCTACGGTGACTCACCTTGTATGACAAATTTCATTCTGTCTTTTATTTCATTATCTTTTTTTTATATTTTCCCTCCTATTTAATATAAAGCTCTTTATTTTCATGAATGTTTGTAGATAAATTTGATTTAAAAACGTTAGTTTCAATTAAACAACTAACTAAATATAGTCATATTTTATATTTTTTCTAAAATAACCCTAAAAATAATGTACAAAACTAATCAATTTATTTAACAAAAAATTCTCTATTTATTACGATATTTTAACAGGTTGACGATGTTTAACGGAAATTTCTTTTGTTGCTTACAAACGTACAGATCCAATTATTTTCTACAGAACTATTTTGAGGTACGCCGATCATTGTAGTCTTTCTTGAATTACACGACTGAAAATGCGCAAACTTTGCCTATTAACCAGAATGCTTGGTAAATTGCTATTTAAAATAGACCATTGTTTGAAATTGAGTAATCTAGTGTTGCACTTCTTGCTTTGTTCTCGGCATTCATCTACCACGGCCTTAGTTATAAGATAATAAATACAACATCATATGTATGGATATATAGTTTTGTTGCAAAATGTTATATAACGAGCGAAAGATAAGGTTAAGTACTGATTTTGAAAAGTAAACATATTATTATTTATCATAGATGTAATTCTTATTATTGGTTTTGACGTAGTACATAGCTCTAAATTAGATTTACTGCAATGGTCAAGATTCGACACTTGGTAGGAAGCGTCTTGGAACTGTTGAACCTGTTCTCTTCTCTCTTAATGATATTTGCTTCTGACCGTATATTATTGAGGTGTAGAATAACATTATTCAACAAATATTTCCTTCATCTAAATCTGACAATGAAATCAAATAATTCAAAAAGTTACAAAATAAATCAAAATTAAGTAATTTTAATGAAGTTCTATAATCCTTCCTAAAAGAAAGATAATTAAAACCCAGATTAAACCCGGACGAATATTCATACGTAAATAATAACTGTCAGCGTGGTTCAAAACTCGTGTTAAATAAACTGAAACTTTCTAATATTAACGCAGTAATATATGACTCCCATTCCTCATTTCAATTATTCCGTTCCACAACATTTTTAATTAATAACACTTCGGATTTCCTATTCAAATATATTTTATAGGTTACGGTAACAAATGTGAAACTTATTTCGAATATTTGTAGGTCAGTTTTGAAGTTTTGAAAAAAGATTTTCATTCCAACAATCCAATCATTAATTTTATTATATAAATTCTTGGTTAATTTTTATGAATCGGCCGATGCTACAAATGTAAATTTGACTTCGTGTTCAAAATTTAGCCCACTGCATTGACTTTTACAGTTTAATCCAGACTGAAAACAATGAATTTAGAGGTCTTAACTATCTGTTTCAAACAATAGGCTAGGTTGAATAGTTAACTACTCTTCTACAAATTCAGTCTTGTAGTTAAATAACCCCAACTAACAGTTGCCCATCCAAGCGTACAATAAAAAAGGGCACTAAAAATACAGAACTAAAAATAACTACAAAAAAGAAATAAGGAAAAACTGAAAATTTTATGTTATTTAAGGACAATAAAGTTATTGCTCTATACTGATAATACACATAGAACATTTTAAATAAAATATTGTTTCTCTGCAAGTAAATAGTTGGAGCAGTGGGACATTGGGACAAGAACATTATTAATATTATAGTAACCGACTGAATAATTAATAATTAGTTTTTATATTCCAAATAATTAACTTTTAATCTCTAACTTTATTAATGTTACACAAATTTTAAACCTCAAGAGCTCATTTGATTTCTGACAAACATCTACCAAAACAATTATTTAATTAGTAGATTTAGGAATCGGCTTTATAGCAATATTAGTTTTTCTTTTATTGTTACAAAGTATTTACCCTTTTTACGTTCAACATTGTTTACAAATCGTTAAATCGTGCCATTAGTTCCCCTACATCTTTTTCCTCGAAATTGCCGTTACGACTCGACTTAAAGACTTTAATTTTGGGCCCTTCAATCTTGGAGATTTTTCACCCCTCGCCTACTTTACGGCATCTCATAAACCATTTTATACACTCACTATCTTACGACTGCATTTTTTATGACATACCGTAAAAACGGGGACAGATATTATATTCTTTAAGAGTCAATGGTAGACTCTTGATTTTTCGGCGACATCGTGCTAGAATATTGCCACAATTACGCTTGCTTTGTTCTTCAGTAAACCACTTGTAATTATTTAGTAAATAGTGATGAAAATAGTATATTAAATATCTATAAAGGCGTAGTGATCGGAAACTACTTTCCGCATAGAAACAAACTCCGATATAATATGTCACATTCCTATTTGGTCGTAGCAATAACGTATATTGTTATTATTTATTTAAAAAAAAAATAATTCAAATATAGATTACAGTGACTTTCTGTTCTAACCCACAGTGATCTCATCAGATCTATAGTGGTCCTGCTCGCTATGTAATTTTAATCTTGTTGTTAGACTTTCGAGTCTTGATAGTTGCTTCTTTAGGTGGCTTATTGCTTTCAGTTTTTGTTCTCCATTTAGGTGAAACTTGACCTACAAATGCTATCCCTCCAGGCTAGTTCGTATGTGTTTAACCAATATAGAACAATAACATTTTTAATGATGGTCAAAATAGATAAAAAGTATAGTAGGTGTGTGTCTCTTCTCTTTAAGATACAAGTTTTCCAGAAATTTTTCAGTAAACTGGGATTTTGTTACGTAATCGTACGTATTCCTATAACATAACTGCAATTATATGACACGAATTATATTATTAGTCCCATTATATATATTTTTTCTAATAAAAAGTTACCATTGGGCCTGAAAGAAAACTCAAAGATAAAATTCTGATGATTTCTCAGAATAAGTGGTTAAATGTTAACATACAAATAGAAATGGAAAGATTATCTAAATTCAGGAAGATAATTTTCCTACAAAAACAAATTATATTACTATACATTCCCGTGAAATTTAGCTATAAAGATTAGCCCACAGATTTTTTTGATTCCATGGAGATTTTATCACTTTAATAACATAACTAAACATTATAAAAATGTAAATTTACTTTCATATCTCCAAATTAACCGTTGTGACTTTGAAAATGGATGAATAAACACAAAAAGATATCTAGGATCAAATTAATTTATAAAAAATATTAATCAATTAATTGGATATATTTTAAATAAATAAAATAATAACTCATAATATTATCTTTATATTTTTTTATGTACATTACATTTTTTTGAACATTATACTATTCTGAGATGAATCGTGCCATGGTTATCACTAATATTAGTACCTACATTTTTTATAAAAATTGTTGCTTCGTACTGACATTAGATATCTCAATAAAAAATAGCGCAGACAAATAATATCTGGTAATCTTGGTGGCCACTTTAAGGAACCTCTTTAACCGATCCGTCAGTCAGAATAGTTTTTTTTTATATAATTTGCGACTTAACTACTATTGTGCTGAAATTTTATATCCTTAATATTAATATTTACTAATAAATGTGTTAAAATATTATCCAAACTAGTAAAATCTTATAATTTTTATAGCTTTGATCAGTTAGTTTTATGGTATCTACGACGCCCATTTTTTGTCTGATCGATAGGAAAATTAAAACCTCATGAAAATCAAAACTATTTTATTTGCGACATTAGCTACACTTTCCAGCAACTTCACTACATACCCGATGCTCTGACATAGATATTTGTGGTAGCGTGGTACCAACTTTCCATTACCCTCTTCATCGAAGACAGCTTTCAGGCAATCTTTGCTGAACTGCAGCTCATTATTTATGTCAAAATGTTCTCCTAGCCAGCGTTTCGTACTAGAACAAAGATGAAAATCAGAGGGAGCTAAGTCTATGCTGTATGGTGGGAGATCAAACACTTCTCAATGAAAACGCTGCAAGAGCCTGTTTGTTGATTTGTCATATAGAAGGATAATATCTGATCATAACATTCCTCTTTGCTTGTTCTGAATTGCCCTTCGTATTCGTTGAACTCCTCAGGATGAACAAATCGAATTACAGCACGCACTTCACAGCTGGCAGAAGACTCTGTTGTTGTAGGCATGTTTACGTAGTCACTGTGTGCTCAGAACTGACATGAGCGACGTGACGCATTCGAGAGACATACTAGAGACACTGTGCATTACATCTGCGCAAAGTTTTAACCCGATTTATATTTATCTGCCTTTGTGCAATATTAAAAATTATGTATATTATGTTATTTGATTTTTTTGAAAACATTACCTATTTTAGAATCGTTTATTATAAAACCAATTCTTCTTAATTACACGATGAATTATAGACTTCATTTCCTCCTAATATTAGCCCCCTACAACTACGTTCTACTTCTTTGTAGCGTAATAAATATCAGTTGTCTAGTAACGCGGCAAATTTAAAATTAATGTCGTCTGCTAGATTCATGGCACAGCGATTTAAACAAAAACTATTAGTCTCCGCCATTTTAATAACACGTGATAAATTAATACCGCAAATTTTAATTTCACGTCTAAAACGTTAAATGTTAAATATTACGGACATAACTTAATTGTAGACTTTGTAATATACTTTCCCGAGCGCACGTGACTTTGCTTATTTGTATGCTCAATTTGACAGTCAGTTTCAGAAAATTTTGCAAAAATATTTCCTTTACGATAATTTTTTGTCTACACTACTTAATTCTGTTCTTTTTTCATTTGTTAACACATTGGATTCAAGATGATTTCTCAATAAAAAAAATCAGTTAGAAAATCGTTGTATAAATTTTAACAGTGGTTACCGAAACAAAAACTAGCTTTAGTGATGTCCCAGTTTATTTACATCAAAAATACCACAGTTAGTATGATTGTTAAAGTTAAAACCGAAAGCTTGACTAAAACTAGTTTTTATCCCTGTGAGTAAGCTTGACGCTTTTCGTTTAATCCTCTTTTCTGTTACATGTAAATATCCCCAAAATCCTGTTAGTCAAATAGGTTAAACAAAGTCCATTAAAGTTAATGAATCGTAATGCCCCTCTATACCAAACAATAAAAACATTAGTTTACCGCAATTACGTAGTTAATAATTTTGGAAAAGTTTTCAAACAGGATTTAAATTCAGTTATCTTCTTGAATTTAAATAGTCCTTTAAAGAAAAGTGATTTAATCCATTCGCAGTCTCGAAAATTGATGCAGGAATTATTAAGCCCTTTGGGGAAAATAATAACCTATATGAAAATCTCATTAAGTTTTTTTTAATAACTAAAATAATTTTTAGATTAATCATAGAATTTCATTTTTCTTTTTAAACTCAATTTGGTATAACGAAAATTCAAAATTTAGGCATTATTGGCATCTGCTTAATTATAAAGAAATAAAGATAGAATTTAGATTTCTGATTGATTTTTTCTTACATCGTAATATGTAAAAATTTGTTACGAAATGGTGTAAAATCAACCATTTCAAAATAAATGTTGTATTTATATTTTTAGATTTTTGATTGCATTTTTCAGTGGTACACTCTCACATTTAATAACCAATAAACTATTGTCACGCCACTGACTACCAAACACAACCCTCTGCTATTTTTACCGAAGTATAACCTATGCGTCAAAACTTTGTCGAATTTTAGAAATTTGGAATTTTAATGAAGTCGACTTGCCGTGATTTTACCGCTCGCCGTTGCTAATGAGAGCCCTTTAGACCCTTTAAAGCGCTAATCTCCGGCTTTTGGACTTTATTTCCTCTTCAAGGGTTTGGTGGATTATAATTGGAGATTATTTTGTACTCATTATATAGACATATGGTCGGTTTAAAGACAAATTGATTTATGTCATAAACATGAGTATAAAAGTTTTATTCAGTTTATATAGAGATACTTTTAATTTTGATCATTTGTTTTTTATCCTTTCAACTGACAGGAAAATCATGACTTTGTTATTCAGAAATACAGCGATTTTTTTTTTTCTGACGAAATTAAATCCCTGTTCGATATCTTTATTAATATTAACAATGTTATTTTTTTGTTGCGTATTAGTGTCCGTCTTCTTTCTATTTTCAGTTTAATTTCTCTATAGTTCTAGTTCTAACTTGAGAGACCGTCGAGATATTTTTATTTTTCGTATTTGTCACACAATTGCTTTTAGTTCATGCTTTTTTGCTTTTAACAATATCTTACAAAATTCTCAATATTTAGGCAATCAATAATGCAAAACTACAGAGGAAATATATATTTTTGGAATTTGTGATAAATCGATATTTCAAAACCATCAAAAGTTTTTTCAAATCTTCTGTCAAACGCAAGTCCTTAAGTAGAACTAAAGCAAATACAATACACTAAAGAAGTGTAAAATGGAAGGACAAAAAACCAAAGCCGAGAGAAGTTTTATTGTCATACATTCCTTAGATGTTGTTCACAAGTAGTCGAGGATTGAAAATATATACAATGTTTCTTTTGTAAATCCTTGGAGTGTGAAAAGCTAGACGTTTATTAAAAGGTTCATTTTGAGATATCGAATAAAAAGTTTAGCATCTAAAAGAAAAAGTACAATGCATTCAATTGCAATATACCTTAAAAGGAACTGTTTCCACTTCATTATACTAAGTTATAAATGAACATTTTTATTCGTTCATTGAAATGTATCCTTAAAAATTTTAATTCTTTTTAAAAACCATCTACCGTTAAAGAAATAATTACAGCAATGTTTCTATCACTTATATTCCTTCAAATACAGAAAAGTAAATATTAAAGAAAATAAGAATATAAGTTATAAATTTTAATCCGTTTTTTTAATCGGAATATTTCCCCTAAAAGGTACTGACTTTAAAATTGTTACTACAATTTAGTTAAAGTAGATCAAATAAATTACTACTAATAGAATATAGGAAAATAACAAAAATTTAGAGAAACTTTGTTAAAGTTAAATAACGTTCTTAAAATCCAATAATAATTATCAGCTCTACATTTGCAAGTTAGCTAATTAGCACTGATGAGCACTATGCATTAATGACAGTTGCTTTTAATTTGGAATTTCCAGAAATAATTAGAATATACCACTCTCATTGATAAATCACTATTTCATTTAGCAGTATTAAATCACATCGCATGCAATATCGAATTAATTAATATGTTTAATGAGGGACTCCGGTTTTTTCTCTTTTTTTTTAATTGGGAATTAATTGGTGGGTTATTAAAATTTTTCCGTCAGCGTTAATTTATAATCATTAAAATAGCAATTGAACTGATTACTAACACAAATGTTTGGCATTGATATTCGCCCCACCAAAAAAAAAAATATAACGGAAAGAAATAAAAGATAAAAGAAGAAAGAAAATAAATTGGAATAATAAAAAGTTATAGACGTAACCAACTTAAATAAGAGGAAATTGTATATAAAAATATATAGTGAATAATACGAAGAATTATATTAGATTTTGCACACGAAAATTGTGGAACAATTACAATAAGGAATGAGAAAATTAAAACAACGGAGTAATGGCCTACAAGATCCTTCAATACAAAAAAATTATAATTAAAAAGTAAAGATATAAAAAACCGTTAAGAAATCAAAGTTGAATGCATGGAAGAAATTTGAAGAAGAAAATTTTGAAGAAAAGCTAAAACACTTTTATGACATTTTAAACCAAAGAAAAGAATATATGATAAAAAATAAATATAGAAATATATGAATGAATAAGTACAATTAAATCAAGACAACCATATTTTCAAGACTTGAGGATTGAAGGAAATGTAAGTATAGAATAACATAAGAAGTTAAACAAGATTTAAGAACCGAATGTTAGTGAAGAAAAAGTAGTAGAGATCACATTACCCAGAAGAGAAAGTTTACTGGAAAAGAAGGAACCAAACAGCTAACAGAACGAGATATTAAAAATTGTGATCAAAAGAACCAGGAAAATTTTAATCCAGAATAATGAAGAAAACTAGTAGAAGGTACATTTGAAATACCCATGGAAGAATCGCAATATACAGTTAGAAATGAATGTAGTACAGATGATCTAATACTACAAACCATTTAAAAAGTCGATACTACGAAAGAATAAAATAAGCTTAAAACCATATCAAAGCCTTAAATTTAGAAAATTGTAAAATGCAACTAATAAAACACACAAAACTGATGTCTGTAATTAGTATTACCCTAATATACTAGCCTACACATTAAATAAATTATAACACAATCTGTAGGTGTTGACCAGGAAATTCAGCAAAATTAATATGAAGGAAAGTCAAATATTTCAAGGACATATAAAATACACAACATAAGACTGCATGAACGAACATGAAACAAGCTGACAACTAAAAATATTTAGACCCATAACTAATCCACCAGCAGAAGAAATCAATAGTAATATCGTAAACACCGGCAAGATATACGATAAAGTAAAAAAAATATTTCTAGGAAGAAAAAATATCCAAAAATATTGGCTTAGTGCCACTTCATGACCTAAGTCAGAAAAAGACCAGTTTGGGACCATTGTCTTCTTTAATCCAAATCCTCACAGTCTAATAATGATGGTTTTAAGCTTAGAGTGTCATTATACTACTAGGGCATCTCCTATAAAGAAAACTAATTTAAGAAGAATATCTACCTTTTTAATACCTAAGCAAACAAATTTAAAGTTAATAACACCATTATAACCAATCTAGCACAGAATAGTATCGTAGTTGATGCCTTTATAGTTTTGTATCACATCAGCTTTTTTGGTAGTATTATCCCTTATTTTTGGCTTGTACCAAAAGCTACTGTGGAGAGTGTCTTTACTATTGTCTACATTTGCTACATACCTCAGTTTGTATACAGTAACGGCATAGTAGTATCGAAACTGGCCACTTACTGGCACGTTACAGATTCAGAGAAAATTTAATATCCCTTAGTCAGGTATCTTAAGGAGCAAGAGAATACGAATAATTATATAGGACCAGATAACCGAGAGAGGGCCCAATAACGTGTCTCCTCCGTTAACCCTACTCTGTCCAACTCCATTCTGCTAGAGATACATTCACGACTGCCGATACGTTACTATCGAATTGACTGTAATGATGTTTCCACCTTCGATATGCTCACTTCAAGATATTCTTTTACGCTGGCATGGATTCGTGTATAACATAAAATATTTCATTTGAATCTGTTTTTGCAAAGATTATCGTTATATTTATATAGGGCCTTGAGTTGTTAATCCTATCACACTATAGAATATAAAAATCTATTATCATCTCTTTTAACCCAACAAAACCAAATTTTACATGAATCGTTAAACTTCTCACTTAACTTCGCCAGTTTCTCTCGATTTCCTTTGTTAATAAATTCGTAGTTACAATCCGACAAGTAAATTTGCAGAAATGTTTCGTTTTCAATTTCCTCTAAGGCAAATTTTCTATTTGAATTTATGCTGCACGGTACAGGTGTTGAATAATATCTAATATGTGAAACTTTTTAAAAATACGGAAATATGAAATTAATTGCAATGAAAATTTAATTATAAATACATAAATGCTACAATCTGAAAAATATTTAAGGAAAATAAGTTATCCTGCGCTAAAATATGACAGCAGTGTAAACAGAAATATAAATGAAAATACATATTACAATAGATTTATTATAAGGTTATAAACGGCGACTAGTTTCTACCTTTAACGGTCATCATCACGCCACGTAATAATTATATATTTGCTAAACCTTTCGTTAAATCCATAATTAAATTATTTAATGCAGTATAATCGCTTTTGAGTTTTGAAGATTTAAACGATTTTGAAAATCAAAAATTGTTCTACTTCATATAAATTCCAATATATACAGGGTGTTTCAGGCATAACTGAATGAACTCTTATATCTAAATGGTACATTTTTCGATTTACTTAAAGTAACATTTATTTTATAGTTTGAAAATATTTAGAGTGTGTCAATTAATTGTGACATATTAACTTACTTTCTTAAATAGGATAGCGCAGATTATTTAAAATTGCATATTTTGTATTAAACGAAAGTTGTCGGAAAACGTTGAAGACGGAGAAAATTATTAACATGTTTTTATCTTCAACATTCAAGTAATTTCTTTTGGCATAGAATATATTCAATAAGGTCAGCAAAATTGGAAGGTGTTACACTTCGGGAACAAAAATCTCTTAAAAAAAAGTTTATTCGCTTATTCAGTTTAACGTAAAAATCGTATTACACAATCTCTAGAGAACGTAACTATTCGTTCCGTAGAAAAATTCATTTTAAGTCGTAACAATTCTACCGATTGCATTTTAAATTCTTTTTTTATATGGGACACAAGAGAAATGTTCTTTTATTTTTTTCTCTCTCGCCGTAGAATTCATGGCATATATCTATATATATCGGGAAAATTCTGGCGCTCTAGAAAGTCGAATAATCCATTCCCTCAAATTGAAAATACAGTTGAATATTTCGCATGCACGGATGAATACAGAAAACTATGGCTCATTTTAATAACATGCATTTAAATTGCAGCCGAACTATCAATGACGCGCTATATACACCTTTTTTTTAATAATAAACATACTTATTGTTTTAATTCCAAATTTTAGTTATTTCCATAATGTAACCAAGATTTAACTATTAGTGTCTTTTCTCTTAATATCCTTTTTTTTTAATCGATTGTTGTCTTTGGTTGAGACCAATTAGCCAGACTGTTGATTTATTTTGTTTACAATTATGGTATTAGTTTGTTAGTAGTACCATGAAAAGATTTTACAATTTTTTTGTTTTGCAGGACCGCTTACAACATTTTAGTTACTACTTAATATTTTCAGTTTGCACCTTTCATTCCGTTGATAAAGAGGATAAAGAATATTAGTATTTTCTGAAAAGATTATACAATTTAGATCTATTGGAAAATATTTTGCATATTTGATTAAATCGCTACATAATTTATTTATATTTGCAGCTGAGATTGGGCACTCTAGTAGGATATGTGTTCCTGTTTTACCAGTCATGTTTATTTTATTTTTGTAATCCGGAGTTAAAGCATGGCTTGATCGAACTCGATTTATTGTAACGATAAAGGTATGTGACATTTGATGAAACCGTCTTTGTCTTGGATTTTTGTTTACATTTCTTGCATAGTTTAAACCAGCATCTGATTTCCGATACCTATGATCCCATATTTTATTATTACGTCTTTTAAAGATGTGGAATAAATCAGATGTTCGTAGCTTTTGCTGTAATATTTGTCCTAAACTCAAAGTCCCTTTTACAAAATTGTCTATAATTTCATTTTCTTATATGACACCATGTCTTTTAATAATAATATTAATAATAATAAGATTTTGCCCTTTTATACCTTAATTTCTTGATTTATTTCGCCTTTGCAATTGATGTTCATTATTTGTTCCGCAGTGCACCATACTCTGTTATTATTATTTTCAGTTTTAAACTTACTTTAAATTTTGGTTTTAATTTTGGTTATAAATTTCCTCATATTTAATAAAAATCTTTCCATAAAACTCTTTGTTGCTTTTAGCTCCTCTTTTATTTCTTTCATTAGTTTTATCATCTTATCTAAGTTTACAATTTGATTGATTTTATTTCTTAATTCTGGGACCTCTAACTTTACTATCGAAATTTTGGTTGACTATGTGATTTTGTGGATTAGTGTTGTTATTAGTTTGTGTAATTTGGCTATATGTTATTCCTTGTCTAATATTATTACTGATACATTTCCTCTGTTTAGATCCTGTGTTTTCTTTTTTATGATTCTTATTTTTAAATTCTTCTATTTTTTTCTAAATATTTAAAATAAATCGGACATAATTTATAATTTGTAGTATGTTCCCCTTGACAATTGAAATATTTAGTTTTAGTTATACTTGTTTTAATCAACTTATAATCTCTCGTGGTCTGGTCTTCTCCACACTTCACACAATAGGGTTCCATATTACAATTTAACTGTGATTGTCCAAAACGCTGGCAGTTATAAAACACTGCGTCACTTTATTTTTCCTAACATTCTTTAATTTTAAAAATTTCTTTTATGTCGTCGTCTTTATTTATCTGAAGTAGGTAACTATAATTTTGAGTATTTGGGACTTTGCCCTTTATCGGTATAATATTCACTATTCTATTTTTTCCTTTGTTTTCTAATTGTTCTTTAGTGTATTCCACGTAATTTCGTGAAGCTTTTAAAACTGTTCTTTTATATTTATCAAGTTTATGTGTGTATGTGTAGAAATTTAATTTTTTACTTTTTAAATAAATAATTAATATTTCTCTTGATTCTCTCGTTTTAGCAAAAATTTTAACAGTGTCTCTATTAAATTGTATCTGCCTTTTCGTTAAACTCTTCTAATGTATCAAATTTATTCTTGGTTTTAATTTCAAACGTTTCTTTAGTTTTTGGTTTTTTATCTTTCTTATATGTGGGTAGCTTCTTCCACTCTCCTTCGCTTTCGCTTATAGTAGCTTTTATTTCCATAGCTTCCCCTACTTCATCACTCCAAGTTTTAATATTTATCCCTTCCAATTTGTCTTCTTCATTTGATGTTATTGATGTTATTGTTGTGTAAAATTTAGAGGTTTGAATCTGAACTTACTTAAACCATACGGATCTTTCAGGTCCTCGTATTTAGTTTCCTCTTTTTCTCTACTGGTATGTTTTTCGTTCGACTCTTTCCTCACTGCGCTCCTTGATCTTTTCTCGCTTCCTTCCTCTGCTTCTTCTGCTGTCCTCATTCTTCTCTCTCGATGCTTATGCTCTTTACTTCTATGGCTAGCCATTTGGAAAACTTAGTTTTCCCCGAAAATTGGGATTTTCTGGTTCCACGCAGAGTGAGTCTTTTTAACCAAATAAAAAGTTTAAATAACAAAATAGATTTGAAAATAATAGTTTTAAATAAATAAAAATATTATTACATTTATTAAATGTACTATTTTCTACACTAAAATATCAAAATGACAGTTCTAATAAATCAGGACTACATAGATCTATTTTCTTTAATCCGTTGCTATGGTTACTTTTTTGTACTAGTACAATAATAGGATATTTTTACAAAACGTGTTACATGATATAATATACGCTTGAAGAAAAAATTGTTTTCTATGCAGTTCTGGTGATACTTGTTTAATATCTGCGCTTCTATATGATTTATTTTCTTTTTCACATTTATGTTGTTAAAATTGTTCACTGCTCTTTTACTATCACTGAAAATGATAAATTGTTTTTTATCCAAATATGAAACATATTGCTTTGTAATATTCTTATCATCTCTGCAGTGTAAATGGATGCTTCTTTTGGTACATCTCATGGTAGGTTCTATTTGAATGATACAAGTACATCCAGACATCCTTGTTGTTTTAAAGCCCTATGTGTATATATTTTTGTAATTTGAGACATGAATGATAATTTCATTAAATTAATTTTTGTATAACTATCTACATCTTGAGTATTTACAATGAGTTCGATGATAAAAGATGTTACTATTAATTTGTGGATAACACGATAAGTGATTGTCAATGTGTTGAAGTTGCTTATGATGAGCGATCTTGGCATACCTTTCTATCGCCAGTACTTATTGGTTAGAATTTCAATTGCCAATTCATGTATTTTTTTAAGGTTAAAAGCTTCCTTTGAAGCGACATTAATATCTATCCTTTAAAATTTAAGCGGATTTTATATATGATATTCAATAGTAGAGGCCAGAGAATCTATTTCAATTATTCTAGAATACAAAAATTAATGTTATCCGGTAATTAGTGCTCCTAAGTTCATAAAGTAACAAGGTTGGAAACACATGAACTTTCTCCAGCTAATTTAATTAACTATTCCTTCTCTTGCTCTTCCAACAAGTAAGCACTTTTAGAATTTAACAATTTAATATTAATTTTAACACAAACCGTATAATTTGGATTTTACTAATTACAGTGTCAAAGGAAGTAGACATTTTATCTAAATATTAGGTTTTCCCACAACTCTAAAACTAATATTAGCTGGTTCATGGAAGTAACCGTATTTAATTTCCAGGAAGGGAGCTATATCCTTTATAGATCCTGCAGTTATGAAGTACTCTTACAAAAGTAAAACTTTTATCTGAAAATTTCCATATTTATTAAAACCATTTTTTCAATAACTTCGCGTCCTTATTTTCTTGGAAACATTTCAACCCTAATATTTTACTGTTATGTACGTCTCTGGGCTCTTGTTATAGTTTTGTGTTTCGAGAACTGGTAAATAATTTTGAGTCCTCTATTATATGATAGAGAAATATACATTAGTTTTGAAGCTATTGTAGAACCTTAATTGTGTTAAATGCCTTACTGGGCAGAACATTTTCAAAGAAAATTACAATTTAAGCAAAAGTCTTGCAACACAACAGGACTACAAGCTTTAAATTTACTTCAAAAGAAAGTTCTAAATGAATCTGTGTCATTCAAAAACTTTTGCGGGTCTGTAAAAGATATGACATTAATATATGAAATTAAAGTGAACTATAATTGTTTACAGTATGATTCACGTTATTCGAGTTTTTTTATAATAAATGCTATGCTGTAAGTAGTGCCAAAAATAGTACATTGTAGAACTAGTGCAGTAGAGGAGATTTTTCCTTAAGAATCTCATGAGCCAGTCGTAGTTGTAAAAATGTTGATCTAGAGTGTACGTAAATGTAATCCCAAAGTTACTAAAGTATATTAGTGAATTTCTGTGTTGACATGTTTGATGAACTCATAGAAAAAGCATAATGTACTTTATTTCTAGTACCTAGATTCACCAATAAACCAATTTTGTTGTCAATATACTTCATCTTATAATATAATAAAAATCGTCCTTTCAAAATTCAAAACAATCTTTTAACTTTTATATGATACGAAATTGCCTCGAAAAGTTTCTTCTCCATTTTTATTACATTACATAAACCCCAAATCTGATGTTGTATATATCCTCGTCGGTCCCCGTGGTACAGCAAAACACTCAATAACTTTTAAAAAATATATGTAGCGGAAATCAAAATAAATAAGAGAAATGTTTTGATAAAAGTGAAAATCGGATATTCAAGGATAGCCCGCCGGGAAATTTTTCAGTAGTCAAAAACTTATATTCACTTTTCCTTTCCTCTTTAGTAAACAGAACGATATAAAGTTAAATATATCCTTATCAATGAGTTAGTTACATACAGGGGTTTTTAAATGTAATTTCATTTATATTGAATATTTAATTTTTATATCTAAAATATCCATTACGTGAGCATAATGTACGATTATTTCTTTAAACATAACAAACCAATTACAATTTAGAGATTTCCAAATTCTACCTACTTCCGTACACTTTTTTGTACCCTCTTTAGTTAATGAATATTTGTGCATTAGTGCTTATATTAGTATTTACTTATTTAAATTGAAAATACTTTCCATTTCAGTTGGCCCAACAGCGCTGCGGGCCTTCTAGGCACTTTGCTTCTAGTTGCCTTAAATTCTCATTTTTTTCTATGTATTTAAGTATATTTTAGTGACAATAAAAGACTAATTATTTGAAAAACCATGAAGCCTACTATCTGGACTGTTTGAAAAGTCAAATTTCCTGCATCAGTAATGGTCTGGCCTGTTGTATTTGAACCAAAAGTATAGAAAATCTTCATTTAATTATAGAAATTGTAAACACAATAAAATATTTAGATATTGTAAAAGATCCGCTGTTACCACTCATGGAAGAATATTTGGTAGAAGGATCATATTTTTTGTTCCAACAGAATGGCGTATACAATATATTAATTTTGGAATGGGTTTCTAATAGTCTATATTTATACCCTATCGGAATTTTGGAGAAAAAAAAGGTACTAAGGATACATCTTATTAGAATAATCCCTGAATTAATTAATACAAGCATAGGCTTCAGGAGATATGAAAATAGTTTACAACCAATTTTGCGAAGGCTTGCTTAATATTATTTATATATATTAAGTATTTCAGAAAGAATATCAAATGTTAGAAGAAATAAGGGCGGTGTTAACCAATGTAAACTTTAAAAGTATTTTTTTGATGTTCTATACTTTTCCACATTTTTTTATATTCGTTTTCATTGTCTAAGGATTTATTGCTTTTTATGTTTTTATTTTGGTGAAAAAAAAATGTAAAATAAATAAAATAAAAGTTCACGAAGTACTTGTATGTTATCCCCTATTGGCAAACTTTTAAAAACTCCTAAGTTGGGTCCACTAAAATGGGAAGGTATAAAGACATTATTTATCCCGGCAGTGGGTACGTGAAAAAATAACATCAATGAGTATGAAAAAAATTTTCATATATTATAAAAAAATCATTTAAAACATCTTAATGACAAAAAATGTGCATGCTTTAAATAAATATGATTTTGACAATAATAACTATTCTAGATTCCTTTGCAACCTCTGCAACGTCCACGTTTTAGGGGTTGGAGTCGTTTCCTTGACGGTGTTCACGTAATTAGAGATTTTTTAGCCAACATTTTACAAGTTATTGTGTTAGCCTCAGTTAAGGTTCAAATTATTTCATTTTGAACTTTATTTGGTTGCAACCCTTAAAAAATAAAAAAATAAAACGTTAAACATTCGCTAAGAGTCTCAGCGGTATTGAGAGAAGAAATAAGGTAGAATCAAAACGAAATAATTTGAACCTTAACTGAGGCCAACTCAATAACTTTTAAGTTTGCAATCTTATAAAGGTGTTAATTTCTTAATTTATTTATTCAAGTTATAATAAGTTTTTACCTTAATTTTTTACTACATAAAATGTAATTCTGTTTCAATATTATCATTATTTCGAACTGAAGATGGCTGCTTAGCCGAAACTAGTCGTCAAAATTGTTATTTTACATTGTCAATTAAATCAAATTTTGTAGTAACGATTTTGAATTTGATTGTTTCCTTTGATAATTTAATATTCGCGGACAAATTACTTTTGAAACTTAGGTATAAGAAATGTTAATAATAATTAATAATTACTAAAATATGATAGAGGATATTACAGATTTTTTTCCAATTATGATCAGAATTATGTTAAACAAATTAAAATAACAACCTATTTTAAATATTCTGTTGTTTTTTAAATTTCCACACGCTAATCAGACAATTTTTTAAACATCCACCGTGTACATGCTTAAATTCCTCACTGTAAATCAGTCACGTTAAGTTGGACTTTCTCGACAAGTTTTTCCAAATCAAACTAAACACAATAAAACCGGATCCGAAAAGAAGAAAAAAGTTTTTCTCGCACTGTCCTTCGAGTTTTCGTTCATTTTTAAACTGATATAAATCAATACAATGGAGTGACAATCATGAGGGAAAAAAGTTATTTTTACATTTCTTTATCGGTAGAAATATAGGTGATTTTTTTCTAAATTGAAAAGTTTCTCGAAGGAGAGAATATTTCTATTAGTATTTCTATTAGAGACCAGACATTTTTGATAGGTATATGTCAGAATATTTGCCATTTGTTCTACCAAGCAAAATCATTCGAAAGTAACGCTCCAGCCTAGGATGTTTAAATTTTCATAATATGTAAATATTTGTAAGAATAAAACTGTTTCTATCGTAAACATAAATTAAAATGTAATGGTATTGCTTGTATTTTAAAATACATTATAAAAATAGTCCAGATGGCTTGCGTTTCCTCTGGACCTTAGCATTTTACACTCTTTGAAACACTCTCAACAAACCTAATTAACATGTTAATAAATGTTATAGTTATAATCCAAGCACTGGCTTTCTGTTTAGACAGACCGATTTCTCGTTAAGTTTCCTGTAAATACCCTGTTACATAACTTTGTGGTTTGACTTACTGGGTCGTGTGAAGCTGCACATGTGGCACAGGCGTTACTTCAAATTTTGTAAGTTGTCTCCAAGTTTGAGACTTGATAATGCTGTCGTAAGCCGGACACAGCCGCAAGTTAGTTAAGAGATACATAAACAGAAGTCAGGTGTATGAATTTGAAGTGTCGGTTTAATAAAGATGTCACTGAAACAAAGGGACGAAGCTGTGAGATTTTCGTTAATTAAATTTATATTTATACATGGTAGAATTGCAATAATTAAATGTAATAAGTAATATTAAATTAAAAAATTAAATTCATTATTCAACTACGCAATTGAATTGCTGCTAAAGCATGAAGCTTTTCCTGAGAAAACGTTTCATTAAAACTAATATTAAAACGATTTTAAATGTATATGGCATAATATTTAAACCAAGGATTTAAATGCCAAAGCAATTAATATGAATATTTGGATGCATTTATGAGCGGCCAGCAGGACTCAAAAATGATCTCAGTGAAAATTCAACAGCAGAGAGTAATACATGTGTACGAGGTTTGTTAAAAAAAAAGGTTACCTTTCGCGAGCTACGTACATTCAATTTTCGTTTTTATTTTGTTATGTTGGTACACATGTTCCCAACATTTGTTGACATTATCAGCCAGTTTGCATTAATAAGTTTATTTTTGACATATATAAAGGTTAGACGTGTTTTGGTGTGCTTGGCGATTTTTTGCTCTAGGAAAAAATGGATCGAAGAATCTGTATTAAATTTTGAGTGAAAAACAAAATTAAGTGCTCCAACGCACTTGAAATTTTTATATATATATATATATATATCTTAACAGAAGGCCGAGAAGATGTTAATGTCGATGCTCGCCCTGGACGCCCCAGCACCTCAACAACCGATGAAAACGTTGAAGTAGTGAAGAAAATTGATATGGAGAATCGTGGAATCACTATTAGAAAAGTTGCTGAGGACGTCAGCATATCGGTTGGCTCATGCCATGCAATTTTTTCGGATTTAATGATTGGTTGGCCTTAAAACGGCCGTTATGCTTTAAGATGTTAATCATGCAAGGGGATAAATTGCTTGAAGCATATATCGGATGATAGATAAGTGTGTTGAATATTATTTGAATTTGTTTGAAATTAATTAATTTTAAACACCCTCTCCCTATATTCTTTCTCTAATTTATATTTTTAATAACTTTAGCAAACTCTGTTAGTTAAATTGTTTTTATTTCTAAATGAAACAACTTGCATTATTGGATTTGTGATTTGATCATGATAAGTCTATTCATAGTCAATAAATTGTGACTCATCCGAACAGAAATTGAAATTATATTGAATAGTTTATGAATATAAACTATGTATTCCCAAATGATAAATGAAAATATAACTAGAACCGTAAATATTATTAGTAATTTAAACAAACATTGTCGTTTTTAGCGTCACTAATTAATTTAAATGGATATACATTGAGCAAATAAAGAATGGCGTTTTAGAGGCATTACTCATCGTTTATGTGACGGCTGATTCGGAGAATTTTAGGAAATTAATAATCGATTTTCAAAATGTATATTTCAATTAGGATCGTAATTCAAATGAAATAGTGTGTAATAAATTAACGAATTTTAATATTATCAAGTCTAATATAAATCCACAATCATCTACAACTCTTGTACCATTACCTCCACAGCTTCCTTCCATCGCTCCGTAATTGAGAGTATAAAATTTTATTTTAAAAACAAAAAATTATCAGGTTCCAATAACAAGTGAAAATTTGGAAATTTGTTGAGGACTTGAATTTCCATCTCCATTCAAATCAATATTTAAAAAAATTTTACCCTTACTAGACCCTACTGATACATGTTTTGTATCATATAATAATATTTAATTGTCGCAATTCTACTTCTAGTACTTTTTTCTAATATATTCTTTATTTTTTAGAACGTTTGATTATATTTTAGGTTTTTACGTTAGCCTTCGCTGGAGAATATTTGTACACTGTAATGTAGAAATATCATTTATAAATCCCCAATAACGTCCTAATTCAACAATGAGAAAATAACGACCTAATTCAACAATGAGAAAACCGAAACAAGGTCAATTGGTCTCGTCCATGCTTACTCAATCATTTTTCTCGAAAGGCCCTTCTCTAATTTTCCTAAATCTTTTTTGCCACAGAGATACAGGATTATATACCAATAAAAAAATAACTGATTCAAAAGAGTTAAGAGCCATAGAAATGTATCGTTGGAAGAGTTTTTGAAAAGGACAAAAAAGCGGAAAGGATAATTGAAGAGGTTGTCTGTTGAGTGGTTTTATAAGACGTTTTTAGTCATAGTTTTTTGCTGAAGTTGGAAACGTGCTATAAAAAATGATATAAATAAATTTAAAACCATAAGAAACATACAAATAAAAATTTTGGCGTTAAAAAGTTTAATACCAACTTTTTTTATAGAAGAACTAATAGAATGAGTAATATATAAATGATGAAATTACCAGAAAAAGATTTGGAAAGTACTGAAAGAAAGATTTGCCAAAAACAAAGACTAACTTTAAGAAACTCCGATATATTATGCTAAAATAGAACGCGTAAGTTTCTGTACAAAAAGAATACTAATCAATGAATTTAAACGCTTTCATAGAAAATGTTAGTGTGTTACCAATTTCGAATCTAAAAAATAATATTTGAATAATTTCCAAAAAGTAAGAGTTGAAACAATTAATTTAAATAGATTTATTGAAAAATTATTAAAGATCCAAAAGAAACGAAAATTTAAAAATTAGCTTTTTTAATTTGAAATCGACCCTACTCTGTTTTATTATGAAAGATACTAAGGTGTATAATAAGTAGATGTAACGCCTTGTTTCAGGTTTCTTAAAAAAGAAAAATGTATTGAGATGATTTACGTTAGAGCAGAGAACAATTTTAATTTTCTTTTTCTACCATTTTTATCTATTAAAACTACATATAAACTCATCTATAAGGAAGAAATATACCATGATTAGGAACTATAGCTTGAAGGTCAAGCAAAGCCGTCAGTAATAACTCGTAAGTTGCAGGCAAAAGGATAAGAAAGCAACTTTTATTGTGCTAGACAATATTGCATTCACACAATAAAACTTCTTATTCGTTCCGGGCACATCCGCGACAAGTAAAGACATTATTTACTGCCCTGCTTTTCCTCTTTTATATCTGTATCGTGTTCTTTGTTGGTTTGATAGGATGGCACGTCTCAACTCAAGGCATTAAAATGTCGACTCTCTGTGCTTGGTTTTCAAAAGAAACACGTCACTCAAATTGGTGTATAAGTACATATATTGAGATTTTTCGGTTTTATTTTATATACCTTTTGTGAACAATCGATGCAAAAAAATTATTTTAATATTTTTGAACATGCAGGTTTCTTTAGCTTTGGGCTAAATATGTACTTTTTTATTAGACCATATATAATTAAAGGATAGAATGTGACGTCACTTTTACATTTCTATCATTGTAACATTCATAGAGTCAAAAGATAGTACAAACTTGTTAGAAAATAATTGGTCTAAGAGAAAGATGGAAACGGAAAGGGAAACAAAGTACACAGAAGTATTCAAAATAACATTTAATTCAGATTTTTTATATGTATTGCATATAAAATATGGTTTCCAGGATCTAAAAATGTAGAAGTGCATAGTTTCCAAATATCCTTATACAGGATATTCGAAACATTTGAAACATATTGAATGATTATGTCCTAAGTACGGCCCTGTAGTCACATTTTCCAGTGAGCTGTATTTGTAAAAATACAACTCAACTTCAAATTTTGGGATGCTTTTCTAGATAAGTTAAGTAAATTTTATTTCAACCAAAAAATTAACAAAAATTTCTCCGTTACCATTTCGTAACCCCCACAAAGCTCATAAATTATACTTTGAAGGTAAATTTTTGGTAGTACAATTATCTTCGGAGAAATAAAAATTAGATGAGTAAATTCATGTTTTCCTTTCGAATTATAAAAAGCAATATAAAAAAATTCGGTACACAGAATATTGTTTTTTGGAAAAGCGAAATTTAAAATTTTTTGTTAAGCCGCTCCTGGATTTTCGTTTTGTTAATACTTTGGTAGATTTTCCAGATAATGGTTATTACCAAATATCAAAATAATATGCAGAATAATTCGGATGTTATGAGCTCCGAAAGAAATAGGCCAAATTGATAACACCCTTGTTATTTATAAAGGGTGGAAGACCCATTAAATATAGGTTAATTGGAACAACCAAAGTGACGCCCATCTATAGTTAAATTTAGGCCATTTCCCAACGAAACACCCTCTACATTTTTTAATACTCCTATGCTTTATTTACTTTGTCACTCAGTTCGAGACAATTCAAATATGACACGTTGCCAATTCTTATAGTACGATTTCAATAATTATTTCTAATTAAAAATTTGCACTACTAGGTAAGATGGGTATGTGCAAACTTGAAAACAATGTTCAACTAATATGGCGTTTAGAATTTCAGACGCTGTACAATTATTCGTTTATCTTATTTATAGCAGCGTAGTGACCGCTGCTGAAAAATCAAATTACATCCCTTGAAGTTCGCGCTGTTTCCGAAAGTCTGGAACTGAACTCAACTGCTAATTTGGTTAAAGGCAATTATCAACACACCTTCTAGCATAATCTTATCGCATTTTTATTCTCCGCTCTTAAAGACGAATTACACGAAAATTCTGTATTATCATCAAATATTATGTTTATTTTTTTTTTAGTCTGTTTGGTTAGAATTTTTAGAGCATTTTATGGGATTAGATGTGTTTTAGTGTTAGTTTAGTCTGTTATAATGCTATCTGCTTAGCTCTAATTTGATCATTTTTGTGTATTTTTTTTTAATTTGGTTGTACTTTATTATTGTTTATTTCTTTTTTTAATATACTTGTTAATCTGTTAGTGGAATCCGTCAATATCTAATGAGTTTCCTGAGAGGAGATTTTATTATTATATGGCACTTAGCGTAAATCATTATTATTTGCAAATATTTATATTTAATGTTGGTCTCTCTTAATGAGATTTTTATGATTTAATTTATTGTTTCTCTTCTTGCAATTACGAATAATTTACAAAAAAAAATCCGAGCCTATTTTCACAATATAATTTCTCTTGACGTATTCTGCAAATTTCCATAATTTATTTTGCGAGCCTAAATGGTGGTTAACCCATTTTTCAATGTTGACTTTATCAAAGACGTGACCTTGAACATCCTTCTTGGCTTTTTATGACCCGTGTACCTCTATTACGGTGATAAATTTGATAAATCGTCTACCTCTCTCTCCAAAACTTTTCATTCACTGCTCCATTAAATTTTACGTTTAATTTCCATAAAAGTGGAAAGCCGAAGCAATTTTAAACTGTATTATATTACAATGTGAAATATAAAGTTGCCTTTGGTGGAGAAAAAACTTTCTTAGATTTCGGACGAACCCAGGCCTTCCAAGGGCAGAGATGCAGGATAGGTCTTAAGAACATTTTTAAAGAATTATCTTTCCGAAACTAATTTAAATTATTTGCTCAGTAAACGCTTTAATGTAATCTTTCCTAATCAATATGTTTCAAAGTTATTTGAATTAAATCTTTATACATATATTTTCAAATCAAACGTTAACAGTTAAATATTTCAATGCGATTTCTTTAACTAATTGAAATATAAAATATATAGAATTTTAACTTACTTAATTAACTATTAAATGACGCACCGAATATTGACCTAAAATATAAGAAAACTTCCTAGAAACCTATCGGTAAAAGTACAAAAATGCAAAAATGTTTTTGAGATATAGGACGCTTAAAAACATCAGCTTTTTGTCAATATCTGGGAAAGTATTTCATGCAACTGTTTACCCTGCCTGAGTAGGCTTGAATGGCGATTATCTAAATATGACACTAAGGACTACTGGGTTTAAAACCCATAAATATCCAGAAGATATCTTTCTTAGAGTCTAAAACGTTTTCAGAAAACAAAAATCCAGTACCTGTATCTCAAAAACGTTTTTAATTTTTTATATTGGAAATTCTTTTTGAATTTCCTAAAAAGGCAAAAGCAAACTGAAACTGAATATTTATCACCTTACATCATTCATTTATTATTAAAAAATACGTATTATTACCTAAATCCGGTTCTGAAGTGGCTAATGTTTTATGAATACTAAAACGGGGAGAGCTCTCCACTGAGCTAAGTCAATTTATTTAAAAATCAGTTTAGAGATTAGGGATTTCATGCGGAGATTTCAGGTTTTTTTAGAAAGTATAAGCTTTTGAGATTATGGTTAAACTCTTTACTTATTTATTCAGTTTTATAAATTAAAATTATTAATGGTTACAAAATTATTAAAAACCGATCTTAAAAGGAACAGTGGTTTGTTACAGATAAATACATTCATTATAAATTTGAGGGAATGCAAAAATCGGTTAAATAATTAAGACCGTTGAAATACAAATATTTTTTAATTTTATGTATAAAATTTACACTTACAAGTAGTATTTCTACAAAATGATATGTTCTCTTTTATTTTTTTGCCTAAACGGATATTGTTCATCAAAACCAGCAGTTTTATTGTTCTAAAACTGGCGTAAGCTTGTCAACACTATTTTCATGCTTAAAGTTCCTGACTTCACAATCCTAATTTAGAATTTCTGTACAATCAGCAAGAAAGCATCAAATTAGACGTTACTAATAAAACCGCGCACGGCTTCTGGGCTACTGACATTTCAGACTTCACGCGGCTTCAGCTTCTGTAAAACTTTACAGCTCACAGTTCTCTGTTTCACGTAAACCGTTGAAACATTGTATGAAAGCACACGTAGCTTAGTTTGGCCAAGAATGCTTTTGACCAAATTAATGTTATATATTTTCTGCTGTATTATGTCACAACTTATTTAAAGATAAAATGAATATTCCTATTAAGTTTACAACTCTAGTCTAATAGGTATATTCTTTATTTTTTAAAAATGTGTGCAAAATTATACCATTAAAGTATGAAACTAAATTAGAAATATTTTCGTCGATTACCTTGAATGATTTTAAAAACTCTTTCAAAATTGTAGCTCAATATTTTCTTCATATTTCGTACAGTGTATGTTTAAAATTCAAGTAAAAAAAAATTATTATTCCATAAAATTTGTTTCAAAGGAAAATTCTTATAATATATATAATATTGTCAATTACAATAAGAAGTATATGAAAGTTAGCAAGAAGGCAGTGGGAACTACGTATAATGGAAATTATTTTTGTTCCCCTTGACAACTGAGTGAATTAGAATGCTGGAATTTATTTTTTATTCCTCATTGCTAAGAAATTCTTCAACAAACCAACGACCTGAAACAGTCTACCTTAACAAAGAAAATTTGAAAAACAATTATTTTCTTCAGAGTAGTTGAAGTGTAACGAGAATCCTAATTTTTAGATTGCATAAATCTGTATAAAACAATTGTTTTTTTAATAGGGTATTTTTGAAAGAGTTACAAGTTTCGACAATAATTAGTAATATTTCAAAAATCGTAATTATTTACGTGAGCTCTCTGTATTAACATGCACCCAGCTGCAGACACCCTTCCGGTTGATTGCATCCATATTGCTACACTCTCTCTGTTGTCATGAATTTTAAATTAATCACTAATGTCTTTTATACGATCGATGGCCATCGTCCAGCTGTTACTGCCTCAATAAAAATTGAAACGAGACTATGAGGTGTAATTTTTTAGGGCTGGAGTGATACAGATTTAAATTTTGTTGCTCTTTTATGTATTATGGATTACAGGATAAAAACAATTTCAATTGAACTCAATAGAAGTAGATAAGCTACTGTACAGAACTTGTTTATATAATTTTGATGGGGAAAATTTGCTATATTACTTACATAAATTCATTTTATAGCCAGTATTTTATTCATTGTATATACGAGTATAATAGTTTCATAAACATAACATAAAATTTGAACCATAATTTCCTTACCTGTAAAATACTACCTAATCTGTGGTCTACAATGAAACAGTAATACTTCTCGTAAACTTCTCTCTTGAAAAAAACTACAGAATAAATATTCTGTATAAATATGTATATAAATTTTGGCAAAATGTATTTAAATTTTTTGAATAAATATAAAAACAATCAATATATTAACGGACGAAATCATTTTCTACAAGAAAAATATTCCCTAATACTTTTACCTGTTCACCCTTAATTTTAAACAGATTTTTTTATGTCATTTATTAAACAGTTAAAATTTTATTACGTAGAACCCCTTGCCTAATCCTAATAAAATAAACCTAAAAAACGCAACAGTGAGTTCATCCTTCAATGTGAAGGGTCCCTCGACTGCCTTTCCTTCTTTTTGGTAAATTGTCCTTGGGATACGTCGTCGAGATTTTGTGAAAACACATTAAAGAAATTTGTTGAGAGCAAATAGCTTCAATTCTTTGCTGGCATTAGTCTTACTCAAGGTCAGTGGTGTAGCATTTTTAACATGGGTGGACCATCGAAAATTTTAATTTCATAGGGTAAAATTTTACTAAGACATCTTTAGTGATATTCATATAATTCTACATAAACTAAGTATATAACCATTACAATTAGTAAAAACAGTAGTTTTACAAATATGAAGAGACAGTTGGTGTTGGTAGGTTGGTAGTTTTTTATTAAATTAATTGTTTCAACTCTTACTTTGTGGAAACGATCCGTAATAAAAAGATAAGTATAATTTATCTTTTTCATATGTATTAGTTTTTTATTTATATACTACTCAAAACAATTATCGCATATTTTGAAAACCCTGTACAAACGACTTTATTCATAAAACTGGTAAACTAAGATTTTTAGTACTAAAAACATAGATCTTTTTTTATGCAAATTCCGGCAGATATGGGTTTTTATATTGTTCTTTATCATTTATTCTGATGTTTTTCTGTATAACTACAAAATGCTAAAACCTTCACTTATCAATGGCACGAGTATTCGATTAGTTGAACTTAGACTTTCGCACGAAATTATTAATTGGATGAAATTAGAGTTATGGACGATAACAACAGACGTCTTACTAGACATTTAACAGATGCTGAAGCACAAACGGCTGTTACTCTGTCAGCTGAGGGTTACAATCAAGTCCGAATAGCGCAAATTTTAGATGTTACCCAGTCGTCAGTAAGTAGAGTGTTAAGGCGGTATAGGGAGACTCAGGCATTTTCAAGACTTCCTGGCCAAGGCCGTAATAGGGTCACAACTGCAGCGCAGGATCGATTTTTGCTTTTGCAAACTTTAAGAAACCGTTCAACTACAGCTAGGAACTTACAAAATGCCCTAAGAAGAACTTACCAGGTTAGGATCAGTGATCAAACGGTTAGAAACAGATTGAGAGAATCTGACTTAAGGCCAAGACGACCAGCAACGGGACACGACTCACGAGGCAACACCGCGTACGCAGATTAGCCTTCGCCAGAGAACACCTGAACTGGGGAGCAGCTGATTGGCACACGGTCTTGTTCACCGACGAGTCCAGATTTACTCTCTCAACAAATGACCGTCGTGTAAGGGTGTATAGAAGGCCTGGAACCCGATTTGTACAGGGCAACATTCGTCAGTTGGATGCATACGGTGGAGGAGGCATTATGGTTTGGGGAGGAATAAACTTTCGTGGACGCACTGATCTCCATATTGTACAAAACGGTACTTTGAATGCTGAAAGGTACATTAATGATATCCTTCAAGAGTATGTGATTCCTTTTGCCCCATTTATAGGCGATAATTTCATATTAATGCATGATAATGCCCGTCCTCACACAGCACGCATTGTGACGAGGTTCTTGCAAGACACCGATATTAATATCATGGATTGGCCAGCAAGGTCACCTGACTTAAATCCAATTGAACATATGTGGGATGCACTTGGAAGAGCCGTTAGAGGAAGATTAAATCCACCTGAAACTTTGGAACAATTGTCTGAAGCTCTTATAGAGGAATGGGATAGAATTCCCGAAGCTTATGTTCAAAATTTAATTTTAAGTATGGGGAGGCGTTGCAGGGCAGTTGTAAGAGCTAGAGGGGGTAATACTGAATATTAATTAATGTTTTGTAGTGTAAAATTCATTATGGTCGGACAGTAATGTTAATTTTGTTCTTTGGTTTTAATGCAAATAAAACACTAAAAAATTAAAAGTTGCCTTATTTCGTTACATTTTATGTAAATTTTGCAACACTTCGTAAAATCCCCTAAAACATGTCCTTATTCGATAAAAAATATATAAATCAATATTTTTATTTGATGATTAAATATAGACATTTGAGAAAATATGCGATAATTGTTTTGAGTAGTGTACTTTATTCTTTCAACTGTCTTACTTATTTTAAGATATACAATCAATGTACATACTTCTCACCAGACTTAAGCAAATATGCACAGACTATGTCTCTAGACTCTATTCTCATTTCATATACGTACGATATAAACAGTGAACAGCGCGTGTTAAGCGCATGATAGCCACGTGATAGAAAATTCTGGCAACGCTGTTAGACGAGTGAACGAAAGACAAAATGTGCTACCAGGGTGGTAATCGGTTAGTTGGCTGCATACATACAGTTTTATTGTAAATATTTTTTAGGTTAAACGATTGTGTTATTCTTACTTTTGATTGCGTCAACACGTGTTGTTATTGATTTTCTTTTGTTAGAGTGTTTTATTGGAGCATAATACTACACTATTCTAGTTTGAGTTTTTGTTGATATTATCCGTATTTAAAATATGATTAGATATATATTTTTAATAATTATTAAAATAACTATAAAGGATAAATTATATTTAATCTTAAATTTCAAAAGCTTTTTAAATATTCATATGACTAATTTTTGCACAAATTATAAAACGTTATTTTTAAAATTTACAGATTTCAAATAAATTAAAATAACAACAGTGAAAATGTGTGCCAAATATTATGTAAACCACTCAATGAACTCGCATTAAAGTGTAATTGTTGAAATTAGTTATCTTTATTAAAGTTGTCAAAAATAAATCAATTATTTAATTAGATGAAATTGATTTGTTCAAGAAAATAAGACACAGGATTTATGCAGATAATTCTAAGTAGGTATCCACTTAAATATACAATCCACTTGTTGTGTAAAAACCAATTATGCTATGCTTAAAATTCTATACATTATATATAACCTAAAGTTTTATTTGTCATTTTTGTGTTCATATTTAACAAAACCGCGCAAGTTCTTGCGAAGAAAATAACTTGAAGAATTTTTTTAGTGCGCATCCTATACTCATGGTTCACGTTATATTTGGCACGTTACATCCGCCTTGAGTTAATAAGAACTTTATATTAATTAATAAACAAGGCTTAATTCAATTAATCAATTAACAATATGAATGGGACTAATGTATTTTACTCGTTGCACTGCTTTATTGCGAGTCGTCGCAGCAAGGATAATATATTCGTGAAACCTATTTACATTTGTTGGAACATGAAGTCATGACATTTTGACCCATTTTAAGGCCATTATCAGAACGACAAAATCAACCCTATATTAAGTTAAATATTTGGTTGGGTAATTCCTAATTCAGTACCAAATTTATCAGCGAAGGTTTATGTAACAAACTTAAAAGGTACCTACGCATTTTGTAAACTACCAGCAGATCTAAATTTGCTTTGTATAATTAAACATTAGCAATATATGTTTTAAATTTTTTTTGGGCTCTTAATAATAGCTTTCTGCTTTTTTCTAAACTAGTAAATAAAATAAGTATAAGTATTTCAGATTGGTTTTGAAAGATTTTGAGCTTTTAAATAGTTTCAGTGCAAAATAACTTACGAAATTAAACGAAAACTTATCTTATTCGAGTATGTAAGTCACAATGGTGATATAATAGTTGCCAATTTGATAGATTGGTTTAATATTACTATTATTAAATTAACTCACCAGACTATCGATATATTTCATTTTTAGTGAAATTTACGATAACCAGTTATGTTGTATTCATTTGTGTATCTTTCTTATATACTATTTTTGTACCTTTTTAAATCTCCACGGACGGTGCCACTGATTGACATTAGTCTTACTCAGTGCAGACATCTTAGATCTCGTCTTTTCGTTTTCGCCTTTTCTTGAAAGTCTCAAGTCGCGTTGTCTGCATACCAAGCACCTAGGACCAGATTTAATTAGATTTGCGATTTTTTACTAATCTCAGGCGAGTACGGTCTCCGCCTCTTATTGAGTTTTATTTTGGAATGTTGCTGAAGTTTATGTCCCTATAGGGCGTCTTTAAATTATATTACCAATTTCATTTTTTTCCCATTCAAACTTTATTAGCATATTAGCATTAGTAAAGCATGAAAGTAAAAGTGAGCAGGAAAGCCTCGGATAATTTGCGAGCCCTTGCGTTTTCTGGAGAATTGTCAAATCATAAAGTTGTGGTAATAAATAGTAAAATTAAATTACATAAATACAACACTTTAGAATTGCTCCTGTTAATAAATTACCCCGTTATTAAAGCAATTTAAAACCGTTTAATAGAAATAAAAGATACATCTGTTTTCTGGCTGTTACTTCTTAAATCAAATAAATACTATTATATTTCCTGGTTAATATAAAATATATTTATTGCTTTCAACTAATATTGTTAAATTTATTTACCTTTAAATAAAAAATATGTTATATCATTATAAAAGATAAAGACAACTTTGTGTATTAAAGTAATTATTTACAATAATTCCTAGAGTAAAACAAATATTTTGTTTAACCTTAAGTTTAGAATAAGTTATAATCTTTTGTAAATTTTATTTATGCAGATGAACTAAGTGCTTTAAATTAATCATATATAGATCTCTTTTTTTCACACGAAATGGGTTAACGCTTATACACTTAAATTTCCCATTAATGCAAAAATATTGTTTGAATCGATAAAAAAATGAAAGCAAATTAAAACATTATTTAAATTTCCAAATAATCTATTTGAATAATTTAAATGCATTTTATATAATTATTTTAGGTTGTTTCAAAAATAAATTTTGCATAAATTATTTTTTTTTAAGAATCTATTATTAATTTTTTATTTCAACTAAATATAGTTTTATTAAACTTTGCAGATAAATTTGATGATGTTGGTTCAAATAATTTAATAACTAACACCACTAACATATATGAACTATACAGGGTGTTACTATATTCGACCGACAACGCTTTACCCCAGAGAGCTCTCGTTAATTGATGAATTTTGATATGGGAACATAAACCCTTAAAGGGCTTAGTTTCCGAGATACAGGGTGTTAAAAGTTTGAAATCAAAATTAAAAATTTGTCATAAATCAGAAACGCCTCCAAATATTTTTTTCAAATTTGGTGACCAATATGCTCTTTAAGAAAGTAATATTTTGACATAAACTGACTTTTGAAAAATTTAACCAGTGGCGCGCTATCAGGGTTTGTGGCAACTTTGATCCCCCCTATCTTTTACGCCACTGGAACAATTTTTTTTTTTTATTTTTTTAAATTTTCTGTTCATTTTTAGGTAAAAAAGTAATAACCTTTTATGGAGCTAAAATGAACGGTATTGTAGATATTTGCTTCTAAACAAAAGTCTGCAAGATTAAACAATACAGTTTTAAACTAGTTTTTAAATTAATTTTGTTGTTACAAAATGAATTTTTCATTTGAAGAATTGACCGATATGTTAATGATCTATGGGGAAGCTCGAAAAAATGGTAGAATGGCAGCTCGTTTATACCAACAAAGATTCCGCAATCGTCGAATTCCACATCATTCTACATTTGGAAGTATTGCAAGACGACTGAGAGAAACTGGAAACTTGTTAATTAATAGAAATAATGCTGGAAAGCCACGAACAACAAGGACTGTGCGTCTGGAAGAGGCAATATTAAATAATATTTCTGAAAGGCCATCTTTAAGTACTCGAACTCTAGGCCATGCATTAAGAGTGGACAATAATACTGTATGGAAAGTTTTAAAAGAACAAATATTGCGTCCTTACAAATTCACTAGGGTTCAAGCTTTAGAACCTAGAGATTTTCCGGTACGTATGGAATTTTCAAACTGGTATGTACAAAAGTGTCGTGAAAATCGAAATTTCCCAAATTATTTATTGTATACAGACGAGGCCAAATTTACCAGGGAAGGCATTTTTAATTCCAGAAACAGTCACGTTTAGGATGAAGAAAATCCACACTCTGTTCGTGAACGTGGATTTCAGCATAAATTTTCGGTGAATGTGTGGGTGGGTATGGTTGGGGATTGTTTAATCGGGCCTTACCTTTTTCCAAATAAATTAAATGGAGATATTTATACGAGGTTTCTGGAAGAAGTGTTAGATGAATTGTTGGAAAATGTACCGTTAAATATTAGACAACACATGTGGTTTCAGCACGACGGGGCATCTGTGCTAGAAATTTCCTAAACAGACGATTTAGAGAAAAATGGATTGGTCGGGGTGGACCCCAATGTTGGCCTCCAAGGTCACCCGACTTAAACCCTATCGATTTTTTTATCTGGGGCTACATGAAGTACTTAGTGTACGAAACCATCGTTGAAACTGAAGAAGATCTAATAGCGAGAATTCAAGCTGCGACAGAACTTATTCAGTCCAATCCGGAGTTCTCAAAAACACGTTTTTCAATGAGGAAACGGTGTAGAACGTGCTTACAAGTAAACGGCCGATAGTTTGAACAACTATTGTAATTTTGTCAATTTTGTTATTGTTGTGTCTAATACATTTATTTGAATTTAATTTTGATAGCTTTTGCGTTATTGTGATTTTTACTTTTATCAAGTTCTCAGAAAATCTCAGAAATAGCATGTATTCTTTTTTCAACTAACGCCTAACGCTTAGTTATTATTCGAAATCGAATTAATAGTATGGAATAAAAGCAAATATTTACTTAAATGAAGAGTAACAAAAGTTACGTGTTGGTGCGTACACACTTAGTGATGAAGAAAAGCCAAATTTTGTATTTCAAGTGTGTATTTCTTTAATATGAAGATAAGTGTTGAAGAAATTGTATATTTCTTAAGTCTAATAAGTCGAGCGCTTTCGGCAATACAATGCCATCATCAGGACAACTGAAATAATTATTAATAGAAGAATAGTACATAATGAGAATTAAGATACTTACAAAAATATGCAAAAACTTGAGGGCAAGAAGTTAGTTTTAAAATTCTTTTTAGAACATTTTAACAGTAACAATACATATTAATTAACTTTAAACGATATCAATGAAGTGTAAAACAGTAACATTTTAATGGTTTTTTATATATATAAGGCCCAGGCCTGAAAGTTGTCTTAATTAAAGACAACAGGTGCTTAAAAAGCATGAATATTTACTTGTTTAGCAAAACGCCGACGGGCAAATTACACAACAAATCTTAATTTGTGAATTATCTAAGTACTTGCAGACTTTTGTTCAGAATCAAATATCTACAACACCGTTCATTTTAGCTCCATAAAAGGTTATTACGTTTTTACCTAAAAATGAACAGAGAATTTAAAAAAATTAAAAAAAAAATATTTGTTCCAGTGGCGTAAAAGATAGGGGGATAAAAGTTGCCACAAACCCTGATAGCGCGCCACTGGTTAAATTTTTCAAAAGTCAGTTTATGTCAAAATATTACTTTCTTAAAGAGCATATTGGTCACCAAATTTGAAAAAAATATTTGGAGGCGCTTCTGATTTATGACAAATTTTTAATTTTGATTTCAAACTTTTAACACCCTGTATCTCGGAAACTAAGCCCTTTAAGGGTTTATGTTCCCATATCAAAATTCATCAATTAACGAGAGCTCTCTGGGGTAAAGCGTTGTCGGTCGAATATAGTAACACCCTGTATATTTCTATTGTATTTTTACCCCTTTAAAATGAATAGAAATTAGGCTTTTTTTGTCTTATTTGAATTTTGATAATATGATCAAACAAAAACCTCTCTGTGTACTAACGGGATAACAAAAATATGTTTAACAAAGTAAATATTGAATTTGAATATTTTCATTTAGATAAGTAGATAAAAATATATTGATTGGTGTAAAAGTCACGATTTCTCAGATTTTTATCAGTATTTTATGTTTTATAGTTTTCTTTAAAATTGATGTTAATAGAAGACTTGTAACCCATTTCTCCAAATTTCGTGATTTATTTGTATCCCAACAAATGCTATTTTTGCTACCTCTAAAACGAACATACTGCGATAAATCAATTTTATGATATATATCTTCCTGTATCTAGCAGTGTTCTTTAATAGATTTTAATGGTTTTTTAATTTATTTTCCAGAACGGTGGTGCCAAAGATGGATTGGACATGAACTTGGCGCCGGCCTGGCAAAAGGGCTACACAGGAAAAGGAGTCGTGGTCTCGATTCTCGACGACGGAATTCAAACGAATCATCCAGACCTGGCACAGAACTACGTAAGTCTTTGTTTCTCTTATTTATTTTTCTTGATGTTATTTGGTTTTATTGTCTGAACTTGACATACTTCCTTGTATTGCTAATAAGCGCGAAATTATGATTACCAGTACGGATAAATGTAACTGCCATTTTTTACTATTTATGTATACAGGTTTGAGCAAAATAGAATCATTTTCCTGCCGGTTTTGAAATCCTTGTGGCGTCCCTTCATCACTTAATTTGGTAAGGGTCGCTTCTTACTTTTCTGTCTATACAATGGAAGCAATTCAGTCGGAAAAGTCTTCTGGAGAGGGCGTCACGTTACCATGTCTTACCCCAAATCGCTTATTTTTAATTAATCCCGTTTCTTAATAATCAACTTCTGCTATACCGCCTCATAGTTTATTTTAGGTGTAGGGCAACTGGGTGCCATATTAACCAAGGGATAGGAGGCAGCCGTTCTGCCACAAAAGCCCAATAAAATGTTTAACAGTCTATGTAGATATGAACTAGAGCTCTTCATTACCATATTGGAGCAGTTTCTAGGCATTTTAGAAACGCCGCTCTAATGTAATTTTGGCAAGAGCAATGTGTCTGAAGTAATATATGCTAATGCATCGGCATAAACAGTATTACATAGTTATGGTGATGCTGTAAACATATATCCAGTAGAAATCGATAGGACATTAAATTGGCAGTGGCCCCCTTTTTTCGTAAAAAGTACAACTTGTTTCGGGGTTTGGTCAACAACAACTGTACAAATACATATACATATATCGAGTGGAAACTGGAACACGTAAAACTAATAAATTTTATCGAGGTTATCTTGAATGAATTGAACGTTTAATAAAATTGGTGTTCCATTACTATAAAGTTCGTAGGTTTTCTAAAACGATGTTTGTATGCGAGTGCTGTCCTAATTTTACGTAAATTATCTAAATTAATCCAAATTTACGATAAAACATTTTTAACTCTAGAAAGTTTGTAATAAAACTGTAGACTTATATTCTTAAAAACAAACGAAGTTGTTGAACACTAAATTTAGACATAGAATTATACTAAAGTGGATTGTTATCATCGCTTGAGGAATATATTTTGAAGAGGATGATAAAAATGTTAAAAGAGTCACCAAAATGGAATCTGAAATGAAATAACTCTAAAGTATATTTGATTTAATCACTAAAAAAGGCGTTAAACTCCCTTCAAATTTCACGAAAATGGTGGCAATCAAATTATTCAAAATAATATTAATAAGGAGGAAGTAACTCCAGCTAAACGAAGATGTATTACGAATGAAATACAAAATAATCCTAATGCTAAGAAAACAACAGGAGACAACCCAATTAATCAAAAAAAATATTTTTATTCAATGCTGCTAAAGGGTATCCCACATTTTATAAAACAACCAATAAATTTGTTATTAAAATACTATAGAAAAATATCTTTAAATTAACTTTTCAGTAAATTTATATAAACAACATAAAATTTTATTTCCCTACGAAAGGATTTAATATGTATTATAAAATACAAAAATTTATTATTTTATAGAGAAATAACAATTTCGGCCCTTCAAATCGATAAACTCCGAGCTGATAATACCGTTAGCTAAAAATAGCAGCACCTTCACTTTCAGGCAATTATTTCTGATTTTTCACTTTCTTAAACCAACAGAAAAGGGCAAGAAACTTCAAGGATAATTCTTAAATATTTTTAAACGGCTTCACGGTTGTGTACACAGAAAGGCGATACCCTAATTATCCCGGAAAGTTTTCTTTCCAATGAACTATGTCGCAGAAAGGCGCGATTAAAGAGAACACTTGAAAAGTCAGAAAAAATATCATGTTACCCTTTAAAAAAAAGATTTTTCTTCAACGAAACTTTATACTCGGTTATGTTAATGTGTAAATTTATAATTGTTTTTATAGTTTTTATACTTACTGCGACAATTGTTCAATTAACGAAATTGCTTTCTATCCAATACCAATCAATCATTCAAATTCATAATTTGGTAATATATTAATTTAAGAAACGTTAATATATCTTTACTACAAACTGTGCGATATATATAGATTAGTTGCTTAAACATTTAAACGTCTTTCATAAGAAACAAATGGAGAACCCAACTCAATAATGACAAATTATATTAATTATATTATATGTTAAAATGCAAATATAAAGTAAAATGAATTGTTGGGCCTAGATAGTTTTTCCTTTATTTATTACATAACTGCTTATTGGCAGTTATAATTGACCCCCGCTTAGATAGTAAGCTCTAATATACTATACACTATAACATTTGGTTGGTATTATGGCAGCACATGATGTACAACCATGTGTTACTTGGGTATATTGAAGCTCACTACTGCGAAGTCAAGATTTGCAAATTGATAATGATTTCTTAAGCAGCTTCCTCAATATTTTTTTTCTTCTCCAAATTGGCGTCACCATTACCGTAGTCGCTTTGCGTAATTGGCTATCAGTTGAGCTATTGGGAAAAATTTAACTTGTCTTTGTCGCGATATTTCCTGCAATTAAATTAAGAGGAAGTAATATGGTCGCCTGAATGGAGACCTACAAAACTCGAAGCGAAACACCTGGCATTTATATGGCGGTAGATTTTCCCTCACGACAGCAACCCGTCCAAATCGTGAGCTTCGTGTGTCAATTTTGATAACATTTCATGAAGATATTGAAAAACTATTACCAAAAAGTAAAAAAAAACATAACGTCCTATGGATGTAAACTGGAGTTTCCAAATTAAATCTAATAGAAAATGAACTGCTTTAGCTATTGGTGGTTCTCTGGTAGATTTACCAATGATGGATTTGTTTCATTTGGTTGATTAAATAACTTCAATAGTAAAAGAAAGTTCCAAACAAAAATTTACAGTTTATCAAGTATTTCTACACCGCCCATTTTCGCGTCGGAAAAAGATGAAAAATACTAAAGTTTAATATTTTACTGTTTCTTTCACTAGTACACTTATTTGCACTTAAAACAGTAGTTCATTTTGTTGTGCATTATTTTTTTTATATATCTGAGTGTTTTAAAATTTAGGGCTAAAGATCGAATTTGTGTTGAAATGTATCAAGAGTGAGAAATGGGCTACGTGATTTTGTATATTTCAATGTTTTTTTTTTCTTCAAAAATTGCGTTTTAAAATATATATGCAAGTATGTGGTTTAAGAGTTGGTTGGAGATCTGTTTTATTATTAGTTGTACAATGGGATTTTTATTGAAAGACTTTCACTGTTGTCAAATGCTTAAATATACGTGTTAAGTGTTTGAGATGTTGACAATACTTCCAATAAATTAGAAATGAAAGAAAATGTTTATGGACTGAAAATTTTTATCTCTATATCATTTGCCTCAGCAACATTTTATTAAGGCATATTTAGTCCAAATTTCATATTGCGGTCGAAATAATCTGGTCTAATGTCCCGAAACTTATGACTCGATTTATATAATTTTAAAAGCATACAAAAGTGTTTTTCATTGATAGTTTTTTAACTATTTTGTGACACAAAATAATTAGTGTAGTGGAAGGAGATCTAAGGACGTCGTGCATGTTTAGATGGTTCACCGTTAGAAAATCACGCACTTCAAAATATAAAAGGATCCCTTCTCACAAAGACTTGAAATATTTGCTCTTATGGGAATATTCATGTTGTCGATTATAAATCTTCTAGAAATATATTTTAAAAACTTCTGAAAATGGTGATTTTAATCTTATACAGCTCTGTTCTGATCTACTGTCCGAATCTCTGTGTTAGCATAATTCGTCATTTGGTTCTTAACACTAAAAAATAAATTTTTGCCTACTGCACATTGAGTTTATCTAACCCCAAAGTGTGACTTTTTGCCTAAATCGGCTTCATCAACCCCCCAGGTCCCTGTTGCCTTATCCTCAATTATCTAATCTGCAATGTTCAACATTTGCCGCAACACCCCGAGGATATTTTCTTATAAAATTAGAGTCGGTCGTTCCTATAGGGCTATACGGTATATTAAATTGCCGTAGTGGGACCCTCATAATGCCTACAATCCAGAGATTGGGGGTGACAGGAGCCCTTTGAGCATTTTTTAAAGTATATTATTATTATTATTATTATTATTATTATTATTATATAATACGGTATTTTTTGTAATTATGTAGTAAGCATATCAACTTGAACAAAATTATAAGGCCAACTTTAATGTTGTTCTTGGCATATCAGATCGTATACCAATTATTCTACCACATTATATCTCTAACCCCACATTCGCCATATCATCTAACTACGTGAAAGATACACGGAAATAATTTTTAAGAAACTGATACACCACAGGTTTGTCACTACATAAATATCTTTGGGTTAATGAGAACTGACATATTTTTTTGTGAAATATTCGATACGTGAAGGTACTCATAAAGATAAGTTTGCCTCTTAATGATTCATTATACACGAGTTGTAAACAATTTTTTGTAAATTTGAGATAACTACGACTTGTGTCTTTTTATTTTGAGTTCTGAATCGATGACAATTTAGATTTGAGATAAGATTCATAGTCACCAATCTCCCCCATACGGGAAGAAAGTAAGGAGTGATATTGGCGGTCGGAAACAGAGCGGGAAATAGGGTTAAGAAGACGTGGTTTGTTAGAGTGTGATATATTTTCGGCATTTGATCTCTTTTTAAGGAATTTTAGGGTTGCTGTTCATTGTTATGCGCAGCTACGAGCAGTAAAATTAGGTTTTATTCAACTTTTATTTTGTAAACTATGAGTGTTTTCTGTCGCAACTTTTCTTCATTATATTGTTCTTCTTACCTATTGTAAAAATCACTAGAGCAAATATCTAACTCGAGACATGGAAAAATAAGATATATATTGGAATTTATCAGCAATAATGGTAACAAATATAGGAAAATGCAACTCTCTAAAGTCTCGCTAAGAGGATTATATGAACAGTCTGAGACGGTGCCTTGCCTTTTAGAAACCATGATCTACAAGCTAAATGCACATTTCGATTTACCAGAAAATTTTCGCAAGGATCCGCTTTTTATAATTTTACACAAAAAATACAACGCAATGTATAAATATATTTGTTGTACAATAATTCCTAGTGTTAGCAGTGAATTATAATGTAATTAATAACAATTGTGTTTAATGTTATTCGTTTTTGGTAATTTGCAGAGTACATTATCCATAATTCAATTTGATATCACCTATCAATAATAACCGAATTATTAATTTTAATACGTAATTGAATGTCACGATTAACGTTGCTTTTGATCGTTATTATTTACATTTAACAGAATATCATTTTGAATACATAAGTACATTATTTATTAGAACGCATGATGCATTTTATCTAATTTCACTTCATATCACAGAGTTGTCGATAGTAGGTGTGGATCTACAAAACCTTAATTACACTCTAATATAACTAAGCAATTTTATTAACATAAATGAACCCCTTAAAAAATTAAGTTATTTGCGCCCACATTGTACTGTTAGAAAAGAGTCATTACTTCTTCATAATATAAAGATACTTTAACAAATTGTTGATGAAATTTGGAAACCTCATTTTTGTAAGTAACTTTCTTAATTAAAAAACCTCTATAGAAAATTGTAAGCTTTTAATATTTTTGCTAGTAATTTTATGTGCTATTTAAGGAAAAATAAAATAACATTCGGTACACGTTGAGGTAAAGAGAAAATATGATTAATGGTTTTTTACATTCAGGGCACAATATTATGATATTTATAAAAGAACCCGTTTTTCTTAAATGATATTAAATTAAGCCTCGAAAGCAGCTTACTGGTGATACAATAATTAAAATCAGTAATATCGATATCTTTAAGTTGTATGATTACAATTATAATTTAACATAACACCATCATAACAATCTCGAGCTAAATATTGGGTCGAGAAGGCAATCAACTATAACATTTCTTGTATCGGCAGCCAAAATAGCTCCTGCGGGAAAATATTTATTGAGGAAATAGGGAAGAGGTAGAATAAAATTCTGTAAGGCAAAACAAGAACAGATCTGTATAAAATTCATAAAACGTAACTAAAAACTAAAAATAACCTGTAAAAATAAGAGGGTAACAGTGCAACCTTTTACTGAAGAGCCACTAACCAAAAAAAAAGTAATATAAATTTACTAATGACGTGAACATATAAATTCCATTACACTTTATTGGCAACACACACCACATAACACTCTCTACGTTAATTCTGTAATAGATCACTACTGCGGTTTGTCTTTATCATAGGTACTAGTAATAAACATACCAATAGTTCATTGCTCGGAGCGCGCTATTTTTGTGAACGATAGCCCGATTATGGCACTAGATTAATTAACAAATGTAATCCTTTTAATTTAAATTATAAAATCGTATGGAGATCGTGAACAATAAAATAGTACTGTGACGAATGAATGATTATGTACGAGGGTTGTTCTCTTTAAGCTGAGCCTAGTAAAGTAAAACAAAAAATGAACGTATTCTCCTCTGTAATCAATGCATTTTTGCATGCGCGGAAACCATTCTTGAAAACATTTTCTCCAATCTTCTGGCCGTAGTTTGTTTATTTCATTTTTAAAGGCACCAACCGCTCCTTTGGCCGATGTAAAACGTAAACCCCGTAATTTATCCTATATCCGCGGAAATGTTGAATTTCCAACACAATATTAGCTATATCGATCTAGAATTGCTTTAGATATTAATTAAATTAATTTACATTGAACGCCCCACATAGTAAAAACTAATACGTCCAACAATATATATTAAATCAAATCAAATTCATTAGTTCCATTTATTACCTTTTTTGTTAGATTAATGTGTATTGACTTACCTAACTTATTAACTTTTATACTTCTCTTTCAGGATCCTCTAGCTAGTACTGATATCAATGGAAATGACGACGACCCAATGCCACAAGACAATGGAGATAACAAGCATGGAACAAGATGTGCTGGGGAAGTTGCAGCAGTCGCTTATAATCAGTTTTGTGGTATCGGGGTTGCATATAATGCGAGTATAGGAGGTAAGTAAAAAAAGATGCACACATTATATTTACAAGGATTTTCTGTAACGTGTGAAAAATATCCAGTTTATTTTTTTTTATTCACAAAAACACAATTTAAAATGTAAAAATATCTGATCTCTGGGTCTTAAGATTTTATCATTTTCGTATAAAATGACTGCAGCAATTTTAAATATAAGCAGAATATATGCATTATTTTTAGGGTTTATTTTCAGGGTGTTATAGTCAATATTAAAACACTCGAATTTTTCCATCAACATTTTAAACTTATAGAATGCTGGGCGTAAAGAATCATTTAATGGATGAGTACATTTTTATCCTGTGTTTCTAAAAAAACGGCAAAAAGGAGTATTACCTACAATTTACTATGTTGATAGTGATATTCATTACCACACACAAATGTTTATCTAAAGTTATTAGGTAGTAAATTCTTGTCCACATCCACAATCAACAAATATTTCCAAGCAATCTATAAAGGATGGTCAGTTTTAGAAAAGATTATTCAGATAAAAGTAGAAATATGGTCTATATTTAGCTTTTAACTACAAACAGTGGCGCACCGCTCATATAATAATACTTAGGTATAATTGAAAAAAAGGAAAATGGTATTAGTAATTTATTATTGTTTTGTATCTACAAATCGAGAAATAATATACGACAAACTCTTAAAAAAGAATCTTCAGAAAATCTGTTTAATATTTTTATGATGATACTAATATTTGCGTTGTTGACAATACAGTTCCTTGAGCACAAGCAATTTTTTAAATGTCAGCACGTTTCGGATTACACGCTCGATGAAAACTAATTTCAAATCCGTTAATACACACAAATGTTTTTTTATTTAAATCTGAATTTATAAGATCCATAATAACTTATGTATATCCACAATTGCACTCAAATACAACCCGCTATCTGATAATGCCTGCTTTCTGCTCATCTTTATTTCATGATACTCAATTGTTAAACTCTTAGGTAAACATAAAAACTCCTTTGACACATAATTCGAAGAATATGTAGAAAGAGCCTTTTAACCTAATACGAATAGGCGACCTTTTAATAAATTCAATAATAAGCGTATAATATAAAACACGACAAAGGTACAGGCACAAAAAATATATTTGATATGAGGCAACTGTAGCAGAAGCAGCTTTTTAAAGATGATTTTTTATTATGTAAAAGATCCAATGAGATGTAAAAAATAGAGGAAATAGAGCGCGGAGAACAAAATATTTGCACATAAATACGAAACAAAACAAGAACCTAATAATAAGACCCAATCGCCCCAAACACTCACATAGACATTCTTATGGTTAAATTGCGTTTGTTTATATGATCTAGGGATAGTTTCGGTTATGTTTTTCAATTTATAGATAAAGATTCCAAAAATTATAAGTAAAAAAAATATTTTTTTACGAACTAAAAATTTTTAGTGATTATTTAACTAATTTGTTCTTTTAAAGTACTGGTATTCTCGAAGTATTTTGTTCGATTTTGTTTATAATTTCGAAATTGAAGTAAATTTTTATACATGCGTTTTCTACTGTTGAATTTAAAATGCATTAATCTATTAGCTATGTATTCGTTAATTATATGTTGTTATACAGCTCCCATTCATAATCATAATATTTTGAGTCGAAATATAAAGATCTCACTTTATCTCTCTATAAAAAATACAATTTCTCAAAATGCGTGTCATAAAAGACAAAATCCTCCAAATAGTCCAGCAACCAATTTTATTCCACTTATGATCTTTTTGTTCCGTTTTTGTTTCACAAACCAGCACACCACATCGAATGTTATTGCCCCACAAAATTCCGTTTTACTATCCGATGTTATTTCTTTTTTCCATCCATAAATATTTTTTATCGCCCACATTCGTCGACAGATTAAAATGCTATCATTAACAGCGCATAGCTGTATACACGCTTGCTAAAATTTCCACAATATGTTTTCTAGTGTTTAGCGAGTTATATCTTTGCAATATATATGTTTTAATATAAAAATTATTGTATTACGCGAGCTTGCATATTATAGCTTATCTTTGTTTATCAATAGCCATTGTCATTGTTTATCAATAGCCATTGCCAATGTAGTTTTATTTTAATCTAATAAAGCCAGTTTCTAGATTGCTTTCGTATTGTACACAAGTATATTTAGAAATTCATTTTCCAAAATAAAGTTTGTTTTTAAAAATCACTTTTAATCTCTACATAATTTAACTGGCGCAGTCAGTAGGATTGCTACAACGAAAAGCAACAAAAATCGTGTTTTTCGGTCGATTTTAATCGTTTATGCAGCAGTAAAGTGAAAATAAAACGGACTTTTTGGAAACAGTGTCAGTATAGGACACACATCGCCAATACAAGACACACAACTGTAGAAAAGGACACAAATCACCTTTCCAAGTACCATTTTGGACCAAAATCGCCGAAATTGGAACTGGAACTCTGCAGTTCGACGGAAGAAAGACTACATCGCTGGAATCCGTTTAGGAATAAGAAAATAGAAAATAAGAAGATTTCAAGAAATGAAAAATAGAATATTTTTGGGACTATTATTGTAAGTCATTTTACATTATTAATTTTGCATCCTTTTTACATATTTCCCATTTTATTTTACAAATGATAAATATTTTATCCTTAACGACATAGTGTTATAATTAAAAACTAAATTTTTATGAGTGATTTTAATTTAGCTGATTTAGCTGATAGCATAAATAATATTTTATTAGGAAACGATTCTGATTTAGAAGAAGATATGACTACCCCTACTAATTACGAATTATTAAAATTAAATTTAAACATTATTCCACATTATGAAGGTAATCCTCATACTTTAGGAATATTTCTTGATAGCTGTGAGAGCTTAGTAAAAAATTTTTTTAGTGTAAATGATCAAAATTTAAATAATTTTATTTTAAGAGCCATTATCGGTAAATTAACAGGTAGAGCCTTAACACTTATAGGTTCTAGAATTGAATTAACAACATGGAATCAAATAAAAACTGCTTTAGAATTATGTTTTGGTGATCAAAGGAATTTAGATTGCTTAATACAAGACTTAATAATTCTTCAACCGTTTAAAAACGAAGCACCTTACAATTTCGGAATGAGATGTCAGGACGCTCGTAGTTTGATAGTTTCAAAATTAAATTCAATGAACACCATTGAAGCGGCAGAAAAAATAGTCAGACTTAAAAGTTACGATGATTTGTCTTTAAAAACATTTATTCGTGGTTTGCCAAGTACCTTACAAAATAATGTAAGACTAAGAAATCCTGACAGCCTAGAAAAAGCAATGTCTTTGGTTGTTGAGGAAGAAAACTTTTTATACAGTCAAAATCGCAATAATACTCTTAATTCACAAAGTAATTTTAAACCTGCTCAAAGAATAGTACCATCAAAAAATTTTCAAAAACCACATTTTGCTAATATAAACCAAAATCAAAACTTTAGAAATTTTAATTTTCAAAATAACAGGCCCATGCCAAATTTTCAAAATAATTCTGTCAGACCTCCTATACAAAACAATTTTGGTTTTAGACCACCTATAAATCAAAATTTTCAAAGACAACCTTTTGTTAATCAAAATCAAAATTTTCAAAGACAACCTTTTGTTAATCAAAATCAAAATTTTCAAAGACCTTTTATGAATCAAAATCAAAGATTTAATCAAAATACAAATGTATCGAAGCGCACATTTAAACCAGAACCAATGGACACAACATCAGTTAACAGTCCTATAAAAACACAACCAAAGTTCACTTCCCAAGAACTTTATAATCAAAATATTCAAGAATTCGAAAATCCTTTTGAGGAATTAAATTTTAATAATTGTGATCAATATTCACAGAATTTTGAACAAGACTATTCTACAGAGAATCCAGAAATCGACTATAACGACTATTATGACTATGACCCTCCAAATTTCCAAAACCATGATAACAATCAAATTAGCCTTTATGAAGATCAATGTATTGCCCAACAAAATAGCTCCGATAAATCTAATGAAAATTTTCATATGCAGAGCCTCTTAATCGATCAAACTTAATTAATATAAATTTGGTAAAAGCTAATCTACCATACATATATATACCATCCTTAAAAGCAAACTTTCTTATTGATACAGGAAGTACACGAAGTTTAATAAACCCTGAATTAGCCTATAAATACTATAGTAATTTCATTTTTAATGAAGACTTTAACATTCAGACAGCTCATAATATTTCTTATCACAATGAAGTTATAAATATACCGGTTTTTAATATTTTTAAAGTCAATGAATTTCATAAATTTTATCTATTTAATTTTAGTCAAAAATATGACGGTTTAATTGGAGTTGATTTATTAAAACAACTGAAAGCTACTTTAAACCTGGAAAAGAAATTGTTAACAACTTGTAATACACAAATACCAATAATATATGAATCAGAAGAATTAACACAATTTAAAAGAAAATTGAAAATAAAAAATTTTTCTATTAATATTCCACCTAGAACATCTCAAATTATAAAATTACCAGTTGACATAGAAAATGGTACAGGACTTTTGAATTATATTAAATTCGGTAACCAAGTAGAATCACCCTGTGCAGTTGTAAATATAGATAAATTCTTTGCAACAACTATTATTACTAATGCACGAGAAGAACCAATAAAAATTGACATTAATAAACCATTTATTATTGAAAGACTAGACATCCAAGAAATAAATTTTATTGAAAAAATGGAAACTGATTCTGAACTAAGCACACTCACTGATAACACTTTAAAATCTAATTTAAAAAATATACGTGTTGAGCATTGTAATTACGAAGAAAAGCTAGCAATAAGAAATTTATGTTTTGAATATCGAGACATATTTTACACAGACAAAATTCCTTTAACATTCACAAATAAAATTCAACATAATATAAATCTAACAAATGAATCTCCCATTTACACGAAATCGTACAGATTTCCTGAAATTCATAAAAAAGAGGTCAAAGACCAAATACAGAAAATGCTTCATCAAGGCATAATACAGCCTTCTACCTCACCCTGGTCCAGCCCCATCTGGATTGTTCCAAAAAAATTAGACGCCTCAGGTAAAAGAAAATGGAGACTTGTAATCGATTACCGAAAATTGAACGAACATACTGTTGACGACAAATACCCATTACCTAATATCAATGACATACTCGACAAATTAGGAAAAAGTCAATACTTTACAACATTAGATTTGGCCAACGGATTTCATCAAATCGAAATGAATCCTGATGATATACCAAAAACAGCTTTTTCGACTCTTAATGGCCATTACGAATACAAACGTATGCCATTTGGTCTAAAAAATGCACCATCGACTTTTCAACGTGTCATGGATAACATACTTCGTGGTCTTCAAAATGAAACATGTTTAGTATACCTAGACGACATTGTCATTTTTAGCACATCCCTTCAGGAACATATAGAGAGACTAAAACTAGTTTTTGAAAGACTTAGACAAGCAAATTTTAAAGTACAACTTGACAAGAGTGAATTTTTACGAAAAGAAGTAAATTACCTTGGACATGTCATTACCCCGAACGGTGTAAAACCTAATCAGGACAAAATTAGAGCCGTTAAAGAATTCCCTATTCCTAGATCCCCTAAAGAAATTAAAAGCTTCTTAGGTCTAGTCGGCTATTATAGAAAATTCATTAAAGATTTTGCAAAAATAACTAAGCCTTTAACGCAATGTTTGAAAAAAGGCGCTAAAATTGTACACGACAAATATTTTATAGAATCATTCGAAAATTGTAAACAACTATTAATAAATTCACCCATTTTGCAATACCCGGACTTTTCAAAAAAATTTATCTTAACAACAGACGCATCTAATGTAGCTTTAGGAGCCGTTTTATCACAAGGCAATATTGGCAATGATAAACCCATAGCTTTCGCGTCAAGAACCTTAAATGAATCGGAACAACGGTATAGTACCATAGAAAAAGAACTCCTTGCAATTGTTTGGGCTTGTAAGTACTTTAGGCCATATCTATTTGGTAGGAAATTTATTATTTTCACAGATCATAGACCCTTAGTATGGTTATTCAATTTGAAAGAGCCAAACTCAAAATTAGTAAGATGGCGATTAAAATTAGAAGAATTCGATTATGAAATTATTTATAAAAAAGGCAAATTAAACTGTGCGGCTGATGCACTTTCACGAATAACTTTAAATGCTCTTGAAAATGAGTCAGTGGTTAACAACCCCGGTGACATTAACCAAGAATCTGTAGAATATTTAAGACGAATAGCCGAATCAATGTTTGATAGAGAAAATGAAAATTCAAATCAAAATTTATACCAAAATCCCGAAAACCCTGAAAACCCTGAAAACGAACAATTAACAACACCTGTAGAACATACATCTGACCATACAGAACAAAACGTACAAGATTTACATGACGAAAATTCACAAACATCATATACCCAACACACAACAGCAACCGAAACAACAAACGATGGAATAAAAATTTTGGACGAAATTATTAATAACAAAGTTAATCAAATTTTGGTTTTCCCACAAAAATATTCAAACTTAAAAGTTAATAACGAAACATACGAACATCATAAAATAATAACAGTAGAAATCCCGGAACAAAACAATGAAAATCTTATTCTAGAATTTTTAAGAGATTATACAATATCAAAAAAGACATATTGTATGTGGTTTCATAACGACAAACTTTATAATTCATTTAATAAAATATTTCTAAAACATTTTTCTGAGAAAGGCCCCAAATTAATCAAATGCACTAAACGTATTAATACAATAAAAGATAAAGAAGAACAAATTATGTTAGTAAAAAATTACCACGAAAGTAAAACCAACCATAGAGGTATACAAGAAACTTTAGAAAGAATTAAACAAAATTATTATTGGATAGGACTAAAAAAATCTATTACGGATTATATAAATTCATGCGACATTTGCCAACGTACAAAATACGCCAGAAAAAACCCTTATTCACCCCTCATGCTTACTGAAACTGCATCAAAACCCTTTCAAATAGTCCATTTAGACGTATATTTCTTTGACAACAAAATATATTTAATGCTTATAGATTCTTTTACAAAATTTGCACAATCACACGAAATTGCTGGTAAAACAGCTATTCACATAAGTAATGCCCTAATTAAATATTTTTCATCATTTGGTATCCCCGAAAAATTAATTATAGACCAAGGTACGGAATTCAATAATGAAACAGTAAAAGAAATCTTAAATTTACATAAAATAAAAATTCATTTCACGACCTCAGGTCATCATGAATCTAATGGAGTCATAGAACGGTTCCATTCTACAATTTTGGAACATTTAAGAATACTTAAAGAAATGTATCCCGATGAATCAACCAATATAATGGACTATGCTATAATAGGTTATAATAGTTCAATTCACTCTTCCACAAACTATACTCCATTCGAATTAACATTCGGTCATTCCCATAGTAGAAACCCTAATGAAATATTTTTACCAAATACCTTCTTTACAGACTATGCGGAAAATCATAAAAATAAACTAGAACACGTATATAAAGAAGTAAGTCAAAATTTAGACAAAGAAAAACAAAAAATTATTTCCAAAAGAAATATACAAGGAGATGACAATACTGAATTTATCATAGGACAAACTGTATATAAAAAGAACCCCGGACAAGACAGAAATAAAAAATGTAATAAATTTTTAGGCCCATATCAAATAGTAAAACTAATAGATAGAAATCGTGTAGAAATTGTAAATAGAAAAAATAAAAAATCTGAAATTATCCATATAAAAGAACTAAGGAAACCTAATATTATTTCAGGTCCCTTGCCTACACCTATGGACTCGAGCAACCAGTCTTCCATAACCTAACGAACAATCCTGGAATCCTTCCCTTAAAACTAGGATCTGCCCAAAATATAATAAACTATTGGTCATTTATTCAAATTTTTGATATTACGAATTTAATTTCAGAGGAAAAAACCCTTTCAATAAAACTCAAAGACGTAGAAAATTATTTTTTCAAACAACCATCGAACAGTTCAGTTGGTAACCTGTTTAAAAACGAAATTTCAAGTTCTCATGGACTTGCCCGCACACTTGAAAATAAAATACAAATACAAATTAAAAGATTAAACCCTGTAATCTATAATAAAACTACTAGAAATAAAAGAGGTCTCGTAAATGCTTTTGGCAGCATAATAAAATGTTTGACAGGAAATCTGGATCAAAATGACGCGGAAAAATATGATCAAGCCATAGAAATATTATCAAATAATCAAGAAAAAATTAAAACTCTAGTCAGTGATCAAATTACAATTTTAAAAGGTTCTATAGAAACCTTCAACGTAAGTATTTCTACCTTAACAAATAACCAACTTTTAATAGAGTCACGAATTAATGAAATAAAAGACGCTATCAACATCGAAAACGATAATTACCAATCAACGATTAAATATATTTATTCCGAATCAATAATTCCTGAAATCACCTTAGCATTACAAATTATATACGATGCACTAGAAAAAATTGAAATAGCCATAACGTTTTCGAAACTTAATACTTTTCATAATTCAATTGTTGAACCTGACGACTTGCTTGACGAGATAAATTCTATTAATAAACATCTTAATCTTAATCAAAATAAACTACCTTTTGAACCAAACTTAGACAATATTTTATATTTTGAAAAAATCATGAACATAAAAAGTTATAGTAAAGGCAATCAAATCATTTTTATTATTGACGTACCTATTGTAGAAATCGAAAATTACAATTATTATCATTTGTATCCTTTACCAACTCCTGAAAAAGACTCCTTTAAAGTAATAATACCTACTTCCAAATTTCTACTCCTTAATGAGCAAAATTATATGACTTCAAATTCAAAATGTAAAGAAATTTTCACTGAAGAATTTATATGTCATGAAGAATCTCCAATGAAAGTTAATCCAGAAAACACACCATGCGAAGTTCAAATGATCAACTATCTTCCAAACCTCACCATGTGCAAAGCCGTTCCTGCAGAGATCCTTGAAAACAAATTCCAAAAAATAGAAGACAACAAATGGATCGTAATACTTCCCAAACCTCAAACTGGATTAATTCAGTGCGGTAAAACTACTGACAGTGTTCTTTTAGTAGGAACTTTTGTGTTACAAATAAATCCAATGTGTATTGTAAAAATAAATAACTTTAAACTTCGTACATATCAAACTTCGAAAAATAAATTCAAAATTATTGAATTACCCAAAATAGACTTTAACATCCCTACTGTGAAAAACCCGGTTATACAAGTGAAACCTATAAAACTAGACAGTATAAATCTTGATGAAATTAAGACAGTGAAAGACTCATTACAAATTCAAAGTGAAAATCTGAAAAATATTGGAAAAAACTTTAAAATCCATGAAATTAGTATTTGGACTGTAATATTGTATTTTTGTCTTATTGTAATTATTTTTGCAATTGCTTTCAAGATATATAAGAAAAAACTTCATCAGTCAACCCCAAGTGGAGAAGACATGATAGACCCTAGAGACGTGGAACTTAGAAATCCTATTTTTTAACCCTATAGGATTTCTCTATAAGGGCGGAGGAGTTATATCTTTGCAATATATATGTTTTAATATAAAAATTATTGTATTACGCGAGCTTGCATATTATAGCTTATCTTTGTTTATCAATAGCCATTGTCATTGTTTATCAATAGCCATTGCCAATGTAGTTTTATTTTAATCTAATAAAGCCAGTTTCTAGATTGCTTTCGTATTGTACACAAGTATATTTAGAAATTCATTTTCCAAAATAAAGTTTGTTTTTAAAAATCACTTTTAATCCCTACATAATTTAACTAGCGTCTATCTTATCACCGGGACATTTGGCATTTTTTAGTACTTTAACTGGTATAGCTAATTGTTGCGGTATAACATCATTGGCGTACAATGTAATTTAATTTTTTTTCACTTTATTTCACGAGCTGTCGGCTGTTATTTAAATATTGTAATGATGTGCCTCACACCACTGAATTGGTATTGTTAAGTAAATTATTTGATTAAATTACAATCAAACATCCAATGATAAATACGATTTTAATGAATACGGTAATTTAAATACTGTACATCAAATGCATTAATTAATAGTGATATAACCTGTTGCCAATGAGATATAAATTCTAAGAGAAACAATAAAACTTCCCTAAATGTTTCGAAAGCCACACAAATCACTTTTTCAAATATTGCAAAAACAACAACATTCATAAAATATTACTTAGTATAAGGAATAGAATTTCTGTAAATCGAATAATAGAAAATACTTGTGTAAGTAATTTTTAATTTCTCTCAACCTCAATATTTACTACAATAGCGGACAGAGAAACTAAAATCGAAACCTTACCTACCCTACCTACACATTTATTCCATCCCTTACTCTATTGTAAGCACAGTTTTCATCAGATTGAAAGCCCGTTCGAACCCGACGTATTATCTAAATTGTAACTAAAACTCTATCTTCCTTCCAGTGACAAACTTTTGTTTTACTTCTTGTTTTACTAACATAGCAACTATACACAATATATAAAATATTTTATCAATTATTTTGATAGGTAACCTAGATACTTAAAATACTATCCTGAAATGGTTTTTGGTTCATTTCACCTAAATGAGAAATTTAAATTATAATTACTGGCAGAGTGAACTTTATGTTGATAATAATAATAGTTAGCAACGTAAACTGCATCATACGGTTTTTGATCACAATTGAGTAAACAATTACATGGAAACTGATTACTTCTACTTAATTGTCTGAGAAACAATGCTTTCCTTACAACGTTATTGGACCTTGCAATTAAGTTTCCGCCGTTCTGGATATTGGCGCCGCATATTCAGGACGAATATAGATATCTCCTTGTTAAATCTGTATGTATATATCTAATATCACATCTATCAAAGTGGAGAATACCCCTTTTGTACTGAGTATCGGCCTTGCAACATACAAATCGATTAAAATAATTCTACTCTATTACATAGTGGTCAGATTATATTCATGGCACTTATCCATAAACTTAGAACATTGTTATTATGCTACGATAGGAAAAAATAGTTCGTTCTTAAACTGTGTTCTAATCGTCCTAAGAAGACCTTTAGTATTTGAGGATTTTAATAATAGTTTTATGGTTTATTTCAAAAATAACCATCATATGTTATACTCGTACACCGTCGACGATGAGAAAAAGTTTTATTGAAATCCGTCCTGAAGATAATGTTAGGTTACAATGTCAACCGTTTTTTAAAACAAATATTTTCTCATTTATTTTACCACATTTGATATTATAAATCCGGATAGATGAATCCCAACCCTGTTAAAACTAAAAATCTTATAAAAATAACCATTGTTAGGATAAAAAAAAGTGCCACTTTATTCCCCAGAACATAAACAATAAATCCCTCACTAAGACATTATTGCTAAAATTCATTAAAACTTTCAATAATAAAATAATTTAAAAGTACACCGCATGCTTTAAACATATTTATATAAAAGTTAAATTACTTTGTACTCGTATATCCCGAAGCTATTTTTCTTAATAAACATAGTAATTTATTTTTACCTCTACATTAAGTACGTTTTAGCTTTATTATTTTACACGATGTTATAAAAAAACTTGATGACCTTTCTCCGCTAGAAACTCGGAAACAATTTTTTTTAAACCCGTCAATTCTTGTTTCGAAGGTTACAAATTTTGATAAAATGCACCCCCAGAAATCCAAATCTAATATTCGACCAGGAGTAATGCGCTAGCTTCTTAAATAGCAAAAAGAATCAATAACAAATCAATTAAAAGATCATTTTTGATCTCTACATATATCTGTAAAAATGTTTGAAATGAGTTTTTCAAATAATAAAATACTTGTCTGCGTATATTTTGTTAGTGCTACAAACCTTAGTAATTGAAAATTATTGAAACATATTGAATTTGTGACACTATGTAACTCTCATAAAATCGTCGATATAGATAAGCATCCAAGCGCCAACCAAACGGTTCAAAGGATCCGGAATTCCCTTTCTGACGAATTTTCCAGTGTTGGAAGTTTGATTAAAAGGTATTTGTATGTGTGTGCGTCGCTTTCGAATCACTGTGATAGAATATACGCGTTTGTTTATTTTGGTTTAAGAATTGATTGATTGAAGATGATAAATGGAAACATAATTATATTTCTCTTTTTTTATGTATGTGAAAGTATCTATACAAGCGATTCCCAAAATGATTATTTCTTCGTTTAAAATGTTGAATATTTTTTTAAAAAGGCTCTGAGAATATAATATTTAACTGAATTTGTTCAAAGATAGATAATAGTGAAAATATAATAGCTTTCCTGAATGGATTTATTCTAAATTACCTTAATTCAAAAATATTTCCTACTAGAGCTAGAACTCCTTAAAGACCACACCTCCAGATAACTCAAAAACGCCGTTACTTAAATAGTTCAAACTAGTTTTTTAATCAATTTAAACTTTTTGTCTATATTAATACAATTGAAAATTCTGCTCCAAAGCTCTATCTCCAAAGGAGGCGGTTGTGATGGCCATAGAAAAATACTATTTACAGTGATCAATTTGGTGTTAAAAGCCTATAAAAAAATCTACCAAGTTAGAATAATAGCACTTTTGAGATGTTTGAAAAAAGACCATGTTTATAAAACTCTAGCTCACTTAGGAAAAAGGCTTCTTATGTTACATCGTCATAAAATCACCTCTAGTACGGACTTTCCGCATAACTGGTAGTAAATAATAAAAAATAAATTAAATCGGCATTAAGCTCATTTACTTACGTAAATAAATGTTAATTTAAATGCACATGCTCCTTCTATTTTCAGGAGTTCGCATGTTAGACGGCGTAGTTAATGATGCCGTTGAAGCAAGAGCCTTAGGTCTGAACCCCGAACACATCGACATATACAGTGCATCATGGGGTCCTGAAGATGACGGAAAAACAGTTGATGGCCCTGGGCCATTAGCGAGAAGGGCCTTTATTTACGGAGTAACTAGCGGAAGAAAAGGAAAAGGCTCTATATTTGTTTGGGCATCTGGAAACGGTGGAAGACATACAGATTCTTGTAATTGTGATGGATATACAAATAGTATATTTACTTTGAGTATATCTAGTGCTACACAAGGAGGGTAATTTTTTTTACATCAGTAATATTAGTTCACATTAATGACCGCCTTTTTCTTGTTACAGTTATAAACCTTGGTACTTGGAGGAATGTTCTTCAACCCTTGCAACTACCTACAGTTCAGGCACTCCAGGTCATGATAAAAGTGTAGCCACTGTAGATATGGACGCCCGCTTAAGACCTGATCACATTTGTACTGTTGAACACACTGGAACTTCTGCATCTGCACCTCTAGGTATTTATTATAACAGCATGACGTAATCCCATTCCAGCAAATCATAGGTTGCAGCAGTAGCAACTTAAAACAGTAGTTATTTAACTTTATAAAAATTAAAAGGAAATATCCCTTAATTCATAAGTCAACAAGATTCATTTCATTCATAGTTTTTTTAATCAAGATTATTTTATTTATATTTACTTGTTACTTCAGCTGCAGGAATTTGTGCTTTGGCATTAGAAGCCAATCCCACCCTTACCTGGAGAGATATGCAATATCTCGTAGTCCTTACTTCCCGATCTGGGCCTTTAGAAAAAGAAGCAGGATGGATAATTAACGGTGTAAGAAGGAAAGTATCACACAAATTTGGTTACGGTCTAATGGATGGAGGTGCTTTAGTTACTTTGGCTGAAAAATGGACCACGGTACCACCACAACATATTTGTAAGAGCCAAGAAGTTATTGAAGACAGACCGATTAATCCAGCTTACGGTAATTAAAAAATCTCTGTCAGGTCTTGTTTCTTTTCATCTGATTTATATTTTCATTCCTTTTATAGGTACAACTTTAGAATTTAACATGGACGTAGATGCTTGTGCTGGAACTTTGAACGATGTTCGTTTCCTTGAACACGTTCAATGCAAAATTTCTCTCCGATTCTTCCCAAGAGGAAACTTAAGAATTCTTTTAACGTCGCCAATGGGTACTACTAGTACGCTTCTATTTGAACGACCTAGAGACGTAGTAAGTTCTAACTTTGACGACTGGCCATTCTTGAGTGTTCATTTCTGGGGGGAAAAGGCAGAGGGACGATGGAGACTGCAGATTATCAATTCAGGAAACAGGCACGTCAATCAACCGGGAGTGTTAAAAAAATGGCAACTTATTTTCTATGGTAAGAATTTACCAATGTATTTTGTATTAATATATTTTAGAATTAAATTGATTAAAAACTCGATTTGTTCCTAGGTACTTCTGTAAATCCAGTACGTCTTCGTCCCACTAATGGAGCTCGTTCCACTCCTTGGAAATCTCCTCTGAACACTTTCACCTTCCCTACCTCCTCACAACCCGTCACTCAAGTCACCGACAACTTCTTTGAAGAAGATATTTTCAAGAATTTTCAAAACTTTCCCAACGTTTATTCATTCTCTGGTTCAGAACCAGAGGCTGCTGTAAGTTCTCTCGATGGTAAAAATACAAAAGTTAGAGATAACCAAGAAAATTACATAGAAAATGATGCTGAAACTAAAGAGGGCTGTGATGGTCAATGTGATGAACAAGGATGCTTTGGACGAGGGCCTACTAAATGTGTAGCTTGCAGAAATAAGCGAATGGATAAGTAATTATCTTTAACTTTTCTTTTAAGATCAATTCAATGATATATAGTCCTCATTACTTTTTTTGTTCGGCGGTCCTTTTACATTCTTTAGAACACTACTTTTTTATTCATAGTAAAAATGTAAAAAAGAAATTAATATGATGTTTGGCAACCAACTACCATGCGCAAAAAAAAATTAACTAAATTGTTTTTCCTCTTTTAGAAATTGCGTTTCGACTTGTCCTCCAAGAAGTTACGCCGACTCTCAAAGTGTATGTCAACCTTGCCACGAAGCCTGTGAAACATGCACGGGTCCTGATCAAAAAAGTTGTTTGACATGTGCACCAGGCCATGTAAGAGTCATAGATTTAGATATATGTTTACAACAATGTCCAGAAGGATATTATGAAAGTAAGTGTCGTCAAACTTAAAACTATTATCCTCATCAACTTCCTGAACACTTATTAATATTCAAAAAGAATTCAACATTAATTTTTCTATAGATTTTGCTGATAAAACTTGCATTCCATGCCAACCAAATTGTGCTGGATGCCAAGATAGACCTGACCATTGTACTAGCTGTGATCATCATTTGTTATTATATCAAAATAAATGTTTGGCATCTTGTCCTTTGAATACATACGAAACCGACGATTATGGGTATGTATCAGAAAAAAAAATTAAAAACAATATTAACATGAGTTCATGTAATATATATATATATTCTTTTTGTTTTAATTTGAGGATGTATTTTTTTTCAGTTGTGCGTCCTGTCATGAAACTTGTGAAACGTGTATAGGTTCTAATAGTTCCCAATGTGTTTCTTGTGCTTATGGAAGGTATTGGCACGAGGGACGTTGTATCAAAGAATGTCCTGCTCATCATTATGCCGATTTTCAACAAAAAGAATGCATAGAATGTCCCCCGGGTTGCAGTGAGTGTAATAAGACTACCTGTATTAGTTGTTTGGATGATTGGAAAGTAAACAGTAAGGGACGTTGCGTCTCTCAAAATAGTGATAAATGTGATGTCGGTATGTAAAGCTCCTTCCTATACTTTTTTTTATTGATAAAAAACTCATACATATTCACTCTGCATTGCATTCTTTTAGATCAATATTATGATAGCAGTCTTTGCAAACCTTGCCATTCTACTTGTGATTCTTGTGATGGTCCTACAGAAAAGGCCTGTTTATCTTGTGCTAGTCCTTTAATCTTACAAGGCACTAAATGTGTTGGTAAATGTGATAAAGGATTTTACAACAAAAAGGATAGTCAAGTTTGTGAGCCATGCCTGCATGCGTGCGACAGATGTTTAACTAAAACAAATTGTACAGAATGCAAAAGTGGTTTAGTGGTAAGTAAACGTTAGTTAGCTGTGAACTTTATATTACATTTTAAGAAATAATCATAGGTTTATTATTAATAGTATACCAAATAGGCCAAATAGGCTACCTGCGTATTAGTTTTTTACAAAAACCAGCACTACATAATTAGGCTTTTTGACCTTTATTATCATTATTATTTACTTAGGACTTATTTTAAGTTTTCATTCTGCTAAAGTTATTTTAAATTATTAATGTATATTCTATTTTTTAGCTTCAAAGTGGAGAATGTCGAACATCTTGCGCAGTAGGATACTATAGTGATAAAGAAACTTGTTTAAGATGTTACATGAGCTGTAAAAGTTGTAGTGGCCCAGGCCCAGATCAGTGTGTCAGTTGTCCCAATGGTTGGCAACTTTTGTCAGGAGAATGCCGACCAGATTGTCCAGAAGGTTACTACAAAACCGAATACGGTTGCCAAAAGTGCCATTACTCCTGCCGAAATTGTCCAGGTAAGAAAAATTATGTGAAATATTTGTACACATGTATACATTATTTGCATTTACATAAAGCTTTTTTTTAAATATAGATATAAATATGAAGTACATTCTATTATAGGTAATAATATAATGAAAATAAAATAATGGGAGTATCGAATGAGATAAATAAATTGGGGGATAATAGTTAAATAAAAAATAGAGGTCAGAAAAATTTTTTGTTCCAGTAATAATTACTATGGTAATAAAAATAGATTTGAAAATAAAATAATACAATTCTTATTTTTAAAACATTTTTATATATTGCTTGAAAAATCGAGACAACGCAATGTGTTAAACGAAAATATTTGAATGAGACTTAGTTTTTATAAATGAAATTACTTAAACAGATTCTATTAAGAAATATTAATTGAAAAGTTTTACTAGTACCGTTAAATTAGTTAATAGTCACGAAATACATATATAAAAACTAAATAACTACGCAACTAATAGTGAGTTATTATATATGACTACTAGCCATATCAGAGAACTTGGAGAAAAAATTCTTTAAAAAAATTGCTAATCCAAGATTCTTAAAAATAATTATATTGTTTTCAGGATGTAAAATGCTAGAAGGTAAAAGAAAGATCAATGTCGAAGCACTTTTATTATCCGCCCAACCTGTATCTACTCTACAAATAGTTAACCCCTTCAATTTTATCACTGGAATAGCAATAATAGCGTGTCTCTGTGTCATTATTCTCTTTATCACCATATTTATAATTCTACAGGTAAGAAGTTTTTTTTTAATTAACACTGGAACGTTTTTTTTTTATTTTTACATTTTTATAATTACTCCAATTCTATACTCATATCTCTTGGGACAATAATAAATAATAATAAAAAAATATGTTTTGTACAGTATTATCATATCTATTTTTTTTTAGTTCCAGTTTAGATCTTGTTATTCTAAGGCGAATTAATAATACCAATTTATTTTATTTTCTGTTCCAGAAAAGTAGCTTCCAAACCCAACAACGAGGCTACAGCAAAGTGTCAATAAAGAAGCCAAAAGTCACGTGTAACTACAACGTAGTATCAGTTAGTGACGGCGATTCTAGCGATTCGGACAGTTCCGAGGGACAGAATCTCATATCTTCGCCCAAACAACCTGAAAGGACTGCTTGTTGAGATATAAAAATTTAAACAAAAATAAAGCTAAGAAAGAACAAAAATTTAGATCATTTCGTCATATTTGGAATCTTCTGTTTTTAAATATCTTGGTATTGGTCCTGTTATTTATAAGTTTCAAAAACTTTTTTTGGATCTGATTAGTTTGCAAATTATCGTTTTCCTTTTATTGTAAATTCGGATAATTAAAATATTTAATTATAGCGTCTTTATCTTATAAAGTTGGTTTTCTAAAATTAATCAACCTAATTTACTATTAAAATTAAATTTATATAATTACAATAGTCTCTTAATTGGATAAAAAAACTTTTTTAAATATCTAACTTATTTTTATGTTAGGAAAGTGTCCTAGGCTTTTATTTATAAAACAGTTGAATTTAAATTTGGCGAAACTCTATATTAGATTAAATTTTTTTATGATATAGTGTAAATATTGAACAAAAATACCTACACTGTCTTCATTGCATCTGTGTTGTGCACGATGAATTTTTGTACTATTTACAGGGTTTCGGGTTAGTTAAGAGGAAAACTAAGCGCTGGAGTTGTCGACAAGATAAACTAAAAAGCAGTTCTCAAAAAGCTAAAATATAAAATGATTTCATTTTGTTTAATATACCGTTTTTTTTTTTGAAATGTTTGTAGTATATTATTTAATTCTAAAATTGGTCTTGTGTCTGTGATATCCAGTATGATATAAAATTTACCGTTATTTTCCTATATTATTAGAATAGCCAGGAAACTTTTTGACTTATCCTATATTATACAAAATATTTACTGCCATTCTAATATTTTTATAGGTTTTATGTAAAGTGTGATATTTTTACAATAAGATAGTACAACAAATAAATTCCAAAATGTTTGTTAGTTTTAATTATATATGTAATACAGATTATAAATAAATATCTATTCACTCCATTAATAAATACATTGTGGAAACACATAGTTTGAGTTTTAAAAAATAAACGTAATATGAAAGATGGATATTTTTATGCATTTATATTTAGCAATTGTTTTGACTGAAAAGTGAGGAATTTATTCGAGATATTAACTTGAACTTAAATTTGTAGTTACCTTTTGCTCTCTATTTTATTTATTGTGTTCAGGAGGTATAATATGGTTATAGAATAAGTACCTAAAAGTTTCTAAAATTTAATGTTATAATAATAAGAAGAAAAACTATAAATCGTTCACTCCTACTTCAAAAAAGTCTCAATTTCAGTTAAGAACACTGATGTAGGTCACTTAAATGTAATAAATGTCTAATTTGGGAAACATTTCGGCTCTAAAATGTATTATACATATCTAGGACCACTCAAGTACTAAAAACTTTCTTTTACTATTTTATATCTTTATCATAAAAATATTTTGTGTTCGTTTTATTAAGCTCTTCAAAGTTACGTGCACAATTTTCTGTTTAATATTAAAATATCAATACCTCAAAATCAAAGCCTGAGTATATGAAAGTAACAAATTAAAATGTTTTTGGTAATAATTTGAATTCTGTGTATAATATATTTAATCCTTATAGGTAAATGATCTCCAAAGTAGATAATTTTTGTTGATCGAGACTTATGATCCAATTCAGCGATTTTAGAGATCCGCGCTTTTAATAGTGATTGTATATAACCCAAAATATATAGATTTATAAGATTCATAAAAAAGGCGCTATAAAGCGATAATGTATCCTTAATTAATTACATTTTTGTTATTAAATTCTAGCGCCCAATGTACTTCCTCTTGGCTCTGAATCTAAGAATAAGTGTAAGTGTTGTAACAAAACATTATCACCATGTAAATATCAGAAGTAACCACACAAACTAAAAATATGTACCAAAAAATCCTAAATGTTTTAAGCTAGTTAGTACGTGGTAGTATCGATATCGATAAAAATCGTTTTTGAAACACATTTTCGGGAAGTTTTAATAGAATGTTGACACATCATTATATTTATATATTTTTCATAACATTCTAATTTATTTGCAAAAAACCATCAATTATGAATAAATAAATTAAATTCAAACTATCTGGTACTTATAACGTTTTTGGCAGTTATGCAAAACTTCTTGAAAATGTATCTTTCAATCTTTCATAACGATACTTCTACATGTATCAATGAAGACAGCTCAATGTAAAAATATAAAAATTAAATTTTAAGATGCGAAACTTAAGTGCTCTTGAATATTTCATGTCGTAATAAATATAATTATTTTTAAATGTACACTTTGTATATAATCAAAATAGGTAATTGTTTCAAAGTTATTTATGAAATTTTACCATTTGTACATCTCAAAAATTCGTAAATTGTTGTGTCATTTCGATGATATAGGTGGTCCAAAAAAAGGTGCCGCTCACCTCTCTTCAGCAATTAGATAATTTTCGAATTCTTTGATGTTGCTAAATACATCAACTTATCTTGGCGCCGAAATTTTAACTTTGTTGGAATTAAGATGAAAATAATTTTGACGGTACCCATTTCTTAACATTTCTTAATCAAAGGATGAGAAAAGTTATCTATACAAAGATTTTAGCACTTGAAAAAGACATAGATAATGAAAGGGTGAGTCAGTATATTATTATGGGACATTATGTAATATAAAATGTTAATTATAAAAATTACAGAATGCATCAGAAGAATAAATGAATAAAAGGTTATGGTTTCCATATGTATCACTATAACTCAATATTTTCCGAACTGTAGATTGTAAAACTAGAAAAAAACTATTTTATCAATTAAATATTATTTAAGGATTATTTCAATTTTATCTTAATAATATATTATATTAATTTTACATATATTTTTATTAGGATTTTGGAAATTATATTATCTGATGTACACTGTATACAAAAAACGATATAGTTTAAAATTTTAATATGTATATTAGATTAGATTAACTGAATTAAATATAATTTGTTTATATATTTTTTTGACTCACTCTATATAACTGAAGTTTGCAATGGTTTTATTTTGCAGACCACCTTTAGTTTTAACATTTTATATATATATATATATATATTAAATCTCCTAGGATACGATCAAACTAAAAAACATTTTACTTAAACATATTATGTCTCAGTAATGTAACTTTTCTAAGTTATAAAATTAAATAGTTTTGCATTTACATAATTTTTAAAATTAGCAAATATTTCCAAATTATTTTTTATAATCTAGAAAATGTTTCTTAAGATATATACTGGACATTCTGAATATTGATTCGATTTTATTGACAAAAGAAAATCTAGTCTAACTTTTTAAACATATAAGAGTATCCTAGCCTAACCAAAATAAATTACTTTTATATTTTATACAGAATTAAGTTTGATTTTATTTGAAAATTTTGAAATAAATTGATTTTAAATGTGTTAAGGATATTTTATTTAAAGATTCCCAAATAGTACAGCTGTTGAGGTAATCCTTCAAAATTCATTAAATATCCCACGAATTATTTGATTATATAAAATTTAAATATTTTAAATGGAACCGTTTTCCAAAGATAAAACTTGTGTGAACTGAAAAAAAGTAATAAAATCCAGAAAGTGTCTGATAAAATTTAAAGAATTACAGATTTGGCCGAAATATTTGTCATACATGAATCCATGCGAGTTATAAAGAACGCGTTTTGAAAGAGAGAGAACGTATTACCAATATTTTGAAGTATGGAGATATTGAGATGCGAACATTGTTCCAGTCAATTCGATAGTAGCGTACCGGCAGTCGTGGTCGTACCTCTAGTTCGGTTAAGAGGGGACACATCGCTGCACGCTCCTTAAAATTTCACCTTGTCCTTTTAGATAGTTTTTAAACCCGTATGACATACACGAATCCATGCGACAGATAAAGAACGATTTATACGTTTTTACACGTTTATTGAGAATATGTATACCATACTTAAGACAAATATCTGGAGAACTGAAATTAAAAAAAAAATATGTTTTTGAAATAATCGCTGGTGTGTTACCGCACCATTGATAAAAAACATTAAAAAAAGTGACTTATTATTTTGTATGATAGGCATCAAAATAATCAGTAATATAAGTGATCATTATAGATTTTTCAGATAAAACAGTATGATTTTGAAAAATTTAACATCTGCATCTTGTTTTATTGTCAGGTTTTATAATAATGTGATTATTATTAATGAAACGAATTCCTTTTATTCGCAAGTTTGAGCAAACTAAGTGCTATGAATTGATTTAAAATCAAGCTGAGGCATTTCGAATTGACTAAGATATAACACTTTTCTCAGGAATTGACTGTATGGACGAGGAAAACATTATCGAAGTATACATCATATTTCTTTGTATCCTCAATTATTGATAGCAAACTAACTACCTACTTGCTCGCCCAGTTCCAGATCACATTTTTGTTTGTTTAAATTTGCTTCTTCATGCTTGACCAGTACCTTTAAGTTTGGGATCAAGTACGATAGCCAGATAAAAGCAAAATTCCAATAAGCTTAATAAATCAATTTGATCTAATCACAATTCATAACTAATAATGTTACATCAATATATAAAAAAATATATCCAAGGGTGATTTTCCTTGTAGTTGGTTTTTCAATTCTCTCAACTTACATGCTTCTTTTGATACAGGTTGAGATTCTAACTCACAATGCCCATTTAGTCACATTGGATTATCCTCAGTTGTTATTTAGAGTCTGATTTCTTCTTACTTTTGGTTACTGGTGGTTTAATATCAAATTCGTCCTTAGCGTGTCCATCTACATATAGCTCAAAAGTTCCGACAATATCAACATTGTGCCAGCCCGGACTTATTAAATCGTTATCAATATTTTCCTCATGGGTCAACTCATCGACTTCAGGTGGAATAAAAAACGTCATAAAATTGAGCTGAAATAAGGATAAAATTTATACGAACATTTCTTAGAAATATTCAATTACAATAAAATGCAAGTTCAATTAACTTTAAGTCATATCTATCGAAATGTAAGAGTACCTATTTCGTATGGAATAATCTAAGAAATTATTTTTTATAAGAATTAAATAATTATGACTCAATAATCCCCATTATTACAAAATAACAAAGTAATTCTGGTCCACCTTGTACAGATTGTTTCGTAGGCCTACCATAATTGTTTAGAAATGTTTATATAAATTGGATGAAATTTTATAAGGAGGTTAACCAAATCTATCAAAAATGTCATTTTTTACTCTACTACTCTAAATCGTTTTTTTCGAAAAGCATTCTAAAGATAAACGTACTTAAATATATTGTTAAATATGGAGAAGGATGTAAGAATAGCTTATATCAACTGAATCAAACTAAACTAATTTCATCCAATATAAAAGTACTGTGCTACATAAAATATTTTAGATGACCAATTTTTTTTGTTTACGAAATTGTGATAAAATAAAAATAATCACAATGTAAAATTTTCATTAGAAAAATGTTAAAATTTATTTAAAAAATGCTACAAACAATACTAATTTAAAATACTGTATTCGTAGAGCTTAGCTTTTTTTTTTGTAATTTGTACAACTTATACATTATGAAAAAAAAGTATTTTTTAAGGAGGATCCAAATATTGCTTTTTTGTTTATTTACCAATATTACAATTTGGATTTTCTTAAGGTTCTCTTCCATTGTATTCTATTGTAAATTTGAGTAAAAAATAAATATAAATAATCCTTTAATAATGAATACAAATGATAGGTTTTATTTCATTAGTGAACGAAAAATAATTATATAATAGAGCAACTTAAAATTTGACAAATTCATATCTAAATTTAAACATAATGATATACACTAACTATTACAAAGTTAATTCAATTTGTGCAATGTGAAAAATTTTAATAATTTTATCCTTGTAACCGCTTTCCTAAGCCATGCAGGTGATACTAAAAAATCCCATCTGCATGCCATATTACTGATCAAAATGAGTGAAGTCATTCAGAAACAGTAGTAAAATAAAACCATCATTGTTGTAAAAATATAAACCGATTTCCTAGTTTAATCCTCAATAGATGAGTAGACAAGAGTTAACACATTTTTAATTAAAAAATATTAAACATATCATTGCTGTTCCTTCAGGACATGTTTCTGTCTTTCGGCCACATAGGGTACTTCTCCAGGTTTAGAATGTGCTCTTCTGTTAGCTTCCTTCTTCTTAATCTTTTCCTTAATTGTATGCAGTTCCCTCTGGGCATTGTAAATATGCTTTGGAACGTGACGGTGTCTTGATATTCTTTTCACATGGGGATGACTAGCAAATTTTTCTTTTAGCGATTCACTGTAACGTAACGCTGCTTTTTCACGTGGTTTTAGCTGAAAAACGAAGAACACAGGAATAGAAGTGGGGGTGATAATGAGGAAAACACAATACTAATAGTCAAACTCATGGAAATCATGTAAGTTTTTTACTTTATAGATGAAGCAATACACTCGACAATATCTTTGTGATACTTAAAGAACCATTTTCTTATAAGAGTTTTAGAAATAGATGTTTTGAATTATTTTTTAATTTTTCTGGCGGTTTTATAGAATAATTAAAATATTTGAAACAAAATACTTTAAGGTTTTATTAATGTATAAATGTAGTAACATGCTATATATTTAAATAGGAATAACCTTAGACAGTTTTCTCAAATTGAAATCAAACAAATCAAATATGAAGTACAGAGGAACTAATTGAAATACTAATTCTAATTTTAATTGACTAATCACTCAAATTAGAGAAACAATAATTTAAGTGATCAAAGTAGGAAAAATCATGAAAAAACGATATAAACTGAATGATCAAATTATTAGAAAAGATTATGATAAAGCGTTACAATAGGAACTGCAAATATAGAATATGATTGGTTTTCAAAAAATAGGAGTCATTGTATAATTACTAAAAAATATTTTATTGATTACAAAAGTAACTAAATCCCAGTAGATTAAATAAAACAAGATTAAGATAAGTAAAAAAATCATATTACTTACTGGTCCTAATTTTTCTGACGCTCTCGCCTTCCATATTCGTATATTCATTTCATCTGATCCACTTAAAATGTATTTATTGTCCAAAGACCACAGTACACAAGTTAACCTCTGCATTCTCTTAGTGTGGTATATCTCCCGGGAATGACCTTTTCCAGTTTCAAAAATTCTGATAGACTTGTCATAACTTCCAGAGACAAATTCTTTGCCTGTTGGTGCATAATCTAAGTATGTAACAGCACCCACATGATCAACATGAACGTTTGTAGGTTGTTTGAGGTTGCGAGTGTCAAAAGTATAGAGACTAAAAAAAGTTAGAAAGGGTTTAGTTTACATAATTCTTGTTGACAAAAAGTTTAAAAAAAAAAAAGATGTTTATTTCAAAAATCATGTTCTTATAATTATTTTTTATTATGGTTTTTATGTAATCCTACTAAGCCCAAATATGATTAAAAAACTAAAAGTGACTTACTTATAATCTTCATTAGCTGTCGTAAAAACAAAAGGCTCCATTGGATTCCAACACAGCTTATTACTCCTAAGTTTCATTACAACTTTCCTAAGAGGAAGCTTTTCTCTCATATCATAAAGGATGACACTTCTATCACTTGCACATGATGACAAAATTTCTCCTTCTACAGGATTGAAAGCAATGTCATGTAAACTGTCTACACCCCATTCTATAGTTCTAAGAGGTTCATTTCTACTTTCCTCCCAAAGTTGGCAGATTTCTCCTGATGTGGCAAAAATTGGTTTCTTTTTGTGATGGGAAATACCTAGGAATTGGGGAATACTGTTTAGATAGAAAAATATTTAGATTTTGTAAAATTTTGTACTGTTAAAAGATCAGCAGACAGTACAAACATTTCAAACGTAACTATTGAATGAATTATCTTACTGAAACTGTAAATCCAATTTTAAGATCACTTTCATTTACCTGTTAAAATTGTTTTACTTAAAATAGTATTGACAGGTTCTTCTTCTTCTCCAAATTGTGGAATAAGAGATTTCCAGGTTTTAATTGTTTTATCATCACCTAAAAAAATAAAATAAAAAATGTTTAATATAAAATGTACCACATTTAGTAGCTCAGCATATTTTGTTGCACAGCTACGAGCTAAAATTTAACAACAAATTAATTTTAACAGTAAAATGAAACTTTAATTCATTTAAGTTTGTAAAATGTATTTTATACATTTGCTGTATTCCCTCTACATTACTTCCTACAAAAATAGCAATGACATAACTAAAAAAAAATAAAAATTATTATTTTAGTATTTCTTGAAATATTTTATTAGAAGACTAGTTCCCTTTTTTCTAATTTTTTAATTAACTTTATTGTTATAGTGGATAAAAATCTAATTCATAAATACAAAAAAATATTTTAAAATTCATGCATTTAAAAAAGACAATCCCTGATAACAGATTTTAACATAGTTCGAAATAATCAAAAATATTATTAGAATGGTACGCAATTTTAATGAAAATAATGTTTAATCTATTTATTACTAGTGTGAACTTAAATGTCAAGATGTTTCTTACCAACGGTAATAAAATGCTCTTCTGAAACATTATATGCAACACCCCTCACAATTCCATCATGAGCAACAAATTCTCTTAAACATGTCTTTTGCGGTAAATCCCACACCCTTACTTCGCCATCAAATGCTCCGCTGACTATAATTGAAAGCTTCTTAGGATGTTTTGCAATTGCTGATATACCATCTCTATGTCCATCTAAGCTTCCTAAAAATGGCTTTGCAAACACTTTTTCGAGTTTAACAGCATTTAATGCTCTTGTGTATTCTCTGGCGGCTTCGAACGGGTGTAAATCAGGATCATAATTACGATGAACTGAAATAAAAATATTTACCTTATTATTGTTGTAGAATATGTATGCTTACCTTTATGTATCTCTAGTTTTGTATCACGTAGATACTCGTCAGGATTTCTGCTAATTACTTTTACTTTCATTTTCTTTAAATATATATAATTTTTTATTTAAAATCTAAAGAAAAACATTTAGAACAAGTATTCTTTACAAATATAACCTATTTGAGTCACATGGGATAAACTTCTTCTTTTCTTTGTAGATTGACTCCACCAACACGAGTATTTGGCCAAGTGTTAGAAATGTCCTGACTGCAAATGAGATTAAATTCAATCTTTCAAACCGCTGCGTGGCCGGATCTAATTATTACACGCAAATTTATAACATAATAGTTTCACATAATACAGGATCTGATTAAAAGTTAAGATGTAATACTTAGCTACTCAATTAACTTAGTAGAAATCTACTAGTCCGGTAAGCATATTTGTATCGAGCTTCCAGGATACCGCGTTCGGATCGCCCGATTTAATATTGTATGTTATCGAACTCCTGAGATCCCGATTGTTCGGCAGAATCTCGTACGCTCGATACTAATCGAATCAGTCTTTCTTTTGTTGATTAGCTAACGTATTGCTTTTATTTATGTGTTGTTGATGTCTAAAAGTAATTTGGATTGATTTGTGTGTTAAAATATTATAAGTAATTACATTATGGAGTTGCCAGACAATTATAGTTACCATAATGTGAGTTTAAACGAAGTTCGTACAAATTTTAAAACTAAGGAAGAAGTTGAGGTTAGTATACAAAGAAACCGCGCTTTTCAAAAATTTAGTGCATCATACGTTCTTTGCTTGTAGTTAAAAGTGTACCAAATCTACGTCACTGGTTAAATTTAAAATGTTTTCTGGTTAAAAAAGGTTAATTTATGCCATAATATTTTGTACTAAAATATAATGTAATATCTCAAACGATTCTTGAACTTTTTTAAACATCTGAGAACACTATACAACTTCAAAACCCTGTATATTGAAAACTAAGCTTCGGAGGACATACCTTTATATGAACTTATTGACTTATAATTAGCTTAAAAATCATCCATTAAAATAAATGTGTCATATTATTTTGAGTACCTACTACTTGACCAATTTCATTTAGTCTCTGAGATTTGTGTGCGCGTTGGTTTCGCGAAGGAACTACTTAGCATTCTGAAACAGACCGTGGCAGAGTAAAAATCCATATAATAGTGGTAGAATCCGTAACAGAATTTTTTTCTTTTTTTAGCTGTGGGTGCACGATCTACAAGAGTTATCGAAAAATACATGGTATATTACTAAGACTGTTCATACACCAGCAGAAAAAGCAAGGCAGAATGTATTTAAAAGAACCTATCATTGTCAATTTCGAACAAAAGTAAATAAAATAAAAGGTACCAGAAAAAGAACACATTCTTCTAGAAATATTGACTGTCCAGCGGGCATAATCGTAATAATTAAAAAACAAAATTTTCATCCCCGAACAAAACCAAAGTTTTCTGATAATCTACTTGAAGAATGGCCGTGTGTTATTATGTTTAAAAACACTCATAATCATACAATACACAGTGCAGCTGCTTTAACGAAAAGACCCATAGGTATCGAAACGAAGCAAGAAATTATTGAACTGTTGGAAAAGGGACATTCTCCTGCTTCAGCCTACAACACCTTTTGTTTTAGTAAAATGGAGCAGTTAGACGATAAATACGATGAACTAATTTCTGATCGACATTATTTTCCAAATAAAGAAGATTTTTTGAACCTATGGAAATCAAACTTTAAACGGCAATACGGAGATAGAACAGGTGAAAACATATTTGATCAGCTAGAAGAAAATCTAAAACGTTCTATTTCAACGACATATAAAATAACTCGTAACAAAGAAGACTATGCGATTTCATTATGTACTCCAATAATGCAGCGTGCAGCACAGCACTTAATTCAATCATCAGAAATTCTGTTTGTAGATGCCACGAGTAACTGCGATGTGCAGAACCATAAACTATATTTTTTTGCCACCCAGTCTCCAGCAGGAGGAATACCATTAGCTTGCATAATAACGAATAGTCAAAAAGCTTCCATTTTTGATCGTGCAGTAGATGACTTAATAGAAATAATGCCTTTTAAAATTTCGCCGTCCATAATAATAACAGATGATGATTTGACTGAGCGCTCTGTATTACAAAAATATTGGCCTCAGGCTAATTTACTTCTGTGTTCGTTTCATGTGCTAAAAGCTGTTTGGAAATGGATACAGCTGTCTAAAAATGAAATTAAAAAGGAAGATAGACAATCGTCATATCAACTGTTTAGAAATATTCTTATGTCAAGGACAAAAGAAGACATGGAGAAATATCTTAAAATATTTCATGGAAATCCTACTTATCCACAATATAAAAAATATGTCGAAAGTAAGATAGAAAAAATTCAAGCTTGGTGTTTGTATTATCGCCAATCACTGATGATACGTGGTGCTGATACAAATAATTACATCGAGGTAATGTTTCGACTTTTTAAGGATATTTCTCTTGAACGTACTAAAGCCTACAACCTCACGCAATTAACTGATTTTATTGTTAGCAGTTTTAGTAGTTATTACAAACAAAGATTACTTGATTTGGTCATGAATAAAATTTGCAAATCAACGTTAAATCGTTTATCTCCAGACAGTAAAAATGTTTTACCAAATCAAATAACGGAGCTAGGAGAAATGCTGTACACCGTTATAAGCAGTTCACTTAAAGGGACAATATACTTCGTCGATATGAATAGCAATGTTTGTTCTTGCCCTGTAGGTGCCACTGGAAAAATATGCAAGCATCAATCTGCCGTAATAAAAGAATTTAATATAAAAAACGCTTGCAATACTTTGTCCCTCGCAAGCAGAAAAATGTTATATATTATTGCTACTGGTACAGAACCTCCAGAAAATATGTTTTTGCCTTTAAAACTCTCAGAGTGTACACAATCACAATGATAATGATGTTCTTAAACATATTAAAAAAACTGAAAGGGTTAGCTACGACAAAAATGCTCCTTCAACAAGTAAAAATGTAATGGACACTTTTCAAAACAGCAATAATGATATTAAACAAGATTGGCGCGACTTTATTTCAAAATTTAATACAGATGTCACAAAGAATTTTGAAGACGATCCAATAGGATTTGGCCCTGCAATTGACCAATTCATGAAAAATTATAGGAAAAATATAAATAGTAGTTCCTCCCTTATGAGTGGCTTGTACAATAGTTTCAAATTTGATTCCTTACCTCGATCTTTGACAGTGAGTTCAAAAAAAATTAAAAGAAAGGGTAAAAAAATAGCTGTACAACCAACTTCTGTCTCTCGAAGGAAGGTAAAATTGACAGGAAGACGATCAATGCAAGCAGGAAGAAAAGTGGCTAGTCTTACAGTAAAAAAAACTACAGCTCCACATTCATTGAGTACTTGTGTGGATAATAACATAGCTCTCGGGGACAATAAGTTTCGAAAATAAGTGTTTATTCAACATATTATTTTATTTTGTATGTTTTATTTGTCTGAAGAACATTATTATTTTACGAAGTTATTATAATAAATGATATACGACATACACAACGAATTATGTACCTAATGGATTAAATAGATACATTACAATGAAAAACAAAAAATTGTTATTAAATTTAAGTCCTGCGTAACGAGCGTGTGGTAGACCGAAAATGAATCGGACTAACGTACGCTCGATACAATATTGAATCGGGACGATCCGAACGCGGTATCCTGGAAGCTCGATACAAATATGCGTCCGGTAATACTCTTTAAATAGCACTTGTACTGTAAAGCGTCTTAATGCCAATCAAAATAGCTCAAAGGAGGTAATTCTTAGAAAGTAACAGTTAAGATTGCTAATTTTAATTGATACCTTGTTATTATATATGATAATAAAATATTATATCAACAAGATTTAAAGAATTCGGTTTCTATTGATAGAAATAAGTAAAAGTTTGGGTCTAAAATTCTTGGATATTGTTTATTTAATATTTACGATAACAATTTACAAAGTAGTTTTACAACAATTGACTTTTAACAATCATTCGTAAAAATATACGTATCGAAAACTTGAAATTTTTTTGATATATTTACAAAAATTTGATGCACATATGGACTAGGTATCATATTAGTATATTCCCCAAAAGTTAAACAAATAGTTTCCAAGTAATAAATTTCAGTTCTTATGTAATTTTGGGCAAATAAAAATAATTACATATAAAAATAAATAATTTTAGTTATTTTTCAAAATAGTAAAATTGGTAGGATTTGTCGATATTACAAAAGTGAATTAATATAATTTAGAAAGTGCTGTCAAAAATAGAATTCCATTTTACTCTTTAAATACATCTTTAGCTTGCTCAGATTATTTCATGAAATATTTTAGGTTCAATCACAAAAAAAGTTTTTGAAAATTGCCTTTCAAATATTGTTAATGTCTTAAAATAAGTATACTTAGTGGACTAAGGTATATTAAATATTTACAGATGTTCAAATTAGTCAAAAATAAATTTGGGAGAATATACTACTTTTATTAATTTATACAATTATTAACAGATTATTCATTGGTCCAAAAAATCACTGAATTAAAATAAGCAAAACATAACAAAACTATATATATTTATATCCCCTACCAAAAAGCTAAAACTTTTGTTAATAAAATACATTAGGGTTAAAAGTCGGTAATCTTGACTACTTATCATTATTATATATTGAAATTAGTTTTCACTGTTTGCATCTTTCTTAGAGATAGCTTTTGTCCAAGCTCATTGGGTATGAATTAACTTTTTAGCTCTTTTGTACAATACCTAAATATACACTATTTTCTATACTTTACATGTGCCATTCTGAATATTAATTAGGCAAATACAGTGTACCTAAACCACACACAGAACTGGAATAATTTATGCTAGCCTGTTTTACATATGTGTCATGTGTGGGAGAAAAATGGTAAAATATGTTAACCTTTATTCAACCTGGCGAACATTTATATATATGAAGTTGCAGGATTCTGAGAGTTCATCCAGGTTGTCAATGTTTTGTCCTGTGACAAGAGAATAAGACTGAAGATGACAAATATGACTTTGCCAAAACGTTATCATATATCAATACGCGGGATTACACAGTAACAACGTGGATGAACGCACGCATACTTTAAATTTAACTGTAGACATTGAGTGGCCAATAACAATGATATTACTCCAATGTGGATAAAAGATGACTTTGAAATCAATCGGACTGAATACGTTGTGGATAGAATTGCTTAAAAATTTTCAGTCGTAACATTGTCAATTAGGCAAAAAGACTGTTAAGCATATCTAATGTGAGTATACAGCACTCTCCAAAACCAGACAATCTATAGTTAGGTTGTATTGACCAAAGTTTTCCTATATTAGAGACGCTATTTTAGTGGCGTTATCAACTACTTTGAAACAGAAGGACATTAAATGAGCTAAGAGGAAACCTCGCTATCAGGAGGACGTACAATGACTACTCAAATGAGATCTAAATGCTGAGGGACGACCCAATCAACTGCCAAGTCCAGATTGGTTTTATGATTAGAAAATGTTAAGATGGATCCTCACTGAGTGAGATTTATTTCAACATTATTCACCTAAAGACGATACACGGAATCAATGTATTATTTTAAATATCTATAATGAGTTATATTTTGTTTGCAAAAAAATTTTATGTTCAACGATGCTTCTTACTCCTGGCTAAATTACTTTACATAGGCACAATTCCATAAAAATTGTTAACATATTACTTTGAATGAATTTTGGTATAGAAAAATATTCATCTATTCTCATTGTTTATAATATACATGCAAAAACATTTATGTCATACAGTTATATTTCAACACTACAAATTCATTGGCATTTTGTTCATAATAGGCTGCTAAAATCTTAAGATTTCAATCCAGAAAATCTTCAGTCTCCAGATAAATTAGTTTCATTCCACCTAGATAAAGCCATGACGTACCATTATATTGATATTGAGGAATTGAAGACGCGAAACAATGAAATGGCTTTCTAAGAGAGCTTTTTACTAATGCATTTACTTGCGCGATACTAGGCGTTGCCGAAAATAAGAGAACACATTTACCTTTTAGGCTATAATTTTGTCATACATTCAAAGGATAAAATAAAAATAAATAAATATTTGAATAAAATTTGCATATTATACTGTAAAAATTCTGGTCGTAGCAAAAAAAATTAATGGTGCGCTGAAAGCTACCTTTAATTCTCTTTCCAATAAGAAATTATAAAAAAAGTCAATAACCTTACGAATCAGTCGCCAAATTGAATAAAAATTGATATTCTTTTTTCTGAAAAATGGCATAATTTGTACTTAAAGAATTTATCCCAAGTATGATTTACACTGTACATATAAAACAAATAAGATAATTTTAACGTTGCAATGAACATAAAATTAATTAACTCAAAACTTTTTTAAAGGTGCCAAAAAATTATATTTTTATTTAAAAAGTTTAAATTTAAACAGATCAACATAGTAAGTACTAAATATTTCGTTTTAAATAAAAAAACCAACCTGTCAGATTTAAAACAATGTGTTTTCTGATAGTTATATCTTAATTTATGGCAACATCACTGCAAGAAGTTTTATATCATCAATATTACTTCAGCTTACATACAATTACCTAACTGACAGGTTATAAACTACATTTCGTAGTTAATACCTATTTTATAAAAAATGACACTTGTTAAGTTAGTTTTAATTATACAAATAATAAATATTTATGATGTATTTTTGTGTTGGTCACATGTTCAATTACTGAAAAGATTAAGAACAATCGCATACTATAGAACCGGTCACCGACAATTATGTCTGTAAAAAATATTCTCTATAAAATATATTTAAATTCTGTCTCTTTGTCGGCCATATGTGGCATTAAGTGTATAGGGAATAATTTTTGCGATATAAATATTAGTTACTGATCGTGTGCGATATCCCTAACATGAAAATACCTTTTATAATAAAATAAATACATATTCTACAGACGTATAATGCAGGATTAAAAACACAAAGGAGAAGTTTAGTCTTTAACTTCTAAGACCATTTTCTCACAAATACAATATTTTAAACCAAATAATAACGAAATCAAAAACGTTACACAAATTTTCATATTAGTTCATAAACAATATTGGAGAAAAGAATAACGCTCTTTATTCAAATCTATAGCAAAACTAAATGATTTGTTTGCAACCAAAATCCTAAGGTAGTGAACATACGACCTATGTCAACAAAATTACTGATATAACTTGGCGGATGGGTACGTTTGACCAGTAATTAGGTACCTGGTACTCATATAATTAATAAAAGTCTTTAATTTTTCATCTACATAAAACAGTTTATAAAAGGATAAAAATATTACTTAATGTAGTAAGTCTATTATTCACTTTTTTATAAAGTTCTATTCTTTGATTATCACATTGTTACACAAAATTTGCGTCTTATAAATTCACATCTCACTTTTTTTGATAAAAATAAATATATCGACTAGTAAGTTCACTGGAGCTTAATAAACTATTAAGAACTACACGTTGAGGTCAGCCATCATTTTTCTAAAATCAGCAAGTGTATTGTAGTCGGGATCCAGGTCTATATCTGCGAAATCCCGTTTTGAGTCGGACTTCACAAAACTGGGATGATACCTACTTAATGAGAGAGGACAAGGTAGGAGCTCTGGCATTACAGAGTGATGAGTTATTAGCGACGTCAGTGAGGTAAACTCTTTAGTAAAACCCTGAAATGAAAAAATATAATAACCGAATTATACAATTGAAATGAAATAGGAATTAAAAATAGATAAATAAGGATATCATCCAATGGTACCAAATAAATTTTATTAGACTAAACAAGACTTAGTCTTAGTTTAGTCTTTCCTGGCTTTGGTCACACTAAAAAAGAAATCGGTCAAATGCAGAAGCAACGTTAATAGCATTACTATTTTTAACACATCTTTTGTTACTTATAAAATAGTTTTTCTCTACATAGAACACATGGAACAGTGTATAAGAAGATTAGAAGAAATGTATAATGTAGAAATTAGCCTAGTAAAAAAATACATAAAATTTGTATATACGTGTTTAAAATTATTGTCTTCGTACTTTAGCATAGATAATAAATCTTATTTATTTGCCTACCCCACAACAGAATGAAATTGCGGAAATAAAGAGATGGAAAAGACAATGGAGGAAATCAATTAATCAGCTTTTTACAGTTTGTTGAAAGGACAATAAAGATCATTCATATTTTATACAATTATACATTATAGTCGGTTTAGTTTGGATAAATAATCACTACTAGTGCTTCTTGACCAGGGTACAAAGTAATCGCACGTTAAAAAAATGCCACGGTTTCCGCAGCTCACAGATGATTTGCTGAGAGGATAGATATTCAATGATATTGATTAATACTGACAGATAAGTAAAAATTTAATTATAACTATATTTTACCTTAATTTTGTAGCCTTTATTCGCTTTTACAATAAGATAATGCGCGATGCCAGTCGGCTGAAAATTTCTAGGAACCCTTAAGGACAAAGCGAAACAACCGGGTTTACTGGTACTTTCTCTAACCATAAACGCTCCTACCGGTTCTTGTGCTAAAATTTCCAAAGCGATTTCCCTTGGAATCCCTGCTTGAAACCATGGCGCTAATCTGAAAATAATGCATTGAAACGTTTAAATTAGTTACACGAAAATGTAGTTATTTGTATGTATATTCTTATAATTACAAGCATAACAAGCATTTTATATTCCCTATAAAAAAACGTAATTTTTCTATTGGTTAAGTAGAAAGTAGAAACGATAATAAACCTACAATGAAAGTATACGTACCTTAATTCTCCCTCTTCTTTATTATTTAACGAATCAGTCCTTTCAGGCAGTGGAGGAGGAATAGGAGTAAATCCTATCAGACCATTGTCTTGGCCTGCTGTTGGACCAGAACTTGAACTGCTTGAACTAAGTTGAGATATACGTTTACTTTTAAATTCTTTGTCATTTTTTGTTGTATTATCTAGTTCAATGCGTTTGGTAAGATTAAGATTCGAGTTATTTTCTTCGATTTCATTTTTTAAGTTATCTACGGCGTTATTGGAGCGGTTTTTGGATTCTTCAGTTTCATTGACATAACCACCGGATAAAGGACGATTCGTCGGACTACCTATAAGTAGAAAAACCTTTAATGCAACATATTTTCTATCTAAGTAAATAATATCAGCAAACCAATCAAAAGTTCGGCTTAAAATTAATTCATTTTAAACAAACAAATAACATCCAAAACATTTTTTGTTTTTTTTGTCTTAATAAATTTAACGACTTGTGAGCCGATCCCGGTAGTCGAGACAGCGAAGAACCGACATTCGAGTCTCTGCGTGGGCATGAGTGTGGTATGAATGCGTGTGAATGTGAACTAGAAATTACAAAATTAGTGACTGGCTAAAATGGATAAATTCCAAGTGCCATTAAAATAAAAACGACTTGTGAGTAAATGTGATGGTTTTGACTCCAAATGAGGAACAACTTTTTCCAATGTTATTTTAGGCACTCGCGAAGAAAAAGCACTATCAATTCACTTTGCAGTATACAAAACATGATATTACATTCCCTACAGAACTGAGAATCGTTTTGAAATATGGCGAAGTTATTAGCAAATTTAGAACAAATGCACTATGAACTATTAATTGTGTAGAAGAGCATAGATTTATCAAATTTTCTAATAAAATTATTTCTACCTGTAATAACCAGGTTCATCTTTATGATGTTTACTTCACTACATATCTACTCAAATATTCAAGTACTCCCAATTGCTCATCCGCTCTCAACTACTCAACTATTCTCAACTACTCTCAACTACTCTCAAATTCTGACTTTTTCTGTCAGGAGACCGCAAAATGCCGGAACCAAAATGGGGGTGGGGGTTGCATAGCAACAAGGTAGCCCGTTAAGTTTAAGGCAAGGTGGCGCTGGTAAAAACTCAGTTTACTAGAAATGACTAAAAGTGAGTGGTTTATGTAAATGACTCCCATATGATCTTTGCGCAGTAATTTTGCAACACTCTAATTCCAAACACTTCTTTTTTCGACAATTAACGATTACTACGCGTATTAAATCGTACAAGTGCAATACTTAATAAATGCTTGACAATGGCACCGAAACTACTTTAAAATAGTAAAAGAATTGACGAATTGATAAGAAATCCTTCCATCAAGAGGACGTACTTAAATGAGCATACTAAAGTCTATTGCTTAGGGGTAACCCATCCTACTAACATTCTTGATACACAGATATATGTCTAAAATACGAAAGATAGCGAAACTGATGATCATCCTTAGAAAAGGAAAACTTTCTCATTAAGTTTCGTGGTATACCTAAATAACAGTTGTGTATAATCTCGAAAATGTACTGCTCAAGAAGTTTAAACTGTTAATAGAAAAAATAATTGAACCTTTTTATTAAGGATGGCATGAAGAAGCCTTGTTTGATAGTTTGAAACTGGATATTAGTCTTCAACTTTAGAACATTCTACAAATTGAAATAATCTCACTAATAACTCCATACCTGGTGTGCTAGGCGTATTATCATTAACCAAGGGACAGCTATCTTCATCACTATGATTACTATTTCCTGTTAAACCCATTGCTATCCTCTTGATTAGCGGCGGCTTCTCACTCATTCGTTTATAAGAATTCATTTCGGTGGGCGAGTTGCTCTCGTCACTGCTAGGTGTTGACAACTGCGAATGGTTATTTTTGTCAATTTTTTCTAAATTGGCGCCATTAGAAGGACCAAGAACGTTGAGTTTACTTTGGTGAACGGATTTTAAACCAGGAATTGATGATGGTGGAGCGAGGCGTAACGTAGCCGCGTCCTGAACAGTTGATAGTTGGATATCCATTTCGGATTGCTGGCGTTCTTGGTGATGGGGAGACTGTGATTTTTCTTTCTTTAGAGCAGTAAGTTCTTTTGCCTAAAAGGAAATGTAAAAGACCAATGAGATAAGATAATTTTTGTTAATACAATCGGGTATTAAGTTCCCAAAAATTTCAATTATTAGTTACTAAATTTTATGAGGTAATTAGTTGAGATTGATTATCAGCCTGTTTCCAATGGTTGTCGATACATTGGGTATATCCTTTTTCTAAACTATTATTAATTTAGAAATAACTAAAGAGCGTTGTCATACTTTGTGGGCTCTCTGTATGCATAAGCTTTAAAAATAGTAATTGTTAAAAGATAGCTTTAGTTTACAACGAATACAGCGGCAATTATTAATTATTGTTTTATACATAAATATTGTACGTGATATACCCGAAAACTAATTTTACTTCTTAAATGAAAAAATCATTTTTTTACTTGCCCAGTTTGTCCGCTTTAATGTGACTTGGGAATGAATTTCTAAGAAAAAGAATAATTTCCTTGCACAAACACCCACAAAACCAGAAAAGTAAAATCAGCAAATCCTAACTTTGATTAAACAGACAAGAAGCAGATCGAGAGCAGTAAAAGAAGAAAGCAAATTGGATTCTTTCTCAACAACAACGTAAAGTGTAACGTGTTAAACGAGAAACCGTATAGAGAAAAAAAATGATGATTTGCACTTACCCAAAGTACTTTATCCTGTTGGTTTTGATCCAGGGAAGCTATTACATCTTGAAAACTTGCCTGTTTCTGCAACTGGGCGGCATACGCCATCTTAAAAGCATTGCCGACGATAGAGTTTAATTCTTCAGCCTAAAACAAATAATTATTTAATGTTTATCTTTATTACCTTTTGGGTTCTTAAAATATGCTGGGAAAACCGAAATTACCTAAACATTTAGGAGTGAATTATGGCAATAATTCCCTGGCTAAAATTTTAAATTTATGTGTGTGATATTATGTAGGATACTCCGCTTATTTTTTTGAGCTTCTTGGGTGGGTATTTTCAAAATTCTGACCAAATATTATGAAATTATAAATTTTTGGCATGATTTAGGATTTAATTGTTTTGTAATGATTATATTCCGCGCAACAAAACCTTTTCGTAATAAAGCCATTAGAAATAGAAATAAAAGCTTAATACGCTTAATTTTTTTTGTAAACAGCTTTATAAAAAATTTTTATAAACAATTCCTATGGTAAAAAAGTTTCTTGAATTAATAGTACAATGTGTCAGTAAGACTTTTTCGATAATATAATGTACATATATCATATATATATTTTTTTGTCAAGCGGATAAGAAGAATCCGTTTAAATTATACAACAAATCATTTTTTTATTAACCTGCACCCATTTTATTATTTCTAATGTTATTATAGCAAACTTACTATAGGTTTGTTCTATCTGCATGATAGTTAATTAGAGGCAACAATAATAATGATGACGAGAGAACTCTTACAATAAGAAAGAGTAAATTGAAAGTAATAAAATTTTTATGAATACTAAAGAAAATAAATTATATACGAATTGTCTATAACGATTATGTCGCAGGTGCAAAATAAGTTTTATATTCTAAGGCGATAAAATATTGTTTTTAGTTTTTAGATCTGAAGTTTGAAGAATTTCACTATCTTAAAATATCATCAAAATATGCATAATATTTCAATGCAATAGGTACATTCAAAGCCACTTCCTTTGTAATTTAATTATACAATCTACATTATTTCATTAATTATTTTTTCAATTCTGCTAATTATTTTTTTCTTGGGCTCAGTTTATTTAAAATAAAATTTGTATTACTACTAATAATACTTCTTTGGAATCCTCATAAAGCGTAACTTTATTTCTGTGTGTCATGTTGACACAGTAAATATTAAACAGCATTTTTAACATTCTAGTGGAAGGTATGCAGTGTTATTACTTTTTTAATTATTATTCTGTTTACCTTTATATAAATGCAACGACGTGTGAGGTATAGTATAATATTTAACATTGATTTTCAATATCTAAAAGCAAATACTTGCAATTAATTAGTAGATTGTTTAGCACAGTAATAGTTATAAAAAATATAAATGGGAATTTCTTGTACAACATTTTAAATGCATTTATAGACCTTTTGCAAAAAAAGGCAAATGAAAATGCGAAAAATAATTGTTTATGCAGGTGAACTCTGAGTGAGAAATTATATGCAAATATGAACTTTTTAGCAGTTTTTTTATTATTGCAATAGGTATGACATATTTGAGGAAATTATATAAAAAAAAATGAAATAAATCTAACCTGTGGAAAGTTTTTAATTTAATAGTTCTGAATGGCTTTATTAAAAAATTGAAATATGCCTTTTTTAATTCTTCCTAATTTCTTCAAATCCTAGAAAAAATATAGTATTGAACTATTTATCGTACAGTCATTTTGCTTAATCGTGAATCATATAAATATCTATAATGTGCCTCTCATTAAAAACTTTTTAGCACCCTTTTGTAATTGAATACCTTAATATCCAGAGATATAATTAAGTAAACACCTGATTGATTACACTTCTACATGTACGAAAAACGACGAAAGTCAATTCAACTGCGAACTGATTTGCAACTAACGAAAAATAAAAATCTAACGGCACTAGTGTAGTTTACTTTGGGGGACTCATTTACCGAATAAAATATGACAAACATTTGTGCAAAATTCTATAGCCAGCGTCAAAAATGAGAACGAGATGCCAAGTATGTGATGAAATGAAATATGAAACGAAAATTGCTAAGTGAGCACTATGAAAAAGAATACCGAGCAAAGAAAAGCAGGGACGTAACCAATTGTCAAATTATAAAATAAATGCATATTACTAGCATATTCTCAAACTCTTTAGAAAGCTTGTCAAAATATTTTTTTTAAATGTCCATGTTTTAATTCAACGATGTTTAACAATTACCTACATGTGATATTAAAAATTTATAAAATATATGTGTTTTAATAAAGACATTGCAGAATTTAAATCGACCCATTTCACTACCAATTAACATTTCATTAGTTAAATCCTTATTATTATTTCTAATAATTATTTTAATTCTTGGTAACTGGATGGCATTTAATGAGGTCTGTTTAATAATATAACTCAATTAAAATGTGTATACATTGGCAATCTGTTTCAATTAAAGACTTTTCACTTTATTTTTAATCGATTTTAGTAAATACAATTTTAACATTTAACTCAGTTTTAAGTTTAATTAGAATAGTCGTGATTTTTTAAACGTGTTACACATGACAGCATAAGCTCTTATCCAATCTTTATCTTAATTCGATTTGCATCTTTTCAAGTATGAGCTATTTTCGGAAAAATATTGGGTTTGAGTAAATTCCGATATTTTTAGCTTCGTTTCATACAATTTTTTATCATCTATTAGGAAGTATATATATATATATACATGGTGATGCATTAGTGTGGCAAAGCTCGATTAGTCCGCTATTATTGAAGTTTTTACAGAAAGCGTAGGCAGTCTTGAGATTCACATTTTAAAATTAGTCCCAAATATATAGCTAATTGCAACGATATATCACACTTCATGTCTATTATGTTTAACGAAGGATCTACAGCCACCTGAAAATCTCATTTTTTTTTTAATTATTAACGGTTTGGCTGCTACATACATTTAAATAAAAAAAAATGTGATTTTCAGGTGGCTGTAGATCCTTTATTAAACATAATAGACATGAAGTCTGATACATAGTTTAAATGAGCTCGTCAAGAAGTTTATAAAAATATAAAAATATACGAGGTATTCCATTTAAAAATAAAAATTTTAGTCTGGCACTGCATTCCTGAACACACTGTATATTTGGGATTAATTTTAAAATGTGAATCTCAAGACTGCCTACATTTTTTGTAAATACTTTTTTTTCGTAACTTCAATAATAGCGAATTAATCGAGCTTTGCCACACTAATGCGTCACCCTGTATATATATATCGAAGTAAAAAGTAAGATATGTGGCATTTATAAAATTTCTCCATATTGTTCTACTACCGTTTATTTTCTGTTTGAGACTTCCATAGTCTTAAATCGTCTATTGCTTTATTTAGCAATTTTTTTAGTCTACTTTTTAGTAACCAAACTTTTTTATGACATCATTTTCATCATTCTTAAAACGTTTTAAAGGTTTCACTAAACCTCATGAAAAAAACATTATTTTGATTTTAGCTAGCGAGGAAAAATTATTAAAAGAAATAAAAATAAAATCAAATAACCTAAACTTTTTCTTCAATTATTTTACTACTCTGTAACGTGCCAGATCAGGCGCACGCCCATGGGCAAATGCTCTTTTTGTTCTAAGAAACTTGATAGTGCCTCTCGGTGACGGTGAGTTTGTTGATATAATATCTGGCAACTTGCTGATATTGGTATCTATATCAGTCTGGATAAAATAAAAAATATCACATGAAAAAAATTTGCCGAGGGGTAATTTATCTTAACTGCTAGTCAGCAAAAGAAAGGACATCCAAGTATGAGCAGATTATTTTATTTAGGACAAATAGGTCAAAGAATGTTTTATTTAGTAAGTAGCGTGTTTATTATTTGTTTTTCTAATTTTAGTAAGTATTTGTTAGTCTCTATTAATATTTAGTAATAAATGAAGTGCTTACAACATAGAATAGAATTAAATACCACAAAAAGTATACCGCTTACAAAAAGTATTATATATCATTTTTAAGGCCTTAGCTTGGACCCTTTAGACGATTTCGAACCTGAGACTGAAACCCACATAGATACATTTGTTATATGAAGTTTCAGACCAAAATATCTGCATATTTGCCATAATTTTTTGTGGTATTCTTATTATTTCTTTAAAGTGGCAGTTGAGTAATTTCCTGGTCTATTCGTTTGTAATATTTGTAATAAAATTTTATATTATATTAACTCATTATAATCATATCCCATGAAAATCTAACGTTTACGTTAAGTATGTATCGACAAGTCAGATGTCTATAAAACTTACAGAAATGGGCTAATCCCACTTTTTTATGAGACATGAACGTTAAACGTTGGTCGAATTCAGTGTTGTTAAACTTTGTCAAAATTTTGGCTTGTATCCAAAAATCTAACAGATTATTTTGTTGGTCAACGGAATTAGAATAAGATTGTGTCCTTCAAAATAACGGTTCTTCTAATCCCTATAACAGTGTTGGAAATCGGATACTGGATTAACCTTCAGTTGGTCGGTTACAGCCTTTTTACCGTTTTCTATTGTCCCAAAATGACATATCTTAAGATGATTTTTAAATCTCGGGAAGAGGAAAAATGTCAACTACGGTGAATACATCATGCATTTCATCTTTGACTTGTTCATTTTTACTTTTTTAATATTTTCTGAAGTGTATTATTCTATGCTCTGGTGCTTGATTTCCGGGTCGTACTCAAACACCCATAATTCGTCGCTAGTATTGACACGTTTCAATGTATTCTCAAATTATTCCAAAGTCAAGAAATTTTTTTTTTGGCGTCCTTTTGGTCTTGGAAAATAATTTTTCTAAACATTTTAGCGTAAATTTTTCTCATCTGCAATTCATTAGTTAAAATTAAACTCTTCCTCAATCATTCTGATCGTCAACCAATGGTTTGAACGAACAATCCCGGATTCTATAGGCATTTTCATAATTTCTTGAGGATGAAGGTCTTCCGGTGAGTGGTTCATCTTGGACTGACTCTTCTGAAAATGCCTTAAACCACCAAAAAAATGGGTTTTAAACAAAAAAAAAACTCTTTGTAGACCTGTTGAAATTTGTAAAGTGTTCGTTGCATTGTGTCCAAGTCTGAAATATAACCTTATAGCACACCGTTGTTCGAAACTGATATCATTTATAATTAGAACGCATTAGAAAAAAATGTTTATTAAAAAAATCGCTACGCACAATAAAATGACTCTAGCAAATTGTACAATAAATGCATGAAATGTTTATCTTCCGCCCCTCTACATATCACATTTCTAATGTTGTTATATTGCACACAGCGTTCACAGTCTCCCTGCTTAATTTACAGACCTTGTAATAATAATTAATAATTAATAACGATATATGATTTTGCAATAAGTTACAAACAATATGCTATGGAACCCCTCCTCTCGCCTTATTCTGAGGTGCATATTCTGTGCGAACTAAGCCATCTGTGTCAGCTATTAGGGAACAGGCTTCGATTTCATCAATTTCGCTAATCAAATTTTTTACACTCTGTTTAATCCCTTGTCAGACGTCTCCACCTGAGTCCTTTAAACTCGCATGCGGGGGTTGCGTAAAAGATTTTTTGCGATGTTTCATGGGGCTTCAGATAGAGGCGCGTGAAATGAAGTTTCATAATGTCATTGTCCTACAATTTCCTTTCGTGGCTGAATTTGAAATTTGAAATTCAGCGACAAGGGGATGAAGAATTTAATCGCTGGATTGCATATTATTAAGGGATGTGGAAGGAAAAAATTTGGGAGTAATTTGATGGTAATGTATTTAGATTCAAGTAATGTTGAATATTTTTTACTACAGGGCAGACGAAAGCTTCCAGGATAGAACTATTATTATACGAATATTCTCAATAATTTTATTAATGAAAACACAATTTTGAAATATAAGGTAATTATATGTTTACTATTTTAATTATTTTGATAGTACATATATTAAAAGAAGAATAAGGAAAACATTTTTGTAAATATGACAAATAATTATTTTTAGATCTAGAAATTAAAAGTTTTTCATTTAGAGTAATTAAGAAAAACATATTCAAAGGTGTTAGAGTGAATATATAGTGTGTCCACGGATGGAGTTCACAAGAGGAGAATTTTTTTTATACAGGGTGATCAACTTATAGTCCGAAGTTTAATATCTCCGTTATTTTGAGAAATATTTTAAATAAAAGTTATAGATAGAGTCACGATTCACATTTTAAAATTATTTCGTAATATACAGGGTATCTCATAAGGTCACAGCATATCAAAATTATTTATTATTATTATTTTATAAACCTCTTACCGAACTAATTTCAACGATGTATCACACTTCAAGTCTATTATGTTTAATAAAGGATCTACAGTCACCTGAAAATCACTTTTCAAGTTCTATACTATGGCATAAAAAATATTTGATACCGAGTGATTAAAAATCAGATGGCATTTAAAATATCTGATCACTCTGTATAGAATAGAGCTTCGGATTATAAGCAAATCACCCTGTATATTTCTTATTCTAAAAGTCCATGATATGATAAAAAAAATATGTTTTACCTTACCTGCTTCATTTTTTGGTAAATTTTCTATGAAATCCTATGAACTTTTGCACTATTTGAAACTTTAAGAATAATCTAGTGGGTAAAGTTTTTGTCAATATCCAAGCAATAATATTTCAAGTTGTCATTCTCTTACAGCGCTAAACTTTTTAAGAAATAATTTATCTTGTAAAATGCTTTGGTATTGGGGATATTTCGCTACACGTACGTAATTCAACCATTTAGTGCAAATCTGTTGTAAACAAAATTAAAGCCAAAAATGAAGTTACTGCCTTATCAGTATTCTAAAATTTCTGTTTGAAAAAGAGTAGTGGAGGTAAATTTTAGCAATAGCCACTTTCAGAAAATATTCAAATAAAACAAAATTGTTTCCTTTAAACCATAATTTAGTCACAACATGAAAAAATTATGAATGTCCGATTGTTTCACTATAATATTTTATTTTAAGAGATGAAGCAACGTTTACGATAAATGTATTTAGTTTATCCCAGAACTGTCGATATTGGGCAAGTAAAAAATCTTCAAAAAATGAATTTTTTTGAGTGCTGTTTTACCAGACAGAGCAATAAGACCGTATTTTCTGAATGAGTTATTAAATCAGTAAGTTGTTTGAATTTGTGAGACTTTTTAATACCAGAATTAGATAGACTTTCCTTGGAACAAAGGATGTATTCAGCATGATGGCTCTTCGTTACATTCAACTTTGCTGACAAAAGGATTCCTGAACGAATATTTTATGAAAATATGGATAAAACGGTATGGATCTACCTAGAACAGCAGAAAGTGTACCAGAGAGAATTGCACCACAATAATGAAAATCTTAAATAAGCAATCATTTGTTAGTTTTTCTTCATTTGTTTTTATTATTATTTTATTTTTGTTATTGATTACAAATAGATGTTACTATTGCAATAGACTTTGAAATGTTAATCACTAGATTATTGATAACATTTCGAACTTAGTGCAATAGTTCATAGGGTTTCATAGAAAATTGACTATAAAATGAAGCAGGTAGGGTAAAATATGTTTTTCTTTTATTTCATGGGGTTCTAGAATAAGCAAAACTTTTTATCAAGAATTACATTATTTTTCAATAAAACTAAAAATAAAAAATTTTCTCCTCTTGTGAACTCCATCCATGAACACACTGTATAAATATTTTTAAAATGGTTTTTATTAGTTAAATAAATACCTAAACCATCATTGTACTATTCCACAATTCAACGTAAAATAATTTTTTAGTCCTCTTTTATTTTCTTAGATCCACTCAAACGTCATCGAGGTATTTTCCCCAATTTTCTTTTGTTTCAAATTTCAAATTCAAATAAGTCTGGAGGACCTCTAGCGACCATCGTCCTTTTGTTTGAAGAGTCCTTTCGGACTCTGGAAAATTGTAATTTGTAATTGTATGACTGCTAGATCTCGACAATAATGATACAAAAGCCAGGCAAAAAACCAGGGTCGGAAAATAGGGACATAATCGCGTATTACTAGAGGGGTAAATTTTTATTTTTGTTTTTGGACGGTTGTAGTAACACTTTTGAGTCAATTTGTAGTATTCTCTCGTGTACTAATAGTAATTTATTATGTTCGGCAAATGGAGTTTACTTTCCAGTAACCAATAAGACTTTGTTATATTTTTAAAATCTTAATTTAATTTAATTTTCATTTGTTTAACGATATTGTATTGTCTACCATATTCCTTTTTTAAGATATAAATAATGTGAATGTATACGCCTCTGGAAGCCGGAAATTATAAAACAATAGGTAATGCTGGCTATATTTGGAGGGTCTTTTTTGGTTCCTGTCCGCAGTAATTTTGTAATGGGCGAGTTGTTGAGTAAAGCCGTATTTACCAAAATGGCACTTGAGTGATTTTTGTATTGAAAATTCCTGAAGGCAGACGTTTCGCTTGAAGAAGAGCCATCGAGAATTTCATACTTATACAGTTGCTTGTGGATCTCTTCAGCTACTTGGCTCCTAGTTTATTTAGTAGCAGTAGTCAGTAGCAGGGGGACTGATGTCACATTTTAAAGGCTTTAGAAGAGAGCAAAAAAAACTGACAGTTGTAATATAATGTTTTAAACTGCGCCTATAAGTCTTTCACGATAAACTTGAAATTTTTAGTTATTTTTATAGTCAACAGAATAGCAAAAAAGACTATGAATAAAAGCGACTTACACTTAACGGACAGGGGAAATTAGATTTTTAAAGTTGGCAATAATTTACAACGTTGCCAAAATACTTGTCATTTATCGATAGTTTGACATTCCTTCTTTGGTTAAAATGCATAAGCATTTAAGTAGTATATCCCAGCAAATGGTAATAGATTTAACAAACTATTTTGAACGCGAACGCCATTTACATTTCAAACATAAAAAACGTAATCAAGTGGTTTGAAGAACTAGTGCCTTTCTATACTCACTTTGTGTTAAGTTACTTATTTGTGCATATACGAGATGTATTTATGATGATACAATATATATTTTATACTAACCTAAGAAGATATGAAACTAAATTATTTACATATATACATATATTGTCGCAAGGATTTTTATTAAGAATTAGGATTGAAATTGTGATTTCATAAATATTTTAAATTTTTATAATAATTATTATTAAACTTACAATAAATCGATTAATTCAGAAATTTTACTAATTAAATTCGTCTTTAAAACATTATTAGTTCCTATTTGAGAAACTAGACCAATTATAATAATCCCCTGTGATATGTTTTAATACTATATTTATAAGAAAGTTATTTAAGTTTTAGATGATATGCCAAATCTTAAGATGTTACATGAGAACTTGAGAACAAACATTGACCAGGGAGATAATCTGTGGTTTAATAAATACTGTCTAATTAACTTAATGTTCATTTGGCAGCATTCAGTTTTCACATAATTATATTTATTTTTAATTTAGTCATATTAGTTTTAATAATAATATTTTAAATTAATTCCTTAAAAATTTATCATATATGTCAAAATCCTGTCCAAATATATATAAATTTGAATAGCTTGGTAAATAAATAAAATTCAGTGTATCGATTTTTTTTAGCGATTTCAATTCTCTTGACCACATCAAATTCCACAATTGAATAATAGTTCCTTGTTAGCCACATTTAGTTTTTTTTACTGGAATATTTCTGGATTATTCGAAATATTTTCCTTAAAATCCCGCATTAATATTTGCATATCTTCTCTTCGGGTTATCGCCGATATCCTTACAATAATTTCAATAAAGCCTTCATCCTGGAATGTCCATCGTAAATCCATATACTGGATCATTCGCTTAGAGAAAGTTATTGCGATCCTTGCGTTCCGTTCCAATCCTTTTTAGTTCAAATATGTCATGGATTCACATATTCACCATTATTTTTCATTTGCGTGTATACGGACAAGGAAATTTTGCAATAATGAAGATATTTACTTTTATTTAAAATTACTGTTTAAAACGTCGAAATGAATTTTGGTTAATAAATCATTTTTCAGTTAAATAAATGATTTTTTCTTCAATGAATAAATAGTATATTTCACTGGACAAAAAAATCAGTTATCAAGATACACTTTCTAGTTTAGAAAAATGAAAACAATACAGAATAATTTGTTAGAATTTTTTAGTATTATAGACTATTCAGATCTCGTGTTTTAACCTTCAGCAAAACGTCCTACAATTGTTTCCAGCAACTTTGCGTTTCATATGCATAATAGGCGACAGTATTTTACTTCCCTTTTTTCATTTTGCATTTTTGCAATTGTAGAACTCGTGATTTAACAATAGTTAGCTCGCCTCCGCATACGAATTGGTCTCTACAAAATGACTGTACCAATGTTGTACCTCGTATTTTAAGGCGTGGCGTGTGCTCGAAATATTCATGTTTCATTTTATTTTGTAATTGGAGTAATAACGCCACACTCATCATTTACTACCTAATTTTGTTTGTATGTAGAGAATATTTTGACAATGAAATTGAACCGAGTCAGTGTGACGGAGATGTAAAGAACTGGAGGTAAAGATTTTTTGTCTCCTTTACTACTTTTTCTACTTTATCATTATTTGCAGAGGGATCAAAATGATCTACCCATTTTATCTTTTTTCATTTAATGCTCAGCTTCCTTTTTCACCACACTGGCGCTGGTGGTCTTTATAAAATCATGATCTTTATACAATGATAAAATGTCGAATGTATGAATGTTTCAATATTTAGAATATTTAGAGAGTGGAAGTGGTCTATAGTTTTTACATTCAGTGATGGACCTACAAAAGCCACAATAATAAAAACACTTATAAGGCAATGTTTAAATATAGGATTGAATGTTGTAGCTACAGTATGTGATCAAGGATAACCAAATATTCCAGTTAAAAGAAGTTTATTAAAAGAAACTAGTGAATAGTATCAAAGAAAGAATCTTGATAATTAAAATGAGTGGTTTTAAATAAACAACCATAAAGTTGTACGAATTTTTGATGTTCCACACCTATTTAAATGTTCAATGAACAATTTATTAAATAAATACATATTTACACTTTATTGGATATGCCGTTAACAAACTAGCGAGTTGGGATCATGTATTACAGTTTTATGAATGGAACAAAATTGATCGAAATATGCGGCACGAAATTAAGTGATTACAATTTATATAGGGGTAAAATAAATAAAATAAAAGTAAAACTAATATGTCTGAGAATTGACAGAACTAGCTTATGATCAAGGGTATCAAAGACCTGTCTAATATCCAACAAGATCAGAAAGATGCATTCTTAATAAATGGCTCTCACTGTCTAAATCTCGAGAGAAAAGAAGGTAGTAATTTATGTGTTAAAAGGTTCGATCTAAGATGTTGGTCTATTCCGTTTCCAATATTTTTGAAAAACTGGAAGTAAGTATTGGTCTTAAGTCGTTAAACTCAATGCAGTTAGACTTTTATTCGCTCTATTCCATGTCCTAGGAAAGATATATTCAGTTAAGCAAAAATTCATATGAATTAATGAATTATGTAAGGGCAAATAGATATATTAAAGTAAAGTAATATTTATATTGTCAAAACAAATAATTTATTAAGGAATTATTAGTATAAAAATTTAATAGAGAAACGGTTGGTTCTTTTTATGGAACAAAATTAATGAATAATTTGTTAATTTCGTTTCCTCATTTTTGAGAAATTTAATTTGATACATCTGAGAGAATTTTATTTTGTTTCGAATTTTTCCACTTTAAGTAAGTGACGTTCAAATAATGTGTGTTAATATATAAAAAAGCTATTTTCCTCGCTTTGCGGCCTTGTTTATATAGTTTTTTAAGATTTGTGATGGACATTTTTTCCTGTTTGTTTGAAATTTAGTTGAGCCAAGTATACAAGAACCACAATTTCCTTTAAAGTAGCAGTCAACCATGGTGCTTATTATATGTAAACCATTAAACCTGCTAGAAAATTATATGGCGCAAGTTCGCACTGTTTTGAAATATGGTATTTTGTGTTGCATATATTTTTGGGGTTTCATTTGCTTTGATAATTTAATTTAATACTAATTTGTAATATAAGTATTAATAATTTGTTATTAAAAGTTTGTATTAATATTTTTCAGTTAATGAAATCTCTGTCTAACCTAACCTAAATGTGAGCAAATGAAGTATTAGTCTACTAAAATACCAAACAATAAAAAAATACTGTACAGTATGGTCCAAATGAAAGGAATACATTCATTATTTGGACCATAGTGTATATAACCTCACCCCTAAATTAGAACTATCGAAATTAAAAAACAAAATGACGGGGTGGAATTGGCTCCCGATTGTAAGAATTCTAAAAAGATTTTAGTAAATAGTAAAAAGTGGAAGTGTATCAGAAGAAAATACAAAGCATTTTTAAAAAGCTTTAGTATTAGAATACAATCAGAAATCAGATTCGCAAGAAAAAACCAAAAGAATAGTAGCAAAACAAAAGTGATAATTAAGAAGTTATCGAAAAAACTGCTAAAAGTTACACGAAACTTTCTCAAATCAAACTATTTAAATGAATTAGTTGTGATTACATCAGGCTAAATTGATTAGATTAGATACTTTCCTTCTAAAAGATGTCATACTGTATTAGTTGTTCTACGAAAATTACTAAAAATGATTTTGGTATTTAACCAATTAGTTGAAAAATTTGACATTATTACAAACAAGATTTTTTTTTAAACGTAATTGATACTACAACCAATCTAGTTACGTTTTCCTGCAAAAAAAATTTGGAATATTTGGTAATTTCAGAGGAATTATTTACCGATGAAACTTTCAAGTACTGTTGTAAATTATTTTCGCAACTGCATATTTACAATTATTTATGGTTTTAAAAATGGCCATTACATTCCGTTAATTTTCTGTTTGTTACTAAATAAACTAAAGAAAATAGATATTAGTTCATAAAAAAGTTCAAATAGTCATTAAATATGCCTTTAAAGTTATTAAAACTTACTGTAAATACTGAAATTGTAGGATGTCACTTTCGTTTAGCACAATCGTTGTATAGAAAAGTTGGGACTTTTAGGTGAATACCGGAGGAAAACAATCGAGGAAACTAATCAAAGTTAATTATTAAAAATACATTCTTGGACTACATGAAATATTTAGACAAAAGGTTATTAATAAGAACCAAAAATTGCAAGACGTTTGGCAAAACAAAATACCTCGATTAGAGTTTATCAATAAACATTCAAATATACTCATATTTCCTACCATAATATATCAATATAATTACCTAAAATAATTGTCAGTTTATTTTCAACTACTCTATTATTAATTTAGATCATCTTGAATAAATTACCATAAAATATCTGTTACGTCCGAGGAGATAAAAAGTTTTGGAATACAACACCAACATTTATTAAATTTAACAACTGCTAAAGTTTCTCTAATTAAATTTAAAAAATTGAATTCTACCAGATAACCCGACAAGCGTTACAAACTTTGATAAACCAGCTAAAATCTATATAAAAATATGATTTCAAATAAAAACGAATCGGCAACAATGTTTAGTATTTACTTGACTATAAAATATAAAATATATCATTTGGGAGCCAATTCGTACCCTTTTAGAGGCACGCAAGGCCCAAGAAGCAAATAGAAGAGGACGAAGAACAGGACCAAAACCAGTATAAGGTAAGTAAACCCAACAAAGAGTACAACACACGAGGAACCAAACACACACCGCCAAGAAGAGGATACAACCAAAAGAAGAAAAAGTGCGCGAGTTGACAACGAGGGAGGACCAAGGGAGAAAAGCGCTGCCGCTTCCCCAAGACAACGAAAGGTAGGACAGGTTGTATCACCTCACTTAGCCCTTGGGGTGATATCTTGAGGGAAGAATGTGGACGAATATTTCAGATAATGAATGCAAGAGGTCCTGTCTGGAGACAGGGGGTGATGCATTGGTTTTCCCATCTTCTATATCAGTAAACCCGATATGGAAGATAGGAGACCCTTTTAAAATATACCTGAATAAAGTGAAGTCAACTCGACTTCCTCCAACATGGCGACATTTAAAAACGACTGTTTTTTTAAATGGTTATGTCGCATTTTTTTTTAAGAAATAATTTCAATAACTATCTTAAATTACATATTTCTTCTGATTGATAAATTTTATACCAATTAATTCTATGTTGGAAATCTAATGTTCATGTAAATTTATGTTATTCTATTAAATATTGGTTTTGTCTCGATTTACATTTTTAATATTCAAAAATCCTAAAAATGAAGCATTAACAATGTACAACTAAAATATAGCGACGTAAGTCGTCCGAGTCATAAATTTTGTGAGATGTTTATTGATGAACGGAATTATTTCAGCACGATTTAGTCGAGAGAAAATAGGAAACGCTCGACGTGGATTTGTGATGCACTTTTTTCTGATTTATTACAAGAAAATGTGTTTATGGCCGTCGTTTCTTCTCTCTGCCTGATGCGGGTGGTCAGAAGATGATCTAATAGAAACCTGTCATACAAGGTTATATATATTTAGAAAGTAGTCAGTTACACATATTTCGGTATAATAGACAAAAAACGTGTATGTAGGATTTTAGTTAAATTGGGTTTCTTAAAGGTTGTTTTTAGAATATTATGGTTTATTTTGTATTGTTACAGTAAACAAATAAGCTTTTAAAATTTAAATCATCAGTAAATCATAAGTAATATAATTTTTTTCTACATGATTATGACCTATGGTTTATAAACACATGGATTTTAGATGCATCTTTTAAAAATATTAAGTTTTTATTCTTAAACAAGTAGTAACTTTAAAATTACTGAAAATTGGTAGTGGTATGTTTTCGGGGATGAAAGTTTTGGTAAGGGTAAGAAGGAACGTAAAATTTAGTTTTTCGAAAAACTCCAAAAACTGCATCTGCCAAATTTTTTGCGAAAGCCGAAGTACGTATATAGGAGAAAAAAGACGAACCCTTAATAGTAAGTGTTAAAGAACATGAAAGTCGTACAGAAGTGGAAGAAACGCATAAGTCTACAGTAGCGCATAACATCTGGATAGAACAATTATAATATGATATTGTCAAAAACAATCATCGTTAAGAAGGAAGAAAACTGGTTCAATAGTTTTTTGAATCTCTTAAAGAAATAATAGAAAATCCAACAGAACTGCCAATACTTTGTGTTTCAGAATTTAAACTGTATTTACTTTTCGTTTATTTGTAGAAAATATCATTAAGAAAACTTTAAAAACATCTAACAATTTCTATTTAATGACTATTTTTAGGTAGATTTTTTGTCGTAATTCTTTTCTCGAGCGATTACTTTTCTGAAGTAATTTCCTAGCCTTGCGTTGGTTTTTAATTATTTAGACTTACGATTATCGCTCACAGGCCAAATGTTTGTGGAACTTGAAATATAACGTACTTGTTTACTTCTCAACGGTTGTCATTCTTTCAGTTGCTATATTTTACATTTACCCGCCTAACCGGCATTTGGGATGAAACAAAGACTAGTATTCGAGTCAGAAATTAAAATTTTTCTGATTTGCATATTTCGCCCGTTCGCAGCGCTTATTAACGAACACTTGAAATTAAATTGTTGTGGGGATTGGGGTGAGAAAAGCTGCGTATTTACAGTGTAATTTTTCTTCCACGTTTTCTGATCCTCATGGCTTTAGATGAGATAGCACCATGATCCATAGGCGCACTTAAATGCACTTATTTTTGTCGACCCTTGTAAATACAATTATATATGTTTGGCAATGAAGGACTACCCTTGGATCACAAGAGAAATAACTAATCACTTTAATAGAGTTTATTGTTTTTTATAACATAGATGAATCCAAAAACCAAAAGGTTACAATTGCATAAACTAAGGAACAACTGAAGTAACTCAACCCTCATAATACATAATAATGTCTCTCTTGTCTCCTCAACTGTTTTTTACGGTGTTGGCGTTAAAACAACTACAGATGATGTGGACTAAACAATTTAGACATGGATTTGCCCATATATTCTTCAGTTATTTCTATAACTAAATAAACATATATTCCAGTAAATTAAATCATACATGTTCAACGTTTTATATTTGAAATGGTTACCAGGGTGTCTACTTTCAATAAACTAGAGCTGGTCATGTACCATTTCGAAAATTAGGAATAGAGTAACTTTCCTGTATTAAGAAGAGATACCAGAGTTTGTACCATCACAATTAGTTTTTCTATAAATTCCCAGAGTACAAGTAGATTCTGAAGTGACTCGGGTTTTTTTGTATCTACATCACGATTAAACTAGCAAGTTTAGATCCCTTGAGGCAAATTCGTTTGATAGATTACGATTTCCAATAAATTTAACTGTAAACAATAAATATCGTCGGTAAAGCATAATTATTTGATTGTACGCTGATATCTGATATTATAAACGAGGCGCAATATATTGGCCATTACCTGACACGAAAGATATTTTTAAGAGATGTTCTACCAAGAATCTTGACTTTTCTTGTCACATTATTTTTCCTACTCCAATGCCCTAGTGCATTATAAAAGACGATAAAACACACGTAACTAAACAAGTCTTAAAAATATATGAAATTATGAAATACAAAATGTGTGAGAATGTTAATTTTCTTATAATTTTGATTAGAAACTAATCTACAAGAAAATTAATAATTTAAAATGATGATATGGATAACGGATGTTTAAAAATAAAATATACCGATACAAGTGTAGTCTCGTCTCCTAACGACTGTAATATGAGCTAAAAAGTTAATTTGTTCAGAGATGTATATTCACTGCTTATTACTACGTTATGAATAAATATGAACAAGAAGTTGCTTGGAGTAATTAAATGCACTTTTTTGCAATTTACTTTAAATTAGTTTATCCGGTTATTTGAAAATTATACGGGCAATCTTACAAGCAAATTGATTTTTTACAAGGCTTTATGATTTACATTATGTTTTTACAAAATTACTTCAAATCTCCTATTTACAGCATGTTATTAATATTGTCAATATTACAAACTCTGTATTAACAAAAATATTTCTGTTTAATATAATTAATTTAAAAAAATTCATTTATATGCCTTTTATCATTAGCCTATTAACTCACTTTATTTTTTTATTAATGAATTAAAAAGTTAATATTTTTACTTGTACGCTACTGCTTAAAAAAGAATATTCCGTTAAGATTTTACTAACGTTTTCATTAAAAAAGTTGATTAAGCTGGAATTATTTTAAAATAGAAATATTTCTTAAGTTTTCTATTGGTATACGAAATTATCGTTCTGTTTCATTATCATGATCTACATCATCTATTTCATTTTTATTTACACCCCCTCATTTACAAAGAGGGACTACATAGGCCTAGCCGCTTTTAGGCCAATGTTCTATACTTTTTAATATCTGTTTTTGGCTATTGATTCTTAGATTGATTCTTAGATTTCAGTTTTGTATAGGCTTTGTTATTGTTTTCTAAAAGTTTCAGAAAAGGCAACACTGACTGAGGTATAGGAAAATTAATATCATCTACCTTACTAAAATTGAGTTTTTATGACAAGAAAATAAAAGATAAATAAAACATATAAACAAAACTTATTTCCTACCCTCTTCTTTTTTGACGTGTTAATTCACTAAACTTGATTAGTGCATTTAAATCTAGGTGCATAATTCACCTATTTTGGAAATAATAAGAAACATTTGTCATTTCTAAGCTATTCTAAGAGGGTTTGAAAAGCTAAATAGTAAGTTTTTCAATGTCTCAATGTTTATAAAAAAATACTACATGGCTTGGTAAAGGTTAGTTAAAAAGTTGTTTTAAATTTTATAAAATAACTGACATAAAACAATGTCAAGTGGTTTTTTAATTATAGGGTAATATAATTTAATAGTTGTACCGAGACAGATTAATGGGTACACCCTGAGAAAATAATAGGTTGTACCCATTGGAGTCTGTAACAAAAAAGAAATATTTTAAATAAATACGGTGATATTTCAATTGGACAAATAGATTCGCTTAATAGATGCAACAGAGCAATTAAAAATGTCAAGATTATTTTCAACCTTTCAATAATTATCAATCATTTGGTATATACATGATTTGTATATGTTGGTTATATGTGGTCGTTGGTAAAAAAATAAATATAGTTCGTTAGTTCGAGAATTAATTCGCGGAACGTGAAAATCTAACAATTCCATTAATGAAATACAGTCAATAGTATTATTCAGAAATTTAAATAAGAATACTGTTGAATGCATCATTCGTCTATTTAGAATACTGCTTGCGCTAAAACGATCAAGGTAGTAAGACTGAGGAAGTCCCCTTATCGGATAAATATAATCGATTGCGAAACGTATATATTTATAAAACATACGCTGGACCCGTTCAAGTTGGGAAATATGATTTGAATATATGGGATTCCAAATTATATTGGCATACTCCCATTTAGATAAAACAAAAGCAGAGAAAAGTATATTCATGGTTGAAAAATCATTGAAGTCTCATATTCCTCACAACAAAGTCTAATACTCCATATGCAGACGAAGTTGTTTTTTCAATGTGAGGTATAAAGGTTAGTTTCGTATCAAAGTAAACCCCAAGATCTTTTATTAATTCCGGTCTTGTTAGTGTGGCATTATCTAGACTGTAATTATATGGGAGTATGGGAGTCTTTGCGACTAAACGACATTACGTTACATTTTTTTACATTTAAAGGTAACTTATTATTTATACACTATTCATTTAAATTAGTCAAATTACTCTCCTGGAGATCAAAGGCTTTGGGGAAGTCAGTGTCTACCTGACTTTTCCTATTAAGAGCTTCTGAAATGTATTGTGTGATACAGAATAAGTTTGTAACTGTTAACCTACCTGAGACGAATCCATGTTGAGTAGGGATAATAATTTCACGAAACTGGAACGAGAGATAGGTATGCAATAATACTTCAAATAACTCAGCCTCAATTACGTTAGTAATATTAGTATTGTAATTATTTAAGTCATTCATGTTTTACTGAGCATTATCACTAGTGATGTATAATTTCCCGCGAAGAATTTCACAAAAGTATCCACTATTTCTTTTGGTGTATTTAACTGATTGTTATTAAATGTCATTAAGTTAGGTATTGCGGAAACGTCACCTTTTTTAAATTGAATAAATGACCAGAAAGCTTTAGGGTCAGACTTGATATTTTCTTCTGAACGTTTGACATAGTTTTCCTAAAGTAAGGTAGCTTTCCTTTTAATTTCGGCCATTAGCTGACTAAATATATTATAATCTAGATCATTCCTACTACGTTTATACTTTTTCCAATTTTTATTTTTATGTTCTAGCAGCTGTATTAAATCATAGTTAAACCATGGCAGATAATGTCTGTTAATGAGTTTCTTTTTTGGAACATACTGATCAAATATAGTGTTTAACTCATTATAAAATAGAGTTAAGGCATTATTAGAGACTGAGCAATTATTTAAAAATTTCCAATCTACATCTACTAAACATTTATAGAGATTAGAAAAGTCTGCTGTTTTTGAAATGAAATCCTCCAGATTAATTTGGAATAAAATTTTTCGAACGTTCAAATAGTATTTTTACAACTAATACAGGATGATGCGAATCGAGAGGTACAAGAATTTTCAAAGCTCATTGTATAAATCAATGTCTAATATTAGAGAGATAAGATCCAAAATACGATCGAGGTCATTTACTATCTCATTTAATTGGATTCAATTAAAAAAGTCCTGAAAATTATTTAGCGTTAAGATTTTCTGGTTATATTTACTTGAGATTCAAATTCAAATGACGCATATTCCGCTATATTGAAATCACTTAAAATTAGTAGCTTAGTTTCATACAGATGGGACCATGATTTAATATCATCTGGAAGTATATCAAATTCATCATTAGTTGTATTCGGAGGAATGTACATATTTAAAATATATAGAAGCACGTTTTCATATTTAATTTTTACTGAAATGATGTCAATATATCAAATCTTACATGAGCTTAAATCATTAAAACATGCCGAGATACTCTTTTTTACAGCTATTAAAGAACCTCCTCCTCTGCTATTATTAGTAAAGCAGTAACGTCTCTCTGATCTGAATACATCGTACTTTGTTGTATCTAAGAATTCCCAATCACCAATTGAATCATTTAACCACGTTTCAGTAAAGGCTAAGACATAATATTTAATTTTTTTTAACAATCAAATTAGTGTAGGAGATTGATTAAATAAACTTAAATATATTGTTAAACTTAATTAAAAAAAGATATGATAACCTGAATGAGTGTGGCGAGTTGGGACATCTTAAAATATGTTTTATCGTCTCGTGACGAGTTGGCACTGCCACTGTTTTAATTAAGCGTTAAATAAAAATTATCTAATAAGAACAAAGAATAAAAGAACAAAACCAATTTTAATTATCACAAAAATCAACCAGATTTCACTTTGTGAAATGAAACAAATTTGTCAAATATTTGTTTATATCACATTTTTCTATTTTTATTATTTATTTGAGCTAATTTTAACCTATTGAGGTATATCCTTTATACGAAAATTATATTTGAAGCCCAAACTAGAACGGATAATTATCAAAAAAAAATCCTAACATCGCAAAAAGTTTTCCTAGTGTAAGAGAATAGATATATATCATCAGTCAGTTTGTTTTAGGTTCTTGCGATTTCGATTGACTACTGATATCGATTTTGCGTTTTCTCGAATTAGAATGTTCTTCTGTTCCTTTCTGTTCAGAACTACTAGCCAAGGGGTCAGAGGGGTAAAGGGCTTTGTGCATAGCCATCGAAGGGTAGGTTGTAAATAGAAAATGCTGATCGAAGTTCGAAGTAATGAGAAATTCTCGAATTGGGATTTTATTTCTTTCATTTGAGATGAAAGATAACTAAAAGAAAAATGGATAAGTATACTAAAAATAAAGTTTCACATGATTGTCTATTTTAACTTGAAACATTGTTAATAGATGAAATGCTCGTAAAATGTAACTATTAATAGGAATATTTACGGTAGAAAAAATATAGATGTAGTTTGACATATTTAACAATTTCAATTATTTTTTAATAAATGATTTTCTTATTAACATCACAGATCCGGGTATAAGGGAATGTCAAGAGGAATTAAATACAGGGTGAACAACTTATAGCCCGAAGTTTGATATCTCCGTTTACATTTTAAAATGATTTCTTAATATATAAAAATCAGATGGGATTTCAAATTTTTGATCACTCTATATAAAATATTTTCTAATGCCCTAGCATGGAACTTGAAAGCCGTTTTTATTGATTTTCAGCGGTTTGGCTGCTACAGACATCTAAATTCAAAAAAATTTAAACATAATAGACATCAAGTATGATATATCGTTGAAATTAGCTTGGCAAGAGGTTTATAAAAATGTAAAAATATACGGGGTATTACATTAAAAAAATATAACTTTGATATGCTGTGACCTTATAGACACACTGTATATTACGAAATTTTAAAGTGTGAAGCTTGACTCTATCTATAACTTTTATTTAAAACATTTTTTCCTATTTATTAAGATAACGGAGATATCAAACTTCGGAGTATGAGTTTATCACCCTGTATATATGTTTTAAGTAGGTAGGTATTAAGATATGTTAATAACTTAGAGGCATGATGTCTTTAATTAGAAGAATGCCATATATAGAATAATTTCAAACAGTAGAAGCATATAAAATTAAACAGTTACGTCTCTTTGAGAATAATTTTCATTCAAATGGAACAGACACTAATTATTAATGAATTTGGTTATGAATAATATTAAAATAACATTTTCCTATCAAGCAACTCTTTGAACTATTATTGGTGATTATAATATTCGTTCTAATGCTTATTTAAGCCCAGTTTAAAGTCCAAAGTGAAAAATGGGGTGCTGTAGATCAAGTATGACAGGTACTTTAACTAAATAGCAGCGAATAATGTGGGAAAATATTTAATAACAGCCGAAAAGCCAAAGAGCAAGTACCCTGCTTCTTGAAATATTAATTTTTAAGGCTTAGGAGTGTAATTAAAAACTATAAATCAAAACTTGACGAGCAGAGGCGGATAAAACTGATAAAAGAGGGTTTAAAGGTAAATTTACTCAAACTAGAGTCATGTAAAGAGGTTAAAATTTAATTTTCGATAATTCATCTAACATATTATTTGCATTAATTATTTAATTACTCGTAACTTTTTTATGTAGTAATTAAATAGGCTGAATTACTAAAATGTCCCTACTTCAGTCACTATAAAAAGTAATGTCCTTCGGGGTTGAGTTACATTAAAAAAATTAAAACCAGAACTGGAGTGTTCATTAATCTGAACTTACTGTTTTGTGAGTATGCCGAGGAAACAGTGTACGAGTATTAGAGAGAGAGTGTAATTATTTCAAGTTAGAAAATATATATTTAAATCAGCTTAAAAACCTTTGCATTTATGACCATTTGCACCGAATTTTTTAAGATCAGTTTAAATTTTAGGATGGTTTCAGTAGCCACGATTCTATTGTGTTATTACAAAATTGCCTTTCATAAAATTATTTCAGATTAACTTTATATTCGGCTTAAATTACGTTCAAATAGAGTATTTTATACCTGCAAATAAGTATGAAGTTATTTATTGATCTCATATTAATAAATTGTCGTTGCTTTTTTTGTTAATTGTATTCATGATAGGCAAGAATATAATTTTAACTGTTAGATGCATTTTGAAATTTTGTTTAGTTTCTACACAATAATAAATTTAGAAAGAAATAAAGTTAGAAAGAAACTATGGTTAAATAATCATCATTTAAAGTGTTCAACCATTTTAAAATATACTGTTAGATTCACTTCAAATTAAATTCTAGAACTGTAAAATTAAAATTAATAAGGACAAGCAAGTTTAATATTAGGTTGATTTTCATGAAACAGTTTTTAATTAAGTGGCAAAGTTACAACATGTTGCTAATTATATTCTAATCGATTTTATAATTTCGAAACTTAATGATTTATGTGTTGTTCTAACTCCTTTACATTTTTGGTGCGCATTTACCAAAATTTAAAAAAATGCTCTGTTTTTCCTTAATCATTGTTGAATATTTGTAAATAAAATACGTTGTATTTTCCTAGAAAGAAACATCTTTTACTTTACCAATTTAAGATTTTTGGCACAAAAAATAGACATTTAAAACTCAAACTCAACCGCATCTAAATACACCATTTAATTTCGAAATTATAAGCTTCTTAAAAAATCTATAAAGATATATTAATATACTGTGTATAAAAATTATATAATAAATATATATATACCTCTGCGTGACTTTTAATTTTAGTTTAATTAGGTAAAACTATATAACCAAGAGATTTGTTAATAGATATAGCTGGGAGCAAAAAAATGTTATACATTTAAAATTTGGTTGTGTAAATTGGATTTTATTAAAAAACCAACACTTGTTATGAAATATCGTGTATGCAATATTGCAAAACACCAATATTTGAGTTTTAGAATGAAAACTCATTTTGCGAGAGATGTAGAGCAAAAGATATTTATGAATACAAAAGAAAATCAATCAAGTATAAACGTTTTTTCGAATCAATATTAATTTTGCAGCTAAAACCTTAAAAAGTACGGCATTTTTAATGTTATTCTTTTAATCACCCTTCGAACTGTCCTTACTGATACTCTACTTACACATAGGGATGAAGCGTATGTAGCCCTTCCTGCTACCATTTGAGAGCCCTAATAGACTAACCATACATACAACCTCAATAACAGTAAATATTCGATTCTCAAAGCAGATCTTGGTTATTTTGTAGGGTAAGAATAAAAGTAAAGTTGATTAAAGACACAACTAATAATAATTAACGGCATTAGAGAAATTTAGTTCAATTTAATTGTATTTTCTCTGATATACAAGTCTAGCTTTTGATTATGGACGGAAAATAAAATTATTGAAGTATTAACATAGGAAACTGTAACCTCCCTTACTGTAATGAGAAAAATATAAATAAGATTTTGACAGTTACGTAATGTAAGTCGATTTGTATGTTAATAAAGTGCAATAAATTATCGGGGATAGATAAATTGTTAAGAAAAGTCTTACATATAAATTGTTGAGGAGATATTCACTACGATTTTGCACTAGGTACGGAACTGGATTTTTGAAAGCAAAATAACCGAAACTATGATTAAGCAGTAAATAGTGACTAATTTGAACAATGAATGGTTACTCAACTAATGGAGTAATACATACAGCCTTTGTAATACTGAAATGGTAAATAAACAACAAATTATGTATCATTTTACCATATGAATCTTAAAATATCAGCGATATTTGTTTATTTTTATATATTTAAATTTTTTAAATAAAAAAGGCACACTAGTCACAATATATATCTGTATATTTATATATCCATTCCACTTTCTCGTAAAAGTCCTTGGAGTATGCACTCTAGACTTTACATCCAATTTTTCCATCAACTTAAGCGCTCACAAGTCGCTCACGCAATTTCAGTTCCACAAGAAAAAACCTCAACAGCCGGATCTCCCCTACCTCTTCGTATCGTCTCTTCCCAAAAGAATAAAAGGAATATCTGGGACGTAGATATATAGATTGCTGAAAGGGTAATGACTAGAGATGTTATTGATGTTATTAAATATGAATAATGAAAAATACCTACTTAATCGATTATTATTATAATTTTTATATACGTCATTTATTTACAGTTTCAAAGAAAATATTTGATACCATATACGAATCCATACGAGTATTAGAAATTTTCTTCTAATATCTTGAAGTGGGCTTATCGGAGTTGGGAATATCGATTCGATAGTAACGTACCGGCAGTCGTGATTGTACCTCTAGCATAGCGGGGTTCGAGAGAGTAGGGTTAAAGAAGAGGATACATTATTGCGCACTGTCTCGATTATCTAGTCATATTAAATATTTTTTCGTATTTTTCACTCTTTAAGATTTCTGCCTAAGAAAGTAAAATTTATCTCTGAACCTGTATATGATTTAGATTATTAACATATTAGCTAAAACAATCATATTTTTAACTTTTATATATATGTTCATAATTGTAATGTTCCATAATTACAAAAATAGTGAGCGTTAATTTTAGTTTTAATAAAAGTATGTGATAGTTTTTCAGTACATTTTTATTAAGGCTATCAATTATTGATACCTTATGAGCGTTAAAATTCATTAATTTTATTACATTTTTAGAATCATTCCTAAATTAAAACATCGCTTTTATAATTTACATACTTTTGTCAGCACCTCGAATCCTGCAGCGACAAAACGATAATAATAATACTAAGAAATGTGAGATTGTACGAGAGAGGTAGAGGTGAAAATTATTATTATTTGTCATGGCGCTCCGGAGCAACTTACAGAATATTGGTGGATCCATTCGACTTTGAGTTGAGAAAAGCTCAGCTATCAAATTCGGTATTGCAAATGTATGAAAATTGAAGAAAAGCATTTTAGGATCGTTTTATCAACCATTGTAGTAGTTTAAAGTAACAAATTTTCTCACTAATTGCAGTCTTTTACATAGACATATAATAAAATTATTTTCCATTCCTTTGGTTAGTTTACCAAATGTATATTCGTTTATGGTATATTTTTGCACTAAAATTAGTAGACCAATCTTGAAGTTTGCCAACAGCGAATTTTAGTGACAAAAGTGAAAAATCAAATCTTTAACATTACGTTTCGTTATGGATTCAAATTTGAAAACTGAACAAAAATGGTAATTTTCCATAATTTTTCTATTTTCTACGCCCATGTCAAACATCCTCTAAACGACTTGTCTTTTCGTTTCGTGCGGTGGTGGTTTTTGAGGTCTTCTACGCAATCTAAGATGCGATGTCGTGCGTTGCTTTCCGTGTCGGGACTCCTGAGAAGCAATCCTGAAGGAGTCTAAGAAATACTGCGATCACAATGTTGCCAATCATTTAATTTGTATACGTGGATTTAAAATCAAATTCTCTTAAAACATTTATATATCTTGTATGCATCCGGGAGATCATTATAATATTGAAAATAATGTTTCCATTGCTATTGGTGATGAAGGTTGGGCACTCGAACAACCGTATCGATACAATTATTTTCAAGAAAATGACGTTTTAGAAGTATCGGAAAGATGAGATGAAATTTAGAACAAGGAAAAAGATTGTTAAAGAAATCGTAAACATGACCGAAAAATATGGAAATATACGTAAAGAAGGAGGTGGATTTTGAGAATAAAATATTTGGAACAAGCTAGATAAACTACCAGAAGTATTATATGGTGAAGAAGATAGAACATCACAAATTAGTTTACAAGCACAAAAAATAGCTGAAATAGGTTTGGAAGTAACAAATGAAAGAGGGGTTGGAGAACCACAATAAGAACATAATAGGAGACAAAACGTACAATTGATAAGGAATTTCAATATGAGAAATGGGGCACAGATATGGAAACATGAAAAGGAGTTGTCAAGTATCGAATGATGTTAAGTAGTTGTCAAAGTTAATATTATAAATTAGAATAAAATAATTTCATGACATTCTTTCACATACTTTAGTTCATCAAAATTACAATTAGCATGCAGAATATTCTGTATAAGCAAATTCAGATTTTATTTGTTAGGTAATAAGTATATTATAGAAACAGAAAACCAAAGTCTAACTTCAATTTAAATAATAATAGCGAATACTAAAATCCATCGTATGGCATTGCTGTTACAGAAATCACATGTTGATACATTACTTGTACCAGGTAATAACAATATACGGTATGATGCTTTTTCTCGAGTGGATAATAGAAATAAAATTAATAATAGAGGAGTAAAATAAAAATCACAGCAAAATGGAGAATTTGATTTAAAACAAGAGATTATTTTGTTAGGAATATTCCAATATTACAAAAATTAGTAAACACAAGTCATAAACAAAGAAATTAAACCAGATATAAGCATTTATGAATAATATACCAAATAATAATACATAAGAAATTCCTCTAATTTAAAAAAATATACCCAGATACATCATGGGTCATACAAAATAAAGAGAAATATGAACATCAATAAAAGCCCAAAAAGAAATGTAAAAGAAATGAAATTTGAAAAACAAGATATGGTGATTTATAAATTCTGGACTTAACATAAAATTATAAAGTATTAATTAATAACTGAAAGTATCTAATTAATACTTTGAATTTTAAATTTTCTTTTAAAAACAAATTTTCAATTCATACTTGGGAAATTGCAATGATATTTGTTATATTTCATAATTTCTTTAATTTTAGATTTTGTGCTATGTATTTATTAGATCTAGTATCTGTTTTAGGTAGATTTGACATCAAATAAGGAGAATGTCAATTTTGCCATTGTTGTTATTGCATAACAAATAAGAAACAGTAGTTCAATAGTTCGAGTAAAGCACACCGAACAATTTGTATTTCGCAATTAAAAATTTTCTAAAAAAACAACCGGTTAGTGCAAAATAACACGTTCTTCACGACGAGTCCATGTGTTCACTTGAAATAAGAAATCATATGTTTAAATATAATTTCATAAATTTATTAGCCCTATTAAAGCTCATAAAAAATATAATCGGGATTGCAGACCCGTTAGGAAATTTTATGTGATACGGATTCAATAGCTGAATGGAATAAATCTAAGAAATGTATTAATAAAGGAAACGAAGAGATCGCAACAGCTTGACCCCTTATTTATACGTTCCATTGAGGTGCATCGAGCCAATATACAGGGGCGTGCGGAACTAATATGAGTATGTTTTATAGATTGAAATTAAAAAGCCGACAGCTTAGCCAACGTGTACAATGTTTGGGTTTATCTAAGTTACCTTATAATAATATTTGTTCCGCCCTGCATTAAGTATTTTATTTCATAATGTTTATAAACTTGTATTTTTTCTATCTTACTTCTTACAGCATGTGTTAACAATTTTTCTAAAGTTTGGTTAAAAGTTTTGATCTATCGATCTATTTTATTTACTAATAATTTAGATTACATTTTTATTTTAAATTTCTATTATTTTTTCGTCATATTTTAAGAATATTAATGCATTTTCCATAAAATTATTTGTATTGTTTAATTCTTTTTTAAATTCTTCAACATTTCTATAATCATTTTCAAATTTTATTTATGTCATTCACAAGATTTTTTATTTCAGTTATTTCACTTAATTCATCAAATATTTTGTACTTAGAACATTATTTTTTAGAACACTAATATAAGAAATTCCTGGAGTTGTTATTATTATTTTTTCTTTCAGTTAATTGACGATTTTTATTTCTTTTTTACTTACTTATTTCTATTCCCATTTTATTCTTATGTTAAGTGTACCTCTGATTTTATAAAGTTCCTTTATGTTTACGTCTTTCTTAATAGTAACTAGGTAACTATAGCTTTTTATTTTATCATTACTTTCATTCTCTCCATTACTTTCGTCTTCTTTTTTTAATGATTGGAATCTATTTGTTACTTTGATTCGTTCATCTATTATTTTTTCCATCGGCTTCTTAATTTTCTTACTGGGACCCTGTTCCCTCCAATCTTCTTCGTTTTCATTTGTTTTTATTTACAATAATTCTTCCATTTCCTCACTCCATAATTTTGTTTATTTTCTCACTAATTCTCACTCATATTTCTCTATTGCCTTTACTTTCTGCTCTAGACTCTTATTTAATAATACTATCGTTCTTACCTTCGTAATAATATCTTTTTTCCACGTTGTTTTCTTTTCATTTCTTTTTCAGTCATTGCTCTCATCAATTTCGGGTTCAATTTTTTGACCATTTCTGGATCACAAAATAATTTCCTCATTTGTTCCGTTTCCTCAGGACTAATTATTTCATATTTTCCTTTCCTATTACCTTCCACTGGCTCTTTTCTAATCTGGCTCCTTGAGCTTCCATCGCTTCCACTTTCCGTTCGAATCCTGCCAGTGGCATGGATATGTATGTGAATGTCACAATTTATAATTTAAAAATATAGTAATATTTGCGTGGCTGGCCGAAATGTATGGACTTGTATGAATCCTGTATACTTCAATTTTCGTTCGGTACAAGTACAATTGAGTTTAAAAGTTTTTCATAAATCTCTGATATAAAGGAAAAAATCATTTTATTCCGTATTTATTCTGTATTTGCGGACCGCAGTTTTTTAGATTTTGTTTCAATATTTATGAGTAATGATGGTAATATGGATCTCGTTTTTTACGCATATTTAATATTAAATAGTTGTAGTTGCAGTAGCTCAAGATAAATATTACAATTACTGAGTGTATAATTTATAACTTTCTGTAAATTCTGATACATTTTAATTAATTGAATCGTTTGTGAGTATTAAATCTTTATGATATTTTGAAAGTAAATTTAACAATATCTCAATCCTTCACGCCTTATGTATCCAAAAAATATTGTTTGTTATATTTGTAAGACATTATAACAATTATTACCTCTCTACATCTTAAGATATCAAAAATTGATTTTAGTAAATAAGGATTTAAAATAAAAATGCGGTTACTCTCTTAAAAGTGTTTCATTTCTTTTGACACGTTTTTAAAATGTTCTGTTTTTGTTTAATGTTATAGCAAAAATTTAAAAAACCATACATAAAAATATCAAAAGAAAAAGTTACCTGTATCTTTATTTTCTTGAATTTTTCTAAGGAAGGAGAAATTACCTGAAATAAAATTTTTCTTTATTAATATTATGTATTTAAAAATAATTTATTTATGTAAGAAATAAAAGTTGTACGTGCCAATTGTATTGTTATTACCAGCAAAAAGTTTTAAGGAATCTGAAATAACCAAAACTAAGTTTCTGTAGATATAATTAACTATTTTATTTAGTTTCATTTTTCCTTTAAAATTGCATATTTTTTCTAACTAGCAATTTCTTTCCCGGATGAAATTTCTTGAAGGGGAATAGGCTGAAGTCCGACGGGGCCAAATTTTAATGTTAAACTGTGACAAGATGTTACTAGAAAAACCATGCCTTTTCAGTCATTAACTTGAAATTTATTTTATATTTGTTTTATTAATTTTACGATTTTCAACAATATTTTACCAAATTTTCGTGATTAAAATCACAAATTTTATATGTGCTTTCCCTTGTTTTGATTTTATAGAGCACCTTCATATTATTTTTATTTTTAACCAACAACCGCTTATTGTGAAATTTTATAAACTCTATTCATGAAATATAAAATACCTTTTGCTTGATGCTTTTAAAAAAATAATACCCAGTAATATCTAAAATCAGCCTTTTGCCTTTAGCTATGCCTCTGCACTTGCAGAGAGTTTTATGGATTCATATACTTTTTTTGTTGATTCATTGGTTGCAATATCCTGTGCAACACGAAGGGGGATATAAAGAGAGGACATAACTATTTTTATGGATATAAATGGAAAAGTTGTAAATATTGATATGCGGAAGAACAAATCAAACAATCATATTCCTTTTTATTCACTTAATAATAAAATTAATAAAAAAATATAATATCAAAACCCCCTATTTAATTTTTTTATTTGTTTAATATTTGACAACATAATTTAATATTAATATATCCGACAAGTAATCCTAAGCACCGTTTTTTAAAATATGTTATATTACATTACAAGAGCTGTAAATATTTTATTATATATGTTAATAAAAATTCCACGAGCGTGAAATTAAAACCGAAAAATAATTCGTCCTTTTTTTATTATTAATATCCCGAATGTTTGCGTTTAACAACCAGTTACAATCGAACGCTGTAAATAATAAATGGCACAACCAATAAATAATTCTCCCCAAAAATTGCGGTCGTGGGGACTCAAGATTTTCCCAAAAGTCCTCGCTCTGACTATAATTCTGTTGAAGTGACCCTACTTGTTTATTATTTATTGCTGGATATTAAAGTGACTCCCTTGGGAGAAAATCGATCGTTCAAGAAATACTGTTTTGTCTTTGACGGTTGGTAAATAAAAATAAATTAAATGAAGTAAATACAGTATCACGTATTAGTAAAAAGAAATCATTATTATAAATAGAGTGAATGTAATTATGAACAAAATATTTCTGAAATTTTATTTGATTTTAGGATCATAAATCTATGTTAAATATTCAGTTCTTTTTAAAAATATTTATGTCGCTATCTCTAGATAATTTTTTACATATTTAGAATTAGATACTGAAAGGAAATCTGTATTGTGAATAATTCAGAATTCTTAGACAACTTCGCGCAACACTTGACAGTAAATACATATCCATATTGTATATCTGTCACGACCAGGTGTACTGTACCTTCCACAGGTCTCCATAAATCATAATAATACCCTCTAGGGTTTCAGTTTTGCATTATGGGCCTCTTGCCGCAGACAGAAAAATATTTTCGCAAAGTATTGGATGAAATGGTCCCCGAGAAGCGATGTTTAGCAGACAGAACTGGAAAGTATACATAAATCAAAACGATTTTGTGACGGCGATAAGATTCACAGCCATTTTGTGGTTTAGCGAAAGGACATTATCGAGTCTGGCTAAAATTAACGACACCTTTTTTAAAATATAAGTTCAATGAACTCAGGTTTCTGTAACTACCAAATATAAAAAATAAAAAAATGTAGTTTTATAATATAAATTAAGTCTATAGATCATATATCGACTACTATGCCTTGTTAACTTTCTTCAATATGCATTAGTTTTTTGTTCTCCCTTCAATTTCTTATTTCTTGAATATGTATTATATTTTTTGTTTTCTGGCATAAAATGTAATTGAAGTTTATATAGCTTTTCAAAGCTTATTATAAAATAATTTATGGACACTACTTTATCTTTTCTTATAGTGGACTGCTTTATATTCAAAACAGTATATTAGTTATTTTTAAATATAATAAAAGTTGAGTAAAGAAGGGTTAATAATGATATTAAAATAATTTAATATAAGGTAAGGAAGGATTACAGCAATGTTTCAAAATAATGTATTAGCTCTTGTTTATTATTTATTAAATGTCCATGTTCATTGAGGAAACTGTAAATCTACTAGAACATTCCCTTGATCTTCTATCAGATCTTTAGATAATATAGCTAAAATATATAAAACTATTGTTACTATTATTATTTTTTGAGCCAAGGATTTCTTAGATCTTAAAAGTTAAAACTGTAAATCTTCACTTTAAAATATCTTATAGATCTGTGTGCTTGATTGTGAACTGATGTTGCAGGTTCAGGAAGAAGTGTCATTAAATAATTTTTTACAGGATAAGCACTATCTCTAATCAAAACTATTTCTCCAAACTCTTCATTTTCAAGTCGTACTTTTAAATTCATTTTAAATGCATGATATTGTGTGTTTTATTACAAACAATCTGTACATTTAGTGAAAAGTAACGTTTGCGGTGTCTAAATACTGATCTCCACGTAAATCTTTAATGATTTACAGAGATTTTATGAAAAAAAAACTGACAAACCTGGAGACTATATAGGAATTTGAGTGCAATCCAACGCTCCTAAAACTTTTGGAAATCGTGGTATACTAGGAAATGCTACTTATACATTATCATTTTCTTCTTAAGTTGTAGAGAATTTCATATATTGTGGTGCTAAGAGAACGACGGCATTCGTTATTCTTTTTATTCCTCGTCCTACTGTTGTTTTGTGTATTCCAGCAAAACCCGTTACTGAAATATAAAAATTACCTGTTGCGTAAAATCTAAATGTTAAAAACAGTTGTGTTATTAAATGGAGTTCATCATACCTACAAAAATATACTTGTGTATATGTATATGCATATAAAAATTGTGATCTAATTGCGGATGCAGTCAGTAAGGTAGTTGGCTAGAAGAGAAATGAAACTCTTTGATTAAACTAAAAATTATAACAAAAATTAATATTAAGTTATAAATAAAGGTTATACAAAAGACCTACTTATTGTGAGGTTGTAGTTTTGAAACTATGCGAAACACATAACTGTGATCTGTGTCGAAACAATTTCCAAAAATGTATTACAGTTTTTATTAGAATTCATTGTTAAATTTTTTTTTGAGTATATAATAAATCAGAAAACATATCACTACGTTTAATTAAAATTATTATTAAACATTTTTTTTTCACTTAAAATTTCCCATTCGAAATTACATTCTTAAGTTAAAAATAAGAATGATGTAGAACAGAAAAATTGAAATTAACTACCCAACACGTAAAAAGAACAACCTTTCTTTTTAAAAATTATAAAAGTTTTTCGGTTTTCAGAGAGGCAGTAATTTCCCATTAATGAAAAATATAAGGTTTTTGCCTCTAACGAAAAAACGATTTTTGAAAAAAAAAGTATTTAAAAGGTTTATATTCCAATTTCATTAATCAAGATATCACCTATAAATGGTTATCGGTCGAATATCGAGGCACTCTGTATACGCTAAATTTTATTATTATTTTGTCAATAATTTTTAAAATAATATTCTGTAAAACTTGAATTTGGTAGAGGGTCATAATGTTATACTTTTTATCAGTTTAGACTTTTGATTTGCCGAAATCATGACCAAATAGGGCAAAAATTTGAACCAAACGACGTTCTAGAGTATACGCTTCATACGATGTGGAGGTCTCTCTTGGAATTCCATGATGAATGCGATTAAATTGGATAACGCCTTGAAAGGTTATTCCTTGTTGACATCTTTATTGACCAATTTTCATTAATATCCTTTATTGTTATTTCATGTAGATGTATGGTATGCACTTTTATGGTATTATATAAGTAATATTTTTCCATGTTGCGACTTATAAGCGCCGATTGTATTACAAAAAGAAATAAGAAATAATTTTTGTCGGTAGAATGAATTATTAATTATCTCGTTTCCCTTAAACTCCTCCGATGTGCTCATGTAAAATACTTTGAATTAAAGTTACATGTAATTCATCAAATAATAATAATTTTAGAGTACCCTTACTCATCAGGATACATACACTGAGAAAAAACTTTAAATAGGTCCAAGGAAATATTGCCTTGTTATAAATACATAAACACATGGTGTGGCCAGAGATTCAACTTTGACAAAAATAAATATTGTTACAATTAAATGTTTGTATCAATATCAAAAAAATATTTGGCTCCCTCAAATGAAATATGTATATAATTTTATGAATATTGTTGAAATCAATTCATCAAATCAAGTCAACCCACATCTTCCAGGTATAAGACATAATATTTCACTGCGCTTAAACAAGATGAGGTTTAAACTAAAATAATGTTTTAATGCCTATAGCTGTGAAATATTGAGTAATAAATTAGAAACAAGAATCACGTTTTTCAAGCCAGGATTTATAAGGTAATATTGACAAGAGGTTACATTAAGATAAAGATCCTTTTTACTAGAATCAGATAAAATAAACGTACTCAAATGAAGGGTTTTCTAAGCGATGGATGGGTTCTAACGGATATTAGATGCCAGCTCGGTCACCATACTTAAATCCTGTATAAAAATTTCTAGAACCACCAAGTCGATGTTTTTTCAATGCAGTAAGCAAGTTGGTTGACGTCGGATGTATTAGTCGTGTTCGTCGATTTGTGACTGATGGTTACATGCAGCATCCATTATCTCTACCTGAATATTCGCTCGTACTCCAGCTCCTTCTGTCGATGCCCTTTTACCTTTAGCCCTTAATCACATGTCAGTCATTCTGCGGCTTGATTAAAAGATGGAGTATAGATTGGAATACCGGGGTTCCAAGTAATATTATAAATAAATTCAAGCAGCAACGTATAGATGAAAGATAGGAAAAACAATACTAGATATGTAGTCGTAAATAAATAAATTATTGCTATTGTTTTTCGTAGAAAGAGTTTGTAGTTCAATTATGGAATAGGAAGAAAAATACTACAAAATAAATAGGAAAAAAGAAATAGACATTTGTTTTCAGACTTTGATTTAATTGGAGGTTATTATTTGATTATTGATTACACATACATAAAACCAAAATAATAACAGTATGGAAATCAATAATAAATATGATATAGTACTACTAGAATGATTGAAGAGAATAAGTAAAAGATCAAATGAAAGGAAATCATAGTGAGATTACGCAGATTTGATGATATTGAGGTGTAATCTAGAGGGCATAAATAGTTAGCCGTGTATGTAAGGTTTTAATTTTAAGTTCACAATCTTGCTTTAAAAAAAAAAAAAGAAATCATTGTAATTGTTTAATTATGGCTTCCCTATTTTTCATTTATTTTACTTAATTTATTTACAATTATCTAAAATTTTCAATAGGTCTTTGAGTAACTAAAAACAAAGAAAATATCGGCAAACTTTTAACTTTTTATGTTTTTACTCTAGATAAAGGACGATATTTTTAGTATCCTCGGTAACTACCAGTATAAAGGATTATATCTTATTTCCCGTGAGAGGTTGGTTCTTATTTTGAAGTATAATCTGCTCTTCCATTGATTTGCTGGTAATGGAAAATGAAATGAGGCCTTATTTGTCATCTTGGGGTATTTGCTTTGCTCTCGAAACATTCTTTTATATATTATTTTATTTTAATACCAAGTTCTTTGGCATGTCTTGTGTAACATTGACAATGATCGAACAAAGAGTCTGAACAAAAACTAATTATTTAGTAGATATACGATTTCTATTTATGTTGTACATACATTTTCCAATTTTTATAGATTAGTTAGTTATTCAAATGGATTGCAATGAATGGAATAACATGAAAATTGAAAATAAATTATTTTTGTATATTCATTGATTATTATGTTAATAGCTTGCGTGGCATACATATTATTGCCACAAATAATATGTTTAAAAATTATTTTATATTTCGTAATAATTTTTATTTATTTCTAATTGTTTCTTTTCCACATTACTCCGATGTTAGTCTAATCTAATCTAATCTAATCTAATCAAATAAGCAATATACTATTTATCAGCTGGATAAAGAAAACAAGAAAACTCAATAGAACTGAAGACAAACAAACGAATAAAGAATTAAAGGACATAAAGAGAACTTAAGAGAAGAAACTTATTCTAAGAGAGAAAAAAGCGGAAGAAAATTCATTTATAAGCTCTTTGATGTTTCAATATTTAGAATTAATAAAACAGTAGAGAATTCAGTTTAAAAAATAGCATGTAGAATTGAAATGTATCTATAGTCACAATTTTCACTGTTTTGTTTGATTTGTCCATTTAGGTATTATATCTTCTTAGAGTATCAGTATTTTAATTTGTTTTAGAGATACTAATTTTTTGCACAAACAAAAACAATATTTTCTCTTCCATATTTTTTCCGTTAAATACGAGAAAAGTTTCTCCTTTTCTTTCCAACGAGTTTTCTCGCCAAACAAGCACCATTAATCAGGTGGTAATCGAAGACGCCTCTCTGGCCGACCACCATAATGGGGGCCGACGATGGCGATGTCGAACTCCGACGCGATCGAATGATAGATTAACACTTTTGGAATCCTTATATATCCTTATTGGTTAGTCTCAAAGGAATATTAGTTTTTACCAGAGTTATCCTAAAAATTATTAAGGAAATTGTTATTCAAGTTCAACTACCAATAAACTATTTGAGACATGGTTCATCCAACCATAAAGAACAAATTTAAAAATCTGAAAATGTCAAAGAAGTAATACGAGTAGTTCGACCTGTGGGTCTTTAGCTGTGCATTATTATTATTATCATTATCATTATATTCTATATAATATGATGCAGTGATGATTCACACTCAGTATTCTTAAAAGAGACAAAATTAGAATGGAAATGTTTAATCGATGCGTATTCTTCATAATAAATTTCTAACTTGATTAAGTCAGTACTTTTTGTGTGAACATGGTTCTAATTCATAGTGATTATCACTTTTGCCAATTTTGGAGTTTCTGTGTGTTTTAAAGTTGTCTGCTATTAAAATTAGAATATTTATTCCATGTAATAGCTATAACAATAAAAAATAATTAGTTCACTTTTATAGAACTCCATATTTCCAATATTAACGAAAAAAATTATTACACCTGAATCGCGGAAGTGGCTAGGTTTCAAAATAAACATTGTTTCCAACAAGAAAGTTTGAACTTTTTATTTGCATGCACATGAGTGTGTAATGAATAAATTACTAAATTGCCAACATGGCCAAATATAAATGTTTTTTTTTAAAGCTTTTAACATCTTTGACCACGTCCTTTTATGGACTTTCAGGTTGTCTTCTTTTTTAGTTACTCTTTTAATGTCTCTTGGGAACCTAAAGCAAAATGTCTAGCTTAACTATGTAAAAGTGGAATATCAACAAAGATCCAATTTGGGGGCCCTATTATTCAATATTTTTAGCAACAATATTGTAGATATTGGCCATGTTAATGATTTATTGCTCCCTCTTAGTAATTTATAGAAAAAATTATGATATTCTCAACATTTCAAATTTTTATTTAACGGTGACAATATTCTTTAGACTTCTAATTAAGGTAGCTGTATCTTTAGCGGGAAAGATCTTCTGTCATGTTATCTTAAGACTAGATTTATCTATGTCAGACATATTTGTGTCGAAATTTTCCTCTTCTTATTCTCGTATCTGATTCATTTCGCGGATCAAGTTCTACCAGTGGAGTTTTAGAGAGTGTAGGTGGAAAATACTGACTCATTAATCACCACAACTTATTTTCCGTTGTAGTGTTTTTTTTTCTAGGACCGCCTCTGCTGTGGTTTAGACGAGAGGCCTCTGAGAAATAAGTTTTGAGTATAAGAAAAAAACCTTTATCAACTAGATACGGGTACCTGCATTCTGCATTGATTTTTCTCAATTCAGATAAGTTTCTTAAATATAAGATATGTCTCAGATTCTGCCAGTTTTCTGTTTATGCAAAAACGAGTCTGAGTTCAAGTTTGTTCTTGTTAAAACTTTTTAAACTTTGCTATGCTTCCATTCAACTTTGTAGATTGAAATGATATTGGCATTGTAACATTCTTGTTATATTAGTTGAAATTTTTATACAGGGTTTAACTAAACTCGAGTAAGAACATACTACTATATAGGTAAAACTTGCATTTAATTTATAGTATTAAAATTCCATTTAACGAATACCAGTTTATTATAATCAAATATGAAAAAATAATATATCCAAATAAATAAATAAATGGGTTTACGTAAATTCGAGCTAAATTTAATTTTTATTTGCTAGATAAATACATGTAATTTATTTCCTAATGCTGAGTTGAAGCTTTAAGATACAAGTACTTTTTTAAAGGGAAATTAACTCCACTTTAATTACAGTGCAAAAAATAATATCAATATCATTAGTGTTATGAAATGGAACATTTAAACTTGCTCTACAATTATTTTAATGGATACTAAGTGCTTAAAGAATTTTGCCCAAGGCACAATTTAAAGCAGATGGTAGAGACTTTATCAATTTAAAATATCATGGAATTTAAATGCTTTTAATAACGTTGACATAAATTATTTTCAAAGACTATTATAGTTCTTGCAACATTTATATTTATATAATTTTGTAACTACTTTTACTCATTTATGATGAATGAATATTACAATAAGAAGTCACAAACGATTTTCAACAGTTAAATTAACATAGTCCGAAAGTGAAATAATTCTACACGAAAGTAAATTGTGAAATGTATAAAAGAACAGAATTTTTAACAAGTTAATGAATATTTACCGCGTGAAACAAACCCAATATAAAACGTTCCATCTCTTTATAAAATCCCCAAAAAGAGGAAGTGAGCTTATTTCTCTTGGTTGGTATAAGTAACTGAATAAAGGTATATCCGTTACAGACTAACAATGTTTCGTGTAACCCACATAAATTTTCATAAAATCTTGTTCATTTCCGTGGAAAGAAAATCCAGACAGCGTCATTTACTGTCTTTGTAATTGAATATAACGCTAGGCGTATATCTAGAAATGACTAGAGGGTATCTATGAAGATATAGTTATATTAAAAGTTCAAAACGAAATACATAACAGTCATTGTAAAAATATATGCATTGTAGTACAATATATTCCGCATAAAATTTCATTAATATACTCATTAAAAGATGAACTAGAATATCGAAGTCATCCTTTTCTTGTATACAAAAACGAGCCAAAGGGAATAAAAGTAGGACATAAACACAATATGGGGTCAGGGAAGGAAGAATCAGATAAGATTCCGTAGTCATAATACAGATGTAATATTGAAGAAATGCTAAAGTGAAATAGAGAAAAAAAATCATGTAAGTACACGAAAAAAATAGCATTGTAGGAACGAATAATCTAAGTACGCAAAGTGGAGTATTATATAAAAAAAAAGGCAAATAAAACGTGATATAAAAAATATAAAGATAGCTTTAAGTGCCAAAGAGCCAAATAATGGCATGGAAAAGTCAATAAGGCAATAAACGAAATAATGGATAAAAGAGGGAACAATTTCGGTAACAAATCAAATAAAAGTAGAAGTAAGTAGAAATGTTGAGAGATGTGCATCGGATTTAATCTAGTATGATATATACACGACTACACAATTCATATGTGAATGTATATTTTAGAGACATTAAAAAAAACAAATATTAAAGCTTCCGAAAAATGTCGTTTGATACGCCAATGATACCACCCAAGTTTTTTTCTTGGAGCAGACGTAACACAGAAAAACAAACATAAACGAATTGTATAAATAATGATCCGACTCCTGCCACACTGTGTTAACTTCCTGCTTACGATAAATTAAAATTTTTAACAATACATGAAACTCTTTTAGTCAGATCTATTTTTTAAATAATTTCAAGGATCATATGGAACTATCCCAAAATTTAATGATCATGTTATTCAAAATGTATATAAAAGTAATAATAAAGTTAAAAGTGTCATTTTAATTGGTTAAACTAAAATCACTTTTACATCTGTATTATACATTATTTTTTATTAACACATTGTATTTACAGGAAACCTGTTTATTTGTTAAATTTTCATTACTGTTCTTAGTGACAAAAGAATAATTATGATTAATTACACAAAAATGAAAATTATTACTGACTATATAATTAAAATATTTTATGCAAACAAATAGCCTCCATTTTAAAAATTGATGAAGCTACTTCTAACCGTGCCTATATAAAATAATTTCTCGGCTTCTAAAGTTATATAATGAACACTTTGTAATGGACTGATTTGTAATCTCTACTTTATTAAGTTCTTATAACTTTCGGTCGTACATACAAGGAGATAAGTAAAGAATAAAACCGGGCGTCGACAGTTAAGTATAAAACAAAGTTGGAGCGTTTCACAGTTAAACTGGAGATCATTCTAATCGATTTAGAGATTATCCTTAGTTATCGCTAGATCTTGTACAAAATTTGAGCATAGACGTTCTCCAATTGAATACTAGGGCCTCGCAGTTACAGACAACTCTCCTGATAGTTTGTGTAATGTTGTTAATTTCCTGAAAGACTGCAATTTGTACCACCTTATTTAATTTAACAGTGCCTGTGTCAATGACCAAGTTGTCGAGACACGTTAATAAAAAAATAAAAAATAAAAAGTTACAGACAAATCTCTAGTGTCCCACACTTAACAAATTGTAGATTTATTAAATTAAGAAGATATCTATCTATCTATTTTGTAAAATATGGTGAAACCCAAAGGGTGCCATAGATTAACTCACATTTCTTATTTTTTTATTATTTGTACTATTATTAACTTTTCTAACTAAAACTAAAATCATTAAAGAAATGTTTGAGTACTCTTTAGTTTCTTAAGGGATTCCACAAGGTATTGTTCTCTGTCTATTGCTCTATATATTATACACAAGTAGTCTGTCTGTGACTCAAATTACAGTAAAGAGAACGTTTGGCTATGACAGTGATATCCTGTTCACTAAACTTAGTTAAACAGCCTATACTATACTCGTACTACTATATTGTATACATTAGCCTTTTACTGGAGCAGTTGTTAACATCTAGAAACAACATAGAAGACAAAATGGCCAATATGGCAAATACATATTTACTAGGTTTGAGTCGAGATCATTGGTGAACGTTAGTATCACCACTACATTTTAATTGCCACTTATGAAGGCCTACTAACTTATGGAATGTAAATCACTTTCACTGATAATTAAATAATTGTAAATAATTTTATTTATAGAAGTTAGTTATTAAATGAAATAGTTATGTTAAAAAGAGTTCATAGTTTTATTATTTCATTTTTGTTGATTTTTATAATTCCCTTTAGTCCGCTTATGCAAGAGCTCTTACTGCGCAAAATTTCGGGTTTCTGGGTTCTCAGAATAAGCTTTTATTTCAACATTTCAGCTCCTTAATCATTGCTCATTCTTGAGCTTAATTACTGGATTAGAGCAGAAAAGAGATGAGAAAGAGGAGAGGACAATCATATTTCCGATTAAATGATAAGATTGTACTTCTACGGATAAACTTAGTTAGGTAGGTATTTCAAAAGATAACGGTAAAATTGGCTATATTATTGCAATATTAACTATTCAAACTTAAGTTCAAATATAAGATATTTAAAATATCAGTAATAAATAAGCTACCTAAACTGTATATTCGAATCTTGTAATATTTTTAAAATAGCCGTTTAATTATATTACACCGTAACGAAAATATTTTCAAAAAAACAAAAATATGATTTTGAGGGTAACAGAATACGATTTAACCTGTTTTTGTTTCTTGTAACAGGAAAAAAATATAACAGTCTTGTTTCTATTCTATTTTTACTAAAATATTTCAATATATATACAAATAGGATAAGAAAGATTAATTAAAAATCAAAAAGATACAAAGTGGATAAATTAACATTACTCAGTTTCTATTATTAACTGAATAACCATATCGATATTCATTTTGTGTGAAGTGAGAAAATTATATATGCAATTATTTGTTCAAGTTTTCTGTAGGGATTAAATATACACAATTATTTTAAGCACTTGGAAACATTTTAAGACATAAATTACAATTAATAGTGAAGAGTGAAAATTTGTAGAAAATATCAAACAAGATAAATTGGAATCAAAAGACTAACAAAATGGCCTTCAAGGTGACCTGACTTGAATCAGATTAATTATTTTTTATGCGTGTATTGTAACGATAAAAATATTAAATGCATGTAACATGTTTAATGGCTCCTTCAACTACACAAATATGTTAATCAAAATTAATGCATTTATCAGAAGTTAAGATAATTTTTACAAACCATTTCATACTTTCTTCATTTTTCAATTACCTTTTTTATTCATGCCTTAAAAAAACTTGATAGTAGCTGAAAAAATATTTAACGATAAATAAGGGTAATGTTTCAATAAGACTTAATAAATTAACAATAATATTTACAATTTTCGAAAGAAAAACATTTTTCAAAATATTTTCGTTACTGGTCATTTCAAATTCAAGTAGATCAAATTAGGCGCGCGCCATTAAAGTTGGCAATTTTAATATATTTTAAGTATTTTGTAATTATTACAGTCTCCGAAATAGCCATAGGGTCCAATTAAATTTTCTACATTCACTATATTCTAGTCATTTAGTATAAATATGAATATTTATTTCTAATAGTAAGCCAATTACATTTGAGATTAATTCAAATTACCTAATTTAAATATATTTACTTTAAACTCATTTTACAGTTAATCCTAATCGATAAAGAATATCTAAAGACAAGGAGGTCCCGACCTAAGTCAAAAATTTTTTATTAGTGTTTTCTAGACACCTTCATAATCCTTTTTCATCGTCCGATGAATTTAATGGCGTTAAACCCTGAAAAGCACCTGTTTTCGAAAAGGTCCTAAAGGCTTTGTTTTAAACTGGCATGCCACTCAGAAGAATAAAAATCAAAAAGGCCTACGAAGTGTGAAAGGCTTAGGTCGCCAATGTTGCGTAAAACAATGATCGGCCTGGATAGCAGAACAGGATTGGTTTCATTTTTTTTATCAATAAAAAAATAATTATAGTTTTTTTAGTACATTTTACTTCGTAAAGGAAAAACAACACAATTCATTGTTCGCAAACGGGCTATAAAATGCATTTCAATTGTAGATTTATGCCCATGTTTTCGATGTAGAATCATGAAAATATTTATTTATCCTATCAAACAATTAATTGCGAAAATAGTAAAAAAGAAAAAAATGTTTTCTTATTTATATAATAAAAAAACAATACTAACTCCTAAATGTGAAGCTTGACAGACATTAATAACAAATCTGGGACGTGTCTTAGAATGAATGAAAGAAAAAGCACAGCTTTGTAGAATTTACAATTGACTCAGCTACCAGAAAGAATGGAAGAGTGAATTCCTTGGTGATCTACAATTAAACTGGGATGATTCAAAAACGACATACAGAACTGAAATGTGGACGTGTGGACCTTATGCTATATAATACGAAAGCTTTTTAACCAAGTAAATTTATTTTAAGCGCAAATTCACATTAATTGTCCAGAAAATGTGTCCAGTTCAGCAAATTCAATCAAGAGAAAAACTATCGTAGACAAGAAAATATTATCATGAGTTCTAGTGTAATCAGCTACAAGATGATTTGGGAATGTTATGAAAAACTAAACGAATCTTTACCCCTAACTAGGAGCCAAATAAACTAAAGTTTCTCGAGAAAATAATTTTAGAGTAATTGCTGTAGTCACTGAGACAATGTTCACATTGGACGTACTAAGAGAAGGGGCACACAATTTATCCTTTTGGTGGTTATCACTTTCGCAAACATAAATCTGTGCTAAAAAGTAGATATTTTGCAAAAACTATTTCCAATTTACAATATAATTCGAAATCACGAGTTCCAAAAAAAAAGATTTACATACCAGTTTGCTATAAAAACCCTATTATTTTTAGCCTTTGAATACCAAAGAATTCTTTTGTTACTATATTAATAAAAAGCACCTTTAAGTATTTTTTCACGAAATACATTAAAATTTAATTATGAATTCGTATTTATTATATTTTTTTAATAACGGTCCTGCGTCGCAAAGATTTTGAAGACCCATCCAGAAATTCGATCTGGGTCGGAGGCAATGAAAACTTTAATGGAAATGAACAGAGTGGAATGTGGAAGAGAAACTCAAGTGAAAAATGTTGTATAGCGCAATTTAAAGAAAAGAAAGGAAAAGATTTCGGTTTATACAGGGTGTTCCAAGATAAATAGGTTCGTTACCAATATGCAAGATTGTCAAATCAAGCAGTCAAACCAAATTTATATCTTGAAAAGTAGTTACTGAATTTTTTTTAATCCAATAAATTTCGTTTAAGTAATAAAAGATCATTTGTGTCATTTTATTTAAAACTGGTTACTTTGGAAAGGCCTGCGATGATAATGATAGTATGTATTTTTACAACAATTTAAACAAACATGTCCACCACATATGCTCTAATTGAAATAAATGAGTTTTCTATTAAAAAAACGACGAAATTTGATATTAAAAAAAATGACTTACAGTCAATGCTAGACTCTATTAATTAAATATTCTTGAACCATGTCGGAGCTTTGTAGTGTAAAAAAGGTTATAAAGTATTTTTTTATTAAAAGTGATATTTGACAGCTATGTATTTTCACCAATAAAAGTTAAATAAGAAAAAATATAATTGACACGTCATTCTAAAATCTAATTTTTATATGTTTTATAAAAGAACACGAAGTGGAAAGTTTTAAATGTTTAGTTAAAAAAAATCTTTACTTAAATTATAACGATTTAAACTTGACCCATCTAGATAAATTCAAAAAATAGTTATTTATTTGAACTCAGTTGCTTATATCATTACCAACACTTTTTATCTGCCCTAAGTACCGAACAAACCATCTCCAAACAGACAAAAGCAAACTTTTTCGTTATTATTTTAATCTGATAGTTCCGATGAGCAAGATATCGTTCTTCTGGCGGTCGGCGTCGTGCTAAAAGGCGTGGACAACAACATTCTCCAAATTCTTTCGGATCTTTCGTTCTACCTATCTCTCTCACAGGTAGCACTAGGGAGTCGTACAATAAAAGAGGCGAGGAGATTCTCTCGAAAAATTCTGCTGTTACCACCCACTCAGACAAAAACCTGGGCAAGAGTGGGACAAATTGTTATCTTTACTTTGTTATTTCATTCGAAAATGTTTATTTTTTGTATCATTACTAATATAGACAATTAGTAATACACCTACTAAAGTAAATAAATAATACCGTGTATCTATAAATTGGCTGTAAAGAAAAAGTGACAAGTTTTGTAATATCAGAGTTCTAAGTTTTTGAGGAACATGTAACATCATGAATTATAAGACAATGTTATGAATTCTAATATATTCACAGAATTAGCACACGTAGGAATATATTTAAATTAAAAAAAACGTCAAATTTTTGATCATGCTTTTTGAAAACTACATTATATAGATTTAGCCAATAAATAGTCCTCATCAAATAAAAGATCATACATTTTCCGCTCTGATTTTAGACGTAAGTTTAATTTGTTAGGTCTAGAACGATACCGAGAAACATAGAATAATTCTCATACATTTTATCATTTTCTTTTTTTTATCCTAGTCGCCCCTACATACCTACCATCTAAATCATTTCCATAACCGACAGCGTAAAATTGAATTTAAGAGGTCTTTTTCGTATCTTTGGCTTTGCTTTCCTATATAAGGTCAACAAAATGATCCAATATTTCTTAGAAGCTATAAACTAGGATTCGGACAATTAGGTATCGGGTAACGTAATAGTATAGTGGACAGAGATTGCAAAACTGTTGTTAAATTTCGAAAAACTGCACGACCATATTTAAACTTAATAAAAGGTTTAAATTCTCAAAAAAAAAGTCTTTTAGATTCTTATACGTAATATTATCCAACTTTGGTGGGCCAATAGAATTTAGTATAAAAGTCCTCCGGTGGTGTTATTCAGGTAGTACTCGGAAGTAGAGTATAACATTCATGTACAGAAAAAGTTCAATAAACATGCCTCAGTTAGTGTACATCGAATTCATGGTTCAATGATGACCGTCACTCGGTTAGTAAACGATTTGATAATACTAACGTTCTTGCATAACTATTTTCATTCTATACATATCGTTATATAGATTTTTGAAAGATTTTCAGTACAGTTCAATATACTAAAAAAATCATTATTTGATGTATTTAATGATACAAAAATTTTCTACGTAATCTTGTTAGAAAATAAAAATAGAAATTTCGAGTCTTACAGATTTATTTTGTTTTTCAATTAAATTCTAAGACAGTGCACTAATTTGTAACAAACAATAGGTTATAACAAATTCATGGCATTCTGCTGGAGAAATTAATGGTTATTCTCTGACGGGCATTGTTGGTAGGTATTCCTGAACTACACAAACACAAACGTGAAAACTTCGTACCTTCTAGTATTGCATGGAACAGGATAGAACTAACCCCAAATTTAGATGTACACAACATGCTTTTTAACAAAAAATAAGTCTTGTACTATTTTCTTGAATCAGTTTGTTTGTTCCTTTTCAAAATATGGCAAAAGTACAATTTGTCAAAAAAGTAAAAGGATTTTTAAGACTACCAAATAGTTATTTGTGTATATTCTCAAAGAAGTTCATAAATTACATAAAAGTATTCTTTTCTATTACTTTTCCCAATTGTAGTAATTCTGGTCGTGTCAATTTTTATCAAAATTGATTTAATTTTTTTCCTGTGAGGTAGATTTAAAGACTGAACCTATTTATCAACTTAGAGAAATAGGTTAACAATTTCTAATGATAAAAAATTATTTTAATATTTGCCTATTAAAATAATTTTCTAGCATACAATTAGTTTTAAAAAAATCTATTCTTGCAGTATAATTTTCTTTACTTTTATACAAATATATGCTCCTTAGTTACAAAGATATTAGCTGGCTAACTACGCCTAGTTTACAATTTGTTTGTCCACAAGAGACGAACTACAGATGATGTTAAATCTTTTTAGTTAAAAGTATTATATTAAATTTTATTTAAAACTTTTTATTATTTTCTAGGAAAAAAGCTAAAAACCCTAAATACAACTTTTTTTAATTTTTATAATAACTTAATATTTTTATTTGACGAGATTTACATTTATATGATAGGGCAATATTAAATGTTAATTTTAGCATTCTATAATTTAAGTTTTGTTTAGCTTTGTTGACAGCGTCAGGTGTGAATTTGATCTGTAGTTCTTATTCTTTATAGTGATTACTATTTATTTAAGACATTTAAGGTGAAGAAACTGTCATTAATTACCGTCATTTCACAGGTAAGGTTCTGTTCATTTAAATGTAGACATGGGGAATAGAGATTGATTGCTTTAAGCATTGTTCTCTTAATAATGATATTCTTAATTTTTATGTTCTGGTTGCTTATAGACATTATATCCGCTCAGCAAATTATATTTAAATACCCTCCCGAAACAGTATATTCAACCCTTCCCCTTTCCTTGACTTAAATAGTTGATAAATGTTTGAAGGCTTAAGAATTGTGAAGATTAGTTTATCTTAGAAAATATAATAAGATAAAGAATACTAAATATTTTATAGGTGAAGAATAGTCTAAGTTATTAATGCCATTAATATTTCATTACGAAAACTTTTATACTGGAATACCTAAATTTGATAAAAGGAAAAAAATCATTCTAACGTTTTATAAAGAGTTTTCCAATAAAGGCTATGTGTCAGGTATTAACGAAATTCTTTTTTATTTGAAAGGCCATTGTATGCCATTACATATGGAATATGACATCAAGGTCTAATTTTCAATGATCGATTGCGGCTTATTGGCATGGATCTGCGACTTCAGACAACCCTACAAGAAGAAGTCTAGCGGAGTCAAATCGCACGATCTTGGTGCCAATTCACATCAGCTTCGCGAGCCGTACCAAAATCCGCACCAAAAAGTAACTTTTTGTGGATGCGTTGCCACCTGGAGAGCCTCGTGTGGATTGGTGTGGTCCCATATATGTCAATTGTGTTTATTAACATAGCCATTCATTCAAAACACGCCTCGTTGCTAACGATGATTTTTCGGCCAAAGGCTCCGAAGCCCAGTCAGCGAACAAACGGAGCTGTCTATGATTGTCATTAGATTGAGCCCCAGGATCAGTCTACCTTAAAATGGATGCAACGCGCGCAACGTTTTTACAAACATTAATTTTGATAATAAAGTTTTATCATTTGGACATTCTACTCAATTGTGAAACTTGACATGAGTGACTGAATAATAAACAACAAATTTGAGAGACACCGCCAAAACAATACGGCCGTCAACATCGACCCGTCCCTATTGAAAAACCTTTTATATCAAACTATTTTAAAGGCTTAAATGCGGAAAATGGGATTGGAAAATAAAGAATCTTATGTAGTTAATATTATTTGGTTGTAGACGGTCCTGTAAAGACTTACTGATAATTGAAATATTTGGTGTTGCTTTTAGTCCGGGCCGGCTATTCCGGTCAGTCCGGAGGAATGAAGACAAAGGTTTCAGAAGTCCAGGATTTATAATGGATATCAATAGGCACATTGTTGTTGGTTGATTACTGTTTATTGTTTGCATAGTGTTGATTGTGGTCAAAGGATTGGTGGTAAGGTAGGTATTCAAATATCAAAATTAATAGACATTCTATGAGATATGTTATAGTGGCACAGAAATTTGGAAAATTGATATGTACAGATATGTAATAAATACTTCATAGAAGAGAAATAAGGATTTTGTTGCCCAAAGCTAAGCTAGTAGTTAAAATCTAATCAAAGGATTTTCAGGGAATTTCTTGGTATGTTGTAAAGTTAACATTTAAATCACAAAATTGTGTGAGTAATTTCAAAACTGTTTTTAATTAAATGTGTTCATCTTTGAATTAAAACAGCGAATTTAATTTTGAAACTTCTTTTTTTGTATAAACAATGCCAAGAAAGATAGTTCAGCTATATGTGAAGGATACTACCTATGATACATAAACACCAACAACTTTAAAAAATATTTATAGGTGTACGTAAGTGGTAAGGACTGCATTTTGAAAACATTTTTACTAACTGATTTTTATTCAGTAAGACATTGGGATCAACCCAACTTAAATGAATTAAGATTTAATCTCCTTGGCATAGAACCATTGCTGTTTCCAACAAAGTTTTCCATGATGATTGTTTATATGCATTTTCGGACTACAATAAAGTCCAGGAGCGTAGATGGTCTCATTGTTTTTAAAAAGGTTTCAAAGTACCCCAATGGCACATTTTTTGAAAATCATTTTATACTGTCGCCATATTTTATTGTTATTAACTAAATGATTTGTTGCCGGTTTTAGCCTGTTCAGAAAATTTAGACGACGGAGTACCAAACTATCGTCATCATCACTGCCATTCATTTTTTTATCTTCAATTATAAAAAAATATTAAATACATATAAAAGTACCTATTTTATAATTAAATATTTTTTGTAAAAACTCAAAAATGTTCCTTGGATTCAGGTTACTAGGTATTTTTATTAAGCATCACGTTACTTTTAATTTACATCAACAAGAATACAAAAATTTAGAAACACTCATTTATATAATTGTTAAGCCCAGTAATTTGGGCGAAACATATAATGAGCTTTCTAATCCAAGTTGAATTATCTTATTTTTTCTTCGTTAAAATAGAAAATGTATAAAATAGATTACTTCACCTGTTATAGAAATATTTCCTATTTAGCCAAAAAATAAAAATAAATAACTTAATAAATACTATTTTACAATTTTATTTATATTAAAAATTAAATGGGAACTAATTTTTTAACTGAAAATAAAATTATAAATTTTCAAAATTCTTTAATATTTAAATAACAAATAATAATATTATTTTTGAGACTTTTGACATTTAAACCCTTAAGAAAATTTCCTGTAGTTTTTGGGATTTATGGTTTTTTTGGTAAATGAAGATATGTGTAAGGAGTTATCGCAACTTATCGTGAAATAAAGGGCAGCATTTTTTAAAAAACGAGCCGGAGATTTTCAAGGCATGGTTGAAATAATGTTTGAATATTTATATTATTAATATTAAAATTAAATTTAAATTAAAAATATGTGTATTAGTAAAATAATACACTATTTCTACTAAAAGTGTTACACGATACCGTATTATTATACACTTGAAGAAAAAATAATTTTTTTATTACGGTAAGAGTATCGAATTAATTATTCGATATATACTAAACACAAATTTTTAGTCGCCACAATTAGAACAGTCGAATAATCTGAAAAATATTAATAATATTGGATATGTTAAAGAGAACCTCACCGCAAATATTATTATATTTTCAATTTTACCTAATCGGAATATCAAACACAGCGCCCAAAATATTTTCATTAAAATTATGGTTGGCTAAACCAGCATGTAAGTACATATTTTTGTGTTAATATTGGACTGAATGAAATTAATCTACCTTCCATATCCAAATATTGTAAACAAATAGGTTTCAGCTATTAACATACTCCCCACAATATTAATAGAATTGTTTACCCAAAAAGGTGCACAAACAAAATCAAAATTGAAATTTAATTTAAAATCGTATCAACGTAAATTTAATTTCAGGAATCTGGTATTAATGTACCGTATGTACGATTTGTCAAGTTATATTAAATTCCATACGGAATCATTAAATTAAATGTAGATGTAGAGCTCTCAAGTATTTATGCTTGTGAAGGATATAAATACGGCTTTAATGATTGACAAGTTTCAAAATTATTTTATAAATTAAAGGTAATTTAAAATTTATTTTGTTCTAGTTAATGTATAACTATTACAATGTAAAAGTAAAGTTTTGATTAAGCAAAAATAATGTAAAAATATTATTAGGCCAAGTCAATCCTCCTAAAAAATTATTGAAAATTTGTTTGTTTAGGGTACACATAAATATATTTGGGATAGATATAGACGAATTTTATTATACCTAACAAATTATTAGTTTTTAGTATATTTGCATTTTATTAAAAACAGTTAAATTTAGGTAGGTACTTTATTATATCATTAATGTCCTATTCAATGATTGTTTTCAAGCACAATGTTGTAATGTCTTTAATAGTTTCTTTTCAAAGTATTTTTGTTTTCGATAATGTCATTATTGCATTCTCTAATTTGCATTGATCGAATAATAATTATTAACTTCGGTTCAATAAATTTCCATATTTCTCCTAATAACTATATTTTGAAACTTCAATTAAATTTAACAATTACCTTTTACTGCAGTTATTTTCTCTGAGGCTTTTTAACTAATATCTAATGCAAAATTTTGCATTAGCTGCATTTACTGGTTCAACCCATGATTTTAGCATTTAATTACTATAATTATTTCGTACATCTTCCGGTATAGCCGACATTTGTTCACAATTTAAATATGTCCGAGTACTTTCATGTAAACGGCCACTAACCCAGGATCGTCGAAGATTGGTGGTGCATAATTAGTTACTGAAGAAACTATCATTAAATTAAAAACTCATTAACCTTATCGAATTACCTTTTATTGTTATTGATTTTATTAGTAAAAAATATTTCTGGAGTAATCATACTCATTTTTAGACCAATATATTAGCTGAATACTTAAATTTATTTTCGGTAAATAATGATTTGCAAATGTTTACTTTATAATTATTGGGTAAAAATGTTATATATTATGTAGTACACACTTTCTCCTTGAATGCTAATATTGCCGTTTGAAAACTAAAAACGGTTCTTTCCGTAAAGTCACATACATCGTATTCATACTTTGCTCATATTATACCACATGTTCGATGTTCGATTTCTGCACCGTTTCCAACATACATACATACAAAGTGTCATTAGTTTCCGATACATTCCGTTCGTATTTATTGCCTCCTTGCCGTGAAATCGCAGCAGATGTTCATTCGAAGTCAGAAACTTAGAGGAACTCGAACTCTTCAATGGCATCTCAACAATGCTATTGCTGGGTTTAATTACGACCGCAGTGGTGTAGAGGTGGAAAAAGTTTTGTATATAAATTTACGGATAAATGAATTTGAATACTTCTTAGAATTGTAAATTTTGCTTATAGTTTTATAATACAGAAAATTATTGGAGAATGATAAGACATATATAACTACAAGTCCCAATTAATATTTATCACATATGTCTACTATGTATTTTATATTCAAAATCTTCCTTTTATTCTTCTAACCACTTTGTTCTTGGTCCAGTTTTTCTTCTTTTCCGGGTTGGTTCTCATTTCATAAGTAATGTCTGCTCCCTTCCTGAGATAATTTTAATACTAGCCATTTCTTTCTCAGCCTTTTAACTCGCTTTACAATATAAGTTCGTCTTCTGCTCCTAGTTCTTAATTTCTTTGCAATCTATGTTCATTGCCTGCTACTTTTAATACACGTTCCTTCCTTAAGAGTTCCCTTATATGGTTTCCTTACTATTAATATCTATGTCTCATTAATATTGGTTTTATTGTGGTTTCACTTTTGGTCTTTTTGTTAATATTTTATTCTTCAGCAGTTTCTTTTCGGTTTGTAAGGCCCTACTTAATGATATAATTCCGTTTTTCTCTAAGACGCTTACAATCCTTTTGCAAAATACTTAAATTTGTGATTTCCTTAAATGTGTGGTATTTTCGATTTTTGTATTTCGTATTTTATTCTCAATTCTCAGATCCTTCGTTTTGTCTTCGTGTATTCTTAGTCCTACTTTTTCCCCTTCTTTTATTATTTCATTGCATATTTTTAGCCAAATATTTTCCATTTAATTTTCTTTTGTATACTATACATATTTATTTTTTTGTGCTGAATACATTATTTCATCTACAAATATAACAAACCACAACGGCTCCAAGTTTGATCCTTGAGGAATACCAGACGTAGCTAAATATTTATTTGATATAAAACCATTTAGCTGGACATATTGCATCCTAGAATCATTTTTTAATCTTATCTTAATGGATTATAAACCTTAGAATAATTGAAAATGTATTAGAAAGCTGTTATGCATCATTATTTAACGTTTATTTAATTCGATTTCTAAGGCATATTGTCTTTAAACTAGTAAAACCATTGGACGCTGTCACTAATGTTGGCATTCATTGTCTGAATATTTCGCAGCGAGTTACCACGTTCCGAAAGTGTTTATTGAACTCTAGCCACTTTTGGTTTTATTTATAACTATATATTAAATTATTGAAAATGGGAAAATCTAGTTCATTGCCAGTATGTAATATTTTCCAAAAAAATGTAATCAAATGTCTGCTGATGGATTCTGAATTCCAAGGTCTCACTCAGGTTTTACTGATTCATAGATTTCTCATTTCTATCGGGGTAGTAAACGGTGGGAGATTCTATGATTGTTGAAACTTAGTAATTAAATGATAACTTAATGAAGAGATAACCGATGGAAATTTCTTAATATGGTGAAATGCGGTTTCTGTTAAATTAGTAAATCAATAACCGAATACCATCATTCCAAAATAAATTGAAATTCGGCAAATATTTCTATTTCAAAAATATCAGCAGCTGTTTACCACTCTCAAGCTTTTCTAAAGCATCGCTTTATAAATATATATAGAAAATAATGATCTACATATTCCGTCTGACCTGACGTCGAGATATATTTTTGTTATCCCTGTACCTCTTCAATGGCCTTTATTCCTTCTATTCATTTTAATGACAAGAAAATAGATTTTATATTACCTCTCGTACGAGACCAGAAATTCTATGAACCGTAGGTCTTTGTATTCCAAACTAAAATAAACTGCATCTAAGTCAATAAAAAATCTTTTTAAAATGGTATATTACAATGGTTCCGTATTCTTGCATTCTTTTGTATGTTTCTACCAGTGGCGTAGTAAAGATATAGAGTAAGGAATAAATTAGTTGCAAAAAGTGAAAGAGCTTGACTTTAGCTAAAGTACGGAAATAAAGTAGAAATTTGTAAAGTGATTTTTCTGTTACCCTTTGATATGTATTACTAATATTACTTACTACTAAATAAAATTAGCATAACTAAAAAAAAGGAACTTTTTCATTTTTTTTTTGTCAAATGTGATCTCCTGGCTTTTAGCTTTGATTTCCTTATTCAATCTGACTAATACCGAAGCATAAGATTTCTGGAGAATCTGAAAAATTATAGCAGCCATCACTTTTCTAGCCGACGAAGTCGTCTTGGCCTTTTTTGAAATTAGATCACCACGTTTGATTCACCGCTTTGACTGTTCTTTGGTCCCCGGAATGTAAAAGTATAAAACTTTGCAAAAAATCTTTATTGTTTTTGAACAAGTCTAGCCATTACAAAGAATTGGTCGAAATCGCTTTTGGTTAATGGTCAAGAGACGCGGCACTCTTCTAAGACTTTACTATCTCTCACAATTTTACTTGGTGATCATTCATCACCATTTCATGGACTTTTTCTATTACTTCTTCATCGGTAGCTGGTTTTGATTTACCAGACCGTGATACATCCTCGAAATTGTTCTACTGCGTTTAAATTCAGCAACTCAGTGGCATATAAAGGGGAAGAACTTCGCCTAACTCAATATTTATTATTTAGTATTTAAGCGTTTCACAAAGAAATGTTATATTACCACATAAAAGTTGTTTTTATTCTTGACTGAGATCTACAAATTGTTTACTTAGATCGATGTTTATGCAAAATCTGTTTGATAATGTGACAACAGTTGTACAATAGTGTTTATAAAACAAGTTATTATGCGCATATGGGACCATTTTCCAGGAATTTTCCGATCTATCCTCGTAATTGCGAATTACATCAGAGCCGTCAAAGAAGAAGAAACTAAATAGAAAACCAACAAAATATCTCATGTTTTTGAAGTGGTTGAATTATGATTCATGACTGAGTTAAAAATAATAAAGAGACGCAATAATTCATTGTATCTTTAAGATATTTTTTTTTATTTTTAAATAAAGAAGTAAGTAAGCTTTACCATTAAATCAATACCTTTTGAACGTCGAATTAAATAATGACAGTAAAATGTTTGAGCTTACAATTTATTAAAAATAAAAATCTAATCTCCTAAGCTCAAAAAGAATGATATTCCACCACTGACCCATATCTTTGTTAAACTGCAGCTTTTCTATTGTGACCTATGCACAATAGGCTGATGTTATTTTTAAACATAACCTCATTGTTTGGATTCCATAGAATGAGGATTACATACACTCAAGATCAAGAAGGCTGCAAGCAGAGCCACTCGACCGCGATGTTCATTCGTTTCGAATTTTCAAATCACGTATACTTTGCCATTGACTCGGCGCCATTATTTATGCCATTGTTGGGTGCTCGAACAGCCACATCTTCACTTCATTATAGCATTGTTAGATTTTGACGCAAAGAATCAAAGAATGACATTGAGAAATAGGTAGATAGGTGTAAATAGTATTAAATCTGTTAGATATTAGTTAAATCTGTTAGATAGCAATGACCCACCTTTTAATTTGAAAAATTAAGCTAACATTGTTTACAGCCCCATTTATTATATTTGTCGGAGATTTTATCAAGAGTCATTAATTTTTTCTGTTTAAATATTATCAGAGAGGTGAAAGGGACACCCAATTTAAAAATATGGCACAACTTAAGAGCGATCAGAAATATGAAATACCGTTTTGTTTTGTTGCTTTACTCCGTTTCGTATTCGAAATCTGAAAGTTGGTGTTCAATTTTGAAGTAGCTTACCTAAAACAAAAAGAAAAAAGTGATACAAAATATAATAAATGTAATATAATGTCATATGTCTTGTTTGGAATCATTAACATTTAAAAGCAAATCTATCTACTATAAATTAAATCCTTATACAAATGTGAACCAGTGGCTGTATTTCAAAATTGATTTATTTGTTTTTTTTTTATTAAAGTTTCTAGTAAGATAACCTTAATATTACACAGTGTACAATTAAAATAAATTATGAGTACAATGACCAGGTCGAAAGTTTTTTTTTGTAAATACGTTGGAATTATCACAAAGAAATATTGAATTACGTGCTGTAAATACGTATAAATGCTATTTTGGTACTGAGTTGGCTAATTTTTTGGGTGTTATTTTATTAGGGCTTTTTCTGTCCTCTTCAGTAGTCCCCTTCCTAACCACCACTTTTTCTACTCCTTCTCGAAACCGCTTGACCTTTTTGTAAAGGTGAAGATGTCGTTTCTTGAAGACCTTGTAGGTCCTCGACTTCCATTTGCTCGACTCCAAACATTTTTGTTCTTAGATGTCGATAAGTTTCGCAACTTCTCAAATTGTAATAGTAGAAGAAGGAGATTTCCTCTTCTATTTCATGTATTTGATAGTTCGAGTCCAATACTAACTCAAATAGGGAAAAAGTCTGCTGTAACATGTAAGTTGTGTCCGGACCAGCACCTATAAATAAATTTCGACCACTAGGTGAAATTATTATCATTAAACCAATTTTGAATGGTGTCATTATTTATCGAAGCAGAAATGCAAATTTTTACAAAAAAGAATCTGTTCATATCAATTTTTTTTGACAATCTTACCTACTTTCTTATTTTAGCTACACTTTATATCTATCACTTTAAGTTATTTAACTGACCGAATTATCAATCTGCAGAAAAATTCTAAAATACTGTTAGACAAATAATTTTGATGAGAAATTTCAGTCACGCAAAGAACTCCAAAATTTACTTAAACAACGTACCGAGAGTTGTTTCGTGATCATGCATGCTTTAAATATCCTGAAATACCTTGAGGCTTGTATCCCAAACCAGACGTTAAATATCAAAAATGATTCAATGGTTCACTAAACAACCTCTCACAAACTGATTGATGATATCCGAATCCATTTCGACGGTAATAATGTCCATTATTTAATTTTATTGCCCTTTATAAAAAATATATCAGCTAATTAAACGTCACTATTTAAGAAACATGCAGCCGGATGCAACGTTGTCACGTGGAATCGGTTTCAGTAAGACTATGGAGAGCTTGTCTAAATAATTAATGTTATATCAATAAATTAATATTAACATAAAACTCAATGCAATGTACCAGCAACTTTATTTATTCAGCAACTTTCTATATAAAATTATTAAACAGTGTGTACTATATGTAACATATGAGAAAATATTTAATTTATGTGTATAGTACCTAAAAGATAAACAAATAATAACGAAATAGTTATTTATGCGTAAATAATTAAATAAATATGTACCTTTAATAAATAGAAATTGCAGTCCAAATTAGTTCAATTCTGTTCGAGGTTAAATTTAACGGAATAAAGGAATTATTCATTTTTGAATTCTTATCACGATATCCATACCAAAAATAAAATAAAAATAAAAAAATTAATATATTCTAAGGAAGGTTTGTTTACTCGTTCTTTATAAAAGATTTTAACATCAGTAAAATGATCAAAATGGTGCTTTTTTTACTGATAAAGGTGTGAGGTTATTCAGTCAATTTAATGGGGTTTGAAAAACTTCGTAAGAGAAAACTTCAGAATGAAAAGGGCATTCCAAAAATATGTTTCCAGCTTTTTCTTGAAATTGAATAATTATCCGTTGTATTAATAACCAACATTATAAGTTAAACAATATTGAATGTTATCTAAAGCTTTTGGTACATCATAGTGGAAAATGATTTACTTAGTATAATCAGATGTTTCTTCTTGTTTAATATTTGTATCAATCCTATAAAAAAAAATTTGCATGGTATGTAAGATTTTTCGATCAAAAATTTGAATCCATAAAAAGTTTAAATTTCCACCATCTATATATATTTGACATCTACATATTAGATTCCTACATCATATTAATGGTAGAAGGAATTTAATTATACATATATATAACAATGAATTCTTTGTTGTAACTATATATAATGATTTATAATTATTGGGAATCCGACAGAAATAGAATGCATACTCTTCAAAATTATATCCGAGCTTTCGAAAATTTTATTTTTATCGTCAGGGAACTACAAATTAAATTAAGTTTCTAATAATATTATATATATATATATATAATTTTCATATTTCTTTACTAATTACTTGTAAAATTGTTGTCAACAGATAACAAGTAATAATATATATAGGGTGTACAAAAATTTTGCAAATGGAAATGATTGAGAGATTTAAGATATCCAATTTTATTATATATATTTTAATTATTTTGAATTATAAAGGGTATTCTATATTTCCGATACGATTCAAAGTTATGTTTTTTTAAATGGAATACCTAGTATGTTTTTATTTTTTTATAAACCTCTTACCGAGCAAATTTCTTTACCATTTCCGTTTACAGCATTTTTTATATCAATAATAACAAGAGAGTTATTGCACTTTGTCGTAAGATTGGTATATTAGAGCTTTATTTTATATAAAAAAGGATGCTACTAAGAAAAAATTTATATATATCGGCCAAACATTCCAATGGAATAAGTTGGCTCTTTGCTGAAGCTCTACGATTCCATTTCTGTGTAGCGGATCACTCTACTCCTTTTTCTGGTTATAGTTACTCGTATTCCTTTTCTCTGTCTACCATGTCGCATTATTTTCTGCTTTTTTACCTCCTTCACCTCCAGTTTCTTAATATCCTCCTTAATTTGTCTTCCCACCTTAGTTTTGGTCTTTTTTTTCATACTTCTACCGGTCTCTAGTCCTTTATTCTTCTAATTATTAACTTTTCTTTCTTTCATGAATAAAGTAAACGAATAACATTCATTTTAGAAATAATTATCAAATTATCACTTTCATCTAAACCTATTTTTAATTTTACCAGGAGCATCTTGCTTTTTCATAATTCTTTCGACTGTTACGTGTTCGTTGTTATTTTTGTGTTGGCAAACCTGTTGAATGTTGAAGGTCGCCATGATAAAATGTGAAAGATAGAACAATTGCACTGCCGAGGACAAATACATCGATTGGTATATTTTAGTAAAAACATTTATTAGTTTTAATATAATCTATATTCTAATTCTACAGCATCGCAACATCATTTTCATTTTCATAGTAAATAAGAGTAGACTATTATAATTATTGTTGTTATATAATATAAAAATATAAAAATTAATATTTTATTAACTCAGGCATCTTTTTAAATATAAAATCTTGTAAGTATTGTCCGATGGTGTTATCTTCGATGTTAAAATATTTAGCACACCTACATTTGTACTTCCTTTTAAGGTAATTTTACAAATTTTTCTCATTCTGATTATGAGCAATTTTTATTGTATTGTTAAAACAAATTAAATGGTTTGACTACATCCGGTTTTATGTGTTTCTATCTTATCTACGAATTATAACAAAATAAAAACAAAAATATTGTTGTCTATATGTAGATACTCCAATATAGTTTAATATTTCTACATTAATGCATTCGACAGTCGTTCATAAATAAGTTCTAGTTCTAATTTTGTTAGAATTAGAGAAAAAAAGCGAAATATCCGGTCTTTCTTGGAAACGTGTAGACAAAAAACAAGAAGTTACAAATAGTAAATATTTGTCTAGGTACGAATTTGAATTACTTATTAAAATACAGTTTATGCGTTAGTTTGGCTATGAAGTCTATTTTTGTCATCATCACCATCATACCTGCTTTAAAACATTAATATCGTAACTCATCGTCTAACAAATTCGGTTAATCGACTCGACTTCCCATGTTCTGTAATAAATAAGACTGTCAAAATAATGAGTTCTGAAATTTATGATATTCACTGCTGATATAATCTAGCGCATGTTACGTGAATATCTATTTTCGTAGTTTAGAAAACGCCCGTACATCATCTATCTCCAAGATTATTGCCCTTTTCATATAGTTCAGTCTCGGGTTCTTCACTTTGCGCTATAATTAACAATTTTTTGGCAAATGTATTATAAGTTTTAAGCAGAATGCTCTTAAGAGCTAATTAACCAATTATTTAACCGGATACGTTAATTTTTACTTTATTTGTATGTCTTCATCTCTAGTTTCACGATTATTACCTTATTAAAAATTCCCATTGTTCCTTAATTTTAAATTTGATTTAATTCAGTTCTTTGTTTTTCACTTCGTACATTTCCTAAATATTAATTATCTTTCTGTGGTTTAAAAAATCTTATAAAAAAAGAACAGACCGTAGCTCACCACTTTATTAAAATCAATTAACGCAGTCTTTATCTTATCCACTGACGGATTTAATGATCTACAAACCGCTCCATCATACATCATTATCTCATTTAGAAAAATGTACTCGAACTCTCGATCCTCACTTCGTTGTGCTGTGTTTTACCCTCGTGTTTTTTCACTCTCGCTCTGTTAATTAATTTTCCCACAACGATAACGCAAAATCGATATCATCTTAGTCAAGTGTCCGATGGGATCTAAAATCAGGACAGGGTCCAAACAAATTTCAGACGAACATTTTTAGGAAGGAAATCTCTTTATAAAGGTAGCAAGTATCTTCGTACAGAAACTATTAGCATGTGAAAGTGAAAATATAGAGATTAATTCAGAAATATCAAGAGAAAAATTAATTCTCATCATTGTATTCGACAATAGATCGGGTAATTCTAATAACATAGACAACTGAAAACGCCTTTGAAGAAGAACAATATGATCAGTTATTTTTTAGATGTATCAAACGCATTGAAAGTGTCTGGTATAAAGAGTTACATATGGAAATATATTCTAAATATGCCGAGGTATTAAAATATTTATTTATTCCCAGTCAAAAAGAATTCTAGAAATATTCTAATTACGAACATATAGGCAGGTATATTTTACCATTGCCATTTATATTTATACAATTATCCTAACAGTGTGAAAGAGTACCCTGAAAGCAGCAAATATTTTATTTATATCAAAAAAATAATATGTTAAATATTTATTAAATATTTGTTTTACAACATTTAATGTTGATATTTTAAAAAGTAATATTCGGTAAATAATATAGGTACAACCAATATTCGTTTTTTAATCCATGTAAAATATTCAAGAGCTTATATTATGTAAAATGTAATAAATATTCCGAAAAGAACAAATAAAATATGAAATCGTATGAAAATCGAGATCTCGATGAAAAACAAATATTTTTTAAGATTTCTGTTTTAAAGCAAGATTCATTAAATTGTAATATTTTTGCGAGATTTCTCGAATTTAAAAGTCGAGTTCTTGAAGTAAAACGCTGTAATTTTGAGATTTTTTATTTTAAAATCGAGATTCGGTAAAAAAAGGAGAGATTACGAAGAAAAACAAGTTTTTTTTTAATTTCTAATATAAAATTGGGAACGACTTAAAATCTCAACTTCAACATCAATATTCATTAATATCTTGATTTTAGAAACGACCCTTTAAAAAAATGTGAGATTTTAATTTGCTTTAAATCGAAATTTATTGAAAGCATTTTGATATTAATTAATAATCAATCAATTTTAGTAATATTAATAGAAAAGAAGATATAAATATAATAAATAGTACATAAATATATTTACCTAATATTTAACTAACAAGTGTAGAAAATATTTAAAAATCTATCCTAACAAGTTTGTAACAAATATTTTAATTATTATTTTATATTATTTTAATACATATTTTAAAATATGTATTAATATTCGATAAGTATTTAAAAATGTGTGGCAACTAATATATAACAAACATTTAAAAAAAATATTTAATTAATACTTTTTCTTTTCTCGGTAGTGCTGCTATCTTCAACAATTTGACTGATGACAAAGATAAAAATAAATCATAGCTAAGTAATTCATTAATTCCACTCATAAACGTTATTATTTTCAAAAAAGTATCCTGATTTAAATAACAATTCTTTAAAGCTTGAGCTACAAAATATAAAACAAAACGGTTGACTACAACTCTGTACGAGCATTTAGCCAAAATTAAGCAGCAAAATGAACCGCAAAATTGAATGTTTCTAAAGCTTTTTGTTGCGACTACTTCATTCCCTGAATAAATTCAGCAAGAAAGGCACTAACCAAAGGGGAGAAAAAGGAGTTCGAGCGTTCCGTGTCTCAAGAGTGACCGGTTCCTAAACAAAATTAAAACTATAACCGTCCTGGTGGGGTAAAATTGTTAACTTTATTCAAAGTATTTATTATATTTATTTATATTTTATTCTAAAGAACAAAAAGGATCATAGACAGCATATTTATTGTAGAGTTTGCATTTTAGATTGAATTAGTTCTGGCTATTTAAAGGTTTTATATATTGAATTTTTCGGGTTTTTACACATTATTTGATTGACTTATATTTTTATTCAATTCTGTAGTAATTACAAGAAAATTATATATCGTTAAATATTAGATAACTCCACATTTCAAGTGTAAAATTTTCTGTATCAACTGAATTTTAACAGTTAAGTAAGCACAAATTGTTGATATGGAAAAATAATTCTATTTGACAGCAACTGGCGCCTGCGTAGTTGTCAAAGGTTCAAGCTATATTTTCAAGGCAATTATTGCAATTTGAAAAAAATGTGTTTTTAGTCCGAACAGTTGATATTACAAAAATATTAATCTAACCCAATTTTTACAATTGATAAATATGTGTAGAGAAAGATGGTAAAGCTTAGCAGTATGATTTAAAAATATGACTTTTATTAATGTGATATCTATTATGACTCTGAAAATGGGGACGCCTCTGATTCATTTGAATCTCAAGAGTGACCGAATGGCAAACAAATTAAAGGCACTCTTAATAAAATAAGTACACTTTTTCTCTGTAAGTTTGCCTGAAAAAGAGTTTCATTTGAATAAGGAGAAAATCGTTAATTAGTCTAACGAAGTGAGCCCATTATAATTAAAAAAACGAAGGATGAAAAAGAAACTGCTCCTGATTTCCTGTCGTAATTCGTCGAGCCTCCTGACATTACCAAAAAACTTGATACAGGGTTCTACGCTGAAATTTCTCTAAATTTTTGTTGCACTTTGTAAAATTTACTCCAGGAATATTACCATAACTAACTCCAATTTTATAGTTTTCCATCAAAAAGAATTTGTAATACTTGTAATAATACTAATTTTACAAATAGTATCATTTGTAATCGCTTTTATCTGAACTTTACTTCCCTTGCCAACATTCACTGTTTTTTATCACACCATATTGTTTTAACCAATTACAATAATTCCTTTCTCAAATTACCATGTTCTCCGTATTGTTATATAGTCATTAATTTATTCATTGTAAAGAAAAATATTTATTTTTATTCATTGTAAAGAAAAATATTTATTTTTATTCATTTAAATTTATTACATTCTTTACATTCCTATGTCTTTATTAAATCACTTTTTTCTAAGTTAAACCCACACATCTAATAAATCAATATTAACAAAATTTTAACTATCCCACTAATTACTTTATTCGATACAGTAAAATATCTTCTGTATGACTCATCTATACTTATTCGTGTCTTTGTCCAGTTTAGGACTTGGCCTTCTCGTTCTTATTATTTTTTCCCGAATACAGGTCGATGACCAAATTGATCACAAGTCTGGTTTCTTTGTCCTTTGAGCAGTCACATTCCTACGGGTCTTCATTCATTGATATAAAAGAGCTGCTATTCAATTACAAGGGAAATTATTTTAAAAATATATTTTAGAGCTAGGCGCGTATTTGATGTTATGGAAAACATTCAAAAAGTACCTCTTGCGGCCGACATTACTGAATTAATAAATTAAAATTATATTAGAATGCTAAAGTGTAATTTGAATTTTTTTCTTGTGTTTATGTAATTCCACAAGTCAAAAGCAATTAAATATTTAGTTTTCCTTTTTGAACTAGATAAATGAATTATTTTTTAGTAATATTTGTAAATTAGCTAAAATCATTTGTCAGTTTACAAAATTTACATTTTATAGATTGATAAACAAATGTGTATATGTATGTGTATACAGTGTGAAACAATAATTGACCCAATAATAAATGGAATCGTAGAAATCAAATCAGAAGGATGTAATATTCATACTATTTTTCAACAGGATGGTCAAGTTGTGATAAATTTAAGAAATTATCTAAATGTTGTTTATGAGGGAAAATGAAGAGGATCCCAACAACATGTGGAATAGCCACCAATATCACCAGATCTTACTCCTTTAAATTTCTTTGTGAGGGTTTACATTAAGTTATTCAAACCCCGTATAAATCCATAGAATATTTACGAAGGCATGTGCTTTAATTACCAAAGAAACACTGCCAAATATAAGAAAAGTATTTTATTTTACATTGATTTAGTCAAAAAGCCATAAACAAGATTTACAATTGTATCATTGAATCAAGAATTAAAAACATTGTAAAATAAGTTATCACTAAATGTGGAATATTATTTTTAAAAACAAAAGATGCTTCATCTGAAATAAAAATAAATAAAACGGATCCCAGCATTTCCCTAAATATTTTGTACCGGTAATTAGTGGGCAGTGTAACACTTTACGTACTGTATATAATAAAACGCTTTAAATTTTTTCCCATGATTTCATAATTTTCATCATTTTCTGTTCTATTCGTAAAAACCGTTAGTTAGTACTTTATAATTTAAAAGAAAAAATATAGAAATATTCATTTCTTCATATCAAGATGTTAAAGAATTTCATCGAATTCCTTTTTCGAAATAATCTTCATGCTCATATTACGGTTTCATTTCAGTTTGGAATTCTCTCCATTGACTTTAAATTTCGATAAGTATTATAGCTGTTCGGAATTTACAAAGTAAAAAGTAAAAGAAAAGTTCAGTTTCTAATTATTAGATATACATTTTTTTCATGAATTCAAGTCTCATTATTTCCTTTTAAGTGAACAAGTTCTCCTTGACTTAAAGGTGTGTGTGAGTATGTGTATCTCATAGTTGAAAAATTTTTACTGGATAGAATTTGTTTAATCAATAATAGGTAGTAAACATTTCAATAAAAAATTATTTTAAACAAAATAAAAATATATAAAAAAGACTACATAGTATATATTTTTTGTTTCTTTTTTAACAAAATATATAATATACCTTTTTTAAAAATTGTTGTCTTAAGTTACATCTTCCTTATTTATAGGTTTTTAGTACCAATGGTCAGTAACCATTCAATCTCTGCAGAAGAAATTTGAGGATTTTCCAAAATTCTTTGATAATGTGGACTGATTCAGGTTGTTGGTTTTTGAAGAATTTTTAGCTCGAAGTTCCACAATTTAAACTTAAAAACAATTCCTTAGGAGAAATATGTAGTTTAATGTGACGCTCTCACATAAGTTTCGTTAAATCACAGATAAATGTTGTAAGTCGATTTATTAGTATTTGGTTCACTTTCACATTGTTTACTACAATCAACAATGTTGTGACTAATTCGTTAATTGCTATGTTAATTAATATTAATATTAATCTACCATTGACAGATAGTGATAATGTAGATAAGATGAGCACGTTAAGATAAGCATTTCATTGATAATTCAGAAGATAATATTTTTCGGTCAAGAGTTGATGAGACAAAGTCTTATTGTGACAACGATTAGGAAAAGAAATAAATGGCTACATGCAGGTGCGTGGTATAAGAAAAGGAAAATTCAATAGAAGAATGAGATTGATATTTGTTTTTTTATTTTTAGCTGTACAGTAGAAAATTCCATTGAAAGTCAGTTGATACTATGTTGAAAAAATAAAAATGTCATTATAAATTCCAGATGTTGCCAATAAATACTTTTAATATATAAAAAGTACAAGAAATAGAATAATAAAATTTTCCGGTTCAAATTTAAATTGAATTTTTAACACCTAGAAATAGATTTTTGGGAGTAAACAAACAAATGTTCTAGAAGATCTATTTATAATATTTATTCATATTAAACCTAGTGGTAAGGTTTTAAATTATTTTGCAACTTATAAATGAGAATTGATTTGAAATTAGTACAAAGCTCTTTAAGAATAAAGATATACCAAAAATAATCACTCAAAACCCACAAAAGAACATACCTAGACCAATTGTATTATTTTAGTTCGGAAATGCAGCACTAATTAAAATGAAATGACATTTTAGCAATGCGTCATTGTGTAAAAAAAAGAACAGTTAATTTATGTTGTGTTTTTTGAATTAAAAGAATTGATTTCGTCCAGATGTGTAAATAATGGTGATATTATTTCTTAATGCTAATACATAACGTTCACTATTTTCTAGGAGAAATCGTACGAGGTTTAATATCATTTAGAGTTAGAGAATTAAATGCAAATCCCTATTAAGTATACTACTTTAATAATCTTAAGTTTAGTTATCGTATAAAATATAAAATTTGATGTAATCTATTGTAGTAAAAAAATAATATTCATAGCAACTAGCCCACTCCACACTTCCTTCAAAAACAACGAAATTCATTTTAAAACATATGCACTAGAACCACCCACTCTATACATATATTCTGAAAATTTCAATGAAATCTAGATAGTGTTGAAGATTTCATTAGCAAATAACCATTTCCGAAGTTGACCTCTTAAGGTTGAATAAATTCCGAAGGGAGGTGTTTTACAAAATATTTTTGGTGTTTTTCAAGCCAAGCTATGCGGCCTTAAGTAGCTCACAATACGTCAAGTACACCTTGTACCTTAAATATGAATTACATTAATTAAAGTTGTAGTGTTTAAACTAGATTTATTTTATTCGTAGTTTGTAATACTATACAATATTTCTAATTACAAAATTAAACTTTTATGAGAAAGGAAGCAAGCTATGTATACAATTAATTATATCGAAAATTGAAAGACCTAAAAACTGTTGCAGATATCGATTTACGCAGGCAGACCATTCTGTTTGTTATTAGAAAACATTATTTTCAGTGAATTTTAACGAGTTTCAATAAGAGTTAACATTTAGTAAATTGGTTGTTATCTAAAAAAAACATAACCTAATGACACACATGTAAAAATAATCAAGCATGTTTTGTACCTGCCAGTGAATTAATATTATATTGTAAATAATGAGATGATTTTGAAAAATAAAGCATCGATTTGTTTAACTATGTAACTCAGAACTAATAGAATAGTCAATAGATAGCTAGAAAAATCTTACACGTGTAACCGCGTGATGAAAAACTCGAGTTGATTTCACTACCTTTAAAGTCTTGGGAGAGTATTTGAGATTTGCAACAGTCCTGAAGGAATGAAATTGGGCTAGATTCACTAGAAATCTACAGCAGGTCTCATGCACAAGTAAAGCCGGTTGTGTCAAGTAAAAGCTGTTAGCAGCAAGCAAAAAAGCAAATACGTAGATAGAAGTCCTAAGAGCAGTAGTAGTATAAAGTGTTACAACAATGAATAGACTTTATAAAAAGAAGAGCTGACCTCCCTTAGTTTGAAGGTGGCCTTAAATTAATAAATTTCGACTTAATAGTATTAAATAATAATAGCATAATCTTTCAAGATTTTTCAAATTTCTTTTAGCTTACCAAAGACGGATCACAAGCTAACAGTCAATAGAACTTTATAAGATGCGTCCCCGTTAAAACCTTTTGTCCTAAAAAAAAATTATGAATTAAATTGGTAACTACAAGATATTGTTTAGATGATCAGGAACAGTACAAAATTAGGGCTAGAGCGTTTGCAAAAATTGGAATGAAGACGGGCAAAAAGTTTGCCCGACTCTATAACTTTTAAAATTGGGAATTAAGTTTAATAATAAGAATTTTGGTGCTAGAAGATATTCTCTAGGTGTACATAATTTATAAGTGGATATGACATGTGCATGTAAGTATGTAGTAATAGTTCGGATAAGTTTATGATGCTATCAGATTAACTAAGCATCTAGTCTAGATAAATGCAATAAAAATATCTAAATAAATAAAGAAAAGCATAAATCTTATATTTTATTGACAAAGTTGAAAACGTAATCTCTAAAAAGTCCAGAACATCCGTTCCTAATGAAACCACACTTATTTTATATCTTTTTAATTAACAGTCCGCGAAATTCGCCTTCTAAGATGGCTAGAAAGGAACATTATCTTTTATATCTATTTTATGTTGCTCATAAATTTATTTCTATATCTCAAGTTATTGTAGTGGAATGCCGAAAGGTAAGACGTCATTTTCCGCTATATTCTTTCTTAGTTAATTGCACTCTTCAACTATGGCTGGCGATCCCACGAGTCAAATCTTAATTCATCCGGTTTTTTAATTGATTCAAACCTTAGTTAAGGATATCCATAGGTATTCACTCAAGATTTGTCAGTCAATAAGTATAACAACATCATCATGTATATTCGTGACTTGTGGATTATATAAATATTCATAACTGTTTCTATAAGTAGACAATTATTTCGAGTTAGTTAAGATATATTTAATGTAACGAGTAGGTTGATATAACTTTGTCCCTCTTGTTGACTCCTTAGTCAGTCGCTAAAAAAATCGTTCTTGTGTTATAAAGTACTATTTTCGTACAAGTAATACAATTTATTTTTTTAATGCATTTTATATTTTAATATACCGATCTAGTGATGCAAGAAGCGTGGAACCAGAAGGGAGCTAAGTGCAGCTTGAATTACATTGAGTCAATAATTAGATTCTTCTTTTTATGTTTCAAACATTTTATTTAAAAAAAATGGCATTCACGTTTATTCCGTTGCCAATACATTTTCGCAACCTCAAAAACTGGGTTGCCAACTAAAGTAAGGTAAGTAAGTACCCACTCAAATAATCTACAGGCTGTGTAGCTTTATTCTGCACATAGCCATATTAAGGATTCAGATATATTTTGCTGACCAGCGTACGATTCGGCAACGTTGTAATATCCCTACCTCGATATCTAAGAGTCGTCCTTCGGTTCAGAGATGATTCTTATATTTAGTGAAGCAAAATGTTATCGAATCATGCATCTATCTCCTTACTAAGTGATTCCTACGCATGAAACCTGCATCAATTCTATTAAAGCCATACAAAATAAAGTAAAACATCAATAAATTTGAAATTTAACAATTATCTCAAACTTCATTTGGTCTAAAGTAAAAGTTATTTCATTGCAGGTTTCAACATCAAACGAAAGTGATGTTGATGAAAACTAAATAATATTAGCTGCGAAAAATCTGATCCCAACCTACCACCACTACAATTAAATCCTCTTTTTTTTCCATTAGATCCATTGCAATTACTTTGTGTATTATATGTGGAAAGCGATAAATATAACGTTACCAAAATCTATTTTGCTTTATAATCTTGTAATGTTCCCTGGAGACACAAATGGCACAAACTTCCTTAGATGTCCTTTTCTTGTTCTCAGTTAGGAATTCCGCTAATACATGAATCTAGTTTTTGCTTAGGCTGATGCACTCAAAACGATAAGCGAACTTATTTTAGTGGAATTAAAAACTGGTTAGGAAGAGTTGCAAGGTTTCATCAAGGCGCAGATCAACCATTGGATAAATAACCAGGCGTTAGGTTGGTGGTTTTTGCTCCCATGTGTGTTTTTATTATCTGCAAGTTTATTTTGTGGCGTATTTCTTTTGGTTATTTTGATATTCTAGAGTTTATTGCTCTAATGGTAGTTTGGCTACAGGACATGAGATCATAATTTCGTATCTTTAATAGTTTCTTCTTAATGTTGTACTGAACAGAATTCGAAATAGCACAAATTTAGGATTACCTGGTTTCTTTTAGTCTTGTGGCAACATATTCACTACCTCATTCTTTCATGAAACTCTAGAATTTCGGTAAATTCCTTTACAAAACAGTGTGTTGTCTTGTTGTATCTTAGATGTACGACGTGTGAAGTTTACAATTATTTCCATCATGGCTTTAGAATACGTTTTCATTGTTTTAAGACTTTTTAATTAATTTGTATCAAAAAAATATGTAGTATTATATGCAAATTATTTACGGATTAAAAATACTAAACGACTAGTTTTTAAATAAAAACAAATAAACTGTATTTTGCAATTTTACCATTTCAATATACCGATTGGTTCAAAAGTAGAAAGTAAAAGTTGACGAAGAGCGAAATTGGAAACTTTAACTTGAGTAACATTCAAAATGTCAAGGAAAAGATTACAGACGATGGTTTTTGACATGATTAATTGAATTTTGAATTTATAATAAAATAAAAATCATCAACAGGTGCACGCAAACGGTATTAATTCCATCTCAACCACCGCATTCGCTTGCTCTTTTTAAAGGTCAATGAATTGTGAATATTCAGATTAGTAGGTTAGTCTCGGTAGATAGAGTACCAATATTTTATTATACTTGTTGTATTAATACGTACAGTAACAAATGATTCGACCAGTTTAGATAAGACTAATTAATAAATAAGAACTATTACTATAGAATATCAGTATCAATAAATGCAGCAAAAAATACGGTAAAAATTCGAAACTCATATTGATGAATAATCAAGAAAAGCGATCTCTACTTTGCGAAATTCTTTTCGACAAAACTAAAAGCTGTCACTTGGTACTAACGATCCTTTTACTTCGAGAGGAACAACGTAAATAATAACAAAATTCTGTTGGCAGGAATTATATGTTTATGTGGAGTGAAATTTAACTAATGCTAATAAATTACAAGAGTCAACTTACTAGAAATTTTGAAAATATAGGTATACTACATTACAATGTAAAAATAAGTAATTCGTATAGCAACGCTGTTATAAATTGTTACATTGTAATAGAATCTTCATACACACTAACATCCATATTTAAGTTTCAACCAGCATTTCTTGGAGATTTATGTTCAATTATTTTATCCATAAAGTAAAGCGTTTAAGTTTTACAACCGTTTTAACAATAAAGTTTAGACAAAAGACTGTAAAATATATGTTCAAAGGCAATTTCGAATTCTATGTTCTATTTGCATCTGTTTTGATCCATATGGAGCTATAGAGTTGCAAGAAAAGCTTTCTTTTAATGTGGATTTTAAAAAACATATATTTACAACAATGTAATATTTTGTTTAGAAAAATATTACAAATACTGCTATAAATTTGATACTTAATTACATTCTATAGAAATAATATCTAAATCATTTGTAATCTTTACAAAGATTTCCTTTTATGTACAGTTTTTGGCATTGAATTTGGAGAAAATATTGGTCTCTATTTCATTTTCATGTGCCAATTATAAGAGATGTTTTGAAATAAACAGAATCAACTGGCCATATACATGAGGTGCTACTTTCAGTTGATTTTGAATTGAAATAACTGGCTGTCCATTCGAAGTTAATTTAAAATAAGCAAAAATCAAATAAGTGAGTTATAATTTCTATCATTTTCACCTGATGCTTAATCTGGAATCCCGGATGAAATTTAGCTCGAATAATACCATTTATATACAATTTCTCAAATTTTAGTGAAAAACCAACCTGTAATGTCTGCCTATGTCCACAATGTCTGCAAGAGTAGGAAAAAAATTCGGGCAAAGCGGGCATTATCCTCAAACTATCACAACTGCTACTGTATTCATCTACTAACTTCCGATAATTCACTCTAAAAGATGGTGTACTCCTGCTGAGTCTCCCCATCATCAAAACACAAAATATTTTTAAAAACACTCCTTTAGTTAAACAATAGTTTAATCACAACATCATCGGTCGATTCTACAATAGAAATCACTATGATTGGTTTTCTTGGATATTTATCACATCAAATCATATCTTAGTATTGTTTCACGCAGAGATTAGCAGTATTCACTAGAGAACAAGGTTAACTCTTAACTATTATTAGTTTTAACTCATGGAAGAGAGGAATTTGGCTAAACCGTTTTAACGAAGGTGAGTAACGTTTGATGTCGTGTTGCAGTACTAGAACTGAAAGCGAACTAAAATTGTTGGTGAAGAACTGAAGTCGTATGAGTGGGTTTTCATACTGGAAGCCGTAGTGCGGGTCAGGTACACCAGTAGTAGGAGCGAACTCGCTCAAAATGTGCCAGTAATTTTAATTGAAATAAATGAAATTGTTACGAAGCTCATGTTCGGCATTTTTTAGCATAAAAATATGTTTTTTCAAATTTAACATACGAATTCTTTAATAATATAAGGTAATATTACAGAGTGATTTTTCATAAGAAATGGAAAAAAAGCAAGGTGAATCTAATAACTTAATGAAGTGATTACTTTTTATTTTTTAATAATTTTTAAATAAAATCTGAAAATGATATTGTTATATGACACATTCCATCACCTTAAATATACTTTGATCAAGAAGTTATATTCAAACAACCCATATATTTACCAGTTGGTGTATACATATTTGAATGCATAAAGTAGCAAAATGGACTTGTCTGGCAGATTTTAAGTGAAATTTATATTTTACAAATTTGTCAAAAAATTAAATGTAAGTACCTATAATCAAGTTTAAAAACTTCCATTCTAAAGGACCTTACTGGATATAATATGTTCACAAAAAAATAAATCACTTATTATATTATACAAGGTGATTCACAAATGCAGCTATAAAATGCAATTTTTTATTTTTTGGATTTATTTTTTGTGCGATATGTTGGCTTCTTTGATTTAAAGAATATTAAATCTGAAAAGTATTAAAAATCTATTATTAAAATTAAAATTTAAAAATTAATAAATAGGGGACATTTTGCAATTGAATCAAAACATTTATTTTTAAATTGAAGATAAATTCAAAATAAGATTTGGTTTTCGATATTTTTTACCTATTTTGCTGAAAATCTGTTACTTATTTTTATATACTTTTTTTTATTTTATTTTTTGCTTATTTATTTTTAAATACTTATATGTACAAGTTATAAAATACCTATAGAGCTGATTTTACTCTTATTTGCTAAACTTTCTTTCTTTTTATTAAAGTAACATTTTACTAAGTGCATTATGATCAAGAAACTTACAACATTTTATATGGTAATTCATAATTAAAACTTCATGTGTTGGTAATATTTTATTTATTAAATAATTTACATATCATAACTTTCAGGAAGTTAATGAAAGCCTTTTTTTTTTCAAAAGTTCGCTATTTATGAAATTGTTTACGACACTAGTTAATAAATTGCTTATTTTAGGGAGGACTCTTAATTTAGCTTTTACTAGTATTGTGGACCAGGTAGAATTTTACCACAGTCCAAAATAAATCATTTTCATCGTTGTCAACATTATCATCATTAAAAGTCGCATCAAATCGAAAATCTAAATCAATCATGTAAATTAAAGAAAAATAGATTTGTCTGTACTACTACACGATTCCACAGATAAATGAATATCTACTGTAAATGAACTAAGCTAACTTATAAACGTATTATTTCTAAAAATAAAGACAATTAATCGTTTCTAAAAGGACTTTTCATTAAAAATAAATGCAAAACCGACAAAGTTATTTAGTCATTTCGCCGTTACCATATTTGATACGAAAATATGTGATATTGGCGCCAATTTAAAACTTTGCAGTAAGATGCGTTTCACAAAATACCGTCACTTAAACTAGAAATAAGTGAAAATTTGGTGTCCACGAAATAAGTAAACCCTATCACTTATTGAACATATGATAAAAATACATTTATTTATATGTGAATGTGCGTAGAAAATTGGAGATAAAAAAAATCAGTCTTACGTTGTACGCAAGAATAACACCTTGTAGGTTTTTACATTCAATGTTATTTATTTTATGCAAAGACTTTATTGTAAAAGTTCCTAAGAGTGTCCTTTAATTAAAAAGGTAAAAATTCTAAAAAAAACTTGCTTATAACAAAGAAATTCTCATTTTCCCAACTGGCTAAAACTATCACTGAGGTGATTTTGACAAAAAAATATTTCGAAGGATTTAAATTCAAAATTGTTACTATGGAATAAAAACCTTTTTAATAATATGTTATATATTATTAATTATTATATTAGTACTTCTTCTTTTGTAGAGTGGCCTTGTTTAGACAAATATTTAGAGTACAGTCCTGAATTCTTCATTTACCAAAGGAATGTTGTCGCATGAGACAACGATGGTACCGAAGACAACCGAACTTCTTCTTATTCTACATGCCTTAGTGCGCCATGATTGTTGTTCGTTTCACATTCGATATTGGTGAATGTAAAACTGTCATCCTTAGTGCACAAAAACGTTAAATGGGGCAGGTGTTTAAGGAGTTTGTCCTTTAATTTGAAGACAGACCGCTGTCTCTTCATTGTTGTTCTTTGATTTACGCGTAAATTTTCAAATTAAAATAATGAAAAGAAAGGACAAAAAGTTGAAGAAAACTTTTTGCGTTGGAAGAATACAGAAATAAATAAGGTTATTTTATAATTAGGAAAATTAACTGTTTGAAATATTTCCTAAAATACATCTGCACAATTTTAAACATTGGCCGTTTTATTTAGTTTTAAAAAAATAGTATGTTTATATTTCTTACCTTAAATGTTCAATTGTTTAATTTAATACTATTAATTCGACTTCCTAATAAAGCGAATTAAATTTAAATTTAGTTTTAAAAATAGTCGTTCAATTAATTTTAAGTTTTAATTAAACATTTTCAGACACTAATCTAGGTACAACAAGAAATGAATGTAAAATTAATTACACTTCTATTCTTTATTATATAAAATTATTAATGCCTTGTAGACAATATTGAATAATTTTAGTTATTTCATTTCTCTGTCATTATCCTAAAGTAAATTACCAAAAAAAGCAAATTATCCTCATATACAAAATACCTCATATAAAAGCCACAATATCTTGTAGAAGATACAAAAGACTGGCTCCAGCCCACTTGAAGATGTACCTTTTTTGGCTTTTTAGAATTTTTTTTGCTGACATATTCTGTTAAGACACGGAGAAGATTCCAAATCGGTTAATTAATTTCAATTTGAATTATTTGCATCATCTCATTGATATCTATAACATCGGATATATCATTTACGAAAGGATTAAATAAAAAGGGAACCAGATTGCTGCATGGTTTACAAGGAATCTGGTCTAATTGATACCATTAAAGATGATATAATGTTGTGTAGATATAGGATGAAATCCATTATGTAATGGATCATGGGTCTTTCTTATAACTCGAAAGTGATATTAAAATATTACTGTAAGAAAAAAAAAATAGAAGAATGAACAATATTCATAAAATACCGCAGAAAGGACCTTTTAGTTGGATGTTTAAATCTTAGTGTTAATACAAACTAGTGGGATTAACAAAATATTAAAATGAAGCAGCATAAAAAGATCTTTCTAGTTAGATGTTTAAATCTTAGACCAATCTAGAAGAATCAACGGATATTAAAATACAGCAGAAAATAACATTTCTAGTTGAATGAAAAAAATGTTTTTGTTGAAAATTATAGTTCTTGTAACTAAACCACTTGAGATTACCTCTTTGAGAACTTGAAGATGAGTGTTTAAATTATGGAAATATTCCCAAAGAGTGTTTATAATCAATCATTTTATTTAATAAAGTGATTTTGACCACGATAAAATACATCGAATGATTTTGGGAAATCTTCATAGATTAGATCAATTTTTATTTTTTATCGTTCCCTTCTGAAATAATAATACTCAACTCATAGTTCAATATTTTTAAAAACCAATTCTACGAGATATATAATAATTTTTGTAACTAATATGTCTATTTGTATCTAACTTTAAATTAGGTATTAGTAAGCCAATGTGAATTTAAACCGGTTCTGTACCGTTGCCTGAGAAGTGGATGGGGTGGGGCACAATGTGTCTCCCTTATTGCGGAAATAATGGTCCGAAAAAAGGATGTTGTATCAAACGGGCGGGTAATTTGGAGGTTTTTCCATAAGAGAGACAAAAGAAAATTCGTCAAGCATTTTCGCTACTCGAAATGAGGCATGTATAACAAAACAAAAGTGGTTGGGCTTGAAAAAATGGGTGTAATCACTCTTTTCTTGCTATCTTGGAAATTAAACATCTCTCGAGTTTTTTCGTCTTCTATTATTAATCGTGAAACGCGGCATAAGGCATTGATAATATCCATCATAGATTTAATTTTTTTGTTGCTAGTAAAATTCTATACATACTTTTGTCGTATTTTCTTTGAGAAGAAGTTTTTCCTTATTGACAAAAGATTTGGATGTGATAAAAAAATCAGGATATAATGTATAGTGCATGATTATTGTTGATGACCAATTATGCGTTTTTTTAAGAGGAAGATCGCATTAAACACAAAACATTGAACATTAGAGCATTCATTGTAATGACGTAATGACATAATTTAAGTACTAATGTGATAACGATACATTTTACCGTACGAAGTTTTGTTTTTGAATAGAAAAAGGAACTCTTGATACAAAGTTATAAAAACTAATGAAATTAAAGTCTTTACCTAATAACTATTTATATTAAGGTTTTTATTTAGAGAAAGTATTTATTTTAGAGTTTTTGTATGTACCTTGTTTATTTTTATTATATTTATATTTTTAGATATGGACGCGTTCACTTACAATTGAAATGAAAGGTCGAAAATTCTTGTGAAAATCTAAGTTATTGAAGTTCCATACACCAATTAATGAAAAGTGATCAAAAAAGTTCACATATAAAGTTAGGTAGTTTTAACCACTTTCACTTGTTGACACATTTGAGGTTATAATCATGAGTTTATTAAATAATTCAAAATATTTAAACATTTACACGATGTGAACTTTACAACGTTTTGAAATGAAGAAGATCAAAATTCTGACAGCTCTTATATAAGTTTTTGAAATCGCAGCCTTTTTGTAACAATTTTTTATGATATGACATTTCTAAAATTTTAATATAGTATCATTATTTAAAGGACCTGTATTTTTCTATAAGATATACTTCCATATTAAGTAATTATATTAAACAGAATTTCTTGTTCAAACTGGAATGCGTTATTCCCAGTTACAATTGACTAAGAATTCTTAAATTACTGAAATTTGCTAATATGTTAGAACTTAAAAAGTTGTATGAACTTATTAATTACAATTTATAAAAAAATAGCTTTTTATTACATATATTGAGAAATTGGACATTTTGCTCTTTGAAACGATTTTAATTCATTTTTAAAACATATTATAGTTTAAGTAAAATTGAATTGTAATGAAAATTTGTTTTATAATTTAGAATCCTGGGAAATATTTACCTATTTTCTAAAATTGTATCGTATGTGATATAAATTCACTTACAAAATATATTCCTTGTGGCGTGCTGTAAATGAGTAGGTATATTGTATAATTTTGAATGTATATATAATGCAAAACTTTAGTTTTTAATAGTTTTATTTTTTCGTCTAAAAGCATACTATCATCAGTCAGTGTTTATTTATTTTATATTTGAGACTTCCTCTGAAGCGTCAAGTAAGAAACAAGAGAAAGATGTTCAGGTCAAAATAAACAAACGGCTCTTTTCAGTGACAGTAAGTGTGTTTATTAATATCGGGAGACAGAGAGAGAGCAGGAAACGCCATGACATTCTTTATACAAACATATACTGCGGTATAGTATACAGTATACAGTGCGTTTAATAGTAGAGATATGGAGAAAACATAAATAAATGTATAAAATATTCTAATATTTGAAATAAACTGTAACAAAATGACGAATGAAAATATATGCCTATATAAAATATTTTTTTTATTTTACCTCATTTTATACTATAGGTTATTTTGGTCAAATGTAATCTGTATGCATCACCCCTGATTTTTATATTTTTAAAAAGTATGAAGATTTTTCACATTTACATTTTTCTCGAAATGTAAAAATGAAACACACCCTCGCTGAGTTAGTTGTTCCTAAGCACCCAAAAGAAGTAGTCTTGAGCCTCCCACACAATGTTACTTGTTCTCAAAGATACTTGTTGAAATAAAGAAGATTTGTTCGTTCTAGTAGTGTATTTTTTATTGAAGAAAGAAGTCACATAGAATTTATATGTGTGGGACTTGCAATAAAAAGTTACAGTCCACTCGAAAAGATCACTGCTCACATATAAATTTCTACTTTATCACATGGACTTTTGCTTACTGAAAAGATGAAATGAAGTTTAAGTTGGATTAAGATGGTGTTTATATCTTTTGTTAAATTGATACTTTCATTAAAATAGTAATAGAGGTAGTTAATTTAGTTCATTTATATTTTGTTATATATCTCCGCCTTTGCGAAAATGAAGTTACTTGAGGATCTTTCGAAGTCTGTTTATTGAGAAAGCAGCAGAACTACAGCAACAACAATCGCTAGAAAATTGTTTGTCGAACACAAAGTTATCTTTCGTTCAAGTTTTCTTGGTCTATCCGTAGCTCTTTAATACCTCTTGGTTGGTATTGCATGCATTCATTTTCGTTTGATGGTTCTTAATAAGAAATATAATTTGGTTCAATGTAGAAGGAAATCTTTATATAACTATTGGGTGTTTCCAAAGATTAATATAATGTTGGATTCCTTAAATCACAAAATTGTTTAGGCAAGTCTATCTTGTTCTTGAATTTATACGTAAATTCATATTTATCACACGCATAAAAGATAGAATATCTAAACTATAGAAACAAAATATACTTGAAATATCTACTACACAAACAAATATAAAGAAGAAACAAAAAATGCCTAAATAAGGGGTAAAGTATGGAATAAATTAATTAGAAGCCGACCCCGGTTGTCGAATGAGCGGAGAACCGATATTCGGCCCGGAGTCCCGGGTTTGAATCCCGGTGTGGGCATGGGTGTGGTATGAATGTACTGGAGAAATTAAAAAAACTCTTCCTATAATTTGTACCACTAGGAGCAAACAACACAATGTCGAACTTGTGTGGAAAATGGTAGTTATAGTAACAACAAAATTATTTATTTGCTTTGAGGTAACTTACTCATAATTGATCGTCTCATTTAAATTTATAGATGAGGAAATCAAGGAACTCCAGTACCGCCGATGCGGTGCTTTAGAGGACTTTTAACGCTTTAATAAAAATACCTTCGAATATGATTTCCACCAAATCCTATAATGAACTACTCAAGAAAAATACACATAACGTTCGCCTGTACCAGTGTATTGCTGTCTTGTAAATACCTGATTTAGACGTACTCAACTAACCATTCCATTTATAGGATTATTGCTAACGATCAATTAAATACTTTGTTTAAAGGTACCAAATTATGTTGCTATTTCAATATAAAAATCTTGCATTTAAGACTTTGGCTGACGCCACTGTTCTGATCTGCTTATTCATAGGTAGTATAACGAGAAAGTGGAAAGAAACTCTTGGAAATAATACCTCAGCTCGACTTAGATAGTATGTTCGACAAAGTAATGTAATTTTATTTTCGTTTTTTACATCGCGTTTGAGACGGGAAAATGATATCTCCATAAAAGTTGAAAATTGGCGTTTAAAAGGTTATTTTTGTAAAAAAGGTCAAAAGCGGGGATTCAAGTTTATTGCATAATTAAATACATGAAAAAATAAATATTTAAAATAAATAATAAATTATATTGTAGAGGAATTCCAAACATATATACGTAAGTAAATGATTTATTTACAACGATTTAATAATAGTCGAATAATCTATGAAAGTATAATATATATTATTAAGTCATTAAATTAATTATGTGAGTGTCATACTGCCATTGTATGCTATACTTTTTTTATAACTGTTTATTTAACATCAAAAACTTATAAAACAATTTTTATGTTAAAACTATATGGCAAAAGCATGTCGTGGCTAAATTGTTTATTGAGACGACAATGGAAAACTTTAAAATTTTTGGGATCAATTATTTTTTATGTTTAATCAAATAAATATAATCATATTTTATGTTTGTCTATCATGACCTTATTATGTTTATTTGTAACAATAAAGTACTATTACAATAGCTTAATTATATACACTTTGATACGTGCAAGGACCGCGATTTTAAGAATTTATTTCAACAGTTTTGGTATTAGGCATGATAACTTGAGTGATTTATTCGTCTATTAAATAATTTAGATTAGATAAATAAGACCATATTATTATATTTACCCATATTACCATGCTCAACACTGTTGAAATGAAATCAAAGAACTGATGTCGTAATAATACTTTATTGAGTTCAATCAACAAGATTATCATAGAAAAATATAGATTATAAAAAAAAATACAATTTATGTTTTCACCAAAAATCTCCCATTAAGAGTTTAGTTTTTTGTTATGTAGATTTTTAAATAAACAAGCCAGTCTGTAGTTTATTTATGTAATTTCTAAAATAAAATCTAATAACTAATTCATAAACAGTTTGAGATTATTTAACATTTCTTTCGTTTTTTTACTTCTTCTCCTTTTATCCTTAAAAGGTGTTCCAGCGATTATCTGGTTATCTGGACTTTTTCTTACAATATTGTTTTCTTTATAATTTTGTAATAATATTATTTGTTACCTGGACAAAGATTTAAAATATTACACTGTTGACGTTCGACAAAAAGAAAACGTAATTCTTTATAAATCCCACTATTAACTTTTTATGCCGGACATCAGGACTGAACCATCATGATTGATCGTTGGAAATAGACACTAAACTTAGACGAACTAATAAAATCAAGCATTTATGGTTCCTCTACCGGGTGATAAAATTTGTCTCGTGTTGCAGTGATATTTTATTGTAGCTGATAAAAAAAGATACGAGGATATTCCCCACCAGCAGTTCATGTCGCAAATCGCTGTAACTATAAAAGATATAAACAATCGCGGTAAAACCACATAAAGTATAGTATACTTTCACAATTTAAATTTTTCATACAAATCTGACGTTCTGACATTTTCTCATGGAAATTGATTTACATTTACAATAAAACATGAATTCAACTATGAGCTTAAATTGATATCTAATTTAAATCAGTGAATCCTTATCGGTATCGAATAGCTAATAAACAATGGGTGACAATTTAGTTACCCGAAACAACAGAGAAACACTGAGAAGCACTTTATACCGAGAGAGAAACAGAGGTAATGTTTGCAGAGTCATCTTGCGGAGGCGAGCCTTAATGACGCCAATTAGTATCTCACTAACTGTTAAGTTAATATTTACAAAGTCTCATAGTTCAAGTTACTCACACTAAGTAAATCTATTTATCTAGATTTACCCATCAGGAAACTTTTGTTATACAATCTTCCAAAAATGAAGGTAGGTGAAATTATTTCAATACAATGACTAACTAGATCCGCTACCGCAATATTGTTAAGATACATGCAATGTTTCAGTAATATATGCGTGTGATAATTAAAGAGTTATGTTGCAACAGCTGCCAATCAGTTTTTCACTGGGCTTACGTATATGCTGCAGGTAAATTGTTATTAAAAAAATAGCTTGTTCTTAAGCAAATAGTAATAATAATAATAATAAGGTGTTGCCCTTACTCACTTTAATTTCTTGAACAAGGTTCCTATTAATTGCTTACTTTTCCGCCTGTTCCACTACACTATTGGAATTTTTATTTGTAATTTTCACTTTTAGTTTTTCAAATATTTTATTTCTTACCTGCTATTTTTAACGGCATTCTATTGTTAAGTAGTTTCCAATATTACTTGTTAATTTTGAATTTTGAATTCTGTCTTTATAAAACTTAAAACTGATTTTCTTTGCATCTTCAATGATACCTTCAAATTTGAAATCTTCTCGAAGTTGGTTATTACTTTCTTCTGTTCTATTTTTACCTAGTATTAATAATATGAATTTTCTATTGGTTGTAAAATTTTTAAATTGCTTTTTAATGCTAACGACCATAGAGGTATGGCATACTGTATGATTGGTTTTACATAAGTTTTGTATAACTGTGTCTTAAGTTTTCTAACTAAAGGGCATATTTTGTATATATACGGTTGGGTAACAGCTTTTGCTACTCTAGTTTTCCTTGCTACTTCTTTGATATGTTCTTATAATTTCAATTTCTTATCGATTATTATACCTAAATACTTAATTTTATCTTGTTCTTATTTGCGAATTTTAATTTTTGTAGAGGTTTGTATCATTTGTTATTATTGTGAACTGCGTTTTCTCTGGGTTTGCTTTCCATTTCTCATAGTAATTCCTAACTTCTTCAAGATATTTTTCTACTATACTTTTTGCACTACTTTTCCTGACTAACGTACCTATAATTGCGCAACCGTCTGCAAACAATGCCAATTCAATGTCTTTATCTGCTGTTATATCATTAATAAAAATAAAAAAGTATACTTCCTTGGGGTAGGCCTTCTTTCATTTCAAAATGTTCCGTTATTATTTTTATTCTCATAAACTATGTGGAATATTCTGTTTTGCAGGTAGCTGTTAGTAATGAATTATTCGGGTATTTTCTCTCTGTTCATCTTAATTATTAGCGCTTTCCTCCATATAGTGTCATAAGCTTTTTCTAAGTCGAGGACTAATTACTCGTGCTAATTGTAACCTCCGTGCTTAACTTTCTTCTAAATCCAACTACTCATTTTTAATAATTTTGTTTTCTGATTCTATCTCGGATACTAAAAACTTACGCTCTAATTTTAATTTAAATAATCATAGTCAACCGTTATGTGATAGCTTCAGAAACTGCTATTCATGAACACACCACGTCATATTACTCTGCTAATCATCGTTTAATGAACATCCGCGATACTCCTAAAATATGAATAACATTTTAACAGAGAAGGTGTGTAAATGAAAACGCTTTATTGTATATTAAGTTCCTGTTATGTCTTTATTGTCATTATTCTAACTGTTATTTATTAGTCTTTTAGGTATGTATATTTTTCTGATTAAAGCGTTGGAGATCAGGTTTCTGTTACAGTTTGTTTAATTGACAACCATTCAATTTCACAATTTTAATAAGGTTGTCCCAACATTTCTCCCAAATCTCTATTTAAGCTTAACTTATTAAGATACCAACGAAATATTGCTGTTCATTCATCCCGATAAAAATCTGCTCCATTAGAATATTCTAGACTTCTAGACTATAACATTATCTGATAAAACTAATAAATAAGGTAATAAGCACTTTATTTTTAAGGGAAAGTTTCTGGTCCACCTTTCCTTTTAAGTTCTCTTTTTGGCCAGGAACTATTTATCTGTGACATACACCATAACATTACGTTTCTTAATAGCAATATGTGTAAAATTTAGTTGTTTTCTTTTTGATGATCACCATTTTCTTATTGGTGACAGAAAAGTAACATTAAAATATAAATTAAAAAAAATGTACTTTTTAAAATTTTACGATTTATCATTGCTAAACTCACTTCGTAATTTATTGATTCTTCTTGATAGAAACTCTCTTTTTAATCCACAGAATGTCTGTAGTGCAATCTTTGATATTAAAATATTATGCTTTTTAATTATTTTTTAATGACTAAAACTTTCTGTCTGTCCGTATTTTCAATATTACGTCGTCTGCCACTAGATTTTTTTATACAACGGCAACATGGAGCTTTAATAGAAATCTACTTTGCTTCGCCTGCTTTTAAATCTAAAAGATTTTTGTAAGAGATTTTAAATTAAATTGTATCTAAGGTATCCAATCATATTTTACTTTTGATATGATATTAAAATATATTGTAATACATAAAGATCCTGAGATATTCTCAAAATAAGGTTCATAATTTAAGGAAAACCTGAATTTAGAAAATATAGTAAGGACATTTTAAAGTAACATTTACATATAGAAGTATACCTGTTCTTTTCTAGCATGTACTGAAATAATTGTTCAAGGTTGAGTGACCTTTAGTTCTTACAAAAATAGATTGCTAGTGCAAGTTGAAATATGAAATAAAAATAAAAAAATAAGTGTTTGTATTTTAAATTAGTTTTTGTTTAATGTTATTTAACATATATATTTCTATATTCAGAAATTTTATATAATTATAGCAAAACTAAAATATTTTTGATAAGTCGTAAATATTGATTGCTTATATCAATATAAAAATTATTTTTCATATTATCGCTACCAGTGTTGGGTCATTCTTAAACTAAAACAGTTAATGAAGAATTATTAAATTTTATTTTTGCGTTATAAAAGATTAGTTGTGTTAAGTGTAATGTTTTTAAATATATTTCGCAATATTTTGAAAAGACTAAAGAGTAATTTTTACTGCTTATTTACATGATAATTTAGGTGTATCAAATAAAAAAAATGTTAAACTCAATTAAAAAGGAATAAATTATATTCCGAAATTTTATATATTCGTTATCTTGAGAAATAGGAAAGAATGTTTTAAATAAAAGTTACAGAGTCAAACTTCACATATTAAAATTATTTCGTAATATGCAAGGTGTCTCATAAAGTCCCAGCATATCAAAGTTATGTTTTTTTTAATGGAATACCTCGTACATTTTTACATTTTTATAATTCTCTTGCCGAGCTAATTTCAACGATGGATCATACTTCATGTCTATTATGTTGAATAAAGGATCTACAGACATCTAAATTCAAAAAAATGTGTTTTTCAGGTGGCTGTAGATCCTTTATTAAACATAACTTTGATAATCTGGGACCTTACGAAATAATTTTAAAATGTGACTCTATCTATAACTATAATTTAAAACATTCTTTCCTATTTCTCACGATAACGGAGATATTAAACTTCGGAATATAAGTTGATGACCCTGTAGATATCTTCTGAAATGCAAAGGTACATAAAGTATCATCTTAACTTAAAAAATCTCCTATAAAACTACATATATAAAGACAACAACGTATGGAATCAGAATTTGGGACGTACTTAATAATAATTTTAAGAGTAACAATAAATTAAAATGGCTATGAGGTATTTTCTTTTATATTGTCTACAACCAAACTATATTTTTCTACGCTACTGATACAATTTATCATTTATATAGTTAACTCTTAAACTAAGTATTTTAATTTGACTGTACTTGTTGTTGAATAACTACTATCATGGCATTAAGATGGGGAGTGGCAGGTGCTGGAAGAATTTCAAATGATTTTGTGATAGCTGTTCAAACGTATCCTAGAACCGATCATGTTTTTATGGCTGTAGCCGCAAGGGATAAAACTAGATCACAGAAATTCGCAAAAGATCATGGGATACCTAAAGTTTATCAAGGATATCTGGAATTGGCTAATGATCCAGACATTGGTAAATATTTTTTTGTTATCCTTTTCTATAGTACGTGTAATATTTCATTATTGGTAATAAAATTATTATTGACCATATATTCCCATCTCACGCGTTATCAATATATACTGAGGTCAAACTGTAAGATTAAACTACATGATTAATATTTGAAATTGTCCCCTACACTAGTCTGATACAATAAAATTTCTTGAGTATTCATCGTTTTGATATTTTTGTTTGATCTATTTTCATATAGGCTATGTACTCATATACTTCTACTTGATCCAAACCATAGTTTTTTCTATTAAATGGTCAGTTTTACATTCGAAACAAAGCGATTATAGCTGTCCCCTTTATATGTAAAAATTTACATAAGTCTGTGGCGGTTTTTCCAAAATAAGGTTATAAACTGGATTGATTTCAATTAACCTCTGTAGAAAATAATAATAATAGAGAATGAAATAAAATAATTTGATGCAGTCGCGGGACAAATAATGAACATCAATTGTAAAGTAGAAATAAATCAAGAAATTAAGGTATAAAAGGACAAAAACCTTCTTCTTCGTATTATTATTATTATTATTATTATTATTCACCTCTTTATTACAGATATTGTGTATGTAGCAAATCTCAACACGCAGCACTTTGAAACAACGAAACTTATGCTTGAATATGGAAAACATGTATTATGCGAAAAACCTTTTTCCATGAATGAAAAGCAGACACAAAGACTGTATGAAATCGCAAAAACGAAAAATCTTTTTTTAATGGAAGCCATATGGTCAAGGTGTTTCCCTGCTTATAAAGAAATGAGAAAACTCATAGAATCTGGAGCTATAGGTGAAGTTATGTTCGCTTCTGTTAATTTTGGACACGCTCTACAACATGTTGAAAGATTAACGTGAGTAATTAAAATATTGTCTACAACTTCCTAGTTCTTTCTTTTTATAAATTATTGTATTTTGTTCTGGTTAAGAAGATAACAAATTGTTTTGATATAAAGCGTTTTCTTTTGTAAAATATTTTATGTATCGTTTATCCTTAGATCGATGGAAATGGGTGGTGGTGCCATTTTGGATCTTGGTATCTACATCTTACAGTTTCAACAATTCGTATTTAGGGGTCTCAAACCAATTAAAATAGCCGTAAACGGTCATTTAAATAAATGTGGAACAGACGAGTCTTGTGCTGCAGTTATAACCTATCCAGATGGTAAGATGGCAGTCGTCAGTACATCAGCAAGAGTTGCTCTACCTAATGAAGGACTCGTAGTTGGAACTAAAGGAACCCTAAAGTAAAATAATTCTACAATAATTAATACAGATAAGACTTTTTTCATGAGATTTCACCACTGGCAAAAAGTTGCCCTTTAATCAAACATGATGAACTTACTCAGGTATATATGATATGAACTTTAAACGAAAAAACAATGTGCTATGGTGCTATCTAGATTAAACTCTCTAAATTACTTATTGAAAAGTTTAAAAAATATTTTAAGTGAAATTCAGTTACTTATGTTGTATCATGCTAACGCAGAATGTTATCTAAGATATGGGATCTGCTTATGGGGTTTATTGGTGAATTCTGGAGACGTTTTTATTGCTTAAAAAAGCTCATAAGATGCATTGCTGAATTATCAAGGTATTCTAACCGCAAAGAAACATTTATAAAATTTAGGATATTAACTTTACCATCCATAGTGATTTTTGAGCATTGTGTTTATATTTATCAGAATACACACATGTTTAATCGTAATGAAGGCTAACATTCATACAATACTAGATATAAGAAACATTTTGCATATCCAGTACATAATACAAAAATGGCTCATAATTCACCTAACCTGATGGGTATTACAATATTTAATAAATTACCAAGTTCGAGTAAGAAATCTCGGTCACTTTTTTCTTGTAATAAATTGTTAAAAGAATTCCTCATTAACTGTTGCTTTTACTCAGTTGAAGAATATTTCTCCAGTTAATATTAACATCCACCAAGTTTCGTTATATTCGCAGTAAATTTTATATATTTACACTTTAGAATTGTGTTACTGACTAATTTTATATGCTCTTGTTACGTGTATGTTGAATGTTCTTAGGTGTATCCATTATAACACACATTTTAATCTGACGCATCCCATACATTGTAGATGATGTCTTAAGGGAAATAAATTTATTATTTATTTATTATTATATTTATTTTGATATCAGAATTAATTATTATTCATACACGTTATATCGTCGCAAATGTTCTATTAACTATAAATATTTTTTAAATAATAAAAATATACAATATTTAGGTCTATAATGAGTATAATGTCAATACGTTTTTTCGTTGAAATCAATTTATAAGATAATTAGAACACTTTTCTTATATTGGTACTTTTGATAGGATATACTTTTAAAGGTTGCCCGACTTTTGGTGCCCTGAGACTTTGATAATGCCAGATGGAACAGTTAAGAAATTTTCTTTTCCTGAAGCGGCAAAACCATTTTTACACCACAACAGCGTCGGACTGTATTACCAGGCCGAAGATGCCCGACAATGCATAAAAGAGGGTGAGTGCTCATACTTTGAAACCTCCAAGAGCAAAATGCTAATAACAGGTTTTCTCAGAATTATTATTATTATTATTATTATTATTATTATTCAAAACTGTATTTAATTTTTATATATTTAATGAACTTGAACTACTAAGCTCCAGGGTCTGCAGATCATGTGCACCTCGATTAAGAATTACTGTAAAATAGTAAAATAAGGTGAAAATATATTTTTAAAGAATTTAGTAGCAACTTAGTAGCAAGAAAACACATAATTTTGTATTTTTTACTCTATGTAAAAAAATGGTTTATTAATTGTATTATTTTTATAAAAGAATTACAAAGTTTGAAAACATTTGTGGAAATGAAGTACAAATGCTGCGAATAGTTTTAACAGTTTAGGCTGTGAAACCAATTTTTCTCTAAGATTTGTGTTTTTTAGGTAAAATTGAATGTCCACAAATCACACATGCAGAATCAGTTGAACTGGCTAAGATGATGGATTATTTAAGAAAACAAATGAATGTAATATTCCCTGAGGATTTTCAAGAATTTTAATAATATTATTGATTGAATTCGATTTTTAATATAATTAGTTACCTTTAGAATGATACATTTGTGTAAAGTCGAGAGGAAATAAAGATACTGAATAAAAATGGTTTTTAATATAATCTTTTTCCACTCTAGGTATATGCTTTTGATGTAGTATGAAATTGAACTATTCAAAATTTTCATCATTTTGCACTTCAAAATAGCTCTGAAAAAATTAGCACTATGTGGTGATGATACTATTCAAATTTAAATAGAGTGACTATTTGTGCAGGAAATTTTTGAAAAGAAGAATTTTCCTTAAAGATAAAAATATTCAATATAATTCATTTATTTATTTATGTTTAAACTGTTTTTATAAAATTTCAAAGAAAATCAGCAATGGCATTAATAAATTCCTGCTACCAGAATATTTTCTTTATAACTTATATTATCAAAATTTAAAAATGGGATACAACAAAAAACTCTAAACATACACTTTTGTATGCTGATTTTTTTAAATGGTGGACAAATATGCGATTTTCAATTTTCTGCGCTATTCAAAACTGTCCATTTAAGACGCCAATATCAAAGGATCTTTTTAAATTAAAAATATTAAAAAAAATTCATTAAGTTAACAAAAACTTATGGGATATAAGATTTATAAACTAAACATTGAGCTTAAACTTTTCTATAAAGCTTTTTTTTATTTTTAGTAATAACTGAGATAGTTGGGTCAAAATACAGGATATCGTATTATATTTTTAAAACTTATCATTTATCAAATATTAATAAAGAAATAATAATGTAAAGCGTAACATTTGAATACATGGGCAAGATAGAAGATGGAATAATTGAAACAAAAAAAGTAAACAGAGACAATAAATCAATCAACAACAACTTGCTATGCATAACTATGCATAAAGAAAAATTGATTATACAAAATTTAATAACATTAATTGTGCAAGCGAATATATTTTACAAAGAAGTAGATTTTACATAGAAGTAGATTTTACATAGAAGTAGATTTTACATAGAAGTATGAAACAAAGATTAACACAATTAAAATGAGAAAAATACTAGGAAAAAGGAAATGAGAACAAAGAATGAAGATATTAGAAACACAGATTTTGCAAAAGATGAAACAAAAATAATTAATAGGATCTATAATAAGGATTAATTCAAATAGAAAGAAAATTTTTTTTTATAGTACTTTATTTAGCAATCAGAATGTTACAAAATTCTATAAGCTAAAATGCTAACGATTACTAGTTAAACTAATAAGTAAATGACATGGATAGGTTAATATCCATTGATATTACCTATATTAATCTAAATAGCCACAGTTTTTTTAGTCTTTTGTTATTTAGTGGTTCTAGTAGCTGTTCCATAAGTGAATTAGGGAGCCTTCTCATGGATGACTTCAAAGAAAAAAAAGAAAAAAAATATGAAAACAAATATCTGAAGAAGATACATAGAGATGGACTAAGGAAAAATATATAGAACCAATAGACGAACAAGGAGAAATAAGGGAAAATCACTCAGCAAGAGATAGGAGGAAAAAATAGGCAAGAGTAACTGGAGGGGATGGCAAGATTGGGGAATAGCAGAAAGAGTCTAAACAAGCCTAACAGCGAGATGTCTGCAGAAAATTATTAGAAAGAGAAAATAAAATATACAAATACTTTTAGTACCTTTTGCCTATTTTGCCGAAAGTATATAATTTTAAAATCTACAAATAGTGATTCATTTAAGTTATGCTAACATTATTATATAAAATTTTCAAATCTTCGAATCAAATAAATAAATACTGTACCTAACTAAATCAACAACCATAAACCTAAACGTTTTTGTTTTAAGGTGACTGCATGGATAATAACAAATTTGGAATAAAAAATAAATTGATTTAACAGGAAATAAGTTCATTGTTCACCAAGCAAAACCGCAGACCACTAACATCTTACTTCAGTTGTTTGTTCTATTAGTAAAAAAGAACCAGTTCAGTGACGTTCTACTGAAAAAATATGTTATATACAAAACATCCTTTTAATGAATTAAACCTTAAAAAAATTGTTTTTCAGGAAGCCAAAAAAAAGAAATTTTGGCAATGTTGACATTTTATAAAAAAATATAAATATGTATATTGGAATATGCGATTTTAGAGATATATACTGCTTAGTTTATAAAATTAGATATTTTATTAAATTAAGACTTTGGTTTGGTATCTAAAAACATTGGCATTCCTGAATAGACTCTGCAAATACTGTGATGCGGGCGTTGCGTGCCGAATAAATTTTTTCGGAGATCTTTATTGTTTTCATGAGAGGATTCCTTTTCGAATAAAGTGCTACATTTTAAAATGCTCCGTGCCGTTCCCAAAGCGACACAGATTCACAGATTTAAAACGTAATCCTAGAATAGGAACAGTGGCCACGACGTTATCATACACTAGACTTTTATGAGTTATTTTTGTCCAATATGTAATCTTGATCAAATAATAGTATGTATACAGGTTAGGAAATAAAATATAGGACAAATTAGATTAGAAATTGTAATACATTCTCGCTTCTTCGTAATGCGTTCTCTTATAGTCGCATGCATTAGTAAGCCTAGAGATATATTATTTCTGAACCGGTTTATTATTGAGGATTAGTTCATTTTTGGGATATTTCTACGTTTTGCCATATATCATAAGCGATTTCTTCAGGAGGTGCACGGCAACTAAACTACTCAATGTAGCCAAAGGTGAAACATACCTGAATAGAAAAATGGATGGACGAATTTATGTGGATGACATGGCCAGTCATGAAAAAAAAGTAACATAACTGCCGAATTTACATACCAAAAATGTCTGAAATATGATCATAATTGTAATATTTATTTAAACCAAAAGTATAAAATGATCAATTTTGTCTATAAAAATATTAACATTACATAGTTAAATAGACATAATTTTAGATACTTTATAAAAATTGCATTGGTTTTTAAATTTTTAAAAGACTACAATACATAAAACCATGTTCCCAGTGTTTTATCGGAAATAATTTTACCAACTCCATTTGAAAAGACTCTGTTTTCGCCACATTTATATGTAAAAACTTTCTGCATTACTTCATAGTAAAGTAAGGTATTTAAAAATGTATACAATCAATACATAATCCATGAAATAGAAATAGCCTACATTTTAAAATTGTTGTTTTTATGCAAAGTAATAATTTTTTCGACTATATATCACTGCATTTCAGTCTCCTTAATAGGTATATCACTTGAATTCGAAATAATTTTTTGTAATATTTAAGGCAATTATTTCTTGATTATTTTTACGTAAAAATTCATGACTTTTATTTTTAAGTTGTTATCGTGTAAACATTTTTGGAAACACATTTATTTTATTTTTAGTGGGGTAAAGGGTACCCCGGTATATACCTTAAATATTTTTTCAACTAACTCTTTCTTATAATAAATAAAATATATACAATTTTAAAGAGAGTTTTACATGTTTAAATATTCAATCCTGAAAGGTAATTTTCTACATTTTTTTTGATAACTTGATTTCTTACTGGTGATTATTTATTGAACATTGTGGCTTTCGAGATCTTGATGTATACCTTCGTTTGGAATCTGCACTACGTATATATTATATTGTTGCTGATTTTTTAAATGATCTTTCTGTACCTAAGATTTGTATGGTCTGGTATTATACCAGGCTTCACAATCTTGTAAATTTTTAAATTGTTTTGTAGACTTTATTTCAATTTATAAATCGGTAAATTTTTTATTTATTAGACATATAGTTGTTAACATATTTAGTACTTTTTTTTTCAAGAAGGTTATTGGTTTTTTTTAGTCTAGTATTTTGATATTATTTAAAGTTACTTTGCATGGGAATAACGCCCTTTCTTAATGTAAATAATATATTTCATGATATGTTAATTTAGAAGGGTTTATCTTAAAAAGCCATATTTCCAAGCATTACATTTATCACATTTTCTAGAAGACAGTAAGGAATGGCACATATAAAATAAAGTATCTTAATTTATAACGAACAAAATAGATTATGTTTAGTCCAATATAATATAATGCAATTATTCATTTTATTGAGGATCAAATAACTTTTATTCACATTTGGAAAGAACTTATCTAATGCTATTCAATTTATTTCAGCACATCGTTTTTTAAATCGCTTTATTATTTTCTTTTGATATTTTCATAGTACGCCAATGCTCTTGAAGCACATCACTAATAATAATCAGCATAATCTCATATAATTCAAAAGAAGAAGAGAAAACGTCACCCCCAAATTATATTTCTTTCTCATGGAGATGATACTGAATTTCTACAATTAATTATTGTATTAAAGATAGTCATCATTGTCTCATTTTCTTGCCATTTCAAAATGACTACCCTTAATATTAAACCCAGGTAGGATATTAAAAAGTCTTTAATTAGAACGGATTTTGAGGAAGACGAACAGTGATAATTCCATGAGATTGAAGTAATAATAGCTGAAGTTCCTTCTTTTTCTACATTTTATGGTTTTGGCAGCTGTAGAGTTTGATAAAAATCTCAGAAAGGTATTATTAGGAAAAGTAAGGTAGGAGATTATATTTTAGGATGTCAGTCCCTAGAGATAGTAAAGGATGTCTTTCTAGTTTAATTGGAATTTATAGATTTATGGAATATTTTAACAATGTGTATCAAAAATAAATAGAAATGTAATGCAATGAAATACGTTATATTTATATTCTTTGTCATCATTTGAGAGTATACATGATGAACACTTTTTAGTTGAGGCAGATTACATACTCGTAATTAGAAAGTCGGTTAAATGGGAGAAAAGTCGTATATTTAGTAAACAATCAAAATTCAAAATATTTCGATCCTCCCAGGAGATATCCGTAAAACTCAAAAATTCGAACTAACAATGTAAAAGGTGTAAAGTAAAATAAAATGCTTTATATCACTTTTTCCTAACTTCTATAATAAAGGCACTATTGCACGATGTAAGTAGAAATTAATCTCCTTTGGAAATATGATAAATTCAATTTTAAAAAATGATTTGTTTTAATTTAAGTGAACTTTTATTTGAAACAAAATTTTCACACCGAGTGCACTTTTTTGAATGTTTTAGGAAATCATCAGAATATTTTGAATTTCTGTACAATGTTTCCTAATTATACTAATTAAAAGAGAAATAATGTGTGTGAAAAAGGGGTGTTTTTACATTTTATAAAAGTCTATCTAGCAGATTTTCCGTACCTAGAAACAGTGTTTTTTTGAAAATGTTTAAATCGAAAGGAATCAGGTAAACACTACATAACAAGCATAACTTTGTCAGTATTTTTATATGATTTGAAATTGAATTAATAGTTTAAAACGTATTTATTAGATGGTGATATAGTTTTTCACAAACTGCTAAAATTTGAAATACTTAAATACAAACAGATTCCTAATCTTAATATAGATTTGAATTTAATAAAAACGAAACTACTTCAATTATAATCCAATCACATCTTGCTTATTGAAATTATTTATTACTCCTTTAGGGCTGGATCAACCTTACAATAATATTAGAAAATATTTCTTCTTTATCTTTCCTTTTCTTCTCTTTCCATACGTCTTGGTTTCTGCTACACTTTTTGTTAGACTTTTAAGTGACATTATTTGTAAGTGACCAAAACATATCAATTGTTTTTCTTCTATTATTCTAGTCAACACCTTTTTTTGGAGCTGTTCTTAACGTTTATTTCTGATTCTATCTATGTTGTCCTGAAATTTTTCTTAGGTGTATCATTTCTGTTGCTGTTCTCCCATTTTCCTAGTTAATTTTGTCAATGGCCATGTTTCACTTCATTATGTTATGTGAGAGACCTCAGTAGTTTTTACTTCTGCTGATATTACCTTCTTTGTGAGTATTGTTGTGTTTATTAGAATATGTTCGATTTTTTTATTCTATTTAATATCTTCACACGTGTTTCCATTATTGCTGATTTTGGTTCCCAGGTCCTCTAAAGTTGTAACTTTCTCTTTGCATTTTCCCTCCAACATTTGCCGTTTTCTTCATTTTCATATTCTTAATTCTGACCACCTGATCTTTTTTATATTTATTTCCATCTATGGATTTTATTTGTTTCAGATCATTTGTTTTTCTTCTTTGTATTTTCTACTTCCCTTCGGCTATCAGTACTTCATATATAAGACTCTCAATGTTTACTTCTCATAGGTTTTTGTATCCAAATGTTAAATTATGTGTTTCACTTTTACATATTTTTAATATTCTCTCCATGTATATTATAAACAGTGGACTCAAATTGTCGCCCTATTTTACACATTTTTTCGTTTCGAAACTGTTGGATGTTTCTCCATTGATTCTTACTTGGTCTATAACCCTTTATGTAGACATTATTTGTTACCTCTATGATTTTTCTATTTACTTAATATTCCTGTAGTCATTTCCACACCTTATCTCTGGCCGCATTTAAATCTATTTCAAATCTATGAATATCTAAGAAATATGTCTCAATTTCCTTCTCTTTAGCTTTTTCTATTGTCTTTTTTATTTATTATACTAAACTGATCTTCCAAAAGCGTCGTGTTTCTCTTCCAATCTGCCTTATATTTCTCTTCCTAGTTTCGTTTCTGTTATTGTGGTGTACATTGTAAGAATTATTGATGTCAAGCATATTTATAAAAAAATCAGAATCAGAAAAAGAACATAATTCATAAAAACGGAATTAGAGCAGGATCACGAAAACTCCAGACTAACTTAAAAGAAAAAGTAGACTAAAGTGCAACTAACGATGTATTCGGTGATAAATCACAGTAGGAGTACCGATTTTTTTCGAGCGAATGAAAGTATTTTTTTGTCTGAAAATAAGAGGAAAGTTCTGGTAAGAATACTGACGATCCTAAGTGTACTGTGTCCAACATATATGTAGAATATTTATCTGTTGACACAATGTCTATTATGCTAGACACAAAGTTTGTTCTAAGTGAAATCTACTGTTAGGAAAATATTTTTCTTGTGACAAAGGGATCAAATATGTAAAGAGACTTATTATCTTGTAAAAATGTTTAAATTTATAACTATGAGTAGGTCGCTAATAACCTTACATGTATGCGAATTTTCCTAAAAAAAAAATATTCGATTAGGGACAAAATTATACTACAACCATAATTTAAAAGAGACGAGTTGGTGGTGTCCTCTACTCTTTTTCTATTCACTACCCCACGCCAGTGATTCTATCTATAGCACTATCTATATAATCTGTCGCTATAACACGAAAATCCATCGATGTAGATAGAGAGGTGGTTGCGTGTTGTTCATAAGTCTCTCCTGTAATTACTATTATAAATAATGGGCAAACGAAGAGTCCATGTTGGCGTTACGCGCGTTACGCTATAATTTTAGTGGCTTAAATCACCAGAACGCCGCTTGTATAATCGCTACCGTTTAGTTAGATGGTAATCGGAACGGCGCTCCAATACCAGTGGCGTTCCGTACTAAAAACCAATGTCCTTCGAAAAACTAAAAACTCGCTAAGAAGCAAGTAACGGAATAAACAAAATTTTGATCTAAATTATACTCTATATAGTCATTTCAATTGGTGAATTTGCAGTTTCACATGACGTCGTGAAGAGACGGTTTTGAAGTCTTGTAAAAACGATGATGCAGGTTGCCATTTAATAAATGGCACCCGAATGTGGACAAAATAGCAAATAAGATACAGAGTCATGATTTGTAAGGGTTTTTTATAATTATATCCAACCAACAAGAAGAATTTTCTTGTAGGATATGTAACATGATGAAACATGGAATCATTGTTATGACCCAGAGGCCAAATTTCAAAATAAAAAGTGGAAACCCCTGCCCGTAAATTGAAAATAATCCTGCCTACTGGGAAGGAAGGTTAAGCTTTCAATTTTTTGGTATGCTGAAGGTCTCTTTATAGCTGACTATTTATAAAAAGAGAAGCTATTGGCTATTGTCAAATTGAGTGAATCAACTAAAGAAAAACGTCGAGGAACGGTAATGAAAAAATAGAATAATAAAAATATAACAAGTCATACTTCTTACTTTGCTATGACTGTAAATACCTCTAAATTTGCTACGACTCTCATTCACAAAGCCAACCTTGAATTGGTGAATACCCTAGTAATTACCGTACTTTTCAAAAAGAAAAAGGAAGGAAAGATATTTATGGAAGAATGGAAATTTTTGAGCAATGAATAAATGATGGGATTATGTAGAAAAACAAAAAATAAATGTCTATAAATGTTTATAATTTATAGATAAGGACGGAGCCTAGGGATGAATCCTCGTAGATGTAATAATTAGGAGATAGCTTATTTCGAAAATATTGGAAAGAATATAGGAAATAAAGAAACAATTTGCATAATAAAAGCAATGTACCTACATAGAAAAAGTAAATATTGTGAGAACAAATAATGAAGAATCTGAAGAAGTTTTGCTAGAAAAAGGGGTAAAGTAAGGATATGTTCTCAGCCCACTGCTATTTGCGGTAGTAATGAACTAAACGTTGGTCAAAGGAGAATAGAAAAAATGGAAATTAATTGCTTTTAGCAGACCATGTTATTGATATGGCTGACTCCGAAAAAAATTATAATAATATAGAAAGAGAGAGAGAGAGAGAGAGAGAGAGAGAGAGAGCGAGAGAGAGAGAGAGAGAGAAATAAATAAAGAAATAACAAAAGAGTTAAAAAAATCAGTAAGATATTCAATACGCTAGAACATTCATTTCTGGGAAAGGAAATAAATACAGAAATAACAACAAAGGTAATAAACAAATTGTCAGACCATTCCTATTATAAAGCAGTGAAACTAGGATATTAACGAAAAAAAAAATAGACCAAAGCTAAAGGCAACAGAAATAAGATAAAACAAGGAAAGATAAAGATGAGAAATAAAACTAACTAAACAGTTACACATCAATACAAGACGAAGTGGATAAGAGATAATTAAGGTAGCTACGACATGTTTGACGTATGAAAAATAGTTGACTAACCAAAAGAAGCAAAAATGACAATAAAGCACACAAGAGGAAGACCAAGAAAAGTGGAATGGTATAAAAAACCGAAGAAATAAATGGAAGAAATTATAGACACCTAACTAAACAAAACAAGGCTTTAGATTAAGAAGAAGAAGAAGAATAATATATAGCAAAAATAACAATAACAATAACAATAATATATGTTTTCAATAAATAATAAAAACAAAAAATAAGTCTTGGTGTTAATATTTTTTAAAACAATACTTTTCATGGAAATGGTTTCGGTACCATGGAAAAATTAGCAAATTCAGTAATTGAATAGGTTATTTTATTAAATTAATAAATTAAAATATTATTGTTAACTTACTAAGTAGTAATCTAACTTTATAACAAAAAAATATTTTTTTCTGAATCATTTTTTACGGTAATAGCGGCAGTCTGACTTACTAAAAATAACCTGAAATCAATAATCTTCTTTTCATCAAACAATAAAAATTACTCACTTTAAGTTAACGGTCACTAAAATAACCAATCAAGTCATGCGATTCTAGGAATTACATTGCGTGGGTATCTTCTTCACCGAACGTGAACAATCTGCAACAAAAGTTGACAATTAATACCAAGCTGGGAGAGTAATGATACGAGCTACCGCAGCATGGAGCTAGGCTATATATAAAGCAGAAAAAGACGTTTTTGTTTTTTGGATGAAATTCCATAAATTTACTGTGGATTGACAATAAATCTTAACGGAATACTGGGGTTTTATTCATTAAATATATATCAAGCTAGTTTATTATAATCATGATTTTATTCATATTACCGATATTGCAGAATTCTTAGTGATGATAAAGTTAATTTTAAGCATTTGGAATTAAATCACATAGACAGTAAATAAGAGACCACGTTGCTTCATTGCACAATTCAGAGCTGGTAAAATAGCCTTCATATAAATACAATATTTATCTAATTACCTTATGACTTATTGAATTATCTTAAAAAAATCTATATACGAAACCAGTGAGTGAATGGATATAAGACCCATCATTACCTACTGTTAGATGGTATGGTGAAAAATCCAATATGTGCACAAGGAATCTGTAAGTGTAATAACCAGAGGAGGTATGAAAGTAGCTCCATCACCAGTTCTAAAAGTTTTGTTTCTGTTTCTGTTGAAGCAAAATCATTACTGTCTATATTATAGAAAGAGTACACAGGACCTGCATTAACACGCTCTTTTATTAACCTGCCAGTCATGTTCCGTTTCATTCATCAGCTGTATATTTGTGCCATTTTGCACATTATTTATTTTTTTATCTCAAAATAAAAAATATCCTACAAAATAAGTTTTAAATTCATATTGACTGATTTACAGTTGCTCAATCTAATTTGTAGCCGGATAGTTAAAATTGCAGTTGATTAATAAGTGATTTGCATCAAGTACATTCAATCTTTAATGAACAATCTTACTTATTTCCAGTAACCAATTAATTAACGTAAAAATTATAAACCGTTATTCATAATAGATTAATATCAACAGGTGCTTATTACTGATTACTATTTACACACATCCTGTGATAAAATTATATAATAGTGTCTATTTTTAAAATAATTATTACATACTGTCTATTTTTTTAAATATGTGAATTTGAGAATTTCAACTTAATTAGATCAGAGAAGATATTTTGGTTTCAGCCTTTCTACAATTAAAACATTTTAAAAATTCAGATGAACGATTACCATTTACATTCTTTAAATCTTTGGGAATAATAATCACATAATTAAATATATTTTTTGCTTTTGTACCCGTCAGTAAAATTTATGAAACAAAATCGTTTACCGACTTTTATATTTCCTGAGTTTACCGCATTCTTATTTATACACCAACTCATGTCTGATATGTCTGATAAAGCAATTTAGCAGTGTCTTTAATATTTTTATATCGTTGACTCATGAATTGGATAGTACATTTGCTATTGTAAAATTTGCTTGAAAATTAGAAAAATAAGCGTTACCAAAATGTGTTTTGGGGTCTCTGTTAAGCATGACTTATTTCCTATACAGGATGTTTCAATATTCGACCACCTCCGGGAGAATCTAATCAAACAAATAGTTATAAATGAAGTAAGGTAATTTTATCTGTGCTTTTATTTTAAACAAGATCTACAAGAATTTTCCAATGAAATTCAATTTAATTTGCAGTGTTTAATGAATATTTAGTTAACTGAAAAATGTTTTTGCATGTTAAACCAAAATCATCTTAAGATTCGAGTTACGTAATTACAAGATCGTTATAATTATTAGAGGCTTATATATTAATGATATAATATCGGTTTAACGTATAGGTTATGTTAAGCTATCATATTATCGTTAGTGCATAATTAATATGATCATACAGAGCAATTATCTAAAGGTGAAGCACAATATCGAAGTTCACGATTGTGAATTTGGAGCGAAGAGCGATCGACTCGTGTATCTAGTTTCTCTTCGTTGCTTGTCGGGTGCTCATCTCCTACAGAGACTATAATTGATACATCCCGTTAAACCGAATAAATATATTTACAAAGAAAATCTATGCTTTATAAAATTTTATGTAAAGTTTTGCAGAAACTGTAAAACATTTATGCTTGTCAGTTCATTATTAAAAATAAATATAACAAAAATTAAAATGACATTTTATTATTGACCATCATCGTGTTCTTCCTGATGTATCACAAGCTGGAAGCCGTCTTACTGGAGAAATAAATTCAATGGAGAATCTATATTACGTAGTACATTTTTAGATTAATTTAAATAAATCCTATTAACCATTCTATGACGTTAATTGTACAGTTATCATTTGGGTTTGAAAACGTTACATTTCACAAAGCATTCCAAATATAATATGAAAATTGTACTTTAAAAACAATTTTTTCCAAACACAATGTACAGCCCTGCTTTTCCCTTGAAAAATGTGACACCTTTATAGAATATCTTGCAGTTAGGCGATATTTAAACAAAGAACTTCTTATTGGTTTATAGGGCGACATGCTGTAAAAGATTTGGTATTAGTTGTTCTTCCAGGTCTCTCCACCTCACCTACCGTCAATGTGGTCCTCATTGGATCCACGCTGAATAAGTAGTACTGCTGGTGTCAGGAACATCGTTGGATTAATACTTCAGCATGTGTGGATCGGAGTGAATTACCAATGTTTTGAAAATAGATTTTAAAAAAGATTTTTCAATTAGATGATTCTTTTATAATTACGCTGTAATAGCTTTCCTGGTATATGGATTCAGAGTAGCACATACAATCACTTTTACAAAAACGTTCAGTCAATTTTTTACATCTCACTCATCACCCAATGACAACAACGGAATTTACAGGAAAGGGGCAGAGGCTGACGAGGCACACACGGTTTGCTTTTAATACGATATACAGGTGATGTCTTTTGATGTTACACCATGCGTGAATAGCGCACATCAGCTTGATAGGATCTATAATCCGTTTTGGAAATCACCAACTGATGTTCGATTAAATTATGTGCCATCAGGGGGATAGTATTCACTTTAGATAAAATTGTCAACTATGTACCAGTTATTTTCAAAATTATATATTACAATATCTGTAAAAATAATAATATAAGTGGACCATACCTACTGGATATTATTTTTTTCAGAAATTTATTGCTGCAAACTTGAATCTAAATTCAGAATTTAAGGAGTCTAATTATATGCGAAATAATAAACTTGAAATTTCTGCTCTACAAGGTGTTGTTCTAAGAACATAACATTTTATTAATATAACCATGCATAATAGTTGTAAGATTCATTAAATATGCAATTTAGTGACCTGTGTAATAAGTTTAATAAAATAGAGAAATTTTGTATAACGCGGTGCGCTCTTTCCTTAATTTGTTATACATTATATGTACGATTTAACATACTACGTAATCAATGATTATCGAAAGAATGGACTGTATTGGTAAGAGTATTTAAAAATATCCCGCGTAATAAATGTCTGAGCAGGACTAAAAAATATACATAATATACAAATATTTACTCCAATTATGCCGCTTAAAACTTTTTAACTCTTTTACAGAGATTTCATAATATTTATTGAAGAGTCGTTAAATTGGTTGAGAGAATAAGAAATAATGACAAATTAAGCAATGTCATTAATTAATTACAAATTTTGCCGGTTTCTTTAATTTAATGGAAAAGATAACTTAACCTAAGAGTCGGTGAAGGACAACTGCCACTTTTCGTATTCAAGCTTGCAGTAAGGATTATAGAGTTGGGATAATTGTTGATTGTACACTTTATATAGTGTGATCTGAGCGAATGTCATGATTGGTCCGTGCTGAAATAGCCGTTACAACTACGAAGTTAGCCACATAAAATTATTTTAGAAAAAAGAAACATACTATATGTTTATTGTTTAAATAGTTAAACTGAAACATCGTAGATATTAATGATTTTTTTATGCTTCCATATATTATTATATTTTATTTTTCACAACGAGCCCGTAGTCTGGCATATAGTAAAAATAAAGTGTATTGAATAGAGTTTAATTAATCTGTTTTGTATCTATTAGCTTGTTGATGCATTTGGTGTTTAAAGATATTGCCTGCTACACGGAAACACATTCAGTTGAATTAATTTGTTGTCATATATCTGAAATAAACCAAATTTTGTAATACAAAGTTTGTGAGATTATTTATAGTATTAGTTATTAGGAAGCAAATTTGAAAAAAATCTTATGCTAAAACATACTTTATTTTTAAGTTTTCGAGACGGAGGAATCTCCGAAAAGCTTATATTTGAGAATCTCAAAATTTATTAGACGACAATGCATTCTAATGTAAAATAGGAACGAACTATGTAGTATGGTACATTTAAGTAATAACAATTAAGTATTAACGAAAAATAATTAATTGAGGTATGGTACAATAAAGCTTCATTACTAAACTGTTAGGTCTAAATAATGTTCTTACATGTTTGACTTAAGTAATCAAACATTTCAAGAAACATGTCTTTGGGCCATATATCCCAACGTAGAGGGTCATAACATCTTTTCTTAAATATTTGCCATTTACAAAAGATATCTAATATAATTTTTATTTTGACTGGGTTCGGAGACATACATTTTCTTTACTACCATTAGTGGAATGTATTAATTCCAAAATACTTTTTAATAATAGAATGTAAACATTCTCACTTGATTCTTATGTGTTTTCCATGTATTATCTATAACAAGTGATAGAATGAATATTCCATTATTGTTAATAACAAATTTTAATTTAAATAAAATAATTAGTGAAACATTGAGTAAATTTCTGGTCGTGGAGAAAATATAGTCTGTTACTCGGTTAGAATAACAAAATTCGATACTCGTGTACCTCTTGCTCGCTAGCGATCGCGTTCGGGATGTTCCACTCGTATCGATTTTTATTTCATTCTAATCTTGTTACAGAATGTACTATTATCGCGTTGTATTATCTATTTTTTGTGTCAGGACTGGAATTCTCTATACTGAATTTGGTTTCCTTAGTGACTTAAATGGTTCTTTTTCGCATATGAAAAATCATATAATTTGAAGCCCTCTTTTTATTCTTTTCTATAGTGCTTAATTTTACCATAGTTTTATTAAATATTGTTACGCAGCGGGTTACGGGTTATTTTTACGATAAATATATGAACAAATCTAAATATTTTCCGGGAGTTTGACCCACTACGTAACTTAGTTATTGGAAATTAAAGAGGTGGAGTAAACACCATAACAATGTATTTATATAAAAAATAAAACAAATAATATAAAATATAAGTGCAACTCACACCTTCAATAACTAACAGATTTAATATTAAGGGTAGGCACTACTATGTCTCGATCATTCGAGAACCCAAACTTGACTTCCCAATCTTTTTTAATTTTCAAACCAAGAAAATCCCAACGCTTAATAATTTTGATGGATCTAATAAAAGTGTTTATTTATTATCCGATTTCGACCTTGCCCCAATACTTTCGCTCACGTAATAATAAATAAAAAGTAAAATCTCTTCATAGGAGGATATTTAACTAGATTCCTGTACATACTATTTTTACAATATCTCAGCTACATTAGATAATTTTTAAATGAGGATATACCCTTTTAATACAGAAGCATTCATTGGAAAATGCTTTCTTTTAGGAGACTAAAAAATATAAAATTTAGTGGTTACATTTAAATAACAACAACCACATAGCAACCACAAAATTCAAATAATTGCGAGGTACAACGTCTGCCATGATTGTCCAAAAGTAAAAGTGCTTTCTTTTTTATCGATATGCTTGTGACTTCTTAAATGTGCAAGCCATGAAATGAAAAGTTTGTTTATTACCCATACCTTTAAAGTGTAATTTTGCTCGTATTGGTTTCTTTTATTTCAAAAGAGAATAAAACGCCTTAAAACATGGTAAATAACTCATACACATTACCTGTATTTAATGTAAACTGATAAAAGTTTATTTCCTTTGGAATTGTTACATATCTATATATAGTCTAGAGAATAAAATTAAACTAACTGAGACCTCGAAATATATGCAATACAATTTACCAAAATGGCAACGTACGAGTTTTTAGATATGACCCCTTTTTTCGGTATAGTCATTTTAAGTATATGTTTATACTTTTAACAACTCGTACACCGCCATATAACAACTGGTTTTGTTAAAACTTGACAACAGCGCATAAAAATAATAGATCGTCGCCATTTTCCCAAGTTTTTCATCTTGGGAAAGATCAAGCGTGTGGAAAATTGGCCAGCAGTTAAACTAACGCTATACACTTCTATCCTGTACACGTACACGCCGAAGATGCCATGAAATTTACTTATAGGAGTGCTCCACTCCCTTTGCCAATCCTTTAAACCCTTTTTTCATTAGGGGATGCCCTCGGCTGGAATTTTATTTTCCTCGAGGGACTGCAAGTTTATCTTTCTGAATTTTTAGACTTGGTTAGATTGGCAAGCACATTAGGTGTTTCTTTCATTGACTAGGTACTTTAAAATAACAACCAAATGTGTTACGTATATCCATAATTTTCTAATATTCAATATTAAATATTTACTCGAATTAAAAATACCCTATCATAATGAAGAATAAGGGTCTTTAAAGCTTAAATTCCGGTAATATTTTCCGAACGATGAAGTCATTTTGGAACACAAAATTCCTTGCATTTTTCAGAACAAATCACAACATATTCACCTGAAATTAATTTAATTGCGGATCGATTGTACCTATTTAACAAGAAACTTAGTATTTTAGATAATTCAAAATGCTAAATGTATTTAAAAAATGTTTTAAATTTTAAGGCAAATGCAATTTATGGTTAATACTTATTCATTTTTTTTCACTCTTTGGTCGCTCAGTTTGAAAAGCAAACTATAACTTCACAGTAGAAGCAGTTTCCAGAGATCAAAAGTAGCAACATATTATATATTATTAAACCTTCCGAATAATATATTCGGAGATTATTCACCATAAGGCAAAAAAAACTATTATTTCCTTAAAGCTCTTGTTTCGTCGAGAAATAACTTTCATTCATTCATTACCTTTTGTTTTAATGGAGAAAAAATGCCATTTTTCATTTTCTTTTATTGTGAAATAATGTAAGTGGCTGGAAAGTCCGCAGTCATTTTATCCAACACCCCTTGACAATACAAATATTATGTTTTTCCACGTTTTTTTTGGTGTGAAGACTAATTGTGAAAGCCCCTCCGTGTGTTAAAACTCCCGTATGTGGCTTCCATTATTAATGATGTTCATAGGATCCATCAATAATACCAGGGGTTGCTGTATCTTGTTTCACGAAGTGACAAGCTAAAAAGATTTTCCTGATGTGGCAGACTTGTCCTTGAGGTATTTTGTTGATCATATAATTGATGATCTTTTTTGTACGAATAAAGGTCGTAGGTTATCAGGGGAAAACGAAACGCTAACCTTATAAGTCAAAACACTATTAGTTCTTTTAAGTGACCATAAATATAAAAAAATTGAACTTTTTTACTTCCTTTAACAATCAAATAAAAAGTAGGATATGAGATTCAAATCTTCCCTCGAGGTATACAAATACCGATATCATTTGGGATTTTTATTGTTTTAATAATAATAAATAGAAAACTTTATGTAATTTCGGTTACATATCAAAATATTCTGTAAATAGGTCATTAGATTTAATGCATAAACTACAGACATAAATTAAATGAAAATACAAAATTAGGTTCATTCGACTTTAGTAATATGTTTCCTTCACCTGAACGTACACCTTTAATAATTCTTAGAAAGAAAAACCGTTAATTGAATGTGTTGTTTAATTTTATTAACAATTTTCTGTTGAAATTAAAGAAAACATAAATTTCTTAGATATAACAATCAAAAGAGTAAACTGCAATCTTCAATATTTAATTTACCACCAACCAACCACCTCATACAAATATGACTAATAATTATCCATTACATTTAATAAATAGGTTGATTAATAAAAACGAAGAAAAGGTTGCCATTAACCTTATATTTCCGAAACAACTTAAAGATGACAGGTCATACAGAACTATTACATATTTTGGAAATATTTCAAACAATATATCAAAAATTATATCTCTTATGTCTTCTACAATATCTTTTAAATATTTTTAAGTACTAAATAATGTAGTTTCATATCTATAATCTAAAGTTTATAATTAATAAATTAAAATTATCAAATATTTAAAAATTAAATTGTCTAGATCTTTAGAAATTTTGGAAAAAGGTACAGTGGACACTTGCCATCTTATAGATTGAAACAACCCGATAACCCGATAACCCGATTACGCAAATACAATTGAAACAACGGTAGAGGACTTCATATAAGTGACAACAAAGAAGAACTTGATTTTTTGGAGGCATATGAAATCAAGAAATAATATCTAAAATGTCCTCCGTATTATACTATTAAATGAAAATTTAAACCTGGGAAGTTCAATTAATGATTTTAGATTAACTTTTGAACTAAATATGTATATAATACTAATAAAAAATTTTAGGAAAACAAGATTATATTTAAAAATAATTTTATAGCAACATATCATCACACTGTACATATTGCTTGATCATAGTTGGTTAAAATGATTATGGTATAAAGTCAAGTACTCTAATAAGAAATCTGTCAGTCTTATGTCACCCTTTGAAAATGCAATTTAGCGAAACTGTGGAAATTCCAGATAATTGTAATTTATCTTTTTATATTTATTATGGACAAATTCCACAAAGTAAGGGTTGAAACAAATAAGGAAATAATATGTTAGATCTTCTCTTTTATTTTAATTTTTTTATTGGAAACCCTTTTAATAGATTTTACTCCTTCTATGAACATTTTCAGCTTCTTCTTGACTGATTGATGCCCTGACACAAACGTGATGTATCTCTTTCATATCTTCCCGCATTTACTCATTGCAATGGCTTTCTGCGTTTAAGTAACCGCCGGGATGGATATGCTGCCCTTGCCACCCTCATACTGATTGGATAAGCCAATATCTTTGTTTGTTTGTTTGTTTGTTCTCATGCTAGTGATTAAGAGTTCATCTGGATAAGTTTTTTCTTAAATGGAACACTTTGTAAATTATTTTAAATATGGAATCATAAATTGTCGCTACAAGATTATAAGGTTTTGGCGGTAGAAGACGTTTTCAAAGATATTGTAATTTTTATGTGAATATTATGTTTAAGAATATTTTAAAACAAAGTACTGAGGGTTAACTTTCCAAAAAAGTATTGGAGGGATTTAATCGCAATGGCAATATGTCAAAAAGGTTTCTTATATAATAGAATTCCAATACAGGTAACAATGTATTAATAACCAATCAACTGGCTGATCAATTTATGGGCCGATGGATAGGAAGGGAAGAATCAGTTCGGTGGCCAGCTAGTTCACTAGATCTAACAAAACTGGACTATTTTTTGTCGGGATGTGCGAAGAATGAAATCGGTAAAGATCTTATACACACAACAGAACAAAAGAAGATATGAGATATAGAGTTAAATATATTTTTTTAAGCATGAATGTTTAAATTCTTAGAAATGTAAGTTATTTGAAAACTGGGTACAACCCTTTATGACTTTAATGAAAAACCCATTTCGAGCAACTTTCAAAAATATTTAATTATTAATGATTTGGAACTTGATGCGAATTGTTTTTTATCTCTTCAAAAGAACAAGCATTTATGACTTTATTTTTCTGATATTTTATAGTTAAAGAACGTTTTTTTTAAGGTGTGAAATAATATATGGGATTTATAGCTAACCCAGATAACAAAACTTCAATTTTCGTTTCTAAAATTCGAAATAGTTCTATAATTGTAACATTTAGATATGAGCAAAACTTTACAATAAATTACATTATTTTGAAAGTACTTTAGTCTTGTGATATAAAATAGAGGGTATTCCAGTCAAGAAACTAGAAAAATAATGGACGAGAGTGGGTCATCCTGTATACAGAATGGAAAAAATCAATAAGTTATCTAGTTGAATTTAAAAACTAAACTTTATTGAAAATAGTTTGCCAAAAAATCTCCAGTGCTTTGGTTTGAATTATACAGGTCGTCAACTTTAACAAATCTTTATATAAAAGTGACAAAACCTTTAAAAACATGCGAAAAAGTTTATATCTTCGAAATAAGAAAAGTTTAAAAAATTATACAGGCGATTTCCAACAACACAACTCTGACCTTACTTTATGAAATAGCCTGTATATCTCAAAATAATTTTAAAATGTGGGGCCAGATGCTCAAAAATAATTTTTATACAAAACATTTTAAGTAGATCTCAAAAAAACAGGACATTCAACTGTAGAGTATAAGTTGATTATCCTGTATATAAGATTTAGATAAAATCTCGTTTACATAAATTATTACCTCATTATTTAAATTTTGTTAATATTCGTTGCGATATTATAAGTATATCCAATAAATTTGATGGAGTTAAATTAATTGTATACGGTAGGTTTATGGGATCGTTTTATACTCGTAGAAGTTTTTTTAATTTAAAGTAACGGCTTAATAAAATTAGTTTCATCTGATTTTTTGGAGACAAAGAACGAGAGAAATATATTGAACATCTGGGACTATCTCAGTTTCAAGTAGGCTACTTGAAAAAATCCCTCTGTATCCACAGGGGTTGTGGATATTTCTCACACGTTGTTGTCAAATTGTTACATTACATGAGTTGCTGTGGTTTTGCGTTTGATTTGTAATTGGTTTGCTCTTCTATTTTGTGTGTTTAGCATTTAAATTTAAAACGAAAATACTATGAGTGTTTTAAAATGATAAGAAAGCCTTTTTAAAAATTGTTTTTCATGGGATTGAAAAGTATACAGATTTAGTGTGAATCAATTTCCCGCACTGGAAACTTCCAAAGCCGTTACTTAGGATGCAAGTCACGCCGCTGATCAATTTGAAATTTTGGTGGAAACGTTCAATTGATATAGTTTGGTTTTTGGCGGACTATATTGTCTATGCGGAACAGTTAATTTAATCTAGATTATTTAAAATACATTTTATTATACTTATATCTATAAAAAATGTAACTGGCCTTTAGTTAATTAAATTTTATACAAGATGATTCATTTAGTAAATTATAGTAATGGTTGAAAAGAAGCCATATTGAAATTTCTAGTGAGAATAAAAAAAATACTCAATCTGAAAATATAAATACAAGATCCAAGATATCAGGGGAGCATGGAGCCGACTATTTAATTGGGTATTGTACTAGCTAAAATCTAGAAAATAAAGAAATATGACACAATAGCACCAATCAGTGACATTAGTATACCCGCAGGTGTTAAATTTAACACATTTCATTGTTTTCAAATTTAGTCCTCTTCTATAAATTTGCTACTACCACGCCGTTCGATGTATTCTTTGGATTTTCTCTAACTCTTTTATGGATCGCCTTGTGAGATATTTCATTTCCACAACTTGTTCTTGCTTTTCTGTTGTTGAGTTAATGTCCGACTTTCATTTTCATATATTAGTATTGGTTTGAATTTTATTTTATATACCATTAATTTCGACGTCTTCGTTATTTATTTTTTCAGTACTTTCAGAAACTACGAATACTGATATTTTGATTTTTTGCTTCGCAAAGTGAGTTGAATTTTTTTAGGTATTGAGAATGCTATCAGGCATGAATAAATAAGTTTGAATATGCTCCTAAGAAATATTTTTATTCATGTAAATTTAATAATGTAGGAACTTGTTTAATTTTTAATAATTTGCTCAGTGAAGCCAATGGCACTAATGTGCATAGGAGGAATAATATTTTATTATAAAAATTATTTAAGATAGTATCTATCTTGTTTGTAATTACGATCTAAGTACTCCAATTATCAGTATTAATATCAATACAGATAGTAGATCTATATTTTGGTGTTAGCACTGAGCAATTTTTTTTGTGCTTAAATCATAAACAAAACTAGCCCCTATTGATTTTCTTTTACCTATGCTAGCATGAAATTTAATATAAATCGGACTACAATGGTTCTTATTCTTGTACATATTGACCTTTCTTTACTTGTTAGGAGCAATTGTTCGGGTCCGACAAGGAGTACCTACTCACGTGTATTGCGTATATTTAAGATTATTCAATTTTCGGAAGAGACCATTGCTCGGCCATCTTTCACGGATAAGATCAATTTTTCAAACTTCTGGAACGTGTATGGCCTAGTTTGTGACACTGCTTGAATGGGGAAATTGAATTTGAATAGTTTGGCGTGAAGAGAAAGCATGCGGTTGCCTGGTGTTCAAATGTTCAGAACCGGTTCCAGAAATATTTGGAAACTATTCCCTACGTACAACATAACTCGTTTCAGTATTTATATTATATTAAATTTATTAAGAAGGATATCTTTAGTAATTTACCTTTATTATAATGCTATGGATGCGTTGAATTTTATTTCAGGATAAAAATTAGGGTGTTGTACTTGTTAAAAAGAATAAAGAGGGGCATATATACCAAATATTAAGTAAATTAAATTAATTCATGGGACACTTGATTTACTGTTAGGTATATCAAATTGTACTAAAAATTACATCCATATCAAAAAGATATTAGAATAAAAGCAAAGAGAAGGAAAATGTATAAGCCAATGATCTAGAATTTCCATAAGATAGTTGAAGATTAATCTGTAAATTTTCAGGAATTCCTTTCCCCATAGAGAGATTTATCCAACAGCTCAAAACAAGCCAACTATTTGAGCGGACTTAAGTGTAAATTAAAAGTAAAAATTATGCGTATATCAACTACGTTTAACTTAGTGTCTCTATGTAAATGGATCAACTTAAAAATTACTGTTGAATAAAGTAAATAGTTATTCTTCTAAATAAATATGGAAAGATAAATAATACTTATCTTGAATTTCCACAGTCTTCCAAAGCGTTTTAATATGTATTCAAGTCAACCTAGGTTTCGGTATCTGACCATTTTCTAAGACAGAAAGGAGTTTGAGAGATCTTTTTAAAAACATAAATAAATGTCATGTCATAAACCTGACAACCAATCATTATTAAGCAATATTATTCTTTTTCTAAAAATATATTTGGTTAGTATTATTTAGTTCAAAAGGTGATCTAAGATAATTGAACTTCCCAGATTTAGTTGTTCATTCAATACTGTACATTGAGGATATTTTAGGTGTTTCTTTATTTCATATTCCTCCAAATAAATCAAGTTCTTCTTTCTTGTTACTTATATGAAGTACTTCCATTGTTCTTTCCATTGTGTTATTAAGTGTAGGTTAGTGTTTGGTGTCAATTAGGTATTTTGGACAATTTAGTTTGTAAATACCTGACTTTTTTTTAATTTATTAATTTTAGATTTCACATTTAATAAAAATGAATTTACATTATTTCTTACTTTAAAAGATATTGTTGAAGATGTTGTACGAGACATTTTTAGAAAAAAAATTATATTGCTTAATAATTATTGGTTGTTAGGTTTATAACATGAAATTTATTTACGTTTTTAAAAAGTCCTGGTAATCTTCTATTTGTCTTGGAAAATGGTATATTGTCACATACCGAAACCTAGGTAGACCTTAATACATATTAAAACGCTTTACAGGACTGTGGAAATTCAAGATAAGTATTATTTATCTTTCCATTTTTATTACAAATAATTTCCATAAAGTAAGAATTGAAACAATTAATTATATATTCTTCTAATAAACGCATTATTTGTAAATGTTCACGCCCGGTTCGCCGAATATTTCATGATTATTTACTGGGTAATAGGCAGTGTTTTGGATTTTTTCCTTTTCGCTTCCTTCCCATTTATCGATTGATTGCTTTATCTATCAAGTATTGTGCAACTTTCAAATTTAATAATCTCTCAATATTTTAATTTTTTATATTCCGTGTTTGTAAAAATTTTTCTTCTAACTCTGATAGTCATTAGAGGACCAGACTTAAAGTCAGATTTATTTTTAAATTATCCTGAAGGTCTGATATATGATCCTCACAACTTCATTTAGGTAAGATTACCATTTGTTTTAATAATGAGTCGTAATGAAAATATCTGACCTACGAATTCCATAATTTACATAACTTATGGAAACAGTATTTGTAGAAAATGTTATTATTTTCCATAAGTGTCATATTCTTCAGGTATTTAAACTTTCATGTCTTTATTAGAAAAAAGTTATTATGTATATTTAACTCTTGTCGTTCAGTAAAATTATTAATATATTTTTAATGAAAATATAACATAGGCAATGAAGGCACTATTCAACTTTGGACTATATACAACTCTTCATGGATTTTCGTCAACAGTCCTTTAAATCTATCACTTTTAATAAACGTGAATTGTTATCAATTAAATTATTTTTTTATTTCGAGGTTAGTTTTGTATAAAAATATTTTTCTCCAGGTACATGTAGTCAAAAAAGAATTATATTATGAACATTTATAATGAGGATTAGAAATATGTATCTTATCAAGGTTATTTTTGCTTACAAATATGTGCTCACATTGGGACCAAAATGAACACTTTGGATACCACAGACAACTGAAAATCGCACATTTTTGATGTTAATATTCTGGTGTGTCCCATTAAACATAGAGTAAAATCATCTGCTGCAGTCCATTTTATCCTGTACAATAAGTACATTCAAAAATAAGTATGGGATTAAATATTTTTTTATTTATATCGAAAAATCTAGCGGTTATTTGACTCGGCGAATTTCAAAATACTGTTAATTAATTTTAAACTAGCTAAAGCTTGGGGTCGTTATTCAGCCTATTAAATAATTTCTTTAAAACATGCTTGATTCCCTATCATATTGAGAGTGCCCATCAATATAATTATGTTTTTAAACATATTCAATAGCCGAATATTAATTATCTGTGCATTCATAATTAATGATATAAAGGCGTTATTCCTAAATGGAATATTAATAAAACTGTTAATGACTATCAATATTTCAAATATATTTGATTAAAATAATGTTTGAAATGGACATTGCAACAAAATTATGTAATTTTGGAATCAACAGATTTTGTTGATATTGTAGTTTAGTTCAGTGTCAACAAAAGCCTCCAGAGCTTTATTCAATTTCACGTGACGATTAATATGGGAGAAAAATTAATGTATGTCTTAAAAGAGTCATTTTAGGCGTTCTTTCCATAAGAACCCATGTAATTTCAAGTACTTGTAAGAAAGAATATGAAAATCGGTTTTCGGAAAGTTTGTTAATTTTGATTGTTAATAATAATAAAGGCCTTAATATCATAAATAAAGTAATAGGTAAAAAACTTACCTACTACCATTACAACAGATAATTTGATTTCTGAACAACTTTTTTGGGGTTGTTTATTAAAGTTAAATTATTTATTTTGTGATGATGCGACGACCATCATAAATTTTTGAAAATTGTTGCGTGTTTTTTGGAGGTGGGTTACTTTCCTGTCATATAGAAGCACTCTATAGGGCATCTCTTACCGAAAATTTCGTGTCCTGACTCTTTTTCAGATTTTATATCTATCAGCCTATTACCCTGTATTTAGAAAGTGTTGGAAAAATGTATATATATTCAACTTTATACTTATAGTTGCTAGTCCGAATTCTACAAAATTTGGGATAAGCCTATTTTGGGATACAAAGATTCTAGATTTGACATCCACCCTGTATATGTGTCTACATAAATGAGGTGGAACATATTCATTATGCTTTATCTTCCCTTAAATTTTTGATTATTGTACGTGAAATGATATCCTTCCTATGTATCTTTTCGCTTTTTCTATTCTTTTTTGTACTTTCTTGTTACTTTTAATTGTATTATTTATTCTAAATATGTATTTTTTTTTCTTTCTAACTTGTTAATTTAATCTATTTTTATAATGCTAGATTAAGTTGTAAAAAAGTTAAGTGGAGTAGGCTTCGCCTCTTTTGTTATTTATTTCGTGCATTATATATAACAATACTTAAATAAAGACTATTATAAATATTATTATTGTTATTATTATTATTATTATTATTATTATTATTATTATTATTATTATTATTATTATTATTATTATTATTATTATTATTATTGTTATTATTATCATTATTATTAACTTAATCAATTGAAGATCTCAATTTAGAATTACCAAAATTTCCTGTTAAATAAGAGACGCTCAAAATTATTTTAAATAATAAAAGTGAAAAATGAAACAGAAAAACGTTTAATTACTATTACTGAAAGCTTTTACCATTTTTATCAGATCAGCCTGACACTTTTATTTACAGTAAATATTCAATTTGGCCATTCATTTCAACAAAGACACGTGCTCTTTTTCTCCAGGAACAGCGTCTCATCTAGAAAGTCCCAGGCGTTGTACGAATTTGATTGGAGCAGTCAATTATGCACTATCGTCGTTGCTCTTCAGTATTAATCAGCACTGAGTAAACCAAAGTTTTAAGTGGCCCTACACGTAGAAATCTAGTGGATTAAGATTTGGTGATCTTGCTGGACAAGCTTGTGGACCACCAAGTCCTCTTCAACGCTTCTCAAAAACTTGATTAAAATGATTTCTTACAGCTAGATAAAATACGTGATTTTATTCTGTGCTATTGTACTTCCTCCAAAAGTATTAGTAAATAATGTATCAGAAAATAAAGGTAACTTTGTCCAATTTACCTAACAGAATAATTATTAGTATTAGTAACATTTCAATAGTTTGAAAATTTATCTCATTGGTAGAAAGATTGATCTTTACTTTACGTACTAGTGGTTAAAGAAAATAATAAAAAAGTTGGTAGCGTATTTTGCTGTTGAAGTAACTGCTATGCCAAATGCATTAAAACCAGCATCAGATTATGCATAAAATCCAAAGTGCTGTTCTAATGTTTATTAAATTTTCATTTAAAAATGCAAATTTATCTGTTTACTGCCTTTACTTGATATAATTAATTTAAACTTTGACATCTATTCTTAAGTCGAATTTTTGGCGAATTACGGGTAAACCAAGAAATGTTACTGTCAAATGTCAAAGTAAAATTATGATTTGTTTTCAATTTTTATTTGTTTTTCCACTAGATCTAGATTCAAGATTGCCATATCTCACAAAAATAATTTTTTTGAAAGCTACTAAATCTTAACTGTACTTTGACACTAGACAGTGAAATACTTTGGTTCAACTATAACAAGTGGTAATTCATTAAAATTCGACTTTACCTTAAGGAAGTGTCAGATTTTTATTAGTCAAAATTAAATTTCATTTAAATATAGCAAATCGTCATAATCAACTTAGTTTTATACATTACTAATTTACAACTCAGATTGAAGATTTTTTAAAATATTTTACCTTAAGCACTAGTGTTCTCAAGTCGAACTTTAAGACTGTAGAGAGAATTAACTTTACGCACTTTAACAAACAATATCGTCATCCCTATAGGTTACGAGATTAGACATGTTTAAATAAATTATTAATTATCCTTGAGAGACAATTTACATAACATTGAATGAATTTAAGTCTTACATAAGTAAAAGTGCAGACTAGATGCATTAAAATTCTACACTACATGAATCTGGAATGATCCAACGAGAATTATCAGAAAGTTTTGTCACATAAACCTTATATTGGCCAGAATGTAAAATGAAATGAATGGAATTATGTAAATTTGACGAGAGTTCGAAACTGAGCGGCAACGCAGTTATCGTTCTATTCAACACCATTAAGCTAAGCCGATAAACATGCCTATAACCGTTTTCAATTTCAATTAAAAATGAATTTTGAATCAGTCAGGGATCATCGGGAGTATTAATTGATAAAATGCCGGACTGATTTTTAAAAAAGGTTTCCCAATATGCAGGATCTATCTATTTCCTGGATTGTAATTAAAAACGTTCATTTAATTTGTACAAAACACTCAGCGGCAATAAGTTAATGTTCATGCTGCAGTCTTTAAGGGTCACTTTTTTAATAATATCTTTATCTGAACAGGCTTCACCCATAAATACTAGTTGAGACCTCGAAAAGGATAAGTTCTAACCGTGACTTGAAGAAAGAAGCAAATAAGCTTTAGAAAAAGCTTTCTGCTTGTGTTGGTAAAACGTCAAGAATAATATTGCTTAATTAACGAAGGCTTAACAGCCTGTACCTATTATCCTTCTAGTTTATCTTTTACGTTTTCTTTTACTTTTTTTCCAATTCGTGCTTTCGAATAATTTGCCTTACATATTCATGATGACAAATATTCACATTGTTAATCATTTTATTTTTGGCAAATAAGAGTGTATTTTAGTTGATTTATTCACTTATCCTAAGGAAACATTCAAATACTATCTTTATTAAAACAGTCCTCATATAAATTAAAATTTGTTTAACATATTTTTCTAAAGACTCTTCACACTCCAAATTCCTTCTTCATATTCATACCATAAAACACAAAGCAAACAGGAAATGTGAAACAAAGCTTTGACATTCTCCGTTTCTATTCTCTGTTTACACTTTTTCAATGGTCAGAACGGGAGTAGGTGAAATATGGCCGAGATGTGTTTTTGTTTTTGGTAACGTGCATGAAAGTGGACGCGCCTAATTTTTCTACGAGCTTTTTAACTCGCTCAGAGAATATGAATTGTGGAAGATGAAAAGGACATAAAAAATGTACAAACGCGCCAAACGGATGGCCTAGTTTGTTTGTTTTGTCGATAATAATTTTTGTGGGCTTTCAGAAGGATAAAAGCAAACCTAAATACCCATTTTATATCTACATAGGCTGACTTATTTATGAAGAAATTTAGAAAGAATGCACACAACTAAATAGAATTATATACATTAGATCACAAAAAATACAGAAAATGTAAAAAATCTATGATTTACCTTGAACGAAACATTTTCAAAATTGTGTAAATAATTAGAAAATGTTGAAAAACTAACTAAAATACCATTAAAAACAACTGATGAAAAGATCATTGAAACAAAAAAAAAATTATTACATAGACTAAATACAGAAGCATTGATTCATAAAATCATTAGTTTCCTTTAAATAAAATGACTATGTTATAGAAAATAGGAATAGGAAGGTGCCGTATACTGATCAGGACAAATTTGTAAAAGATACAGAGTTGATAAAGCAAAAAATAATACTATAAAAGAAAACGAGTAGGTACATTGATTTTTTTAGAAAAAAAGTAAACTTTTTATTTACTTACAATGCAAAAAATAAGTTGAATATGTAATTTTACTAGAATGAAATAAGTTATATCGACCACACTAGCTTTAATCAAGAAGAGTACTAAGAACACAAATACTAAGAGCAAAATGCTATAAAGCGGGTTAAATAATTAAGGTAGAAATAATGGAGAATTGGTAAAGAATATTTAATTTAAGTCATAACGTCCCACAACTATTTCAAATGTAACCTAATTTTTTATCTTGTGGTGTTCACAGTTTATTTAAAAATTAATTCTTATATCCGCATATAATTATAATTTATATAATTATACACGTATGAACCATTTACGAATACTCATGGGGTTCCATTTTTTTGTTGCGTGTGCCCGCATTAATTTATTACTTCTGTATAGCGTTGATTTTATCGCAAAGGAAGTTGTTTTGAGGGCTGAACTGTTACAGGGACAAAGTAATAAATGTGTTTTCTAAATTAAACATCAAAAAGATTAGTAATCTAACAGAAAATTTATGGGCTGCAGATTACTTATATCAAGTCATATTTATGTTAACAGGTTACGATTTATAAGCAAAAATAAAATTTTGATGAAATAAACGATAGGGTTAATAAGGGCTACTAAGTTTATAATACAATCGATATAATGTAAGTTTTACGTATCGGCTAAAGATATAGTATACCTATCTGACGATATAAAATACGTATCTTTAATCTGTTATTTTTCTGTCAGAAGTACAAACATCGTTAGAAGTATTTAACATTTGTCTTTTAATCAAAGAACTACATTATTAAGATCCTTAATTTGCAAATTAAGGACACCGAAATCAGACAAAAATACAAGCAACGACACATCTTGATGGTTGACAAATTGTTAACCCGTTTTTCTCAGTTGATAAATAGTTTTTGTCTAGAAATTCATCTTACTGAAATGTAAATGCAAGTACTTTTTAAAATGTTTATTTACTTTTGCTAAACATTATATCAGTTTTTAACTTTATTGTATTAGGATTAAAATATTTTAATTAAATTATAATTCACTTTTCGATTTGATAGCTCAGTTCGTATACGACTGATACATATGGTCCTAGGCTTTTAATAAATTTATCCTGTCCTTTTTATGAAAATTTAATCAGGGGCTAAAACAATTCATAATCCTATTTCTACGGGTAATTTTAGATATATTGATATAGGCGAATAGCTATTTAAAAGATCTTTCAATTGATGTATTGCAAGACCCACTTTTCTATTTAAAAATTTTATTGATTGACATTATCACGCTCACAGAAATGACGTCAAAAATAAAAAGGAGATCTGACAAAGAAGCTATTTAAAAATAAAAATCGGCGGGTTTTAGGATTTTCCCCTAAAATCGCCGATTTACGAAACAATTAAATTATTCCTTTCATTTGGACCATAGTGTATAAAGTCAGAATAAAATACCAAAGTGGAAGCAAAATCTTCCAAACTTTCAACCAAAATATATTCAAAACACTTGATAATTCAACAGATTTCTTTATGCTAATATGAGGACCCCATTATTTTTTATTAAACATGGCCCAGACGTCGAGAATATACCTGGAAATAAACGCAGAAACGCACTTTTTGTCAAATAACGTTCTAACCGCGAAGCCCCAGGCATGTAAAAGAAAAGAAAGCATTTAAAGAGAAGAAAAAATTCAAAAATTTCATTACCCTCAAACTGGTTCATAAAAACGTAAAAAGAAAACGCCGAAATATCTTAAGCCTTCGCCCCTCTTTTATATTATAAGGTCTCATTTGCAAGATAAAACATTCAAATTTAATGGAGCTGGAAATGTATATAAGATATTCAGAGTTTCTCTAATACGAAAGGTTATTTCAATATGGGCCTGTGAAAGAGAATGTTAATTGAGAATTAAGTTTTGAGGATTTCCGAAGGGTGACTGGTATTGGAAAATTAAAATAACAATATGAAAAAATATTTTTAATTTGCATTATCTAATTTTTAATAATAAATACTATTTATGTTTAATACAATCCCTAAGATGAAAAATGGAATGCTTAAATTTTATAATATTACTAGAAAATTACAATTTACTCTTCTATTTTGTGAAAGTGTCATTTGTGAAGAGATTCCTAAGGCAATTCTTAGACTCTTTAAATAATAGTTTAATAATTTAAGTAACACAAAAAGGACAAAGATGAAGAAATACGGCTTGGGACATTAATATTACTGAAAAAAGGATCAAAATGGAAAAATAATTTACTTATCAAAACAATTTTAAGATTTTATTATTTTAAAATAAAATAAATTTAGAGATTTGCGAGTTTTTGAAAAAAGTATTTTGAAATAATTATGTTTTTCTATTTTGAATTTGCAAAAAAGATCATTGAAAAACAACTAAAAGATGTATAAAATATATGCAGAAAAGTCAAATAATAGCAAAATTCGAAATTCTGAATATTTCATTTCGATAGGGCAATTATTATATGTTTGTTAGTATATAGCTAAATTAACTCTATATAAATTTTATTTAGACGACTTTTATGCATTAGTTTTGACTAATGGGCTTATAAAAGATCAGAATAAACCAGTCCGGATTAAAGTTATAACAATAAATTTAAAGATATTATTTGTACATAAAGTGAATAACTTAATTACATTTATTTTGCAAATAGAGAAGGATTGTGTTTTTAAAAATAATATGGGATAGATAAGAAAATATACTGCCCGGTGTGAACTCTAAAAAATCAATTTTAGGGGAAAACACAACGAGAAAAAAGTCCGTAGAAATGGAAACGAACAAGCGAAATAAAGAGAAAAAGAGTAAAGATAGGCGCGAAAGGGAAAAAGAGGAGTCAGGAGAAGGAAGCGAAGCAAGATCTAGGAGCGCAGTAAGAAAACAAACCATGGAAAGAGTACCAATATTAATATGCATCGATGGAAGATTCATTTATGCTGATGAGGAAGAATGAACAGAAAAAGAAAGAAAAGAACAAGAAAGAAAACCAAAGCTAAAACGAAGCCTATGGAAGAAGCTATGAGAAGCTGGGAAAAATAAATGTAAATCTTTGGAGTGCAGAGGTTGTAAAAGCCATGGAGGTGAAAGATAATACAAAAACACAAAAAATATTTGAAGTCTTCACTAATAACAAGTTTAAATCATTGGAGGAATTAGATGAAAGGTCAGGAGAATTAGAAGAAAAAATTCAAGAAAAGAGAGATGATAAGAAAGCAAGGATACCACCAGTAGTCATGAAAATGCACGTCTCAAACTACAGGGAAACCGGAAATTTAGCCGAATCCTCAGGTATTCCAACCCGAGGTAGGGATCTTTAACGAGCCCAACATTCATGGACTCGGGACCGACAGTTTAACGTCTCCTACGAAAGACGGCATATCTCCACTATACCTCGTGCTCATTGGTATAGTGCCTGCGAGCTGTGATATGCTACTAGTCGCTGCAGGCTGTACGGGCATATTACGCCAGTAATACCGTTAAAAGAAACCGACAAAAAGAGACAAATCACCGCTTTCTCCAAGGATTGTAGTGCATATATAATAATAATCTTTTTAAAATATCTAGTCTATAATTTTTAATTCAATACAGATGAACATAGTAGCAAATCGTATTGTAAATATGGAAAGATAAATAATAATAATCTTAAATTTCCACAGTCTTCCAAAGAGTTTTAATTTGTATTCTGGTCTATCTAAGTTTCGGTATCTGACAATACCATTTTCCATCTATCTGTCTTAGAAAATGGTAACTTATTTAATAAAACTACAACGAGTTAAGTACAGATAAATAATATTTAAAAAACTTGATGTTAGGAACTCAATCTTTTAAATTGTATTTGGTGTTAAAAAGAACAATTCTACTTTCTTATTTTATTTATTTTTTAACGTGCGCCTCTGCATTGCATGCAAGGGGAGACTAAACGACTTTGTGTGATGTAATTTCCTGATTCAACTGTTGGTGAATAGCAATGAATCGTTTCCTTCCTATAACTTTTCCGAATTAAAATTGATAATGGAGAATGTGATTTAAGGTTATAACGACGTTTTGTTGGAAAATCATCGTTAATACTCTTAACTCTACTTTGTTGATCTTTTGCTGAAAAAGTCAAATAACAAAAAAATTGTTCCACTCGTAAAAAATACTTGTTCCCTGATAAATAAATTGTCCGAACAAAAATGTTTTGTCTTGTCTTGTCCGCCACTTTATATCTACATAAAATATTTTCATACAGATACCATACAATAATAATCTCATTTTTGGTGATAGGAAAAAGCTAATTTGTAAAAAAAAAACAATTTCCAGTTATTTCAGGATAATTTATTTTTCAAATACTAAGAAAAAATTATGTAGTTGTAATTGGCCATATTAAGTGTTCATTTTGATTTAAGGGGCTTTGTTAGTACATTGTACATTATATCATTCTGTAAATTCGTTGGATTATTAGCTAGTTTTAGCTTTTTTCCTTTAATATTCATCTACACGACATCTAAACGATTGAGTACGATACTTTTAGAGAAAACTGTGATAATGTATACGACGTGAAATACTTGTCTGCAAATGAGTAGTACTCTAATAGTCATTTAATTTTTCTGATCAAAGTATCGAAAATCATTCGTATATTATGGACATTATTGTAATGTATTGTAACGAGATTTTTAACATAAATGGTAAAATTTTCAAAAAAATAATTTAGTATCTGTGCAAAAATTTTACAGTATTTTTCCAACATATGACTGATAAGGGTAAACTACATTTAAAAGCATACAAAATTCATTAAGTAAGTTATTTACCACATTTTCCCAATAACATACCCTTAATTTTTATATGTACCATCAAAATTTGTGATCAAAATATAAAACTTTGTGTACACTAACAAAATTTCTGTAGTGCAGTATTTTCCCTTACATTGGAGTGACAACAATCAACATTTTTTTCCTGGACTTTAACTTGCACATACCTGCATATTGAAACCGGAGAAGTCTTAAGCTTTTCGTAAGTGATTGTTTAATTATTGAGAGTGATTTGCCATGATAAAAATTAAATGTACAAAAATATAGAAATTTTCAATATTAAAAAGTAGGAGAATAGACAATTGTTTTAAATTTACCGTTTAAATAAACACTAAATTCATAGTGAACGGAAAGAAATGTTGACTTTTAATGATAGTGAATATTTCCGGGAAATTTGAAATCAGCCTAATGTTGTTCTAGATTTGTTTGATTAATATTTTTGTTTATATTTTATATATTTTTGTGTTTTATTTAATTTTATGTAACTTCAATTTACAATTTCGTTTTCCTTATAGTATAATAAAATTAATTTAATTTAATGTATAAAACCAGTTTATATTTATATTAACTACGAACGAAAATGTATTTCTACAAACGAAAATAAATATTTTTGGGAATAATATGACCACCCTGTATGTAGACATCAGCTACGGAGCAATCTCGTACATCACGGGTTCGATCAAAAGAACACAAGTTGCGGAAATCAGATATGGTCCTGACTTATGGTGACATTTCAGATTAAAAAGAAATTGATGGAGGACAGTGTGTGAGGAAGAGTAGGTTAATGGAAATTGGTTATTTTTTTATACACCTACTTCGATTAGCACAAAAAGTTGTATTATAGGAACGCAGGGTGAAATAAATAGCCCTGTTTTCCAAACAAAATGTCTTTTATAGTTCTAGTAATGATATTTTCTTTATCATTCAGACATACATAAAGGATACTAACATAAAATGGTTTTTGCAATGATCTTCAAAATAAAGTTAGAAGATTTAGGTAATAAACTAGACGAAAACGACTAATATCATGTTATCGTAAATACAATGTTTAAAGAAAATATTATGTCTAAAATTTGTTTTTTTAGTTGGTGAATTGAAAATAAGGTTACATTGCCGTGAACATATGTTTTTGTAAATATATTTATATTTTTGTTTCCAATATTAGTATAAGATAAATAGATAAATAAAAAGCATAGTAGTCTGCACTGACTGAAAATAAGTAATTGTTTCCTAAGCTCTTTGCCACCATCCTGTAAATACCAAATTTGTTCCTAGGCCATAACTACAAGGAGAATTCAATAGATACATATTTGATCACTGTAGCCATAATAAGGACGGCGGTTCAATTCGGATGCTGAGGTAGAAATTTTACCAGCAGAGATTCTATAAACTAGTCAACCAGTGGGACTTGTGCCTTAATTTTAATGAATACTTCTTTTTAATTCTTTGGATAAATACTACTTTAAAACCTTTAAACATGTTTTGCCATTGTTTTAATAATAATAATATTTAACATTTATTAGAAACAATATATCGTAAGAACAGTAGAATTACAAAATTGTAAGTTAATAGTATATATCCATTTAAGCGAAATCTAAATAAAACTATTCATATTTAACCTAAGTAGACTTGTTAGACAGTGTGTTGTGACAAAAGTAGATACGAACAGGGCATATGAGTACGTAAAAAATAGTAAAAAAAAAACAGAAAAGCAAGGCAGGAGGAAGAAAAGAAAGGAGCACCGATAATAAAGATGGGAATTCTTCTTAACCGAGACAACAATTAATTATATAGGCATTGATTTCGCTATTTCAAACAAAATATCTAAGTTAATACTAATAACTATTAATTAATATTATATAAATTCAAACGTAAAAATGGATAATTTTATCAAGAAGGTAGTTACTTACTTAGGAGAAAAATGTATATGAGTATCGACGAGTATACGTAAGCAATTAATTTATTAAATAATATCACTGGTTCCGAGTTAATCAGTATTTTTAAAAAAACAACAAAAATGTGGTTTAAATCTATTGTTCATTCTTAACGTTTTCTAATTGAATAGAAAAGGTGGTAGTAGAAGTATTGTAATACTTGAATACTATTTTGGTCACGTAAATACAAAGCCAATAAATAAAACTATCATAACAAAAATTTCTAAATAACATGGTAAGATTTTTACTTTACACTTTACAAATGACGGTCGGTGTGTATTAATCTCAGTGTGTATAAGTTTTTTAATTAAATTATAATTGCATGTTACCAGAAACAAATTTCATTAGTGTAGTTTTTAGAGTTTAATTTAAAAACTTATTAATTTGGATTTACGTACACATTATGTTCAAATAAGAATTGTTAAATACTTTCTGGATTAAAATTTTGTGTAGATGAAAAAATATGTTTCGGTTGGGTATGTTTGAACATTACATTTTACTACCCAGTTGACAATTCTGACGTATACAGGATGTTTGGAAGACGGGTGCAAGCTTAAGGGGAAGCAAGCATTTGACCATTTAGAACCATTTCAGCCATGGTTGTCTTAGACGAAATCTGACTTTTTTTTTATCTAATTTTTAAAGTCACCTATTGTACTCACGTCTTAGTACGAGAAATTAAATTTTACGTACATACATCGATACTAGTAATTTGCATTTTATGCACACATAAAATAAAATAATTTCACGTATGACTGTAGAAGAAAGTATTCACCTGTTTTAGTTTTCAAAAATTATCTTGTAGAATATGATTTCTTTTAATCTACGTTCCATATTTATAATTTTGAATAAAAAATGTATCAAATTCATATTCCACACTAATTTAATAAAAACTCAAAGAAAAAAAAAAGAAATATCCCCAAAAGCAAACACAATTACAACAAACCAAAAGTAAATTCTGTTAGTGTTTCTCCAACTTTGACATATTAACACAGTTCCTGGCACGTGTCCCTCTCTCTCTACTTCGATTCGAATTCTCACTATACCATATGCCAGTTGAATTTTAACTTCAAAATTTTTTTAATAGCCAAATTTAACTACATAACAACGAAAAGTTTATCTTTATACAAGGTGTTCCAAAAAACATCCCAATATCCTTAATGTTAATAGTACGTCCAAAAATAAATAGGGTTTGACCAATAAACTTAAGTCCTAGCTCCACCCACACGGGTTAGAGTTTAAAATCCAAAAATAAATATTGGCTATAACTTCTATATTACTCTGTATTTTTTATAAAATTTGTCAGTCATTTCAATGACACCATGGCTTTAAGTGCTAATGTCTCGAAAAACCCATTTTATGGAAGTATTACAAGAACAAAATTCACTCAGAAAACTTGAACTATGAAATATAAACATCAATCTAAAACTATGATTTATTTAGTAGCGTTCAAGTTAAGGAGGGAAAAGGGATTCTTCAATTGAGCAGTACGCCACTAGCTGCACCAATTAAAAAGGCTTTTTTGCCAAAAAAAGCCTTAAACTTAATTAAAGTAATATTATAATTATGAAACAAAAAAAAATACAAAATTAGCTATAAAAGTATTCTCTGGATATGGCGGGAAAATACAAAAATGGTTTTAAATTTACAAACACCTAAGATTAAATTCTAAAAGTAATTATTTACATCAATCATAGTTAAATTATATGTATTTATTTTGAAATTGCCACAAATTAATTTAATAATTTTTAAGTTGGCGACCACTGTTTAGAAATGCTAAAACAATTCTGGCCATGCATAATTCCCGTAAAAAAAGATAAGTGCGTGTAAATTTGTATAATTAGCCAGTAAAATTGTTTTGAATCAAGCATACTTTAATTACTGCAACACTTTCTTGAAATGGGTTTTTACTTACATAATGTGAAGTTAAGTTTTGGTATTCCGACGTAGACATTTTCTTTTTAGAAAACCTTGTTGGTATTCCACAGCAGCAATTGAATCAATTCTTCCGCTAAATTAAGGACATCCGAAAAACCCAGGATTTCTATTTCTTTTTATATTAAAAAAAGTGTTTAATTATGAACAGGTTTTAGAATTTGTCTAGTAGACCAAATTCACATACATAATTATGTAGATTCAACGTAATATTAATGTAACAAATTTTTCCGATATATAAGAGGACTCTTACAAAATAATTTCTATTATTTGATATTTAACTACAAATTGATCAAATTTTATATATTTGAATTGTCCTCGAATTACCTAACAACATGCTTCCCTGCGATATAATTAAAAATCTATTTCCTAATCTTTTTTATTCAAATTGTAAAATGTAATTTTCATTTACTATTTGTTTTAACAATGAATTTTCGTTATGGAATCGAATTTTTTCCAAGGCATATTTGTTCTTTTGTTCTGTTTTAATATATTTTCTATTATTTATTATTAAATTCTTAATCTGACCATATATATTAAAGAATTCTACATTTCTTGATATTGAATTTCTTTCTAAACATAATTTACAATATGAAATTGACTCAAATCTTTGCATTAGCCGAGACTCTTACACAAAAGATTATCACCAATTTCTATATTTTAAGATTCATTTAAAATTAATAATCTAAATTTGTCTGTATGCCAAAACTTAACATAAAAATTAAACTTATTAATTATAATTAACTAAAAGTTTGGATGTAATTTCATGCAATTATCTTTGTTAACTTGTAGCTACTGCGTGACTCGATTTTACGAAAGATTCTAAATTTCTTCTTCTTATTTGATATTGTTTATACAAATCATAATTATACTGGTGATCTATTTTATAATTTAATATCCGTTCTAGACTTAATAATTTAATGCCTTATTTCTTTGGAAAATATTTTATATCGTATGAATATTGTTTTAATTGTTGAAGAAGAAATTAAATTACAATATATTTTTAATTAAGCACTAAAATTAGGTGGGTACTTTAAAATTAAAAATGTGTTGTCTATCAAACAGCATAACTGTTTAAACTGATCAGATTTGTTGTTTTCGTTTTGGTTGTATGTTTGATTTATATATTTAAGTATGTAGGTAACATCTTTTAATAAACAATTATATTATTAAAGATTCCCCAAAGCAAAGCAGTTTTTTTGTTGACCACATTGGCATATGGTCTATATATTCTTTTTCTCTATTTCCCTTGCTCAAAATCCCGAAAACTGGATTAGCGGCGAATCTGGATAACGTTAACTTAACATTACGCTTCATTTCAGTTTAGATGATTATGGGATTCGTGCAAGGGTCCGCTCAAAGCAGATAAGATTCGTTTACAATTTCAAACAATAAAATTATTTGAACACCTACAGGGCAAATGATATTAAAGCAAAAAACATTAGAGAATAAGAATACACCATTGATATTGGCTAGTTTGAAGATGTATGATGTAAATAACTTTTTGATATTTGTCACAAAAGTAAATAAAATCAAGTATATACCATATAGTAACTTAACTTAGCATGAAATATTATCGATTAGTTCAAATTTATAATAACAAAAAATTAGCATAAACATTTTTTATATATAGCTTTGTAGAGCGAGCATCAAGTGTTTAATACTGAATCGGCTGCAAAGTAAATTCAAATGCCCATAATTATTTACCCTTTAATTTTTACTTAAAACTGGTGTAAAGCCTTTATTTTACGATTTTTAGTAAATGATGATCAATATTGGCATAAAATAAAAACCTATGCTGTTCATTTTTCTTATCAAAAATCTATAAAAAGATAAATAAATCAAGAATGTAGCTAGAAAAAAATAAATTAACACATATAAAAAAATTAAGTGGGATCATCCACCATTATTTAAAGTGTTTTATCAGAAAAAATTTATCACCAACTAAAATTACGCTAAAAGTTTTACATTTGTGAAAACACAAAAGTTGTCTTTTTTTAGATCCAGAAAATAATTTCTAAAATGTGTAAGTTGTTGCAATTTTGAAGTACGTCATTCTAACAGAAATTCTTAATGGAAGAGGTGTTTCCATTATTTTTTATTGAAATTTTTCCCCAGTCAAAAACAAAACCTAAGTTTGCTAGAAGATTGGTGAAAACTTATTTTTTTTTAACTCGGAAAATATTTTGTAAGAGTATTTCGTCGATGTTGTATAAACTTTCACTACTATATTCCACCATGAGTAAATTACAAACTTCATGATTATATTTAGTAATGTTGTGTATTTAATTAAATTTGCGTATTTATTTTGGCAACTAAAACTGCTCCCTAAAGTTCTTTGTTAGATTTACAATCTGCAAAATTACCTGCCAAGTCTCTTATACTATTAAAGTAAATAGAAAAGGCTCGCAGGTAGTGGCAGGAATCGGTCCATCTCCATCATTAGGGGGATGATCAATCAAAGTCTTTGGTTTGTACTGATTCGCTTTAAGGAAGAGGAAGAAGACACTTTTTCCTTAGGCTTTTTCCGAATTTTTCTAGTTCTTGCGTTCATTCTTTGGACGTGATTGAGGGGAACTTTTCGACCTTCGGTTACACGCACTTCTCCAGATTTTTAGCTAAATTGAATGAAAAACAGTGGCGTAGGAAAAACAGATTAGAGAAATGTGTTATTTCCAATTTTTTGAACGTTTAACTGGTTTTTTTATAACAAACCAATTAAGTTCACACATATTTGAAGACCTGTTAAAATAGATAATTCAATTCGTAATGGTGTTAAAAGTAAATAAATTCAAATACCTGGGAATGATAATATCTAGTACGGGAGAAAGAGATACTGAAATTGAAGAAAAAATAACATCAGCCAACAGCTTTCCAAGTCAACAATAACCTACTAAAGAGTGAAATCCTATCAAAAACATCAAAAATCAACATTTACAAGACCATAATAAGACCAATACTATTGTACGCAGCAGAAAATATGACGATGACAAAAAGAATGAAGAAAAACTAAGAGTGGTGGAAAGAAAGATTTTAAGAACTGGCAGGAGAAAACATGCAACAGAAAGGAGTGGAGAGACATCAGCAGAAGAGTATAATACATGAGAAATGGGGACTGATCCACCCTGTCCAAATGGATCTAGAAAGCTTCGGAAGGAGCGACGCAACTCCCATTAGGAGTGTTATTATATATATAATGGTGTTAAAACAACTTTTGAATTATGAATGACTAAGTATAAAGTAACAGAAGCAAAACTATTTGGGAATTTCTCTAGATTCTTAGTATAATAATAAATATTTTATTAGTTTTCACAAACATAAAAAAATAAACATCTTAATATATACACAACAGACAGTGCACCAATATGTTTTTAATACAAAATATTCTTCATTAGTTCTATCAAACATCTTCTTCTTAATATTTGTTCATAAGTGAAAATTACTTTTGTAGAAGCTTTTAGATCAGCATTATATTACCAAAGATTATTATTACATTGACATAAACAAGAAGCTTTTCGGTTATCAGTTAAATCATTTAAATTATTTAAAATTTAAATTAAGAAGATTGTAATAAATTTTAATTTTAAAATTATTTTCTCGTGAAATTTCTGAAGAAATGCCCCTTTAATTTTTCAATGTGCCACTCATCATTTTTTTTATTTTCGCTATTTTGAATAGGTATTTTTAAAATTTTATTATATACGTCTAGCTTAATGCATCACACATGAAATCTACATTATTTTTAATGCGCTTTAGGGGGCTCGTTGCTTTTTGTCGACCAGCTTTTCATTGTGTATGTATCTTTTTGAAAGAGGACCGTGATAAATGCCGTACTTGACACCCCACTATCCATTATACGCGTTTTAACATGTCATCAATCATACTAAAATTCAAATGCGGAAAATGGCTGCTAGACATCAGATATGACACATTATTTGATGGAAAGGACCCGGTTTTTACAGACTGTTTTTATGTTTTAGATGTTCGATATTGTTGTGATTAAATTTTGCATTAAAGATTAATTCTAATCGCAGATCACATCGGAATTGGTCTTTATTCATTTGTATGGTAACAATATTAGGAAAATTTTTATTACGATTTAACAAGTTGCCAGCCATTAAAAACCCATTAATGGAACTGTTAAAAAAAGCTTTTGAATCGTGGAAAGTTTATAACTTAATAAAGCAGTACTTTGACTTACATTCTCGTTGCCTTTAACTTCATGATGTCCTAAGATCCAGGCTTAAATTATTTTATTTTGTCTACCCAGTTAGTGAAGTGCTTCATGGCTAATGGATGAGTCGATGATGATTCTTTCTTTATTTATTTAACGATTTAATACCACCTTTGCTTAGCAATGAATCTAGTCGTTACCTCCATCTTGAAGATAATTGTTTGCTGGTCTAGGCTAAGGGAGATTTCTATCATCTACTTGACCCACAAATTCTGTTCTAAGACCTGATAAATTTTAGTAGTTATTAAAGTGCTAGTTAAGATTCGCCGATTCTGATGCAGTACACTTAAAATATGAATCCGGGTGATCAGTGGGTAGTTGATTTTACCTGGTGCTTGAACTACTGGCAAAATTCATTGATTGACACATTTGGCATTACTTACAGATATTTATGTTTATTCGCGTGTGGAATCTTTATAACATTGAGCTGTGGTCTTTTTGTGTCTTCGAGGTTGCTCCTTTCTGTAAAGGTAACTAGTGGCTCATTGTTAGGATTTACTGAAAGTAAATTAGGACTTTCATCTTATTTACTACCACTTGTTTCAGACTACCATCATCAGGCCGATGGGAATACCCTATAGGTTTGTAGTTTGGTGACCTTCAGCTAAGTATTTGGCAAACTGCAACTAGAATAAGCTCCTTTACAGCAATAGATGTCATTCCTAGATTACTGTCTTTACACACAGACATTAAAATGATATCAATGGCGGCCTTCATAAATTTTGCAGTTAAAAGTTGTGGGAGGGGAAAACGATAAGGACAGTGCTAAAACTAGAGTGAAATTTCAAATGTTTTAGGTAAACTGAATGACTAATTAGAATAGTGTTATTTTCCAGAAGTTGCTTTTTGGTACATTAATATAAAGGTGTTGACATTTTATTTTTTTAAGATAGGTCGGTTTTTAAATCCCAAGCCGTTTGAAGATCAAAACGGAGTTGATTCTGTCTATCGGTTCCAATAAAAAATTTCTCATTTCAATGAAATTACTTAGAAACATTAAACTACTCATTCAGTCAGCCAATTTCTCAAAAGGTGACATCTTATAAACAAGCTATAAAGTTGTGGTTGTAGTTTGGCGGTTTGGGGACATGTATTTCAATTAAATCGTATTCATCAAGTTGGCGTACGTACCTATTCAATTAGAAGTTGCGTAATTTCGTTTCGCCGCGAGGAGGCAGGCCCAGATGAATCCGGCAATTTATGAAAACCGGAAGCATTGCACCGACGACAGAATCATTTGGATAAATTTATGGAGTTCCATTACGCCGCCTTATTGTCTACAGTAGGACTCATTTTACTATAACAAAATGAAACTGGAGTAAATGGAAATATTAGGCAGATTGGAATATAAAAGAAAATTAGTACTAAAAATGTATAGTGTGTTGGTAAAACGGAGAAGTTGGAATGATTTTTTTTCCACTAATATAACAATAATTAACATTTTGTTCACCCACTGGGCTTAATCAGGCGATTGTACAACTATACTAAAATCAAATCCGAGAGGTCCTTCAAGTAAACAAATGCACGCATTGTGCACGTGTCTTTCAAAAATTGAATTTTAATGTATACAAAGCACATGCATTGTATTGTGTGGTGTTTAAATATTACATCAGGACTAACTTTTATTTTCGAACCAACTCCTTAGGTTATCGTTGTCAGGAAGTTAGATTGTTTCATCTTTAAATTAAAAATCTAGAAATTTATAGTGCGCGTTTTATTCTTGTTGCATTTTTTGTGTTTTACCTTTTATTAACTTATTTTAATTACTACTCCTGCGGAGTATTGCAATAATAATTAGTTAAATTAGTCCTTTTACTTGGTTATTATATTCAGCAACACGTAGGTCTATCTAATTAAGGAACTTTAAGGGCCGCTCGAATTGATTTGGCGAGATCACTGTTAAGATAGGATAAATTTTGTAGTACAGTTGATTAAATCTTATTTCACAGGCTTCCAGGTTTATTAAGGAGTAAATTTGAATTCGTTTTCGTAGCATATATTAAATAAACTCAAAACAAGTTTGACTGTTATATGAGGCTTAAACTTTTTCTCATATAAACCCATAATAATCTGTACATCTGTACATTAATAATAAATAGTGGACAAAATAATTTAGGATCGGTAGTTTAATGAATGTGTATCTTGTGTGAGTAGTTCGTTTTCACTTTACAAAAATGTTTCACTTTGTCAATAATTAACAACTTAATTAGTGTCTTGGTTTAGGTACGTACTCTGTTAATAAGACAAGTTTTCAGAATTTAAAGATCAGAAATATTTAATTTTTATTTATTTCTTTTAATTTATAAGTTCAATAATTTTTTGATGAGTACTGTGTATCCACGAAAAATCAAACGAGTTTATTACATCAATTTTACAGCCTACTTTTCCGGCCTGTTTTTTCATGTTTTGCGATATTTATAGGAGGGAGATAACGAATCAACAGATTTATCAGTTAGGGCGGAATCGTAGACACCACACGGCAATTGCGATCGACTGACCCGGCTGTCAATTCAATTCCAATGGCCGGATATTAAATCCAGACTGAATTTAACTCTGGATCAAACGGGACAGAACACGCATCCAGGGTCGGCTAAAAATATCTACTAAAGAAACACACAACGATAAGCAGAAATTAGAATATATTTTCGTGCATTGGTTTGAATGGTAGCTGAAAATAATTTTAAGAAGAAGAATCAGCTTTGGTTATAATATTGATCTATGTTGACCATTTTTTTCATACAATAGTATTTAAATAATATATTTTTTTTTAGGGCGATGGGTGGTTTAGTGGTTGAGCCGCGGGTCGGTAATCGAAAGATCCCCGGTACGAATCCCGGCAGGGGCTAGAATTTTTCTGATTTGACTGCTTGTCAGAAATTGATTTCCTAATTTGAATACAAGTTGGGAAGTGAGTTCTTGTCCCTAAAGGCGATTCCACTCCAGCATTCACTGTTGGCTTCAAATTAATAGTGCTGTTCCTAAAATAGCGCCGAGACACAGTAACAAAGTCTACATAGAACATGCAGGCTAATAACCCCCAGAGGGTGATGTCACATACAAAAAAATAGTCTCATTGCTATGAAATTGGGTTTAGGTATCAGAACGCTCAATTTTATCCAATATACTAGGCACCCTCTATAGAAATCACAAATATTTTGGTAAAGCTTCCACGTCTATGGGGTTTTGAAAACAATCGAACCATTCATGCCAAAAGATTGCAAGCCCTTTATCTTTTACTACATTAGTTACATCCAAAAGCTTTAATTTAGACAGCAACTCTAGAATAAGTTAAAAAATCATATCTATCAACAATGTTTTTATAATTTAATACTAGCGATAAATATATGTTACAAGTAAATGAAAAAACTATTTCACTCAGACCCATGTCAAGATTTTACCTCGAAAACATATAAAATGAATTAAAAGAAGAAAAGATAGCAATAGCACTCACGAAAAGTGAAATGGAGGTAAAACAAAAAATAGGAATGTGGAAAGACGGTCATGATGGAAAAACTACAAACATAAAGCAGATCAAGAAAAAGAATTTAGTGCCAGTATCATAATGACATTAAAGACAACTTCAATTTTAAAGTTTCTTTTAATTTTTGTTTCAATATCATTATGCAGAGCCATTTAAGCTTAAAATTTGATTCAAAGTTAAAGTCTCATTTTTGGTCCTTTAAAAATGAAAAAGTAAATTTTAAGCAACATTTCTAATCTTAAAACAGATTCAAATTGTCAGGTGCAAATCTTTTATAATTATTTGTTATGTACTAGTAGACTAATTAAAAAATTTTAGGTTCTATAAGTAAACAATACATAAAAATGTCCGAAACATAAAATTCTTGCATGAGCAGCATTTCTGCCTCCTAAAACTAGAACTTCGTTTCGTTACTCTACTTGTACTTAGCATAATACGCGTTTTTATATTAATTACATGCGACACGGGAAATAGCAAATCCGGAAAATTCAGTGTACCAACGTGACAATATTTTCTTAAAAAAGTAGAATTTGTAAACTATTGTGAAATGGTGTGGCACAAAAGTCGAATTTAAAGGAACCTTTAATTTAAAGCTTCTTTTTATTAAGTTAAATGTCCTCACACAATAATAGTAAATAAAATAAATTGTATTTTTTTCTAAATTCCTAAATATTTTTGAACCAATCTATTATCCAAATCGAATATATCAGGTATTTAGCGAAATGCAAATAACATTATGTGGCCAGTAAACTGTGCCTTCAGTAATATATAACTCATTTACATAGATTTCATTCCCAAGAGTCAATAACTTACTAGTTCGACCTAATTTTCTTGGTTACCCATGATTTACTCTTATTCATCGATCTATTCCATGGGGTTTTATGCTGAGAAATTTGTTAGCTCACATATTTTGGCCGACATTCCATAAATAAAGCACAGAAGCATAGTACAGGAAATTAAATTAGAAATAGAATTACTAAAAATTAAAAAACCCTTTTGTTTTTAATGTGAAAAATATTGGACAAACTTAAATAACGACATGCTTTAAAATATTTGATAAAAGGGTAATAAAATATTTTTCATAATATAAACATTTTGATTTTAATTAAAATTAAATCCATTTCCTAAAAGTCCAAGAGCTTCCGATAAAAGCAGTAAAGATGCTAACAATAATCTACAACGCCATAATAAGAACCGGATATTTTCCAGTGCAGTGGAAACTTGCACAAATAATCTTGATTCCAAAACCTGGTAAACCTGCAAATGCGATCACGTCATACAGACCAATAAGTTTGCTCCCAATAATTGCTAAAACGCTAGAAAAGATTTTAAAATCCAGAATAGTTCCACTCCTTGAAGAAAAACAAGTCATCCCGAAACATCAGTTTGGATTTCGTGAGGAACACGCAACCATCGAACAAGTCCAACGCATTACCAACAAAATCATGCAAGACCTGGAAGATAAAAAGTACTGTTCTGCCATTTTTCTTGATATAAGCCAGGCATTTGATCTGGCATACTGGGCTACTGGTCAAAATCAAAAAATTCCTTCCTCTCAATTACTTTCTCATCCTCAAGTCCTACCTTGAAAACAGAAATTTCATTGTAAAATATCAAGACGAATTCTCAGTATCCCACCCTATAGACGCAGGAGTTCCTCAAGGTAGTGTTTTGGGGCCGCTTTTGTACCTTCTGTACACATCCGACCTACCCATATCAAGTAACATACTTACTGCAACGTATGCCGACGACACCGCACTCTTAGCTTCACACTCAGACCCTCAAACCGCATCGCGAATTCTGCAATCAAACCTGGACAGATTAAATAAATGGTTAAATACATGGCGAATCAAGGTCAACGAGGGTAAATCCATTCATGTGACCTTTACTAATAGACGCGGTAACTGTCCCCCAGTCACCTTAAATGATCAAGAAATACCGCAGAGTGAGGAAGCCAAATACCTTGGAATCCACCTGGACAGAAGACTTACCTGGAGAAAACATATCTTCACTAAAAGAAAGCAGCTTGGATTTAAACTCAGGCAATTATACTGGATGATTGGTAGAAACTCTCAACTATCTCTCGAAAACAAGCTGTTGGTATATAAAGTCATACTAAAACCCATTTGGACTTACGGACTACAGATATGGGGATCAGCGTCGGCCTCCAACATCAACATCATTGAAAGATTTCAATCTACAGTTTTAAGAATGATAACAGATGCACCATGGTTTATATCCAATCATGCCATCTCTCGTGACGTAAATATTCCCTCGGTCAGAGAAGAAGCCAAAGTGTTTAGTGAAAAATACAATAAAAGACTTAAATCTCATCCAAATAGTTTAGCCAAAAATTTAGTGTCAGAACCAATTATCAGACGAAGACTTAAAAAGTTTACCCCTTATGATATCGTAAATAGATTTTAGGATAAAATTTTAAATTTATGACTCACTCTCAATTTACTATAGTTTTTAATATTATTTTATTTTATTATTAATTTTACATATGAATCGCAATTATACACTATACGTTATATACATTTTACAATTTTACAATTATTTAATTCCATACTACTTGTTTTACAATTTTAACTACATATGTACATTCTATCTATTATGTCATTAAGTTTTTTAGTCCTAGTTCGTAAGTAGTTATAACTAGTATATTAAGGGGAAAAACCATAGGGTTTTCACCCCACAAGTCACTTACAATTCGTTTTTGAACAGATTGTAAATTAATTAGGATAATAAATTAAAAAAAAAAAAAAAAAAAATTCCTAAAAGTACGGAATGAAATGGTTACATAAACCTAAAAAAATAGTTTTAATTGGCACAATATAATTTTTATTACCTTTTTATGAATTGCCTCCAGTTTTTCGTACTGTCTTTAAAATAATTGAGTGAAAGTATTTTTTAATGATATTATGAACCTATGTATCAAGAAAAAAATAATCATGTATATGTTTTGTATTTTTTGAAGGGAGAGAGCATGTGTGCCATCTCTGGTTGGAGTGCAGAATAACATTTTTGCTTTTCGAGTTTGCTGACTGTCTACCTTAATACCCCACCCATTATATCAAACTATCTAATGGCAAATTCAGTCTCCACCGTGTTGGAAATATGAATTCCGCAGAGTGTAAAGTGCACAAACTATGCTACACCAAGAAGCTGCAATATGAACAAACTTTGTGAAATATTAGTAATTTGTCGAAAACGTGCTGCAACATCACCATTTCATTAGAAGAAAATTATAAAACGACAAAATTACAAATTTGTATCATTGGTTTTTGTTTATTTTTTTTTGAACATTTATGTAAAACCGTTTTAATAATATAAACGAAGTCTATGAATTCGAAATCAATTTAATATTCTCTATTGATTGGGTATTTCGACACGTGCTCACAAAACAAAATCACCTAAGGCCTGCCTGTAAACATCAAAAAACAAACCAATTTCAGATACGGAGAATTGAACAAATATTGCTGATATATTTGGATTTGTTCTCTTATCTTTTGATAGAAAGGGTCTGTATTTTCCACATAAACTGTGCAGCTAAAATAAAATATTTGTGAAAGATTTATAAAGCGTTTAAAATATTTGGGAAGAGATGACCGAAATTTTAGAAGCAAAAAATTATGTTGAAGAAGTTAGTTCTAAATTGAACTTATTAAACTATACTTATTAGTGTTCCTCAGGTTGTTTTAATAATTAGTTATACTATCACACTTCATAAGCTTTTCTAAACGGCTTTGTTTGGCACATCCCCAAAATCGGATGCTGTAATACCAAATAGGTTTGAATATTTGTTTATAATCTTATAAAGTTTATTATATAGAGACAGAATGGAGACTTCTTTAATGAGCCAGTACATTTTTCTACATTATAATCCAGTTTTCCCTTTTCTTTTTCTCTTTCCACAAAAACTTGATTTTAATAGTAATATTTAGGTATTTACCTGTGTTTGAGTATGGGATGAAATTATTTTTTAGCATGACGGGTTTAGAGTATATTCTTCTATTCGTAAAGTTGAAAGATTTTGTCGTATTGGGTTTGATAATTCATTTGTTTGTCCAGTTATAGACAGCATTGACTGTCGTTAGTAGTTTGTTGGTAGCTTCTTCATTGCTGTTCCCTACTGTTAATAAAAAAACGTAGATATTTACTAAAAGTGTAGCTATTTTTAAAATTTACATTTTAAAATGTACAGGAACGCAGTGACAGGCCAAAGTAATATTTTTTTTAAATGGAATACTATTTTTCCATATTCGAAATCTCTTCTGTTCTGAAATTATCACCACTGAAATTCAAAAGAGAAAATTATTAGGTACTTTTCTCATCTGTACTAGTTTGGGTACGTATTCTACTGTTCTATATTTAAAGAGTTCTCGAAAAAATGATAAATGATATACACTGTGAATCAAAATTTTCTCATCTTATTAAAATAGAGCCCCCTATATTTAAGACATTTAATAGTTACTATTTATAATACCAGAGATATTTCAAAACAAATAAAAAACTGTGATTTTTTTTTTGATTTTGGACAAACACACTAACTATAAACACGTCTCCTTTCTTTTGACTTGATTATATAAAAAAAGAGAGAAACAGATATTATCTTAACCAAAACCATTTTGACAACATTGCTTTTGTGATATAGTGTAATCAATTTTTAGTCGCACATACGAATCGGAAAACATGTAACATGGAATAATATGTTTGCGGTGGGTTTATAGAGAAGTGGTGCATTGCAAAAGATTTAAAGGTAAAAATTCCAAGAATGGATCAATAATGACAGGATTAGTGCTAATCAAAATTTTAATAAATGTTTGCAGGTTTTTTCCAGTCAAATTTCAATTAACACTGAAAACATGGTTTCATAAACATGCTTGAATTAATTTTTATGACAAAATCACAAGCGCGTAGTATGAGTCGTTTCATATATTTTCATGAAAACAAAGTTTCATTGTTAATTGAAATTTTACCGAAAAAATCAACCTCGTACATGTTTACTTTCGAAATAATTATATGTACTACGTTTTTAAATTAGTGAATATATTGATATTTTTTAGACAAATTTTGTATAACTGTGTATAGAGTATTAAAAAATACACAATTAAATATTAAAAAAAACACACATTGATTCTATTTTTTTAATAATAATAGTACTTTTGTTCACATACTCTGTGATTACTCAAATTTGTCAGCAGGGCCGTAGTCAACGTCAGGCGAAACTGAGATAAACAGAGCGCGGTAAAAATAAATGCTCCAATTGAAAGAGAAATTATAATACTAGAACCTCCAAAAATGCATCAACACTTTTATTCAATTATAAATTTGAATATTTCTAGGGTATAGGCCCAATTTGTTTTCTAATTTTCCCCAGTATTTGAAATGTAATTTTGCTGCTAAGTGATTCAAATAAAATAAGTTGCATTAAAATTTGAAACCTTAAAAATCTTCATGAATGAGGGGAGATGTAGTATTTTTTCTTGTTTTGATAGTTTCTTGCCACTTTCTCCAGCATTTAAAAGTATTAAAAAAAGATATGTACCCCACTTTGGAGTACAATTCTGCATCGCTTAGTTGTTCAGTCATCTTATTATATCAATCCGTTTTCGAAATATTTGTAATTTACGATTTCATGTTGTATCGTTGGCGCTTACAAATTTTCTTGAACGATAGATGAAGAAGAAGAGGATTTAAAAGCAATTGGCTTTTTTATGTGGGGTTAGTTGAAAGGACGCGTATATAAAGTAACGCTAACAACGCGAGGTGATAAGAAGAATAGAATAAAAAAAATATTTCAGAGTATTGATGTAAGAATGTAAGTGGATCATTTAAACCGCTTGAAACATTTGCAATTGACTTAATGGTAGAACACTTTGAAAATGTATTATAAAACTTATTTATAAATTATAAATGTTATTTTTTAAATTGTTTTAAACTTTAAACTTCAAAGATTAATATAGAATTTTCTTTTTTGATTTGAACACCCTGTATATTTGTGTCCAATTTTAAAAGGCAAAAGGTAAAACAACAAAAGAAAAGTACCCTTTTCAAAGTAATGTACATAAATTTAATGGAATAGATATGTATGTTACTAATTATTTGCTTTAAATTGTAATATTTCATGGAAATAAAAGTAAAAAAATATTTTAAATTATTATTGTTATTTATATTCGAGAAGCTGGAAGAAACATTTTATGATGTATTTTGTTGTCTAAATTTCTTTGCAGAAATTTCTTGGGGAAAGTAAAGCGTAGTATAAATCGAATTACACAACTACTAGACGTATATAAGTATAGTTTAATATTACGACTAGGAG